>CM062291.1:455194530-455845896 GCA_031216915.1 Pictodentalium vernedei
TCTAGTTTCCTCCATCCATAAAACTGCCATGGTCACAATAAGCTGTTGTGCAGATAAATGTGACCTTAAACACCAATAAATAAATAATAAAAAGAACACACCACCTCATACCCGTTTAGACTCTCCAGTTTTCATTCACCTTTGTATCCCTCGGTTTGCCTTGGTGTTTAGTATGCCCGCCAGAAAAGGAGTGATTTCTTTTTATAAAAGAGCAAAACAAGAAACAGTAATTTTTAACAGGTAGTAACGAAATAATTTTCATGAAGCGCACAATTTTATCTTAGTTAATAGCTGAAAAAACGCAGGGTGATATTTGCAAATCTTATTTTATTACTGGCACCAGGTACTGGTAATGAAAATTGCAGTTTGTCATCAATCAAGTTTCTGACAAAGCACATTATACTATTCCAGTATGTTAGCGACTGGACATAAGCGTACAATTTGATGTTGGTTTACCACTATATACTGATGCTTAGCCAGGAAATCTAAGTTACATGTAGGGGCAAGAGTAATATCTAGTCGGAGTGGGGCCGGGTAATAAAGAATATGATGCACACAATCACCCGAGCCACATAGCAGTGAGATAGGGGCGAGGACAAGAGGGTGTGTGACCCTCTCATTAGTGGAGGGGTCGGGTGCACCTCCCCCCACCCCCCCCCCAAAAAAATTTGAAATTCAAGACAGTAAAACACAATTACCTTGACTCTGTGTCCATTTGCATCCATAATAAGTTGCGAACAAGCATAAATATCTAGATATTAAAATGTCTTTTGGGATGTTCATTATATGGGTTAACAGGAGAGAGGGGTGGGGGCATGAATGAAATTGGGGACCGAATATTCTCAGAAAAAGTATGAGGGCTGAATCTTCCTGTGACTGAATATTCATGAACCCCTTTTTTTCAAACTAAATTGCCCATTACTTATAAAGCACCATAACTAAGGCAAAAACAATACTATGAAATTTACAAGTCTGAAATTCTATAAATTCCAAATAAATTTACACCAATTATATAGCAAAATGAAGGATGTGGTGTATAGAACCCCAAAAGTATCTGTGCACCACACGCACTGACACACAGTCAACATCAGACATCAGCGGTTCCTGAAAGTGTGCTATCGCTACCATATTTGTACCATAACTGATAATAATAAAATAATATTTCATTTAGAACAACAAACACAGAATTCAAAATGCAGCCTCAAGGCAGCATGGTGGTGAATGCCAACACTGTCCCATTGTCCTTGAAGGGAGGAGTCCTTTACAAATAGGTTTTTGTTTTGTGATACTCTGGATACTCTCCATTTTTAGCTCAACTTTGACAAAGTCAAATTTAAGGTTATGTCATGGCCCATTGTCTGTCTGTTGGGGAACAGCAATTCAATACGGCTTGGGCTAGAGGCTGTATTTATGAACCGATCTTTACGAAACTTCTTGAGTACCTTTGTTATCACGTGGGACAAGAACGAGTGTTTTTGGGTGCGGTCCAGAATTCAAGATGGCCTCCAGCAGCCATTTTGTACAGAAATTAGTGCAATCAGCGTTTTTGTACAGAACTTCTGTATGAAAGGTCTGATTTGAATAAATTTTTGTATGAATGTTTAGTAACATGGAGTACATCACATATAATACAGGTTTTTTTCTCGTTGTGAAATTATGCAAATTAGATGAACTTTAATTTATTCACTGCTACTTACATGTATACCCAGCAAGTGCACATGTCAATACGGCTCGGGCTAGGCTGTACAGTATTTATGAACTGATCTTCATTAAACTTCTTGGGTACCTTCGTTATCACCTTGGGATGAGAATGAGTGTTTTTGGGTGCAGTCCAAAATTCAAGATGGCTACCAGTGGCCATTTTGTACTGAAATTAGGTACAATCAGTTTTTTGTACAGAACTTCTATACAACTTGGGCTAGAGGCCGTATTTATGAACCGATCTTTACGAAATTTCTTGGGTACCTTTGTTATCACCATGATGTTAGAATGAGTGTTTTTGGGAGGAGTCCAAAATTCTAGATGGCCGCCGGCAGTATTTTGTACTGAAATTACTGCAATCAGTTTTTTTGTACGGAACTTCTGTATGAAAGTTCTGATTTGAATAAATTTTTGTATGATTGTTTAGTAACATGGAATACATCACATAAAATACAGGTTTTTTTCTTGTACAGAAATTATGCAAATTAGATGAACTTTGATTTATTCAGTGCTACTTATACACAGTAAGTACACATGTCAATACGGATTGGGCTAGGGGCTGTATTTATAAATGGATCTTCACCAAGCTTCTTGCATACCTTTGTTATCACCTAGGGACGAGAACGAGTGTTTTGGGGTGCGATCCAAAATTCAAGATGGCTGCCAGTGGCCATTTTGTACCAAAATTAGGTCCAATCAGTTTTTTGTACACAACTTCTATACGGCTCAGGCTAGTGGCCGTATTTATGAACTGATCTTTACGAAACGTCTTGGGTACTTTTGTTATCACCGTGGGATGAGAGCGAGTGTTTTTGGGTGCAGTTCGAAATTCAAGATGGCCACTAGCAGCCAATTTGTACTAAAATTAGTGCGATCAGTTTTTTTGTACAGAACTTCTGTATGAAAGTTCTGACTTGAATAAATTTTTGTATGAATGTTTAGTAACATGGAATAGAGTTAAAAATAAAAGTCCTGTCCTGAAATGCGCACAAATAGCACGTCGATATGCGTGTTAATCTACGCGATATGACCATAGTAAGGCAATCAAATTCTGTAAATATGGCCTGTGCACAGGCAATGTTTCAGCCAATGGAGGTCCATTGGCAGAAACATTGCCCGTGTTTGCTATAAGTAACCAGGAGAACCTGCTGTGCTTTGGATGCCATTCGATATGACAATTGCGTGCAATTCATACGCGCAATTAAGCCTAGATAAGCGCACAGTTTATGACAGGACTTCTAGTTTCAACTGTACATCACAAAAAATACTGTATAATACAGGTTTTTTCTCTTGCAGGAAATTATGCAAATTAGATGACCTTTAATTTATCAGTGCTACTTATACACTGTAAGTGCACATGTCAATACGCTAAGTCTGGAGGATGTATTTATGAACCGATCTTCATGAAACTTCTTGGGTACCTTTGTTATCACCTTGGGATGAGAACGAGTGTTTTTTGGGTGTGGCGGCCCGATATTAAAGATGGCTGCCAGTTTTCACACTGTTGCTTACTGAGGTGAAGTCACTTTACCATTACCAAGCTACCTACTAAATACCAAAGGGCAGATTTTTCAGCGCACTCTTATTACTTCAGCACCCATAATTCTCAAATATGGCATTAAAACCAATCACATACTAGTACTGCTTAAATCTATTTACATAATCAGAATACACCATCAGGGGTGCATTAGCTCAGTAGGTAGAGGTGCAGACTGCAAGCCGAGAGATCCTCGGTTCGAATCCCACCTGCAGCAACAGCTTTGTGTCCTTGGGCAAGACACTTCACCCCCACTACCCATGTGGGGGCAAGGTGTGCCGTGTACTAAGGCATTCTGCATGTCCTTGGTGCACCTGTCTTCGAACAAGACTAACCGTGCTTGTGTAGTATGTTGGGGAGCTCACAGTTGCTTGCCATTGCTCAGTGGTTCTCCTGGGTACTCTAGTTTCCTCCATCCATAAAACTGCCATGGTCACAATAAGCTGTTGTGCAGATAAATGTGACCTTAAACACCAATAAATAAATAATAAAAAGAACACACCACCTCATACCGGTTTCTCTCCTGTTTTCCTTCACCTTGGTATCCCTCGGTTGCCTCAGTGTTTAGTATGCCCGCCAGTAAAGGAGAGATTTCTTTTTCTAAAAGAGCAAAACAAGAAACGGTAATTTGTAACAGGTAGTTACGAAATAATTTTCATGAAGCGCACAATTTTATGTTAGTTAATAGCTGAAAAAAATGCAGGGTGATATTTGCAAATCTTATTTTATTACTGGCACCAGGTACTGGTAATGAAACTTGTTGTTTGTCATCAATACTTGATCAAGTTTCTGACAAAGCTCATTATACTATTCCAATATGTTAGCTACTGTACATAAGCACACAATTTGATGTTAGTTTACCATTATACTGGTGCTAAGCCAGGATATCTAAGTTACATCTAGGGGCAAGAGTAATACATGTATCTAGTGGGAGTCATAAAGAATATGATGCACAGAATCACCTGAGCCACATAGCAGTGAGATAGGGGTGAGGACAAGAGGGTGCGTGACTCTCTCATCAGTGGAGGGGTCTGGTGCACCCCCCCCCCAAAAAAAAACAAAAAAAAACAACAAAATTTGAAATTCAAGACAGTAAAACACAATTACCTTGACTCTGCGCTGATGTGTACTGGTCACTTTCTATGGGTGGGCAATATTTCTGCGGATGCAATGATATTAGTTTTCAAACATTGTTTACAGCAATAATCATCAAAAATATAATTAATGAACCACAGGATACAATTCGGTGCTTCATTAATTAAAATTTTATTGATGATGATTTTCTATTACCTGGAAAAAACATGCATGGACATCATGCACTGCCCATGCAAGGATTATGACCAGCAACTGTACTGTATGTCTGTGTTACTGCTATGAGCAGGGACTAATCTAAATGGGTCGGTGTGTTTACAAATATTCATATTTTTTAACACCTGATAACGAAGTGATATAAGTTTATAAACAACCACACAATTGACTTTTAATTACAATACTCCTAATTCCTATTAACATATATGAATGTTTATTAATTTTGTGGAATTTTTCCACTGTGTATGAAGCTTATTTGGGCCTGTATGTTTGTTAAAAATGCCCTTCCACTACGGAGGACTTTTTGAAATCAGTCTACACTGGATTGTGTGGTATTCCTTTGTGTAAGACAGTGTATTCATTGTAATAATATTTATGCATAAGTTCATGTTCTTGGTTTGTTTTAGGCCTCATAATCTACAGAATAGCTTGGATGGAGGTGTATTCCATCACTTGAGTGCAAGAAGGATTTGCAATGCTACATGTATAGCATAAACCTTGTTGCACTCCAGGGACAAATTTATCAATTTTAATAACATGGGTAAAATATCGGACATGAACCGTTTAATTTTCTTTTTTTTTAGCTCACTTCGACAAAGTCATGCAGGGCTTATCTAATCACTCTCCATCCATTGTCCATCCATCTGTCATCCATCAACACCATGTTTTGGTCAATTCAAGTTAAAGTTTGTGTGAGTAATGGTACCAAATGGGTATTACATTTTTGTTTAACTCAACATGCCAAGCCCCATAGGGATGGAGTGGGGTAAAATGCTCCCAAAATATTTTAAAAATCTGATGAACCAGTGGGTACAGTGACTTTATATTCGCTATGGAACTACCTTTTCAGGTGTAGAAT
Source organism: Pictodentalium vernedei (assembly GCA_031216915.1). Classification (NCBI taxonomy): domain Eukaryota; kingdom Metazoa; phylum Mollusca; class Scaphopoda; order Dentaliida; family Dentaliidae; genus Pictodentalium; species Pictodentalium vernedei. Next base: position 455,199,936 of record CM062291.1, read on the forward strand.
CATGTGTGTTCAAACGTACTTTGTGAAGCAATATTTGGCTTTGTAATGGCAGTGGTTAGATTTTTGGTACCACCCAAAATTTCTATTTTCCGAACCGATGGTCCGATTTGAATGAAATTCAGTATCGTGGTAATATTTGGTCATAAGTACTTACCTCATGCAAAAAAACCCCTGCATCCCCATGGGAACCCCAGGAGCAAAAAATAGAAATGTTTTCAAACTCCCATGTTTCCCAAACCACTTGGAACAGAGAACTGTTATGTGGTATGAAGCAGCCTTAGAACCAGTAGAATTGAATGGTAAAAAAAAATGCCCTCTGTTTTTGTTAGAGAGTTCTGCAGAGGGCATCAGAATAATGTTGGTGCAGCATTTTTGCAAACATTTTATTTATTGGTTCAAGAACCAATGTTCAGAATATTTTGATATTTGGTATACAGCATCCATAGAGGGGTCAGATACAAGTTTGTTAAAATGAAGCCCATTCGTTCATATTTGGACTCAATGCAGGAGCCCAAATTTTATGGGGAATTTTCTTTAAAAATCTTCTTCAGAACCACGAGTCCGAATTTTTTAATGTTTGGTACCCTCAAACCAAGTCCCTATGTTAATATTTGGGCTTCCTTTGGTAGCCCAAATTTAACTTAGGGCTGTATGGGGAAGTTTTTTTTTAAAATCTTCTTCTTCAGATCCACCAGTTAGAATGCTTTCGTATTTGGTATACAACATCTCTAAGGGGGGGGGGGGAGGGGTGGGGGTGGGGGTGAGATTCAAGTTTGTTCAAATCGGGTCTTTAGGTTAAAGCTTGGGCTCACTATGGTAGCCCAAATTTTAACTTTGTGCAATATGAGGAAATTTCTTTAAAATTTTGTTCTTCAGATCCACCAGTCAGAATGCTTTCATATTTGGTATACAGCATCTCTAAGGAAATCAGATTCAACTTTGTTCAAATCGAGTGACTGGGTTGATATTTCAGCTCCCTATGGGAGCTGGAATTGGCCAAGTAGCTGAAGAATTAGACATTTTTTATTCAGTACCCTCAAGAGGTGAAGAGTAATCTACATAGGTTGTATCAAGGTGCTTGAGAGGGGAGCTCCACATTTTACATCATAATCAACTAAAGAAAAGGCATGATGCTTGGACTGTTTTTGTCACTCCTGAGGGGCTCAAAGATTTGCAGTGTATCCTATGGAAATGGATTGCTTAATGTAAATTCATTCTTGGACTCTTATATTATATCGTGTTCTGTTCTCTGTTTATATCGTGTTCTGTTCAAGGTGAGCGCTTCAGGCCCTGTGGGACCTCTTGTTTATTTATTTATTTATTTTTTTATTTATTTATTGGGTTTTAACAACACTTTCGAAAGCCAGCAGCTACAAGTTTCTTCTCTCCTTGAACCAAGCATCTTGCCCAACTGCAGCAGTCATGGTCCACTGAGTTTTTAGTTCACCTGACTTTCAGTCAGGGTGAGGTGTAGTGATCACTTGCCGTCTGTCGTCCGTCGTCCGTGAACATGGTGTTTGCGTCTTCTCCTCCAAAACTGCTGAACTGATTAATCATTTAAGTGAAATGTGAGATGCTTGTTTGTTATGACATTGCATTTTGATTTTGCTTAAATCAAGTTGCCCTGCCCCCAGGAGGGCCATGCCCCAAAATTTTGCCTAATTCTTAAAAAAATCTTCTCGTGAACCAGGAGTAGCAGAGATTCGATATGTAGTGTGCTGCTTCCTTTTGAGGTGTAGACTCAGTTTTGTTCAAGAGAAGTTTGTGGGTCTTTATTTGCCTTCATTATTGGAGGGCATGTATTTTTGCCCCGCCCAAAATTTCTGTTTTTCGAACCAAGAGGCTGATTTGAACCAAATTTAATTTTTGGCTTTATTTGATCATAAGTAATTAATTGATGCCCCAAAATATTTTCCCATCCCCCCATGGGAACCGCAGGAGCTAAAAATAGAACAAAATTCAAAACGCACATATCTCCAAAACTACATGGCACTGAGAATTCTTATTTGGTGTGAAGCTTCCTTGGGACCAACAGAATGGAATGGTCTAGGCAAATTTCTGTCAGGTCAATCATGGGGTACTTTTTCGTGACTTTGAAAAAATGCTTAGTCAGCGTTCTGTAACACTGTGGGTAATGAAGAAAGCATTTAAGACTCTTCTTCACCCAATTCACTCCTCCAAAACCTTTCAGATTTCACATATACCATCTTTGCAAGATTTTTTTACACGTTTATTGAAATCAAATCCCTGGGTCCATATTTGGCCTCTATGGGAGTCCAAATGTTGAAATTAGTGCAGTATGAGGAATATTCTTTAAAAATCTTTTTCTTCAGACCCACCAATCAGAATCTTTTGATATTTGCTATGCACCATCATTAGGCGGGTGAGATTTAAGTTTCTTCAAGCCAAGCCTATATTTTGGCTCACCAGGGTTTTGCAAACTGCGAGAACGGTGATTTCATTCCTCTGATGTTCTTGCAAATGCTTGTTAAGAAGATACATATTTACCATTCCCCCAAAATTATAAGCATTTTTTCATCAGATAAAATTTAATAAAATTAAATTAATTTTAGAGCTGAAACGATTAAAGGGTTTTCGTGATTGATTAATCGCATGGGTTAACCTTGGTTAACCGATTAATCACTTGCCCCAATAGGTAGCTGAATAATTGGTGTACCGTTGACCATTTATATAATTAAAACTTTACTCAGCATAATGGACAAAACCGGGCAGCGCCATATACAAACATGTCCATTCAAATTTTATTATATTTTCAATTTTTGTCTCAAAACATAGCTTATGACCCCTCATTGGAACAAGCTCATTGAGCTTGTTCCAATAGGGGGGGGGGGGAGGCATAAGCTATGTTTTTGAGACAAACATTGAAAATCTTTAGAATTTCTTGTGCAAGTATCGTCTGCTACCTGCATTTGGTGAAGGGTTGAGAATGACCGTTTTCAGCTACTGATACAGTATAATGATCATGCAAGTGAACAAGTATTTTGGCACGTAACTGGCATGCATTTCTCTGTCTCATGCAATTGATGTGAGCCAGTGTGACAATGTTTGCCTGTTTTGGAGCAAGTTTGTTCCATAGTTAACCCATACAGGGTATTTTTTGTTTTCAAAAATTTTATTAACAGTTTCCATCTTGGTTTCAAAAAGTGATGATAAATAGTGAATATAAGCTTACCCAATATGAAAGAAAAATGGTTAGCAATTGGACATTTTTGTATAGCATTTTGCGATGTGAATCCAGCCATCAAATACCCTGCCATATAGTACCGTACTTTAAAAGTAACGGTTAACCGATCAATTACTTTTTTTTATCAATCAAGATATTGATCATTAGTTAGTCGATTAATCGGTGTGAGCCAGTGTGGAATTCAAGTTTGTTTACGCCAAGTCCCTGGGTTCATATTTGGGCTCACTGTGGGAGATTCAAGTTTGTTTACGCCAAGTCCCTGGGTTCGTATTTGGGCTCACTGTGGGAGCCTGAATTATAACTTAGTTCAAAATGAGGAATATCCTTCAAAAGTATTCTTCACATTCAGCAGTCAGAATGTTTTGATATATACAGTATCCTTAGGGAGGTGAGATATAAGTTTGTTAAAGCCAAGTCCCTGGGTTCATATTTGGTCTTCCTGTAGGAGCCCGAATTGTACCAAAATTTCTATTTTCCAAATTGAGAGGCTGATTTGAAACAAATTTGATATGATGGGCTTATTGGGTCGTAAGTACCTAATTTATGCCAAAACATTTTCCTGTGGCCCTGTGGGAACTGCAGGATCTAAATATAGAAAAAATTTAAAACGCCCATATCTTCAAAACTACATGGCACTGAGAATTTTTATTTTGTGTGACGCTTCCTTACGAACAGCCGAAAAGAATGGTAAAAAAAAAAATTGCCATCAGTTTTATCATAGGGAAGTTTTCCAGGACTTATGCGGAGTCATCATTTTAGTAATGGGAAAAGCATTAAAGAATCTTCTTCTCCCATACCACTGCTCCAAAGTCTTTCATATTTTGCATATAACATCTTTGGAAGATTTATTCACATGTTTGTTGAAATCAAATCCCTGGGTCCATATTTGGGCTCTCTATGATTAGATTAGTGCAAATTGAGGAATATGTTTTAAAAATCTTCTTCTGATCCACTCTTCAGAATATTTTGATATTTGGGATGCTGCATCCTTAGAGGGGTAAGATTCAAGTTTGTTTGAGCCAAGTCCCCGGGTTCATATTCGGGCTCCCTGTGGGAGTCCAAATTACAACTTAGTTCAATAAGAGGAATATTCTTTAAAATCCAGTAGTCAGAATCTTTTGATATTAGTACATAGAAGCATCCTTAGGGATGTGAGATTCAAATTTGTTCAAGCCAAGTCCTTGGGTTCATATTTGGGCTCTCTGTGGAAGCCTGAATTATAACTTAGTTCAATATGAGGAATATTCTTTAAAAATCCTTTTTTTTTGTGATCCATCGGTCAGAATCTTTGGATATTTTGTATAAGCTTTTCTTATGAGGGGCAGATGCAACTAAATGTTCAAATAAATTCCCTGGGTTGATATTTAGGCTACCATATCAGGTGAATGCCATCTGGCCCTCTGGGGGCTCTTGTTTGTTTTCTGTTTGACAACATTGCCCTGGCTCTTCTATCTATATTTTTCATTTTAAGTTAGTCACTACTTTTATTTAGGCTTCCCAAATTTGTTACTGCATGTCTGTCTGTCTGTCCTTCGGATGAAATGTTTCTTTGCTTTTCATTTGCCTGGGTCAACATTTTAAATAATTTGCAGCTATCTATCACCCTCCAACCTCCCCCTCCCCCGCACACACACACACAAACACACACACACACACACACACATACAAAAATCTGGGCTGGCAAGTATTGAGTATTTTATCAAAAAAGTGGTACTCGAGTACTACGAGTACTGAGTACTTTGGACCCAGCCTATCACAAGTATATTAAACATCAAAGAGTATATTATATACTTGAAACAAATAGAGTACAGTGGCAGTGTACTGCTCACTTTCCATGGATGGGCAATATTTCCACGGATACAAATTCATACAACAATATTTGATGCCAAACACTAACTATAGGTATAATCATCAAAAATTTAAATAATGAAGCACCAGGTACAAACCGATGCTTCATCAATTAAAATTTTGTAGATGAAAATTTTTATTGGCTGGTAAATGCATGAGTGGACATCGCTGCCCACGCGTGTATTACAACCCGTCCACGGCGACTGTACTGTAACTTGTCCTCTTTGTGAACATATTTTCTACAATTTCACTCCTTTTGACAGAATGCATGCCTGTGGAGATTAAAACCAAAATAGTGAAAGTGCACTTGTGGATATTTGCAGCACAAGCACAGCACTAATGAATCAATATTTGATGATTTTAGGAATTTTAACAGTGTCATGAGACACCACAGTAGCAGGTATTGGTCATTCTGTTGGAAAAAATCACTGTTTTATGACTTGAGGTGCCTTAACTGAGAAAACTTAGGCTTTTTCTTACAAAGATTGCAGAATATCAAACACAATGTGAAATGTGTTCAGAAGCAAGAATGTGATTAAAAAATAATGGGAAATTCATGTCACCATCAATTTATTTATAAATTAATATAGTTTTTTAGCTCACCTGAGCAAAGTTCAGTGGGAGCTTTACTGATCACATTCTGTCCGCCGTCCGTCCGGCGTTAACTTTACATTATTCAAATGTTGGGTAAATGTTTATTACCTAATGCCAATTCAGATTTGTTCAAATGAAGTTGCCCCCTTCTCCTGGGTGGTGCCATGCCCCCAAGGAGCACCAAAATCTCCTCATCAACCAGCAGTAGCAGAGACTTGATATATGGTATGCAGCTTCCTTTTAAGGTGTAGACTTGGGATTTCTTTAAGCGAAGTTTGATGGGCTATATTTGGCGTCGTTATGGGAGGGGCAAAATTTTTGGCCCCGCCCAAAATTTCTATTTTCCGAACCGAGAGGCTGATTTGAATCAAATTTTAGGTGAGGGCTTATTGGTTCATAAGTACCTAATTTATGCCAAATTTTCTTTTTCTGTAGCCCCATGGAAACCACAGGAGCTAAAAATCAAAAAAAGTAAAACGCCATATCTCCAAAACTCCACGGCACTGATAATTTTTATTTGGTGTGAAGCTTCCTTATGACCAACAGAAAGGATTGGTCCAAAAAATTGCTATCGGTTTTATCATAGGGTACAGTTTCGGGACTTTGAAAACACTTTTTAACACTGTAGGCAATGGGATAAACATTAAAAAATCTTCTTCTCTAGATCCAGCAGGCAGAATCTTTCGATATATGGTATGCAACATTGTAGGGTGGATCTGATTCGAGTTTGTTCAAATCCGCCCCCCTGGGTTTATATTTGGGCTCAGTATAGGAGCCCGAATTCAAACTTAGTGCATGTCAGGCAAATTTCTTAAAAATCTTCTTCACCAGATTCAGCTGGCAGAATCTTCTGATATTTGGTATGCAACATTGTGGGGTGGATCTGATTCAATTTTGTTCAAATCGGCCACCTGGATTCATATTTGGGCTCACTATAGAAGCATTTCAGGCAAATTTCTTGAAAAATATTCTTCTCCTGATCCAGCAGGCAGAATCTTTTGATATTTGATATGCAACATTGTGGGGTGGATCTGATTCAAGTTTGTTCAAATCAGACCCCTGGGTTAATATTTGGGCTCAGTATAGGAGCCCAAATTTGAACTTAGTGCATTTCAGGCAAATTTCATAAAAAATCTTCTTCTCAAGATCCAGCAGCAGAATCTTTTGATATCGGGTATGCAGCATGCTCAGGGGGTGAGATTCAAGTTGTTCAAGCCAAGTCCCCGGTTTCATATTTGGGCTCACTGTGGTAATCCGAATTATAACTTAGTTCAAAATGAGGAATTTTCTTTAAAAATCTTCTTCAGATCTAGCAGTCGGAAAGTTTCGATATTTGGTATGCAGCATCCTTAGGGGGGGGGGGGGGGGGGGGGGGTGAGATTCAAGTTTGTTCAAGCTATGTCCCTAGGTCCATATTTGGGCTCACTGTGGGAGCCCGAATGATAACTTACATGTAGTTCAAAATGAGGAATTTTCTTTAAAAATCTTCTTCTTCAGATCCAGCAGACAGAATGTTTTAATATTTGGTATGCAGCATTCTTAGGGGGGGGGGGGGGGGGGGGTGAGATTCAAGTTTGTTCAAGCCATGTCCCTAGGTCCATATTTGGACTCACTGTGGGAGCTTGAATTGTAACTTAGTTCGAAATGAGGAATTTTCTTAAAAAATCTTCTTCTTCAGATCCAGCAGTTGGAATGTTTTGATATTTGGTGTGCGGCATCCTTAGGGGGTGAGATTCAAGTTTGTTAAAGTCATGTCCCTAGGTCCATATTTGGGCTCACTGTGGGAGCTTGAATTGTAACTTAGTTCGAAATGAGGAATTTTTAAAAAAAAATCTTCTTCAGGTCCAGCAGCTGAATGCTTTTGATTTTTTTTATGCAGCATCCTTAGGAGGCTAGATTCAAGTTTGTTCAAGTCATGTCCCATGTTTGGGCTCAATGTGGGAGCTCGAATTGTAACTTAGTTCAAAATGAGGAATTTTCTTTAAAAATCTTCTTCAGATCCAGCAGTTGAAATGTTTTGATATTTGGTGTGCGGCATCCTTGGGGGGGGGGGGGGGGGTGAGATTCAAGTTTGTTAAAGCCAAGTCCCTGGGTTCATATATGGGCTCCCTGTGGGAGACCAAATTATAACTCGGTTCAATATGAGGAATATTCTTTAAAAATCATTTTTTTAGATCCACTTGTCAGAATCTTTGGATATTTGGTATAAGCTTTACTTAGGAGGAGTAGATGCAACTTGTTGAAATCAATTCTCTGGGTTGATATTTAGGTTACCATGTACAAGTGGGCGCCCTCAGGCCCCCCTGGGGTCTCTTGTTTTAGGAAAAAATGCATACTGAGAGCTTGGGGGTACATCCAGGGCTATAATTTACCTCATCACTAGGTAAAAGAATATTTGACATCATTTGTTGAGATAAAATGGCACTTTCTATTGATATTGGTGGATTATATAGCCTCAGCCAGGGCTTATAAGAATCTGAGAATCGATTCCCGTAGAGATCCGTGCAACAAAACCAGTGAGAAACCATGTAGCTTCCTGTAACATTGCTGCTAGGATTCACATGAAAAGAACTGAGTCAGTTTAACCCTTTTCCTAACACAAAGGCAGCAAATTAACCAATACAACACTAACATGACATGAAATATTGTGACACTGGCAGTAAAAGTTGTACAAATATGGCTGTCATTGGAACCGGTTCTCATCAGCCGGTTCTAGTAACAACCATAATTATTACGCTTGATGAATATTGTTTATTTTTAGCTCACCTGACTGTAAGTCAGGGGGCGCTTAAATGATGACTTTCTGTGTGTCCACCATCAGTCCATCCTGTCCGGCGTGAACTTTACATTACTAACCTCTCCTCGTAAACATCTGAGCCGAATTGGACCAAATTTGATATTCATGTTCCTTATATATGAATTCCAGTTTGTTCAAATAACGTTGTCACACCCACAGGGGGCCCCAAGCATTTCTCTGATAGCATGCATAAATTGTTTTCCAAAATTGAAAAAACATCTTCTCCAGAACCATGTATAAGAATCTTTTGATACTTGGTATACAACATCTCTAGGGGTGGGAGGGATAGGTTCAGGTTTGTTCAAATCAAGTCCCTGAGTTGATATTTGGGCTCCCTATGGGCACCCAAATATCAACAGTGCAACATGAGGAAATTTCTTTGAAAACCTCCTTCAGATCCACCAGTCAGAATGCTTTCATATTTGGAATGCAACATTTCTAGTGGGGTGGGGGCAGGAGGGCAGGGGGGGGGGGGAGGGTAGATTGAAGTTTGTTTGAATCGGGTCTCTGGGTTAATATTTGGTCTATCTATTGAAGCCCAAAGTTTAACTCAGTGCAGTATGAGGAAATTTCTTTAAAACTCATTTTTTTCAGATCCACCAGTCAGAATCCTTTCGTATTTGGCTTACAGCATCTCTAAGGGGGTCAGATTCATGTTTGTTCAAGCCAAATGTATGGGTTAATATATGGGCTCATTATGGGAGTGCAAATTAACTCAAAGCAACATGAGAAAATTTCTTTAAAAATCTTTTTCTTCAGACCCACTAGTTTAATGCTTTAACATTTGGTGTACAACATCTCTGGGGAGGTCAGATGTAAATTTGTTCCAGTTTGGTTCCTGCCAGTCAGAACCCTTTCATATTTGGTATCGCAGGAAGGGGGGGGGGCAGATTTGAGTTTGTTCATTTCAGGTCTGTGGCTTAATATTTGGACAGGGGTGGGTTAGGTTCGAGGTTGTTCATAAATGTTCAAATCCTTTCCTTAGATCTTTTCCATAAAATTTGCCTTTCAAAGTGCAGTGACACAACAACCCTTGGAAGTTTGGCAGTACTTGTCTACAGCTGTCAGAACTGGAAGCAGTCAGGAAGACCTATGCTAATAATCATCTAACATGGACAATAGAATTATGAATAATTTCATAACATTATTCCAATGTAGTGTCCATGAACCTTGACTAACTGAATCTGACCCAAAATACTTCTCTGAACCACCTCGTCAGGTGAGCGATTAAGGGCCCAGGGGGGGGGGGGGGGGTTGAAAATCAGTAGTTGGTGTTGTAAAAATTAAAAAAGCTGTATTGGGTAAAGGGTTAACATGTATTATCAGTATGCAACAGGGGTTCAATCATACTGACCTAATAGGATCCTGGCCCATAGCAGGTCTGAATTCTCGGAACGATTTCCGCAAGAATCCAAATGGATTCTCCCATTAGAGGAACTATAAGACCTGCACAACCCCAATTTTGAAACAAAATTGACATATTGTTTCATGGTGGTGGGGCCCTATTTATCTTGCTGTATGATTAATTAAAACAGATTTTGTGAAAAGGTTTTGTGTGCTGATGCAGATTTTAGGTTTATTTTGGGATTTGGGTAGTTTCAAAGAAAGCTGTGAATTCTTATCCCTCCCAACTTATTGGGTAACAGAGTAGAAATTCTGTCGGAGGCAATAACAGTTTTTAAGCCTATTTGACACAGATTGGACAGTTCTCTTCAAAAGAACAAATTTCCCATGCTTTGGACTAGACAGAAGTCAAAAGTTGAATTCTATTGCAGAAATGACTCTTTCATCACATGAAAGAGGTAACTGTATCTTTGGTAGGGTTGGGTTTACTCATAGGTATAACTGTTGTAAATATTTTAATTAGATTTACATGCCTCGAAAAGTTGCGCTCGGAAATTATGTAATTCCCAAAACTAAGCAGTCTTGGGGAAATATATTGTTTGCATTACTTCTGAATTTTCCAGATGAATAAAGAGGATGATTTGAGGACTTTTAGAACCTAAAAATTTGTTTGACTGTTGGTCTGTTTTGTTTGGGAATTCCCTGAGAAATATGAACATGTGACCAGCACTTCCCTTTCTGTTAGTTTTTCTTTTATTTGTTGCATGCCCCTGTTTAAAAATCATTAAAAGTTTGTCTGAAGGGCTATAGTTGACAAAAAATATTTGAATGCTAAATTTAAAATGATGCGACCATATTTTTTTTCGCCTGAACGTTATAATGGTCGCCTATGGGAAAATATTTAGTACTGTGAAACGTATTCTTGTTTGGCTGAAATTAAACAATTGCAGGAATTGGACTGAATAAACCAAAATGTTTTTGGAGTTATGGTTGCGGAATGAAATATTTCAATACGTTGGATACGTTGGGGTTCCTTCTTACGCCTTGCGTATTGTCATATTACAAAGTATTGGAGATTTTGTTTCCAAGTTAAGGAGCCTGGAATGGTATTTACTCTTTGTTCTTAACACATATGTGGTGTGCTGGAAGCCCATATTTAGGCTTTGTTCTGAAATGCAGGTGCTTCAGCTTAAGGATTCATTTTTAGCAAAATGAGAGAAGTATTGTTATTTTGGATACAAAATATGTTGCTGTACTGAATACTAATCTGTTTGGGTCCCGGAATTGTAGAAATTTTGTCAATCAAAAATCTGTCCGATTCTGTGGGAACTTGAGTGTCATTGTTTCGCTCCGATAACAAACCTCACTACGACAGCTTAACAAGCGTTGTTTTTGAAGGAAAAATGAAAATATAACAAAATATATGAATGCTGTTTTTTGGAATAGCGCTATTTGGTTTGGGTTATTAGGTTAGGTAAAGTGCTAAGTGGCAGGAGCGTATAGTTTTTTGCCTATAAGTAAGGGTGTGGGGGAGAGGGGGGGGGGGGCAAGTTCAAACTTTTCCACCAGACCACACACACACCTACCCACACCATCTGCCCTAGAGCAATCAACACCACACGGGAGTGTTACACAGAGGCCTATTGGTTCAAACAAAATCATGCATTGATATTGAAGTGATTGTCGCTAGGTGCAACCTCGGCTTGCACAGACGAAGCTCTGAGTTATTTTCAATTTATTCCGTCAAAATGAATTTTTATCTAAAGTTTATCATTGATTTCTGCAAACAAAATATACGTAAGAAGGCGAAAACCCGCGTCCGCCTCCAGGCTATGTGACGCACCTTATATAATTATTATCTCGTTATAACGAGATGTTTTCTCGTTATAACGAGATACTTTCTCGTTACAACCAGATGCTTAGTTCGTGTTTTATCGTCATAACGAGATGTCTTCTCGTTATAACGAGATGCTACATCGTTATAACGAGATGTTTTCTCGTTATAACGAGATATTTTCTCGTTATAACTAGATGTCATGTCGTTGTAACGGGTTGTTTTCTCGTTATAATCAGAAAGTATCTCGTTATTATGAGATAAATAAAAAATCCTTATGTCCTAAATCCGCCACCGTACATTAGTCCCAGACAGTAATGAAATAATTATTCTTGCTCGGCTTGTCTCAGAATTTACAATACTTTCCCATGGAAAGAAAGGAAATTAAATAGCAGGCACCTTCAGGAAAGAACACAATATTTGTTAGATATTTAATTTCCAAATTAACTCCATGGGCATACAGCATACCGATTTTTATAAAACTGGATTTATGGAAGGATCATTGGTCACATACATGTATAGTAAGGACTCTCCATCGCCACTATCTTAGTGGAGAGGGAGGGGGAGGGGGAGTTGCTATAAATAATAGAGGTAGGCAATATAAAGAAAATCGAATCCGATACCGATCTCATGGAGATACCGAAAAACCAAACCGAACCAATCGCTATTTATATGTCCCTGTTGAGGCCTGATAACAGTTGAAAGGTTCATTTTCATGAAAGAAGTGACGAATTTCCTTTTCAGTTTTATTAACCCTGAATGAACTGGGCAAATGCCCTGAATTCCCACTATACTCCCGTCTAATTGCTTAGCAGTGATTTCTAGTTAAGTCTTGGCTGCATGTTAAAGTAGGCGAGACCTGACCAGAAATCACTGCCCAGGTGTTTTGATAATTGTCAGCAGGACCTCCCAAAGATAGCATGGCCTGGGTCCATGCTCTGAGATCGTAAAAGCCGAAATAGGTCGTTTCACATTAAGGTGTGTTCAGAACAAGTCAATAATTACTGTAGTTATAATTTGTGGTCGTAAAAGCATGCCACTATTGAGGTAACCGACAGTGTCATTTGCAGTGTTCCTGTACTATCTGCAAATCTCAGTCAAGTCAGATACCGAATACCGAACCGATACCGAAGTACAGTACGTAGCGAGTGGATTGTAAGTGAATCACCCGCAGAGTGGAGTTATCACCCAAGCTATAACTTTCAAGTTTTGTACATATCGACAAAAAACACAGGCAATGTTTCAGCCAATGGACCTCTGGGTTTAACCCGGAGGTTCACTGGCTGAAACTTTGCTTGTGTTGGTTATGCTTTGCAGCAAATTTGCAATTATTACTTGGGTGGAATTTAGTGATAATACACTCCCCACGTACTGTATACCCCTATAAAAACACCGAAACCGACACCGAGGTATACCCGCATAAAAATACCGAACTCAAATTTCCAATGCCGCCCATATCTAATAAATAAACACTCAATCGTCACTTACAATGTCCCACTCCTCACAAAATTCAATCGTTTTTTATACTTTGATGTCTACAATGAAAATGAGGAGGATGTGCACATTTTTCTTGGTAATGCAAATTGAATATTTCCATTTCAGTTATTATTAGGCAAAAACAAGTGCCGAGATTGGAAAGTTGATGGACTATTATACGTTGTGGTGCAAAGTAAACGCCATGGCGTTTGATGAAGTGAAAGCTGTTACGTTACGTCATCAAACGTCATGGTTTGGGAGGAGTTAACACGTTAATTGATTTGACATCATCTTTGTTGGGGTAAGTTTGAGTGGAGACGTTTGTCGCTAAAGTTACAGCAATCCAGCTAAAAAGAGATCAATGATTCGGCAGCTTAAAATAATTAGGTAAAAAGGCGACTATTTTAAGAGAATTTCTCCCCGCCGCAACCTTATAAACTCAGCAATGTTTATTCCTGTGATAACAGGTTCTGCTTTACTGATGAAAAGGGATACTGTGACCAACGTCTGTGGTGATAATTTTTCGCGACAGAAAAAAAAGACAGGAATGTTTTGCATAAATGTGATCAAAGATTAATTGTGTATATGTCGTGGTGTCAACATTTACCAAATTCTTTATGACAGTTTCTATTAAGAGTTTTCATGTCATTTTCAACCAATGTCTGTTCTTCGAAATTTTCTATTCGCCAGTACCCATAAAGAAAGGAAATAATAGGAAAGTTCGGTACCCTTCAGGAAATATCACAATTTATGTGTTTATAATGACCTCAAACGAGCATTCGGCATCCTGAAAAGGTAACGCAGAAACAATATGCGGAAGATCGCCAAATGGCGCACTGGGCAAAATGGTTATTAATTCCAGTTTTGTAATGTATTCTTAAGTCATTTTCATTCTACACAGCAAATAATAGAACCTGTGAACTACAGTTTTGTCTTCAGTAATTTAAATATTCTATAAATTCACTTCAATATATTCTAGGCACTCATTCCCATCGTAGTGTTTTCCAACCTTGGAAAATAGCAACATCAACGGGTCTCTCTTTTTGTGATTTTTACAAGCTGTGTGTTAAAAACGACTGACCCCAAAGAACACTCACATATGACCCAAGAATGAGACCCGAATTAACTTTAGTTTTCAAGTAGCATGATTTAGGTATAAACATAAAAAAACATGTATATATAACAGTTGCATTGAAAGAGAAATATTTTCTATAATTTGTTTTTATATTTCTAGCTCATCCGAGTCAAACATTGTGTATTCTAGATGAAACTGCTTTTCAGTGTGACCACACACGTATACGTACGTTGTGTCACATCAAATAAGGAGAGTGCTGTCTGAATACCGTCACTTAGGTATCTCAAACAATAGAGGTCCGGTTATCTTTGGAATGCCTGTATTTCTGCAGTAGTTTTCACGAGGAATCTGGACCAAACACACTCTGATTAACATCCCTGATTGTTACTGCCTACCATACTTAATGAGAAAACATTTCATCTCAACATGCATCAAGATGGCTGGTTTCCGTTTACATCAACTTCATTACCAAACTTTAACTTTTATTTCCTTAATGATACAAATATATCAAACATCCGGGTCACAGCTCATATATACTATAAAAATACAGAACTGATGGCATTTTTTTGTAGAGGTGATACCGCATGACAATAAGAATAAGTGCTCGGAAAAATAATCTTTAAAAGTCAGTCTATGATATTTTAAAATTTTAAATCGATTTTGGGGGACAGCAGCATATCTTATATATGACAGAGAATGCAGTGTCATCAAGAGTGAAGAAAAAAATGTACCTGACCATTTCACCGAATTGTTCCTGTTTAGCTTCCCTTGAAGGGATTTGTATAATGTTTGGGGCTCATTTTCCCTGACAGACACTTCAGTCAGAATGCTTTGGGCGGATGCATTCAGTGATCTGAAAAATTTTTTTCCTCTATTTTTTTGATATATGTCAATTTTAAGCCATTGTCCATTTCCACTTTCAACGAATGGTGAGATCAGAAAATTTCAATTTACAATGCGTATTTTCAAAATGTTCAGCTTGTATGTGATATATATGAAGTGTTTCTTTACACGTGTACATGTTACAGACCTGGAAATAACCTGCGAACGATCGTCCAGGTTATGTATGGGTTACGTCAATTATAGAATACCCGTTCGTACTAAAGTTTGCGACAGAATAATACAGCATAACTTTATTGAATTAATTATTAATCATTTGAACCCTGGTGTTATCTTCCATGTCAGTTCCATGGTAGCAATAGGAAGATTCCATATTTATTATTTGGGGGTAGACCAGTTAATATTTTCGACGTGCAGCCATAGTGCTGAACGTTGAAAATATTGATTGGTCGACGTAGCTTGTGAACTAGCCGGAAAAACGGCCTCTGGGACTCAAAGGGTTAACCACTTGTGTTTTACAACAAAGACTATTCCGCGGACTTTCGGGACGAGCGCGAATCCAAGCTTGAGTATTGCATTCTGAGTGAACAGAATGAAATGTTATTTCCATCTTAAAAGAATTTCCCCCGAAATAGATGAATAGCAACAACTAATGTGCGAGATCACGCGTTAGTTGTTGATATTTATTCAGGTAGAAATCCCATTAAGATTTTAAAACACCATGCCTGGTGTACTAAAAACAGAAAAGGCTGAGAAGCATCACAACCCTGTTTTTCCTATAAGCGTATCCTACTGGACAGGTTCGATATAAACCCTTTATTTTCAGACGTCTGTGTATCAGTTCTAGTACTCTATCAGAATATTAATTTGGGGGAATTTTAATCACATATTGTCTCATTGGTTAAATTTTAGACTTCACTGACATCAGTAAAATGTTAATTTAACGCCAGTGACTCTCTACAGGTGTCACCATACCGTGTATGGAAATTCAGTTATTCATAACTAAACAAATGTTTGATACCTTCGCCCCATTAAATACAAGCTCGTAGCCGTGAACAATTAAACCAATTTTTATAACTTTTTACGACACGCTCACCTTGATGACCCTTTCTACAATGTAACATGTTGTTTCATACTAAGTATCTAAACATTCTGTTCATCTGGCATTGAGAATATTTGTAACCCCCAACTCCTCATTTTGGAGACGATTTAAAATACATGAGCCCAAATATGATCCAGGAAACATGATTTTAGCAAACTTATTCGTAAATTTACCAAAGTGAAATATTAAAGACGAAGCATATTTTAGTTATTCCAGACACGTTTTTGCAAGTCAGGTCTTCTGTTCGTTTTGGAAAAAAGAGTTTATACACAACACATTTCCCAAGCTATCAGACCACCAGTCTAATTCGATAAGAAATTTGACGCTGTTCTGGCATGGAACCAGTCAAGCCCTCAAATAGGTCATCGCCTATATATTTATATTCTCTTACCTGGAATATTTCACTTGGTTGGAGAAGCGAATCGAAGGTTCATTTTATCGGTCAGCTGATATATTCCGGACAATTGAATCAGAAACATTTTATAAAGATTCATTTTCTCTGAAGCAAAGCTAAACATGTTGCTCAATCAACATCTGATTTGGTGACTATTTTGACAAGATTTCAATCAGAAATGAATATTCATCACAGCTCTAGTTTTATGATTACCCGCATGTAGTTCCACAAATTATGTTAACGAAGCGTGTGAATTTTCCGCTAAAACATGTCCAACGTTTGGCGGTGATTTATTATTTCGTGTAAATATATGTTCGGTTGAAAAGGACTCCATCACTCACTGTATTTATACAACATGGTGCTTGCTAAAACTTTTATAAGCGAAATTGTTGGTACCTTTGTTGGGAGATCCAGTGATAATACAAGAGGACTGTAATTTAGGGGGCTGTTGGATTAAATTACCACTGATCCCTCCAGTCTACTTAGGTGTTTATTGTGTTGTCCACCCACAGACTGACCACTTATGATTCTACTTGGCCTTTATGGATTGCCTACCATGTTGAAAATGTTAATCATCATTTTATCCCAAAAGGTTTAATAGAGCTTGGCAGTGTTTTGGTTTTCCGATTCGGTTCCGTTTTTTTCCTGCAAAAAGCAAATCTAAAGATCCAGTGAAAACCGACTGGACGGATTGTGGCTTTTAAACTTTTTTGGCAAACTGGAAAACTGAACCGCATTAGAACAAAACATTGGCTAGATTAGATCACTGGTTACCTTAATTTATGTATTTTCTTTTTATTTAATAGGCTTAGCGCATAATGTCATTTATCTTATTAATGGCCGTTTATTTGAACAATAAAGGCCCTGGATAGATTTTCACTTTATTCACCTAGTAGGGTGATAAATCTTCCCCAGAGGTTTAACACTGAATGAATTTATTTCCCTTGTAGCGACGGACTTGTTGACCTCTGGCCTCTACCGCGTTTGTCCAGCATAATTAATAGTTCGATTGTTGGTTTCTTTAAATCTTTTTGAAAGTATTACTTAATGGCAGTAGAAAACACCACCCACTGCTCATATAATAACTTATTTTTGCAAGTTTAGCTCTAGTTTGTAAGGGAATTATTTTTAGACAGAAATGTATTACTGCGCCTTGTTTATTTTTGCCAATTGTGCTGGTCGATCGAATTGGACTAATGTGCTCCACACTTCTCGCTCTGTTTTGTAGCGAATGATAGCACGATTTTGCCGCGACTGCCCTGTAGAAGATTTATGGGATAAACAAAATAAACGTATAGTGTTTTCAAATAAAGGATTTATTCTACTCGTAGAATTAAGAATGAAACCGACTCGCCAGTGGCTCGACGGTTTCCTTCTTAATCCTACTCGTAGAATATTTTTTTTTGTACTTGAAAACACTATACGTTTATTCTATATATAAACCATTGGAATGATCAAAGGAGGGTTAGGCTGAACCAAATGAAGATACTTACAGACAGGGTTATGTGGTGTCGTACAAACTATTGGAGAGTTTTTCCAAGTTAAGGAGCCTGGAGTAGTATTTACTCTTTGTTCTTAACACATATGAAACTGAACCGAAACCAAGTTTTTTTACTGAAACAGAATCGAAAAAAATCAAACCCTCTCAGCTGTTATATGGGAGACCCATGTGCCAGAGCAGTGCTTGGTAACTGCGGATAGCATGTTCCTTATGATCTCTTACTTTGCAATGTATCGGTGGGAATCCTGACACAGCTGGCAATTTTCATCATTGGAAAATACCTACGGGAAATTTAGCTTCCATAAATATTGGAAAACTATCAGTAAATCTAACACTAAGGTTATGGGAATTTCTAGTTAGCTTCACACAAAAAAACAAGTTTACCTGGTATTACTTTTAATAAACCAAAATAACAGACAGTTCCGAGTCATTTTCTTCTGATAATCTACGTTTTCCGGTTGGGACAGCAATTATAATTGAACAGAACACAATAAAAGAATCTTGTTCGGTTAAATGCAAGGAATGAACGGGAGAAATATATTTGAGGAATACAGAATAAACGTATAGTGTTTTGAAGTAAAAAAAAAATATTCTACGAGTAGGATTAAGAATGAAACCGACGAGCCTCTGAATCCTACGAGTAGAATAATACTTACTTCAAAACACTACACGTTTATTTTGTTTATCCCATAAATCATTTACAGGGCAGTCGCAACGAAATCGTTCTGATACACGTTTCAAAACATTGCGTGAAGCGAGGAGCAATTGGTTCAATTCGACCGACAAGCAAAACTGCCAAAAATAAACATGGCGCAGTGATACAGTTCTGTCTAAAAATAATTCCCCTACAAACTTAGGCCAAAGTTGCAAAAATACTTTATTAAATGAACAATGTTTATCTTTCTTATTTTCGTTGCTAATTGTTGTTTTTTTTGTCGAGGATTCAACTTGAGTTTTATAAACAGAGCAGACTACACGTGCATTTGTTATAATTTTCAAATTTCGAAAATGAAACATATCTAATCATTTCCACGCCTTTCAGTTTCACAATCGAACTTGTATGCTTTTCAACGTTTGATTTCTGTTGATTTATTTTGTGTTTTCTTCATTAATTGTTTTTCGTTTTATTGTCAGATAGTGTTAAAATGTGTCATATATTCTAAAACTAAACATTTCAGTGACGGTCAACGTTTGATAAACGTCGGTTCATTTTTTCACCAACAAACGTAAAACAGGTTTGGCAACACGGATGCCGTAGAGGTCATAGGTCAACAAGATCGTCTCTTCTATAGGAACAAATTCTTTCAATGTGAAACCTACGGGGAAAATTTATCAGCCTATTAGCAGCTGCTACTAGGTGAATAAAGCAAAAATGTATCCAAGACTTTAATTGTTCGAATAAACGTCCATTTATGGGATAAAAATATTAACTAGATATTCAGCCAAGGCAGATGTTTTCGAACGATTGCTCTCCCCTGTTCCTTGTTCTTTCGATGTTTTCACATCTTTTTGAAACAATCTTCTCGGCGTTCAGCTGAAGGGAATTTATTTCAGTCGAAGAATATAGAGTTTGTTTCAACACAGAATTATACAAACGTATTTAGTTCACTCTAGAACTTATAGAAACATATGATACCATTCGAGTTCGAACATATTTGATTTGATATATAGGGAAACAGAAAAAGCATATTTGTGAAACGCAATGCCTGACATGAATCTTCCAAAACAATTGCTGAATAATTGAAATTTTTCATTTTCTGTCTAAAACCACAGCTTATAAATTCCCAATAGAACGGATTTTACAAGTTCCTTCCAATGAGGGATCATAACCGATATTTTTAGACTGCTTATTTTATGTAAATGTTAACTGAAAATGTAAAAGTTACAGCCAGGTGTATGTTAAATGATCTTTAAACGCTATAGACCGGCTGTTCAGCCCAATATCCCAAGCCAATTGTCAAACGTTATTGTCTGGAATCAGTCTATCCTTTAAGTAGTCCGTTTCCCATATCTGGATTTAATCGTCTGGACTGTGTCATTTGGACGGAAAGGCGAATCTACGGTTCGCTTTTCCGACCAACTGAAATATTCCAGATGATAAAATCTATTACAGACCATCAACATTCCTTTGAATTAGTTCAAGAAATGTTTCTCAATTGAGATATTTGATAGAATTTGTAATGCCTTTACCAACATTATTAGATTTAATTTTTGATTAGGTAATTATGAATGAAGACTCATCACAGCTTTACGTATGTGGAATCCGAGTACCAGGAGAGAGTCACCGAGCAGCGGTGAGTAACTGTCAGATCTCCCAACGTACTAACTCCAGACAAGCAGAATTAGCATTAGTTGAAGACAAGTGTCCTACTAACGTGTCATACGAAGCTTCACTGTGTCCCCATGTGTGCAATCGGGATTAAGTGCCTTGCAAAGAATACAACGCAGTTAACCAGGGCGGGGATCGAACCGTGGATATGTCGGTGTGAACTCCAATGCTGTAACCGCTGAGTCAGCGCGCTGCCTCCGTATGAACATATGAAATGGTAGAACATATCCGGTCCTCTATCAACATTATGAGAGATGTGGCACCACGGTCGCTCAAGTTGTGTTATAAAATATCCCCAGGCATGCCGTGATACACGCGAGACAGAAACAGTCAGACCTTGGGTATCAGACTGAGAAGTTAGATGAAATCCACTGTCAAGACAACAGATGGATACTGGACAAGTCAGAACATAGTGCAGACCAAGAAGCCAATGGAAAGTAATTGCAGCCACCAAAACTGACTGAGGCCATCAGTCTTAGAAACCGTTGCTCGAGCTAGGCTACATAACAGTCCATTTGTCAGACATACTTGCCCACCCCACTGCACATTTGAAGACCAAAATTGGACGTATCTTTGCCAAACGGGGTCCACCAAAGTGACCACCTATTTGTTGTACCTCATGTTCTTTTGCCTGTTGTCTGAAGGTCTTCAAGTATTCTCTGTTCGAGTTTGATGTTACCAGCTGACCTAGTCTGATGCTGTCACCTGTTACAAAGGGGCTGAGACTCGAATCTCAAAGGAATCAGCTAAAGCAGTAAACGGTCTCTCGTAAATGTACAGTGGCGGATCCTTGTGGTGGATCAAACTACTTCAAGAGGACCACATTTAGAGTTTGTATTCTCTGTGTCCCTGTCGTTAGTCAGGGACGGCGTTTCATGCCTGTGTTGTATTGCTAATATGGTGCTCACCGTGGACTGGTTGTTATGGAAAGGTTTAACCGTTCGCTTGTAGTGCGGATGTTTTCGCGACCAGTGTGCCCAGGAGATGAGGCTACGTATATGTCAGACATACGCTGAATGGTTTGCCAGGCGTCCGGCAAATGTCTCAGTTCCGAATAACGAAGTAGAGTACAACGGGTACAACGTCTTCTGCTGCCATTAATGCCAAGGCTGTGACGCAAAATGAAGCCGCCCGGTTTGTTCATTTGAATAATTCAGCAACACCCCGACATTTCTGCTTTCTCCCGTCAAAGGGACAAACTTGGCTTCAATTACCGCTGTATCCTTCTCTCGACTCTCATAATAACCTGATTGTTAAGACTATTTGCTCACGAGGAGTTATTTGGGCAGCTGTGCTGCTCTATCGTCCGCTATCCGACCTGCATAGGTTTTAGAAACAGACGTGACTTTAATATCTCCAAGAGCAAACAGACCCTTTCCCTGTTTCCTCCACGTATATACAAAGCAATCAGCGCCATGAACTTCAAGCTCGCATTGGGTATCGTGCACAATCTTGACGGGTATTCTCAGAGCGAGGGGCCTGAGTGCCCTTATCGATCAATAGCTGCATCACAGAGGCCGCCTCGGGAATTTCTGCGACTATCTACACTTTAAGGTCATCGATAGTTGGGGATGGACAAAGTCATGGCAATATCTGTCGAATTACGATTTGTCGCTAGAATTGAATCAGGTACAAGGTTAGAAACCGAATTTAATCTCGAATCCAATGCACTTCCGAATCGTTACGATACTGAAGCTGTCTTACCAGTGCTGTATCTCCTCACTCGTATCCAATATAAATATGCGTACGTTAGACTATTTCGTATGATCGAAAGTAAGTGGATATATCACATGTTTTTGAAAGCTTGGGCAATTTGTCCATATGGCAACCACTGATATTCCGTGTAAACATTTCGGGATAGACCAGTACATAGAACAGATATGCAGCGTTCTCACCTTTATTAGAAACGTATAGAAACGGAGTTCTGACGCATTGGAATGTACGACTTCCAAAAACATTGTGGACATTTTCTGTTCTTAATTTTCTGGAGTGACGGACAATTCACAGCGCAGTTATCATAGCAACAGGACTTGATTCGACTTTTATCGTCTTTTGAGTGGAACAAGGCGCCATCTGCAATAACTCATCATTGCAGATGGCGCCTTTTTCGACGTAAGTTGCGACATATTGTGCAAACTAGACGTAACACCATCTCCGCTATCTCTTCAAATTCCATTTTAGAAAATGTTCGTGTTATCTAGTCAATTCCATTCCTCGAAAAGCTATCATCTTCAGAAAGTCGACATTGAAGAATTGGAGGAAATCAAAAAAAAAATTCGGGATTCCAATTTTTTTCGAATAATCGAGAGGGTTATGAATCGAACGGACGGGAGGATTTGGGCCTTAAAATCAGGAGGTAACAGACCAAGGCTGATAAACAACGACCAGGATGTTCTGAGTTTGGAGTGACAATATTTTACATCGGACAAAACCTGATGTTTGTGCAAATACATTTACTCTAGGAAGGTAACTTTTTTACCACCAATATTTTACATCGGACGATGCCTGTGTATATAATTCGACTCCAGGAAGGTAACTTTTTAACACCGATTTGCCATTTTGTGATAATGAATCTCATAACAATGCCCACTGGTCAAAAGTTGAAAATTCTATTATTTCATTTATTCATTCGCCTTTATTTTTTCATTCACCTATACTCCATTCTTCCTTTTCTTCTTTCCTTCCCTTCCTCCCACTTTCATTCATCCAATCATTCTTTCCGTCCTTCCTACATTCGTTTCTTTATTCCCCCATCCCTTCATCTACTCATTCACTCGTTCCTTCATTCATTACTCAGTCCTTTATTCATTCCTTATCACAGTCCTCATCGAGCTAACTCTAGCATTATGCAGCCATATCATCTTGCTTTCGTGTCTTCACACAAATATATCCCCACGTTAGAATATCTTCCCATTGGTGAAAATTAAGTTTTCCACACCATTGCTAAACGCCTAATGAATATTTACACAACTCATTAGTGTTAGAGTTTGTTCCCTGACTGCGGCGTGGCTGCTGCAGAGCAACCAAGCTGCAGTTTGAACACATGCTGAAAACCATGTGAGTGCTCAACCACTACGGAAAAATGATACCAACAGAGCAGTCGCGTCGCAATTTGTGTACAAATGCAAACGCCATTATGAGCAATGCCCCCATTATGAACAGCTATGTTGTGTTGCTTTTGTGCTTTCACCATAAATATACCTTTACCCCGCGGTAGAATTTCCTTCAATAACAAAACAAAAACAAAACAAAACAGATTCTCATACCATTACGAAACGGAACATGATTATTTACACAAATTTACTGGTTTTATCGTCTGCTCCCAGACTGCGTCATGGCTGCTGAGGAGTAGCCATAGTGTAGTCTGTGTGCAGACTGAGAACCAGTGAATGCTGAACCACATTGGAAAAGTGATGTCCAGTTTAAATTACATTTCAATGCCCTCCATTATGTGCAGTTATATTTCCGCGCTTTCCATTATTTATCCTAACAAATTCTGCACTCATGAGTTTGAATATCTCCGCATTAATGAAATCTCAGATTCTCTTACTCCTGTTAAACGTCACATGGACAATTAAACAACATGCTTGTATTACCGCTTGACCACAATGAGAATGAAATGTCAGTTTCTAACACTCCGGTTCAAGATTATATGAACAATTACGCAACTTACTGGAATTCTGTTTATCCTAACAAATTCTGCACTCATTAGTTTGAATATCTCCACATTAATGAAATCTCAGATTCTCTTACTCCTGGTAAACGTCACATGCACAATTACACAACTCACTTGTATTACCACTTGTTCTCAGACTGTGATATGGCTGCTGCAATATTTCAAATACATATATCCCTATCCAAACGATTGAATACCCCTCCATTAGTGAAAACTCATTTCCTCACACCCCAATTAAACACCACGTGAATACTTACACGTCTTACCGGTCTGTCTTCGGAAAGCAGCATAGCTACTGCAGAGCAGCCATGCTGCAGTTTGTGCAAAGGCTGATAAACCATGAGAGTGCTTGACCACAATGAGAATGAAATGTCAGTTTCTAACACTCCGATTCAAGATTACACGAACAACTACTCAACTTACTGGAATTGACGTTTATTCTCAATCTGCAGCATAGCTGCTGCAGTGCAGCCATGCTGAAGATTGCCCAAACTGAAAACCTGGAATTTAAATCAAAATAGAAAAGTGATACTAACTTCAAACAATTGCCCTCCATTATGTGCAGATATATTGTTTTGCTTTTGTATTCGCCAAGAATATACGCATACCCCACGTTAGAATTCCTTTAATAACAAAAGCCCAGATTATCATACCCTGACGAAAAGCAACAGGATTACATACTCAACTTACTGGTATTGCCGTCTGCTCCCAACCTGCGACATGGCTGCTGCGGAGCAACCATGGTGTAGTGTAGTTAGTTTGTGCACAGACTGTGGACGAGTGAATGCTGAACCTCAATGGAGAAGTGTTAATTATATTTCAATGCTCTCCTCTATATGCAGTCATATTTTCGCGCTCTCCATTATTTATCCTCATAATTTCTGCACTCACACGTTTGAATATCTTCGCATTGGTGAAACCTCAGATTCTCTTGCCCGTGTTAAACGTCGCATGGATAATTTCCCAACTTACTTGTATTACCGCTTGTTCTCAGACTGTGGCTGCTGCAATATTTCCAATACATCCCCTATATCCCTATCCAAACGATAGAATATCCCTCCAGTAATGAAAACTCATTTTCTCACACCCCATTTAAAAATAACGTGAATACTTACACTACTTACCGGTCTGTCCTCAAAATGCAGCATGGCTGCTTCAGAGCAGCCACGCCGCAGTTTGGACACTGGCCGATAAATCATGATAAACCATCATAGTGCTTGGCCGCAATGAGAATGTGTTACCCAGTTCAACACACATTTTAAAGCCCCTCATCATGAGCACCCATATTATCTCAACTTACTGGAGTTGCCGTGTGTTATCAAATTACAGCATGGCTGCTGCGGAGCAGTCATGGTGCAGTCTGCCTAAACTGAAAACCTGGAGTCTTTATCAAAATAGAAAAGCGATACCCGCAACAGCCATGGTGCAGTCTGCCTAAACTGAAAACCTGGAGTCTTGATCAAAATAGAACAGCGATGCCCGCTTTAACCCAACCTTCAATGCCCTCCATTATGTGCTGTCATACTGTTTTGCATTTGTGTATTCACCAAAAATATATACTTACCCCACGTTAGAATATTAGCAAAAAAAACAGATTATCGTACCTTTACGATACACAACATGATATTTACATGTACACAAATTACAGGTGTTACCTCTGCTCTCCAACTGCGTCATGCCCCCATTATGTCCAACAATATTCTATATATATGTATTTCTTCAAACACATCCCTACCTATATGTTAGATTATCCACCATGTATAGGTTACAGCATAGAAAACGAGTGATATTGAATATACAATCGCTAGAGTTAGTTAAGGGCCTATATAAGTAATGGAATTTTGTTTATTTGAAATTCTCACCTCTCATATTCCTTAAGTTCAGATTAAATATACACAAATTATACATCAAAATGAAGGTTGGGATGCATAGAACACGAAACACATATGTAATCAACTCATAGAGTCGACTGTAGGCACCACTGGTTCCTGGAAGTCTGCTACCGTATTCGCACAAGAACTGATAATAAAATAATATTTCATCAGAAGAACTTGTGGCCAAATGTGCTTTATATATCCAAGAACAAAGCTAGGCATTCAAAACACTTTCGAATACAGCGATAGGACTGCATTTTGGAAAAGGACAACACTGTCTACATTTTTCATTGAAGATGGTTTCCATGCTCGACAGACATGCGCAAATCACTCGTTACCACGAATTTCCATCGAAAAACAAAATCGTAATTCTAAGAAATGTCAACAGGTATCATGATACCTTGCACTGAATATGACAACTGTGCAATCTCTATCTAATAACAGTATTCTGTATGAAAGCGATCTTTTTCGTTATTTGATTTTAGACGGCGTTGTTTTTACATGCTTTTTCTGTCCGATGACGTCGACCGGAAATCGAAAGTATACTCATACGTAAACAAAAGCAAAGGCTTTGGAATTTTCCCCAATGCAGCTCTATCGCCGTGTTTTGAAGAATTTTTATCCCCTAGCTTTTTTCTTGGATATGTAAAGCACATGTGGCCACAAGTTGTTTTCGTGAAATATTATTAAATTGTCAGTTCTGGTGCGAATACGGCAGCAGACTTGCAGGAACCAGTGGTGCCTACAGTCGACTCTATGAGTTGATTACACATGTGTTTCGTGTTCTTTTCGTCCCAACCTTCATTTTGATGTACCTTTTGTGTATATTTAATTTGAATTGAAGGAATATCAGAGGTGAGAATTTTCAAAATAAACAAAATTTCATTACTTATACAGGCCCTTAACGAGGACTTGTCCGAGTAACTAGCTCGAGCGATTGTATGTTCAATATCACGAGTTTTTGTGCTGTAACCGACTTGTCACATTGATGTTTGCACAAACAATCAAAACACGAACAATCAAACACTCCACTGAACCCTTGTCTGACACGTGTCCATTCCCGTTTAATTAGTTAATTTCTTAAGCCAAACTTGCAAGACACATGAAGATTGACGGAAAGCAAGTGATATTACTTCATTTTTTCCCGTTTCGTCATTGCGCTCAAAAGGTTGAGCGAGAAATTAAACGTTCCATTTATCATTTACAGCCGGGTGTGGATTTCTTTCTTTAACTCTTTCAATAAAATCAAAAGTCAGGTAAATTCTCGTTTCTCTGTTCAAAACATTTTAGCACAGGTGCCCTTAATCTTTCCTCTCGGCTGTGTTTGTATTTGAACTGACAGGTTACACAATCACTGTCTATTGTTCCTTGATTGGTAAAAGTGTGGCGATATATGTTGAATATCACACATGCTCTAACCAACTCTTCGAAATATATCACACACTTTTAACAAAGGCGTGACGTCATAACTATGTGACAATAATGAAATGTCAGTTTCTAACACTCTGGTTTTACATTATACGAACATTTACGCAACTTGCTGGAGTTGACGTTTGTTCTCAATCCACAGCTTGGCTGCTGCAGAGCAGCCATGGTGCAGATTGCCTAAACTGAAAACCGGGCATCTTAATCAAACTTCAGATAAGTGATACCCACTTCAAACGAAACTTCAATGCTCTCCATTATGTGCAGACATATTGTGTTGTTTTTGTGTATTCGCTAAAAATATATCCCTACCCCAGGCTAGAATATCCTTTAATAGTAAAAAAACTCAATTCTCATACTCCTACGAAACGCAACATGATTATTTTCTCAACTTACTAGTGCTGCCATCTGCTCCCAAACTTCAGCATGGCTGCTGCGGAGCAGCTTTGGTGTAGTTTGTACACAGAGTGAGAACCAGTGAATTTTGAACATCAATGAAAAAGTGATTTCTATCCATTATGTGCTGTCATATATTTGCGCTTTCCATTATGTATCCTAATAATTTCAGCACTCATACGTTTGAATATCTTCGCATTAGTGAAATATCAGATTCTCTTACCCCTACCAAACGTCAAATGGATAATCACACAACTTACTCGTATTACCGCTTGTTCTCTGACTGTGGCATGGCTGCAGCAATATATCCAATATATCCAAATATATCCCTATCTAAACGATAGGATAATCCCCTATTAGTGGAAACTCATTTTCTCACACCCCAATTAAACACCACGTGTATACTTACTCAACTTAACGGTCTGTCCACAAAATGCAGCATGGTCGCTGCAGAGCAGCCATGCTGCAGTTTGTGCACAGACTGATACACCATGTGAGTGCTTGACCAAAATGAGAATGTGTTACCCAGTTCAACCCACATTAAATGCACTCTTTCATGTGCACCCATCTTATATCAACTTAAAGGAGCCTTTAAAAGCATAAAAAAAGTTTATCATCCAACTTCGATACGCAACATGATTATTTACATGTACACAGATTACTGTTGTTACCGTTTGCTCCCTAACTGCGTCATGCCCCCTATTATGTCCAACAACATTATCTTATATCTGTGTATTTATTCAAAGATTTGCACTCCCATATGTTAGATTATCCACCCATTAATGAAATGTCAGTTTCTATCACTGGTTTAACATTATACGAACGTTTACTCAACTTACTCGTGGTGCCGTCTGTTCACAATCTGCAGGATGGCTGCTGCAGAGCAGCCATGCTGCAGTTTGTGGGCAGTCTCATAAACCATGTGAGTGCTTGACTACAATACAATGAGAATGTGTTACCCATATTTTAATGCACCCTATCATGTGCATCCATATTATCTCAACTTACTGCATCCTTTAATAGTACAAAACCCAGTTTATCATACCCTTTAGATACGCAACATGATTATTTACATGCCCACAAATTACTGGTGTCACAGTTTGCTCCCTAACTGTGTCATGTCCCCTATAATGTCCAACAACATGATCCTTTTTCTATGTATTTATTCAAACGTTCCCCACCCATATGTTAGATTATCCACCCATTATTGAAATGTCAGCTTCCAACACTGGTTGAACCTTTTACGCAACTTAAAGGAGGTGCCGTCTGTTCTCAGACTGCAGCATGGGTGTTGCAGAGCAGTCATGGTGCAGTTTGTCTTAACTGCAAGCCTGGCGTCTTAATCATTAGAAAAGTGATACCCAGTTCAAATGAAATTTCAATGTCCTCCATTATGTGCAGACAAATTGTTTTGCTTTTGTGTATTCACCAAACATATATCCTAACCCCACGTTAGAATATCCTTTAATAACAAAAAAGCCAGATTATCATACCCTTACAAAACGCAAAATGATTATCTACACCAATCTACACCAATTACTGATGTTACCGTCTGCTCCAAGACTGCGACATGGCTGCTGCGGAGCAGCCATGATGTAGTTTGTGTGCAGATTGACAACCATTAAATGCTGAATCACAACGGAAAAGTGACTCCCAGTTCAAACTACATTTCAATGCCCTCCATTGTGTGCGGTCATATTTTCGCGCTTTCCGCTATTTATTCCAATAATTTCTACACTCACACGCTTGAATATCATAGCACTACTGAAATCTTAAATTCTCATACCCCTGTTTAACGTCACTTGAATAATTACACAACCTACTTGTATCACCGCCTGTTCTCAGACTGCGACATGGTAGCTGCAATATATCCAATATATCCAAATATATTCCTATCTAAACGATAGAATATCTCTCCATTAGTGAAAATTCATTTTCTCCCACCCCAATTAAACACCACGTGAATACTTATTCAGCTTACTGGTCTGTCCTCAAAGTGCAGCATGGCTGATGCTGAGCAGCCATGCTGCACTTTGCGTACAAACTGATAAACCATGTGAGGGTATGACCACAATGTGAACGTGTTACCAGTTCAACCCATATTTTAATGCCCTCTATCATGTGCACCCATATTTTTTTGTTTTCTTATATTCACCAATATATATCCCGACCCACACGCAAAAATAACCTCTCCCTACAGAATACCTAGTACGTATGATTATTCATAACCCATCCAACCAACTCCCGGGTTCATAATAAGAAAGACTGCCTACGTCCGCATTTCAGGACTTGTGCCCTTGTCCCAACTTCTCCAACTGTACCTCAAGTCACAGTAATCTAGACAGCAGAGTAGAACACTTGTGAGTAGTTATGTTGGGGCTGTGGGTCTGGATGACCCTGTTTTGCCAGATGGGGGTGACAGGGGGTGACGGGGGTGGGTGACGTCATCTTAATTAAAATGTTACTTAAGGTAATTAACGTCACTTAATGAATATTTTTTTAATCACTTTAATTAATAGCTGTTGCTTAATTAATTTTAATTAATGACCGTTGCATAATTAATGTAATTAATGAGTGTAATTAGGGTTGATTATAATAATTAGAATATGCGAGCATATGTTTTTTTCTGGGGTTTTTTTTGGTAACATTTATAATTCCTGTATGCATATTTCTAATTTAACCCTCCCAAGACTGCAGTGTGGGGTCCAAAGATTTTATTGATGCCATGATCAAACCCTTTCAATGCTGTGCACATATGTTTTTTTCTGGTTTCTTGTAAAATGTTTATCTGATTCCAGCATGAATATCGTTAATTTCACCCTCTCGGGACTTCAATGTGGGTTCCAAAGATTTTATACCATGTAATACTGTTAATGAAAACTTTTTTTCTGATTTCTTTAAAAATATTTTACCCCCTCAAAATATGCCTCCATAAATTCTCTTTCTCTTTTGTTTATTTTTGATGCTTTAACGATTTTCACACAGACTTGAATTTACTAGTGGCAGTAAAAATCTGTTTCTCTAGTTTAACATTTCTCTTTTTCTTTAAAACCACTGGGCCAAATGCATTCATTTATGACACAGACCAGCTTTGGAGTAAACCTTTGTTCAAATGAAGCTGCTACCATCTTCAGGCTAGCGGAATTAACTCTTCTGACCCCCCCCCCCCCCCCCCCCCCACCAAATTCCCTTTTTCCTTTTGGGATGGAGTTAATGCTCCATAAGCCTAAAATGCTTTTAAAATTTTCTTTTGATAAGCCACTTGCAACTTACTTTAGTGACGCAGTATTCGATTCGGTGGTTGATTTTTAATACTTCACAAAACAGAGCTTGCTAGAAAGCTTTCTTTGGACCAGCAGAGAAATCATTGGTCAAAAAGGTTGTCTTTAATTGTGTCATAGCGAAATAAAAAAATTGTTCTTGCTCCTGATCACCTACTGATACATTTATTTCTTTTGACGAGAGCGCGGTGCCTCAGTGGTAGACTGTTGGACTTCTATGCTAGAGGTCCCGAGTTCGATCCCCGTCCGGGACGACCCGCGTTATGTCCTTGGGCAAGGCACTTTAACCTGGTTGCCTACTTGGGGCACGATGTCGCCGTATATTAAGGCGCACTGCACGTCGATGGTGCACATGTCTTCAACCGTTGTAACCCTGCTTGAGCCGAGCTTGAACAGAGTTAGAAAGTCGAAGAGCTGACAGTTGCTCGGTGGTTCTCTCCGTTTACTCCGACTTCCTCCACCGTAAAACTGTCACTGTCACGACCAGCCATTGTGCATAAGTAAAGGTGAGTGTTTTAGGCTCAATTGAGCCTCTGGTTTATTGCACGAGGGGTATGAGAAAAATCACAGTATCTTCTTGACCACCTATCACCTTCATAGTTACCAGACCATTGCTGCTAGACTTTGCATTACGTAACACCTAAATCAACTCTATGATAATACGAAACATTTGATGAATTAGTAGTACCAAGGGCCAACAGGAGACCTTCGGGGAATATACAGCCCATGATATACTACCGTTCTGAACTACCGTGCATCATACTCACTGCCACAACACCTCTTGACCTGTCATAACGTTCTACATATACCAATCATATAACAAAACAATGCGATTGATTGAATAATAGTACTAGGGGTTACAATGCACCCTACAGGGTGAATCGGCCACACTATACTAGCGTTCTAAACTACCAGGCACTACTAGTTCCCACAACACTGCTAGACCTAGCATTACGTACTATTTATACCAGTTATAGAATAATATAACGCCTTAGGTGACCTACATGGGTATTTTGCCGTCTACTATACTGCCACCATTATAAAACCCCAGGCATTAACCCACCCCACAATACTGTTGATCTAGCAGTACGTACCACCTACACCAGTCATAGATTAATATGAAGCATTAAGTGGATGAATAGTATTAAGGGGTAGCGTGTGCCCTACAGGGGTACATAGCGTACATCCTGTACTGCCACACTAAACGACCATATTTTACCCCCCCCCCCCCCCCGCACACAAACACACATAGAGTTCGCAATAGGTTAACCAGGATTTAGATGGGACCTACAGAGGTGTATGGAGTACTTACTATACTACCGTTCTATACCGCCAAGGACTATCTCGCAAAACCGCACTAGAGGGCCATGCATTACCCCTACGGCCCCACAAAACCGCTTGGAATAACATTACATAATACCTATACCACTCATAGGATATAATGAAGGCTGATTAGTAGTACCAAGTGCTTACAGGCCTGGTGGCTATGGAGATATTGGACAGTCAGGAAGATACTACATGGATATATATAACATACCATACTATGATATCACTACCCTCCCCCCCCCCCCCCCACACACTCGTACGAGAAGCTGGACATCCCTGACCCAAATAATGTACCCGCAGTGTAGAATGGTCAACAATAAACAATAGTGGTCAACGTCTCTACGATGTCGAACGCGCATTACGGAAAACCCAACTTCTCCATCAATTTTCCATCACAAACAATCACTTCCCAGCATTATCTACAATGTGCTTCTGTAACTTTTGACACTTGCCATCCCCAGCCCACCTTTCGAGCCATCCATTCGAGTCTCTATTTTTAATCGTATACGTCTGGAACATGGTTAGGCTTTGCAAGTAGGTAATTAATCTTTCTCTTTTAACCCTTTACCCAACGCAGACGATATCAAAATTTATTATTTTAAATATAATTTTTTTAAATTTTTCAAAAAATTTCAACAAAACCATATCATCGAGCTCGTTCCAACGAGGGGTCACATGATATGGTTTTGTTGAAATTCTTTGAAAATATAATACTTTTTCAACTGCTAAATTTGCATATTACGCGGGCGGATGCGGGCGATTTGTTGGGTAAAGGGTTAAAATGCTTTGTAGGATAGATCCGGATTCGTACAATCGTCATGAGGTTGTTAAAAATAACATCAACCTGTTCATCAGCAATATGTTCACCAAGATGAACAAAAGCCGACATATTCTTTGGGCATTAATCAACCAAAATCAAATTATGTCATTGATAACATGCTCGAACAAATGACTTCCAGCCATAAAATACCGTGAAGAAAAGCTGCAAGTGCGCACTTGTTACTCTTTTCCCGAACGAAGAATGTCCGCGGATTGCTGGAAGTACCTTCTCTCATTTTCCAGGTATTGCATAAAACTAGCGATAGGTTGCCTGTAATAAGCATAATATAAGCGAGTTTTGTCTCTGTCGTTTTTATAAAACCAGATATATAGCCATTTTCAATTCTTTTCTTGTCGTGAGCCCAAGGATAGATTGACTGTTCGGATGAACCATAATGTTCTTGGAATGATTTATTTACGAGTCGAGGAAAATGCAGGGCAGACACTCTTATTTTTACCACGATGACCAAAGTTTACTGGTGGGAGTGGATTACCACACAATCACTAATCGCAATAAAATCGGGTTTCCAAATAGGTGGATACACCTTTTTAACTCGGTTGGATAATCCGTTCCTTTAACACCCCATCGCCCCCACCTTAATATGATTGGCTTCTCCCTGTGGAACCATCACCCCATGTGACAAGGTCATGCTCCTCTCTCAATCGGAGAGTTGATTTTATAACTTTATTTTTCTTAATATTGTTGGTGGATTTCGATTTACACAATCTTTTGGCGGAATTGACAGTGCTGGTTTCTAGTTCTCCGCCTGGAGTCTAAATCTCTGCAACCCCGCCTAGTAATCTGGAGTCCAGCATTTATATCTCTGGGCCTTTGCACACCAAATGCGGTGGCTGGGTGCAGTATTCTAGCTTAAGTTCCTGGCTATTACTTGGTACAACTTTCTTTACAGCACTGTAACGGCAGCTACATGAAAATATGGAACGCGTTTATTACCGTGCCACGAAAGTCCCGCGGTTGATCTCAGACGAACAGGGACGTGGCTAGATGTTTCCGATTGGAGGGGTGTAGGGTAGTGAATTCCAACTAGAGGGAGGGGGAAACCCCCAAAAGGTCCCTCACCCTAGTTGGAAAATCACTACCGAAAAAAGATTTGAAAATGAAGCCATGAAAGGGGGCACAAAATTGATTCTAGTACCTGAAATACCAACATATTTATGATAGGATTATCCGGCTATTATTACTTGGTAGTAACCTGTCAATTCGATTTAAGGCCTGTACAAAATGGGAACTAACAGTCGCATTTACATTCAACTGTTTGTTTTTATGACATGATCGCGATTTTACGAGAAACGTTTTTTGTCTTGACGCACTCAAAATATGGCTGCTAACGAGAGACTCAGAGTGTCCACGCTGGCCCCTGTTCGACTCAGCTCAACTGATGCACTCGTGGGTTTTTTGGCTATACAACACCACACCAAAAGATATTTATGGGTCAAGATTCTAAGTTCGAACAAGTAACCTGGAATTAGTAATGGGATTCACATCAAACTAGGTGCAAGTTGGATTTGTGATATGGTGATTTTAAGAAGGCCGCATTTGTCATAATATAGCTACTTGCGAGAGGCTCACAAATGGCCCGACGCCGGCCGCTTTTCAGCTTGGCCCGATTGACACGCACAAATGGGCTATCGATATACTGCACCTAACCTAAACGTACAATATGAGTAAATATGAGTCCGAGCCAGGAACTAGTAGCGGGATTCACCTTGATCAAGAAACTAGTAATGGGTTTCGCGCCGCTGCTGTGGAACGACTGCAGCAGAAAGAAGAACGACAAGAAAAACTGCCCAAGAGCCACCAGTCCATTGGAACATGAAGTTAAATTTTCAAATGTGCTGGCTTTTCACCACTCTTAGAAGAAAAAAGTGCCCAGGGCCTTGTATTTTTCGACTAGGGAGTGAGTACAGTTAAAAACTGGAAGTCCTGTCATGAAATGCGCACAAATAGCACGTTGATCTGTGCGTTAATCCACGCGTTATTACCATAGTAAGGCTATCAAATTCTGTACATATGACCTGTGCACAAGCAATATTTGAGCCAATGGACCTCCGGGTAACCCGGAGGTCCATTGGCAGAAATATTGCCTGTGTTTGGTATGAGTAACCAGGATAACCTGCCGTGCTTTGCATACCATTCGATATGGCAATTGCGCGCAATTCCTACGCGCAATTAAGCCATATAAGCGCACTGTTCGTGAAAGGACTTCTAGTTTTAACTGTAGTCGACGCCCATGGCAAAGACAGTAAAATGGGAAGGTCGCGGTTAGAGCTTTTCGCTTCTTGATTTAATGATCGAATAAAAATATCAAATAAAAGTGACGAAGTTGCCAAGTCTGTGCTATTTTTTTTAAATTTGAGGAGCGACCATGCAATACCTTTCGACATTCAGTGCCGTGGGCAAGTTTATCTGAGGGGATTGCAAGGTTTGCGAGTTGACCGTAGGTTGAAAGATGTTTTATTTGGAGTTCACTCATTCATTCTCTCTATCCCTTTACCACGTTGCCCCGTGTTGTGTGATGGCGGCCCATTTTCCCTCCATCAAATAACCACAAAGAGAGAAGTTGATTTCCGACTAAGCTAGGGCAACTGCTGACACGTGTTTCTGAGACATAAAACGTTTAAACGTGAGCAGGTCTGATCGGGATCGAAACGGACCGGAACGAACCGAAACGGATGGTTGGATGGATGGAGTTCGGAAGATGAAAAATGAAACATTTTTTACCTGCGTATATGTCGACGAGACAGTTGCGGCCCAAGACTATCTGAGGACTCGGACATACTTAAGCAAGGGGCCCATATATGCCGTCTGGGGTCTGGACAGTGGCAGACCATGGCGTGTCTACGAGGAACAGACCGCCTCCCAATCTCACCCGGCCCCCAATTCAAACCACATTCAACAATATTCACCTTTCAATCACGTTACAAACGCGTTGCCGCAAAATCACTTATACACTATATGGGGTTGGGAACGTTCAACATAATTCGTTCGGGATAGAAGCACAAATACTGCTCCGATTTCAATATGGGCTGTTGTCATGGTTTGGAAAACCGGTCATGTATGTGTAAATGGTTTGTCCATCTCTCCATCTGTCCTAGCATCCATGCAAACTTATTTTGTTGTCCGAAAGATAACTTGAGTAATGAACGGGTCTTCACACTTGGTATGTAAATCATTTATAAGGTACACTGGGTTAAAATACTGGCATGCAGATATTTGGTGACAGTCACTGACACCAGATCAGGCGTTTGGGGCCTGGGTAACTTGTGGCTGTATCTCTTGACATATTTGTATATTTTTGACCTATTTGAGAATATGTTCTTCGAGAGAATGATACAAGCATCCGCACGTCTGTCCGCACCGCAATTTCCATGTCTTCCCGGAAAAGAAAAGTACCACCAGACGGAAGAAAATGTTTCCTCAGAATCATTTTTTATTTTCCAAAATAAAAAAAAAATCCGGAGAAGCCCCCTCCCCATATCCCACTCTTAGGAGTGAGCCACTCTCGCTGAGACTCACCCCCACTCGGCACTCGAGACATATGTATAGCATGTTTCGTCGTTTCAAAGGATATTGACCAGGTCCCCTGTCTGAGAATCCTAGCTCCTGATCCGGGAAACTCTCCCGGATTTTTTCAAAGAAAAAATCAAGGCCCTGTGAGCGAATCTGAGAACTTTTTGGAGTCAGCTTAAAAACTAGCACATGCTGCGTGGTTTGTAAGTGAAGCTAGGCACATATGTTTGTGGTTACGGCAACGAATCTAGGGTTCGATACTTTATTTCCACTGGATGCGTTTGTTGGAGAGGAAATTAATATAGGAACGCACTGACAGCGGTACATGCATGCGGTAGCGTACGGAATTGAACTGCTGCTGCGAATCCCATCAGCATCGGACTGAAAATTTCGGTATTAGCTTTCGATCGATGAAACCCGTAGATCAAAAAAAAAAGATGCAACATTCATTTTGATGTCTGTTCAACGCGGAAGTTTTCAACATTATGATTATATGATTCTCATGCTAATCAGAGATACACTCACCTGTTTAACAAGTAGCGCTGTGAATATAGTATACCTTTCCATTCAATAACTCATGTGTACTCTAGAATAGATTTGTCAACAAAATTATAAGTTGATCTTCTCACCCGGCACGTTTCTACATTTTGAGAATGGCGAAATTCACTATTCCCGAAAAGTAAGCTTTTATCAATCCAGACAAAATATTTTTAAGGAAAAATGATCATCAGAAGACATCACGTAACTGAACGAGTGTACACTTTGATTAAATTAAATTGAAGTAAAACCATTTTGTCACGTGTTAGAAAAAGATTTTTAAACAGTCAAAACGTGTGTGTGGAAAGTTGTTTTGTTTTTCGCAACGCGAGTTGAAATATTTTAAGATAGGTGGCATTATATAAATACAGCAACAACAAAAAACAAAAATACTGAATGATTCTCCTCTCTTTTTACAGTGTGTTTGCCGTGTGTCAGCGTATGACTGAATGAAATTGAGACATCAAACGAAAAAGCTCTTTTTTTAACCACCCGGTAGCGAAGCATTACACCGTTTACTTTGATATTTATCACAAGTGTTCGACACGTGCAACGATCATGAAAGATT
Organism: Pictodentalium vernedei; assembly: GCA_031216915.1. Lineage (NCBI taxonomy): Eukaryota > Metazoa > Mollusca > Scaphopoda > Dentaliida > Dentaliidae > Pictodentalium > Pictodentalium vernedei. The sequence goes on from CM062291.1 coordinate 455,237,709, forward strand.
GTGTATTACTCGTTTTTTTTTTGTTTAGAAATTATGTATTTTCCCATGATTATGTATATAAGAGAGAAAAGGTAGGCAACTTCCTGGCTTGGAAGATATCGACCTGTCTTATTCAAACTTGCAGAAAAACCAAACTCGTGAATTTGTAGTCGAGATATTGATATCATCCAACAGCCAAGACATTAAGTTTTACGTTGATATATCACTTGCCCAATTAAATATTTTTCAACATTAAAACGGGTCAAATAAATCTCGGGAACGACTCCTTTTTTTGTAGGTCGCGGTTGTTGAGAGAAAGTTGAATGGGCGGGGGAGGGGGGGATTCGTTCAAAACAATTGATCAAATATGTCGATCGAAACGACCCATTTTCTAACTACGATTGTCGCTCTATTCTAAACTTCATCACACTAATCACACAATACGGTATTGGAGCTTCAGGACCTCTTGAGTATTATAAAATTGAAAAATTGTATTGCAAATTGCCTTCAACACAAATCGTAAATTCCTTCCCGTCACCATACTTGTACTATACCGCATCGAATTTGACCTCGCCATCATCCCATTCGTAAATAAACATGAACTCGTCATCCGAAAGGTCGATAATTAAAATGAAGGTTTCCCCGTATTTTTCTATCACAAATATGACAGACGATTGGAAGTCTACTCACTGCCAACAGCCGTGTCCGACCTAGAAAAGAAAAGGGAGTCGTCTCGGAGAGATACATTAACCCGTTTTAGCGTTAAATGAGAATTGTATTTGGGGAAGTGGTATACCAAAGTAAAGCTTAACGTCTTGGTTGTCGGATGACTTAAATATATCGACCACAAGTTCATACAACACAAGAGATCATTCATATAAAAAAACTTTGAGCCTCGCATGGAATGAAGTGCCGTTAAACATGGACAAGAAAATGTTTCTCTTGATGTGATTCTCTATAACATTACATCCCCTTAATTTGGCAAAGCTGTTCAGTCATTTAACACTGAGAGAGATGGGAACATCATATAAAACCTTATTTGTTTTTTAATATTCGAGTATTTTTATCATCGATTTTCGTATCATTTCACTAACTACAGTTCTTTTCCTGTGGCGTAGTATAATAAATAAAAGCTATCTTGTTACACGTTTTTCCCAATCAATTTGAACATTGGACTATTGTTCCCAGTTGAAACCCATTTAAAAAAATAGAAAACTGCCTTTTCATACCCTTTTGGTGATCTATAACTTTTTCTATATTCGTTGTATCAACAGCGTGTGAATCGTTGCATAAAATACAGACATTGTTCTTTTTAATAATCTAAAAGTCCGTCAGATGTGGTTTCCCAATTTTTTTCCTCTGATGTATTAAAACTTAAAGCATATCGTATTCAACTACCTCCTAAAAAAAGGCAGGCAGGAAACATAAACTTGGATTAGCTGCTTCCTTCTCCTTTCCTCCTTTACCACGCTCAGACACTGCACAAAACCCCCTACAGTTAAAGAGGGTCGAAAGGGGCTAGCCCACGCCGTTCCTGCGCGCCTTCGGCGCCCAAAAACGCTTCCGTCTGCGTATTCGAAATCGCGGGTAGTCAACACACTCCATTAATCTAATTAAGACAATATAAGTAGTGGATGAACTCAATCATTCTTCAGATACAACCTAATGATCAGACCAACCAATAAGATACCAATCCCTTTATGAAATACAAAGTATGACAGAGCATGTCGTATGTAACATCACAGGTAGTCGACACACTCCGTTAATCTAGTTAGAACGACGCAAACAATGGAATGACATTGTCGTGCTTCAGATACACCCCAGGGAGAAGAGCAACCTATAACAGACGTTATTTTGACCCATATAATTCGTCGCCTGAGTGCTAGAATGTTCTATGTCCCCTATGGGGCATAGAACATTCTAGCACTCAGGCGACGAATAGTCATCATTGATTCAAAAAAGTAATAAAGGGGCCAGTACTAGTGGGATTTATTTGTGTTGCGAGGATTCGTCGTGAGTAGTAGGCGAGGGGGTTTTCGACCCACATTTGGGGGACCCGGCTGGGGGACCCCGGAAGTGACGTCATACCGCAATGTATTATGGGTATCACGTGGTTGTTATGGTAACCCATGTGGGCGGCCATGTTGTGACGTCATTGTCATGGTGAAGGGTGATGTGAGTGCGCATGCGCAGCTCGTGTTGTTAGGGTAATACGTATTTCCGTCGTCCATTTTGTATGAAGGGGCCGCCATCTTTGTTTCTATGGTGGCACGTGGTTGCTATGTTACCCAAAGGCTTCTTATAGGGTTAAGAGGTCTGTAACAGGTATGTTCGATTGACTGGGAGTATTTTCTGGAACGACTTCCTTGTATAATTACCCAAATGAGCCCGGGAATGGGGCGTAAATCACCGGAAACGACTTTATTTGATATGGATTTCCCGCAGAATCCTGCTTTTAACCGAAATAGATTTTTTAGAGTAGCACGTAGTGCTATAGATTTTTTAAAAGTTCGTGTTCGATTGAATGGGAGTATTTTTCTGGTACGGAGTACAACAGAATGTTCCGGTTTTTGTTTAACGTACATCCCCCCCCCCCTCCCAACCGATATAAATAATGTTAATTTTATTAATTTTAAAGGAAGAGTTCCCACTCACCACCCTTCACCTACTACGTATTTTACATCCCAAACCCACGTTTTATCATATATAGGATCTTTCTCTTTCATCTCAAACGCCTGTAGGCAAAAAATGCTTTGCAGCCACCTATATTTTCTTCTGCCACAGTGGCAATGTTAACCAATTATTTGATAAGATTGCGCTCTCTAAAGAGTTCTTTGCATATGCAATGTTGGGTCGAACACCGCCATCTGATAATTTGGTGAGAACGTAAAACTGGTTCAGTTATCTCCCTCCCTGTTTGTGTATATCTCCTTGACAACACAGTCAACAGTGAGAAACGCTTTGTACGCAAATTCTAACCTTGTTTTGGGTGTACCGAAATACCACGTTCTGTGCATTTTTTTACAAAATAAATGTCAACAGATCATTTTCTTATCAACTTTAATTCAGTTTCTGACGATGAGAACGTAATGGGATCACATATTCAGTGAAATCGCTTTTCTAAGCGACGTTACGCTCAATTTACCAGAAAGAAGCCGACAGACTGATCAAACATTTTTTCAACCAAAAAATATTAAATAAATCTTTTCTCCGTGATAAAATAATTATTCTCGCTTTATTTATTCGCCCTTTTACGTAGTTTTCAAGTTTTTGGCGATGTATTGATGGGTTATATGTTTTTTTCATTGCTTTGAAAATGACGAGGCGAACACTGTACTAAATAGGCTTTTGCCAACTGTCAGTCCTGATCGGCACGCCGAAAACGCAGCATTATTTTCACTTCAGATCATCAAATTACATTAAAAAAAATTAATTTCACAATAATTTTCTTTACAAAATATATTTTACGCACTTTATTTTATTCTATAATATCACTTTCCATGTTGAAATACCCTGAAAAAAATAAATATTTTTCATTTTTATGTGCAGTCGAAAACACACTTGAAGCGCTTTGGGGGTCAAGATTCCAGCTCTAATAACGAGCTGACCAATCAGATTGCAGGATTTTTTTCCTTTTTGATAGCTCTTTTAAAGAACCAATCAGCTCGGTCCCCCCAAAAAGTATAAATACCAGCGAGAAACTTCACTTGCCATTCGGATCTCGGGGTCTGGTTCGCTGGTTGACTACCAAAGCTAGCTTGGAAGAGAGCTTGGTTTTCACCAATTGACTGATTCACCATTTGTGTTTGAAAAACTTGGTGTTTTGCTTTGAAGAACTAAGAATTGGTGTGCACCAACAAAGTGTTTTTCTCATAAGCTGTACTTGGAAAAAAAAGTTTTTTTCCAGATCTGTCTTTGAAAAACGAAGAGGTTTGGATTGCACCAACAAAGTGTTTTTCTCATAAGCTGTGAAAACGTTTGGTTTTGTTTAATTGGGTGAAAAATAGATAAATTGTACCCCAAGATCAAGTTGTGAATCCGAGTGCCGAGATTCTGAGATTATTGAATTATGGCATCGTTTGAGTGTGAAGAATGCGGTAAAATATTTACCGATAAGCGTAATAGAAATAGGCATGTACGTACAGTGCATCAAGGTAGAAAAAATCATTCTTGCCCGTACAACAAAAAATCATTCCAAAGACTGGAAAAGCTCCAGTATTACTTGAAAAAATGTGGTGATTCATGGACATGTATGGATTGCGGTCAGGAATTTACCCAACTCCTACATTTTAACAGGCACAGAAATTTTGCACACCGTCCTGTGTCCGTTAAAAGGAAAGCACCGACCAAACCTGTGGCTGGGGTAAAAAAAATGAGACCAACTGAAAACACGATCTCATTTGATATTGACCCCGAAAACTTTGATGCTAGTCTTATAGAGACTGATGAGGACACTGAATTGGTAAACTTGTACCGGGAGTTTTGGAGTTCTATAAGAACACACCATGCTGTAAACAGACGGGTACAAGATTTATACAATTATAGACTGATGGGTTTATCTGACTTTAATTCGGAGCTCAAAACCACCATCTTCGAATCACAGCGATGGAAATTTAAAATAAATTTGAGTTATGGTTTCGTGTTCCGAAATAATGAGACTGGAGTGCTGAGGTATTATCATGCCTCACAGAATAATTATCGGGTGTTGCCTTCACCACATCTGGTGTGCAACCAGGAAGACTTTGAAACGTTTGTGGAAACGATCTACCAAGAAGATATTCTGGAGTGGGCTAGGCAATAGCGTCCAAACACTAAATGGGTGGTCCACCGTTTAACAAATGTGACCTTTTTTGTTACCAAGATTAAGGACCACCCAATCAGTGCTGGTGAAGTCGAGTTGCCAGATTTCATCATGAACAACAAAGCCATTGTGGGTCTAGTAAAAGGCGAGCCTCACAATTTCATTTATGATGATAATTTGTGTTTATTCAGGTGTCTGGCATTGTGGAGTGGTTGTTCGAGACACAATCTGAATACAACCACTGATGCACTGTTCCGTAAATATACGGATGTTGATAAGAGAGATTTCGGCGGTGTGAGCCTACGGGAAATATCCCAAGTTGAAAAACACTTCGAAGTGAACATAAACGTGTACCAATTTGTGGAAAATGATGACGGCGTTGTTGCCGAGGTGGTTCAGCGCTCACATCGCCGATACCCTGAAACCATGTAAGTGAATCTCTATGCAAATCATTTTTCCTACATACAAAGTATCGACGACTATTGTAAGTCGTTTTCATGTAGGAAATGTGGCAAATTGTGGAAGACAGTTGACAGAGCAAATAGCCATGAAACAACCTGTACGGAGGATGTTATCCTGGTGGAGTGTACCACGTCCCCCAGACAATTTTTGAAAAATTAGAGGACGAGGGGATCGTGGTACCACCGGAGGATCGTTTTTTCCCCTACAGGGCAACTTATGACTTTGAGTCGTATTTTGATAAATCGACATTGCCTGAAAATAGTGAAAAATTAATCTGGGAAGCAGAACACAAACCACTCAGTGTGAGTGTTTGCAGTAACATCCCAGGTTATGAGGAACCACAGTGTTTCGTGTCAAAAGGTGAGCCGCAGGACTTGGTAAATGAAATGTTTACCTATTTGACGGCAATGTCGACAGAGAGCTATAACAGAATGCAACAGCTTCATTTTTATACAATGACTGCCCTCCAGCAAAACATTAGAGACATGAAAGTACTAGAACAATCTACTGCGGAGGAAAATTCCAAACCTCACCCACTGGAGAAGTTGGAGGAAGAACTCCATCGCTACATGATGGAATTACCTGTATTGGGTTTCAATTCGGGGAAGTATGACATAAATGTGATAAAACGTGAGTTTATGGGTTTCCTGAAATTGAAGAGCCCATTAAAACTTGTTGTCAAAGAATCAAACAACTTCATGTGTGTGAAAATGGACTTATTTAAATTTCTTGACATAACAAATTATCTGGCACCTGGCTTCAGTTACGACAAATTTCTGAAAGCTTTTCATTGTTCAGCCACCAAAGGATTTTTACCTTATGAGTGGATTACCAATTTGGAGAAATTAGAATGCGATCACCTTCCAGAGTATGAGGCTTTTTTACAGTTCTCTAAAGGCTGAGAATATTTCACCAGATGATTATTCTTATTGCAAACAAGTGTGGAAAGAGAATGGTATGACCACGTTTAGAGATTTTCTGACGTGGTATAACAACCGCGATGTTAAGTCATTTCTTGAAGCTGTAGAAAAGCAGTGTGCTTTTTATCGAGAAAGATCAATCGATATGTTCAAGGATGGTATAAGCGTCCCGGGGTTGACATTGAAATACCTCTTCAGCACAGTAGAAAGCGAGGTCTTTTTCACACTGTTTGATGAAAAAAATAAAGATTTACATCATCTGGTGAAAGATCATATTGTTGGTGGACCATCCATCATTTTTAATCGTCACTAAGAGAAAGATAGTACCTTTGTGAGGAAAGCAAACTTCGGTGACGAAGCAAAAGTGTGTGCCGGTGTTGTTGGGTACGATGCCAATGCCCTATACTTGTGGTCGTTGACACAGGATATGCCTACTGGTTGGTACGTGCGACGAAGGGAAGAAAATGGTTTTCGACCCGAGTATAACCACAAGTATGGGAGAATGGCGGAGCAATGGCTGGAGATTATAGCGGCAAGAGGCGGTGTGAAGCTTCGTCACCAGTTCAACGGAATTGAGAAACGAATCGGCAAAAGACGTTTGCCTGTAGATGGATGGTGCGCCACCACACAGACTTGCTATCAGTTTCATGGCTGCTTTTGGCACGGTCACGAGTGCCGGCTGAATAAGCAGAAAGATGGTTCTTTCGTTTTGTATAACGAAATCAGAAAAAAGCCCATGCATGAATTGTTCGAAGAAACCGAAGCCAACTCAAAATATATTCGAGAGCTCGGTTACAATCTTGTTGAGATTTTTGAGTGTGAATGGAGAGACATGAAGAGAAAAGATCCCACTCTCCAAACATTCTTGCGTGGGTTTTACGATTCAGCCAGCTCTGGAGGAAAAATGACAGAAACTGAACTTGTGAAACAAATCTTAAATGGTGAATTGTTTGGCCTTGTTCTATGTGATATCCAGGTGTCAGATAAATTGAGGTCGCACTTCGAAGAGATGACGCCGATATTCAAAAATATCAACATCACCAAAATGGATATCGGCGATCATATAAGAGCTTTTGCTGAAACAAACAACATTTTGAGACAGCCTCGGAAATCGGTGACCGGCAGTTATTTTGGAAACAGAATATGGCTCACCACTCCTTTGATGCAATGGTATATACAGCATGGGCTGGAAGTTACGCATATTTATCAGATTGTGCAATACCAGCCGAAAGCATGTTTTCAAAGGTTTGGGAATGAAGTTTCCGAGGCTCGACGCCAGGGTGACCGAGATCCAAATATGGCCATTGTAGCAGATACAATGAAACTTCTGGGCAATCCTGGCTATGGCAAGACAGTTACGGATAAGGAGAAGTTTCGTAGCGTCTGTTATTGTTCAAAGGAGGAAGTCACCCAGGCAATAAATAATGTTTCGTTCAGAACTCTTAATCCCCTCAGTGATATCCTTTATGAGGTGGAAATGAACAAAAAAAGAATCATTCTGGACTTGCCGTTGACCATCGGGTTTTTTGTATACCAGTATGCAAAGCTGAAAATGCTTCAATTTTATTATGATTTCATTGATACCTTCGTAGATCGGTGTGACTACGAGGTATGTGAAATGGACACGGATTCACTGTATATAGCTTTCAGTGCTCCATCTCTGGAAGAAGTGGTAAAACCCGACATGAAAAAACAGTTTTTCACAGAGCTGCATCATTGGTTACCATCCGAAGCGTACGATATACACAGAGTTGATTATGTTGCAGCAAAAATGAAAGGTGAAAACTGGTCAGCTGAAAACCCATGCTGTAGAGACCGACAGGCATACGATAAGAGAACTCCTGGTTTGTTTAAAGTGGAGTGGCAAGGCGATGGTATAATCGGTCTCTGCAGCAAAACATATTATTGTTTCGGTCCAAAGGACAAGTTCAGTTGCAAGGGGATCAATAAACGCCACAACGACCTCAACAAGAGAAAATACTTGGAAGTGTTGCAAATGCAGGAGAGTGGAATAGGCATAAATCGTGGATTTGTTGTAAACGACAACCACATGTTTACGTATAAGCAGAGCAGAGACGGCCTCTCCTACTTCTACCCAAAGAGACAAGTGCAAGCTGATGGCATTTCCACAATTCCACTAGACATATAACACCTCCAAGTATTCCTCCAATTTCTCCAAGCATATAATCATACAGTTTCATTAGTCCTATCAGGCATGCATGTTTAATGCATCAATATGTGTCTCTTTGAATTCTTCTCCAGTCTTGTAAGCACAATCCACCATCTACCAATTCTGGTGTATAGTTGAAACAGTGAACTGATGAATCATTTACTGACAAGTATGTTGGTGACTTAATTTCCAACAAATGTGTGTTGGGGGTGTTGGGTTAATGTGTACACCAGATCTGGTGAATAGTTGAAATAGTGAACTGATGAATCATTTACTGACAAGTATGTTGGTGACTTAATTTCCAACAAAATGTGTGTTGGAGTTGTGTTAATGTGTACACCAGATCTGGTGAATAGTTGAAACAGTGAGCTGGGAGCTGATGTTAACCGACAAGTATGTTGGTGATTTAATTTCCAACAGATGCGTGTTGGAGTTGTTGTATTAATGTATACACCTGTAGAAACCAGTTTTGAAAAAAACAGCTTCTGAAAAAATAGAAAAAAAATTTTAAAAATAACCAATTTTGAAAAAAAAATTACCGTTTTTGCAAAAAAAAACAGCTTTTGAAAATAAATTTACCACTTTTGAAAAACAAATTCTAAGCATATTTGAAAAAAAAATTACCACTTTTTAAATAAATCGTCGCTTTTTCAAAACTGGTTATCTTTGTCAAAACTGGCTAGTTTTTTTCAAAACTTGTTATTTTTTCAAAACTGGAAATTGTTCTTATCAAAAGTGGTTATTTTTTTTTCAAAACTTGAGAAAATTAATGGAAAATAGTTCTTTTTTAGTTTCAAACTTTTTACCAATCTTCAGCCTTCAAAACCGGATGTCTCCTGATGCCGACTTGAATCTGTCTGACCTGAGCAGGATGCTGGGTGTCGACTATACAGTTGACAGAAGATATCTGCATTGTTTTGTACGACATCGAAGAATCGCCACCTCTTCTAATACTAACTCGTTAAAACAAGAGCAACACGAAGCGTGGCATATGCCCCCTCCCAAAATGCCAAGTGTATCAAACGCCAAATTTATAGAAGTAGCTGTAACCTAAAAAGAACTGGAGGGGCTGCCAAGGGTGGCTAATTCTCCCGAATTAATTCCTTGATACTGTAATGCCTCGATACTATAATGCTGTGATACTATAACTAATAATACGGTCTAGCAGAATTTTAAACCTCTTACTTGGTAAAAAATCAGAAATTTGACCTTGAGGTCAACGATCAGTGTTATATGTGGGTCATGATGATACGCGACGCATAATCTAATGGTGACACACCCACATGCCAAATACCATAAGCCTAGGTCAAAAGATAAAACAGTTCTGAGCCGGACATGAATTCCGTCTGCAGACGGACAGATGGAATTGGGTTTATGTGTTTAAATTTATGTGTTTATTCTAAAAAAAAACATGTCCAAATAGTCAAAAAAGTAATTTTTAGGAAATTTTTTGGGTGGTAGCTAACCATAACCCTACCCTACTACTGACTGACCCTAACCCCTACCCCCCCCCCCCCCCCCCGGATCATAAATTTGCACTATGTGACCAAAGGTGAAAAAAGACTCGTAACCCCCACCTGTACTTGAAAATAAGTCACATAAGCCAAAAATAGCCACATCAACCTAAAAACAGCCGGGGCAGACATAAACCCCTTCCGTACTTACGACTAAACACTTAAACCCATTTCGTTAGCTCGGACGTACTGACTGACAGATAGACGACGCCACGACTACATTCCCCCGAAATTAGTTTTCGGGGAAATAATCATTTAAATCAAACATTGATGACAGCAAATATGTTGGACGGACACATTTTGCAATCATCTCCTAAGTTCAACAAGGGCAAATAACTATGTAAATGTTTATGCGAAGATGTTAATTCTGTTTCAGGATCCGTTCCCCCATATTGAGGTATAAGCATGGCAAACATTATTTGATTTCAACAAATAATGACAGTGCCACAGCAGCAACAATGTTGGACGGACACATTTTTCAATAATAATCCCCTAAGTTAAACAAGGGCAAATAACTCAGTAAATCCTTCGGCAAAATTATTACTTCTGCTGTAGGATCCGTTCCCCCATGTTGAGGTACAAGCATAGCAAAATTTATTTGAATCCGACAAATAATGTCAGTGCTGGAGCGGCATATATGTTGGACAGACACATTTGTGTAACGAACATACGTAACGTAAACAACGTAGCTAACTTGTTTGAACAAGTTACTTATGTAGTTTAAACAAGGTAGCAACTTGTTTATTCAAATTAGCTGACTTGTTCAATAAAGTTACTAACTTGTTCAAAGAAGTTAGCTAACTGACCAATCACAGATACCAGATTATTATTTTAGCTTTCCCATTCGTTATTACTCTATTCACAATTGATAGAGCAAAGATGGGGTGTTTGGGCATCGTGTCCACGTATTGCTAGCCGGTGATAACAGCAGGCTTCCATGGAAAACACAAACTAAGTATAATAGGTGCCTGGGCTATCATTGGCGTAGGTTTCGTTTGGAGGAATTATGTGCCTGTACGACAAAGATTATGTGACACTGTTACACTAATCGCGAATGTCCAGTGCATGTCTAAAAAACGACTTGACACCCAACCGCACACATGAGCTCCAAAACGTTCACATTCCAGACTTTTCCTTTAGAAGTACAGTGGCTATAATTTGGGCGCCTGGTGCACTCCAAAACAACTGAAAATACTTTTCTACAAACCTGACTAACTGATATGTTGCTCCTTTATCAACGAGAAAAGTCACTAGCCGTCCATCTGTTCCTTAACTGGTTCACTGCTGATATAAAACGGGTTAAAACTGAACGCCGGAAAGCAGAACGGCAGTGGAGACACACTGGCTTGACAGTTCACCGTCAAATATTTCATGACAAGAACAATAAAGTGAACTTCTTGACAAAACGTGCTCGCCAACATCACTATAGCGAGAGAATATCTAACACCAAATCATCCAAAGTGTTATATTCGATAGTGAGTGAGCTTTACGGGAAAACGAAATCACCCACTCTTCCCACCAACATAGAAATGGACGACCTCCCAAATGCCTTCGCTGATTATTTCCATAACAAGATTGTTACTATTCGGTCACAATTTGACACTTATGATGGGCAAGCCGAATTTCGACCATTCATAGGCTCGCCGCATCAGTCATTAGTCCTGTTTCTAGTGAAGAGGTTAGAAAAGTTATCACTTCAGCTCCTCCTAAATCGTGTACACTGGACCCGATTCCCACAGAACTTTTTCTGAAGCATATTGATGCTATCATCGACCCAGTCACTGCTTTGATGAATTTTTCGCTGTCTTCTGGCATTGTCCCGACATGCTTTAAAAGGGCTGTTGTTGTGCCTCTTTTAAAAAAAAACCTTTGTTGGACCCTGAAAATCTAAAGAACTGCAGGCCAGTGTCCAATCTCCCTTTCCTTTCCAAAATCCTTGGAAAGCTCGTTCTTGCCCAACTAAAAGAACACCTGGAATATCATTCGTTAATGGAAAAGTGCCAGTCTGCTTACCGCAAAGGGCACAGTACTGAAACTGCACTGATCCGAATAACGTCTGACCTTCTGACCGCATCTGATGAAGGAAAAGTGTCCCTGCTAATGCTCCTCGATTTATCGGCGGCGTTTGATACATTGGACCATACAATTTTAATTCGTAGACTCTAAACTACTTTGGCATCCGTGGATCCGCTCTTAAATGGTTTGCCTCATATCTATCCGAGCGGTTCCAACAAATTCAAGTTGGAAACTCGCTTTCAGATGAACGTGCGCTGAAATTTGGAGTCCCACAAGGTTCAGTACTCGGCCCTATGCTATATCTCGTGTATATAAAACCACTTGGTGACATTATCCGGAGCCACAGAGTTGGGTGCCACATGTACGCAGACGACACACAGTTACATGACCATGATACAGTTAACCGATCCGCCCAGCTTGTTTCAAACGTCGAGGAATGTTTGTCATCGGTGAAGTCTTGGATGTTGGCAAACCAACTCAAACTCAACGATGATAAAACCGAAGCGATATGGTGCGCAAAACAATCCGTCGCAAATTCCATCACAATTCAGCACATTTCCGTAGGCGAGAACTTGATCCATTTCACCGATAGTGCGAAAACATATCGGAGTTCATTTGGACACCACTCTTTCAATGTCCTATCAAATATCAAACATATGTAAGTCAGTATATTTTGAAATTAGAAGGCTAGGTCATATCCGAAAATATTTAAGTTTAGACGCCACAAAAAGCTGATTTCATCATTCATCTTGAGTCGAATAGATTATTGTAATGCACTGCTTTTCGACGTCCCTGACAACCAGCTCCAACGTTTACAGAGGCTGATCAACGTTCCTGCTAGGATTGCTCTACGGACAAAGAAAAGGGAACACATCTCACCCGCCCTTGCCAAGCTGCACTACATCCCAGTTAAAGACCGCATAACATATAAACTAGCAATACTCACCTACCAGAGAAATTCGGCTGACTTTCCAGGCTATCTTAGCGAACTCCTCATACCATATAAGCCGCAGCGACCATTGCGATCCAGCGACAAAGGGCTTTTAACTCAGTTCGCGGGGAATTTGAAGACTGTAGGTGACAGGGCTTTCAGGATCAACGCGCCCCGTGTGTGGAACTCGTTACCCAAAACCTTACGAAATACACCATCTCTTGAAAGTTTTAAAAAGGGATTAAAAACCTACTTATACCAGAGGAACTTCCCAGGCTATCCCTTCGCTGACACACAAACCGGGTGACTTTATTGATTTTTATCTATCTTATTCGTGATTTCTTTTGTAAAGCGCTTAGGGCTTTTATTAGGATAGGCGCTATATAAGTGATATTATTATTATATGTAGAGCTACGCGCTATCCAACCCCAACGAGTGCTATCAATATAAGGGTCTGCGAAAGGTTAGGGTTATTTTGGTGTCATCGTTGGGTCGTAGTTTGATATTTTTAATTGAGCTTCAACAACAGTTTCAACAAAATGAGTCATATCGTGTCGGGCAATTTTGCGGAGGTAGGATGAGCCGAACAAACAGGAAAGATCAGCCCAGGGGGGTAGGGATTAGGGTCAGTAGTAAGGTAGGGTACCACCCGAAAATTTTCCTATAAATCACTTTTTTGACTATTTGGACATGTTTTTTAGAATAAACACATAAATTTAAACACATAAACCCAATTCCGTCTGTCTGTCCGTCTGTAGACGGAATTCGTGTCCGGCTCAGAACTGTTTTATCTTTTGACCTAGGCTTATGGTATTTGGCATGTGGGTGTATCACCATGAGATTGGGTGTCGCGTATCATCATGACCCACATATAACACTGACCTTTGACGTCAAGGTCAAATTACTGATTTTTTGCCAAGTAAGAGGTTTAAAATTCTGCTAGACCGTATTATTAGTTATAGTATCACATCATTACAGTATCGGGGCATTACAGTATCAAGGAATTAATTCAAGAGAATTAGCCACCCTTGGCGGCCCCCTCTACTTCTTTTTGGGTTACAGCTACTTCTATAAATTTGGCGTTTGATACACTTGGCATTTTGGGAGGGGGCATATGCCACGCTTCGCGTTGCTCTTGTTTTAGCGAGTTAGTATTAGAAGGGGTGGCGATTCTTCGATGTCGTACAAAACAATGCAGATATCTTCTGTCAACTGTATAGTCGACACCCAGCATCCTGCACAGGTCAGACACATTCAAGTCGGCACCAGGCGACATCTGATTTTGAAGGCTGAAGATTGGTGAGAAGTTTCAAACTAAAAAAGAACTATTTTCCATTAATTTTCTCCAGTTTTGAAAAAAAATAACCACTTTTGATAAAAAAAATTTCCAGTTTTGAAAAAAAAATAACCAGTTTTGAAAAAAAAATAACCACTTTTGATAAAAAAAATCCACTTTTGAAAAAATAACCAGTTTTGAAAAAAAAAATAACCAGTTTTGAAAAAAATAACCGGCTTTGAAAAAACAACAATTTATTTCAAAAGTGGTAATTTTTTTTTCAAATGTGGTTAGAATTTGTTTTTCAAAAGTGGTAAATTTATTTTCAAAAGCTGTTTTTTTTTTCAAAAACGGTGATTTTTTTTTTCAAAAACGGTGATTTTTTTTTTCAAAAACGGTGATTTTTTTTTTCAAAACTGGTGATTTTTTTAAAAAAAAAAAATATTTTTTCAAAAGCTGTTTTTTTCAAAACTGGTTTTTACAACACCAGATCTGGTAGTCTCCGTATCTGACTGTAATACCACTTTGAAATTTTGAGAAAAAAAAATTCTCTGAAGATCAAGATTGCATTGAGTTTAGGAAACTGACCAATGCAGACATTTAAACCAATCAGATTACATTTTCAAAAGCCAATTAAATCCTTTCCTCTAACATTTTGATCCTGCCGAAAGGTATAAATACCAGCGAGCAACTTCGAATAGTATTCGGATTTTCGGGTCTGGATCGCTGGTTGACTACCAAAGTTAGCTTGGAAAAGAGCTTTGTTTTCACCAATTGACTGATTCACCAGTTGTGGTTGAAAAACTGGTGTTTTGCTTTAAAGAACTAAGAATTGGTTTGCACCAACAAAGTGTTTTTCTCATAAGCTGTACTTGGAGAAAAGTTTTTTCCAGATCTGTCTTTGAAAAACGAAGAGGTTTGGATTGCACCAACAAAGTGTTTTTCTCATAAGCTGAACGTTTGAAGAAACACCTAGTGAAAATGTTACTACTTGGTTCAAAGCAAACGTTTATGAATGTCACTCGTTATCAGGGTGAAGTAAAGATTCACATCCGAAGATTTGTTGACGATAAAATTCCTACAAAGACAGGAATTGCTCTGTCTATTGAAGAATGGAATTCGTTAAAAAGTCATGTTGAAGAAGTGGAATCAGCCATCAATGCCAATTTGTTTCCACAACAAGATAGTAGAGTTGTGATAAAAGCTGAACCACGAAAACCAAATGGCGAACCATGTGGCGACCTGCCACTTGACATAGAAATGAAAAGAACAAAGTGGGATGAGTTAAAGTCTCAAAAGATCCCTGTAAGGGTAACACCTCAGCCAAAATATGGAAATATTGTTGATGAAGTTGATAAAGGGTTAAGAATGCAAGCAATTGAGGATGAGATGAATGCGGCATATGCTCATTTTGTCAAAGAATTGATTGACACTGTGGCTGTTGAGAAGTGTTATGGGTGTAGTGTGAATCATCCGAGCCAAATACAACACGATGTTTGTCTAATGATGAATCTAGAAGAGAGAATTGATGCATGCTTTGATGCAGCTCTGGAGAGAGTCTATAACGACAAAGTCTATACATTGTGGCACACGCACATGAGTCTCATGAACCCAACACCAACACCTTGTGAATACTCTCGTCTCATTAACAAACAGTTGAGTAAAAATAAAAAAAAAAAATTACAAAAAAAAAATTACAAAAAAAAATTACAAAAAAGAAAAAAAAGAAAAAAAAAAAAAAAAAAAAAAAAATGTCGTGGTTGCCCTTAAGCCACCTGATGAGTTTCCCTTGGGCAATTGGATTTTGTTTTGGCAACCACAGAGAAAGGTGTCGTGGATGTCTTTAAGTCGCCTGATAGGTTACTTTTTGGCAAGGACGAACCTTTTTCTTTCAATAAAAATGAAAATTAGTTCCCTTGCATACCGTACACTCATACACACTTTTTTTAACTCGCTAGATGCACCCATCCCAAAAACGTATAAAAGGGTGAGTAGATCATGTTCTTAGGTAAACATGGATCCCCGCTGGAAGCACCCTTTTACCTGTTTCTTGTGTGGTCCAACTGGTAATGGTAAATCATCTTTTGTGAAAAAAGTCATCCAACACATTGCAGAATTATTTACTCCTACTCCCAATCATATAATATGGTGTTATAGTGAATGGCAACCATTGTATGATGCTTTGCCCCCAGTAGAATTCGAAGAGGGTCTCCCTCAAGAAATAAAATCTGACAGTCTAGTAATTTTAGATGATCTGATGCTCGATGTGGATGAGCGAGTGTCTTGGGTGTTTACAAAAGGAAGTCATCATCGTAAAATTAGTGTGATTTATATTGTACAAAATCTATTTGACAAAAACAAAGTTCATAGAACTGTGGCTCTCAATAGTCATTACATGGTTTTATTCAAAAACCCCAGCGATCGTTCCCAGATCACACACTTGGCAGCCCAGATGTATCCTGGTCATTCCAAATTTTTGCGAGAAGTATTTGACGAAGCCACATCTCTCCCATATGGTTACCTTTTAATAGATCTTAAACAGGACACACCCGAACACATGAGACTAAGAACCCAAATATTTCCCGGAGAAACCCAATATGTGCACCTCTGGAAGGTACAAAAGGGGAGTGCAAATCTTCTGTCAGGTCGAAATCATGTCTGACAGTCTTCACCGCAACATCGCGATTCTCAAGCTCCTGAGTAAATCAAAACCCACTGTGGTCAATTCTGTCTTGAAACACGCCGACAAAGACTTGATCAATTGTATTTGTGAGTGTGCCTTAAACATAGTGAAAGGTGCCGTACCTCTGAGTAAAGCTCACAAAATTAAATTAGTTCGACACAAAAAACTTGTGAGAACAATTGCCAAGAAAGGTACGTCCGAGAAAAAAAAGAAGCAAATTTTGCAAAAAGGAAGATTTTTAGGGGCTTTGTTAGCGCCTGTGTTACTTGGTGCGGCTAAAGGTATTTTCGGACAGTTGTGATGGAATACGCAAAAAAATGGCCTTAGTAGAACCGAGGTTGCTCGAACGTTTGCAGGAGGCCCCTATCAGCAGACAGCCCAACGAGATTGCCGCAAGTTCTCTTGACAGGGAAATGCGTGAAATTTTAGATTCGAATAACATTACAGAAACTGATAAGATAACCCAATATAATCAGATTCTTCAAAAATTTTTAACATTTCGCGAAAAAGCCATGACCCCTCGCCCTATTAGGGTCGAATTCGAGAAAGATACTAGAGACGAAGATATTATAGACTCCGTTCCAATAACCATGAAAAGAAAAGCCAAACTGCTGCTGAACCGTATAAAAGCAGATACCAATCAGTCTTGGAATGAGAAGGTGTGTGTGGGGGGGGGGGGGGGGGGGGGGGGTTGGTCCACAAAGACGAAACAGTCGTAGGTTCCAACATAACCGATCTCTTGAACGATCTCTTGAGAAAGCGAAATACTTTTCAACCCAAAGGATGGGTAGTGTTGGCACAGGCCCTCAGAGAAAGTAATATTCCCCAGGAGCTTGTGGGCCACACGGAACGTTGGGATTTTATGCGACGTGAGCCTGTAGTAGAGAAAAAGCCCCAAACCACCCCCTCTGCTAAAAGAAAGGTGAAAGCTAGACTCGTTGCCGGTACGTCAAAGTGGTCGAAATATTAATCCAATGGAAAGCGTTTGTTACGATCCCGAAGCTCCCGGGAGTTTTGGTGGTGTGGATGCTATTCGAAGAGCCTCCAAGAAAAAAAACTAAGCAAGTTGTAAAATGGTTGCAGGGTCAAGACACGTACACCCTCCACAAACCCGTTCGACGCACATTTCCAAGAAGGAAAGTGATCGTTAGTGGTATCGATGCACAATGGCAAGCTGATTTAGTTGATTTAACAAGCATCAGTAAATACAATAAAAACACAAAATTCCTTCTGACTTGTATCGATGTTTTCAGTAAATATGCGTGGGTGATTCCATTACAAAATAAATTTGGTGATTCCATAGTGCAAGCTTTTGCTAAAATTTTCAAACAGGGGTGAAAACCTTTAAAGTTACAAACTGATCAAGGCAAAGAATTTCTGAATTCAAACTTCCGGAAATCTCTTAAACAACGAGAAGTAGAATTTTTCACGACCCATAACGTATAAACAAAATGCTCCATAGTTGAGAAATTTAACAGAACTTTGAAAACCAAAATGTGGCAATATTTTACCAAGAACGATAAACTGACTTTCCCACTTCAAACTTTGGTGAAATCGTATAACAACACCCACCATCGCAGCATCGGTATGCCCCCTGTTGACGTGAGTTTGGAAAATCAAAAAGGGGTGTGGCAAAAACTTTATGGGAACCACATAAAACACAAGTCTCCAAAGTTCAAAGTGGGTGACAGGGTGAGAATTAGTAAAGTCAAGGAAACTTTTGAAAAAGGTTACTTGCCCAATTGGACAGAAGAATTATTGACAGTGACATCTGTCAAGAAAGGTCACCCCATCACTTATGTTCTACAAGAGGATAGCGGGGAAGTATTGAAGGGGTCCTTCTACACAGAAGAGCTTCAGCTTGTCACACCAAAAAAACATTTATAAAATTGAACATGTACTCAAAAAACGTGGTCGCAGAAAGAAGACAGAACTGTTTGTAAAATGGTTGGGGTATCCACCATCGTTCAACTCATGGATCAATCAAAGCCATCTAGCCTATAAAAGGGTGTGAACGAGCTCAATTTCCCCTAAAATGGAAGATGGAGGAACTCCGAACGGATCGTGGCCTTTGTTTGGAAAGTTTTAGTAAACATTTCCCAAATTATCATACTATGCATAATCATCATCACTAGCATCGTTAACCTTACCCTCGACAATACGGACATCAATTTGTGGACGGCTCTTTTAAGTAGTAGTGTAGGATATTTATTGCCCAATCCTACAATTAAGAAAACGTGATGTTTCATCTGACCCTACCAAGTAACAGTTCCATGGACGTGTTTCCAGAAAACACACTGACAACGTACACCACCCAGTTATCACAACCAGCGAACCTCACGGGGGAATGGGAGGTGGGTTTGGCGGAGATCCAGTATCCAAACACTTGGTTTAACATTCGTGGCAAGGAAGTTTTTTTTCACAGTGTACTGGACTTCGAAAAAACATTATCAGATCATTCTGAAAGAAGGTCGATATTCGGAACCTTCCGATGTGATACGAGGCATCAATGGTTTTAAAGAATTGCTGCTACCGCGTCACGATAAGATAGAGTTTGAATTAGACGAGGTCACTGGTAAAGTTCGAATCAATGTACGAGAAGGGGTCGTACTCACACTGAGTCCCACTCTGCAAAACATATTGGGTTTTAACGAATGTGTGTTCAAGTTGGGAGTTTTTGAATCTTCTCGAGTCGCCGATGTCAACCAAGGATTCTATTCACTCTACGTATATTGTGACTAAGTTTGTGATCAGGTAGTGGGGGATACTAGGGTGCCGTTACTTCGCATCGTACCCGTGAGAGGAAAATATGGAAACATCATTTCCCAAACTTTTGAAAACGTGCACTATGTACCAGTTGAAAGGAAGAATTTCAGCACCGTGCAGGTGTATATAAGGGACGACACGGGAGCCACAGTGCCATTTGAACTTGGGAAAGTGGCAGTGACACTACATTTCAGAAAGCGCCTATCTTTGAATTTTCTTTGAAAAAACAATGCCTTACTGTTGTAATGCTAACTTATACGAAGAGTATTGCACGAAACAGGCTGGTAGTGGTCTGCCAGCTTTTTCGGGATCACAAATACAGATGGGTCATGGGCTGGGTAGTTTACTTGGAGGACTGAAGAATGCAGTCCTTCCCTTATTGAAAACGACAGCCAAAACCATGGGTAGATAGTTATTGAAAAAAGGAGCCGCATTTGCTGGAGATTTCATCAGAGAGAAAATTGTGAAATAGGCAGCTATCGGGAGACTTAAACAAGCTGGAATCGATGCTCTGAACGAAGTGGTGGGTGGGTCGAATCCTCCCGGCCGCGGAGGTATAAAAGGGCAGCACCACGCAAAACTGGCAGATCGATAAAACGAAGGCGAACTGTTAAGACACTTGACGCTCTGGGTGCATAATGTCTTTGATCAACGAAAAATCCTGTGAGTGTGTCAATAGCGAACTCGACTTATTTTCGATACCACCCACACAGACTAGTGTAGAACATGGTCAATGGATAGAACATCGACCGTTGGCCACCATAGGGAATAGTGGACCGATAGAATTTAACATTTCTGGATCTGGGGACGACTATCTGAACTTGGCTCAAACGTACCTGTACGTGAAAGCACGTATCGTCGATTCCAGTGGTGGACCTATCGCAGACGACGCAAAGGCTGGTCCCGTCAATCTCTGGCTCAATTCTCTTTTCAACCAGGTCGACATCAATCTAAACGAGAAACTGGTGTCACCGTCCAATAATACTTACCACTACAGAGCATACATAGAGACTTTGTTGAGTTATGGCTCCGATGCCAAAAAGTCACAGCTGACTGGTGCTCCCTGGTACAAGGACACGGCGGGACACATGGATGATAGGACGGATGACAACAAGGGATTTGCCACAAGAAAAAAGTTTACGGCTGAAAGTAAAGTCGTGGATATGACTGGGAGGTTACGTTTGGACATGTTCTTTCAAACACGTTATCTCCTAAATGGCGTTAACGTTCACATTAAAATGAATAGGTCAAAAGATGCATTTTCCTTAATGGCCGATGGGGAAACATTCAAAATCAAAATCCAAGACGTATCCCTGTTTGTGAGAAAGGAGAGACTCAACCCTTTTGTGAGAGTGGCTCATACTAAAGCATCCGAAAAGGCAACTGCGAAATATCCCATTGACAGAGTAGAAACCAAAGTGTTCTCGGTGCCGAAGGGAAATCTGAGCATCACACAAGAAAATTTATTTTTAGGCCAACTTCCTAAACGTATCGTCGAGGGTTGTGTGGACAACGATGCTTTCAATGGGAACATTTCAAAGAATCCTTTAACTTTAAAAATTACAGCATCAATTACCTGGCATTGTATGTGGATGGACAACATATTCCAGCAAAGCCCTTACAACCGCGATTCGACCAACAAGAAGTGGCGAGGTGTTATGCTACCTTGTTCCAAGGAACTGGTCAAATGTACGAGAACGAAGGAAATCACATCGACAAAGAGGAGTACATAAAAGGGTACACGCTCTTCGTCTTCGACCTGACACCAGACCTGTCTCATGTTCAACATTTCAATTTGGTGAAACGGGGAAATTTAAGATTAGAAATTCATTTTGAAGCACCGCTGCCCACCACCAAAAACGTACTGGTGTATGCCGAATTTCAGAACATTATAGAAGTCGATAAAAACAGGAGCGTTATCTTTGATTATTCGACATGAACACTTTGAAAATAGAGAATGTTTTCCGCTCGGATCGCGTGTTAAGAAATATCACTCTGGGAGTCTTTGCAAGAAACCGCTTACCAAGAAAATTACCCAGACACAGACCATTGGCTTTTGTGGCCAACACACATCCAGACCACAGAGAAGGGGAACATTGGGTGGCCTTCTTTTTCAGTCATCGGGACATAGAATATTTTGAGTCGTATGGAATACCACCACAGCACAGATCATTCAAGAATTTTTTGAAAAAGCAAAGATGGAAGTACAATACAAAACGTATTCAAGGACCGTTACCCATGTGTGGACATTATTGTTTGTTCTATCTTTTACATCGCTCTCGTGGCATCCCAACGCATGCGATTGTAAACATGTTTTCTGCGGATTTATTGGACAATGACATTTCAGTTAGAGACTTTTTTCTTATGACGTCATAGCCTAAACAGTATAAAAAGAGGACCAGTCGTGGCATCTCGGCATTATCGTTCCATCCGTCGAAGAGTGAAGATGTCTTCGGAAGTGACTGTGTTCAAATTCAATGATCAATTACAAATTTACCTGTTCAAGAACGATGTTGGAATTAAGTTTGTATATAACGAATGGGCGCAATTGACTCAAAAAAAAAAAAAATATGGAACAATCTAAATCTAAAAAAAGAAAGACAATCAAAACAAATGATGTCATAGAAAAAAAAAACTATAAATAAGGGGTGCAACCGAAGAAGAGATGTTTACAATCCCGTGTGTGATTCAATCTATTCTAAACGACTATCGTGGACAAAGAGTTCCCAGAAACATTTTTCCTAGAGGTTTCGAAGAAAGAATTAGCCTAACAGGGTTGGTATTCGCAGGAACTGGTCCTCGACTGATAATTGCTCAGAGAAACTCTGATATCCGTCGACCCAAACATATAAAATATGCTTTGGAGGCAAACAGGCTAAAAACTTTTGAATCAATGTTTCAAAGTGAATGTGCGAAAACCGCCACAGAACTTGCAAGGGCAGGATTTTTCTACCTAGAAATTAAAGACAGAAGTGAATGTTTTCACTGTGGGGTCATTGTACGCTACTGGCAGGCAGAAGACAATGTCATACAACAACACAAAATGTATTCCCAAGAATGTTGTTACATTCACAACATACCTAATACAATCGACGATGATGAAATGGAAAACAAAGACGAGTTACAAGAAAAAGTTCAACCGGATTCACAGAAATGCTGTGTGTGCTTAACAGCAGACGCCAATGTTTAGTAATAAAAGAAATTTAAATTTATATTCAATGTTGTTATTTGTTTTGGGGAAAGAAATATGCGTTCGTCGGGCTCATTTGGGTAATTATGTAGAGCCATAAATATTCCCATTCAATCTAACACGACCTTTTAAAAAATCTATAGCACTACGTGCTACTCTAAACAAGACCATTTCGGTAAATACCTGGATTCTGCGGGGAATCCATATCAAATAAAGTCGTTTCCGGTGATTTACGCCCATTCTCGGGCCCATTTGGATAATTATACAGGGAAGTCGTTCCAGAAAATACTCCCAGTCAATCAAACATACCTGTTACAGACCTCTTAGCCCTATAAGAAGCCTTTGGGTAACATAGCAACCACGTGCCACCATAGAAACAAAGATGGCGGCCCCTTCATACAAAATGGACGACGGAAACACGTATCATCCATCATCCTAACAACACGAGCTGCGCATGCGCACTCACATCACCCATCACTATGACAATGACGTCACAACATGGCCGCCCACATGGGTTACCATAACAACCACGTGATACCCATAATACATTGCAGTATGACCTCACTTCCGGGGTCCCCCAGCCGGGGTCCCCCAAATGTGGGTCGAAAACCCCCTCGCCTACTACTGTCGTGAGATTTACAAGGGAGCATGTCAGAGTATGTCGTATATTTGATTTTTTGTTCTAGTCCGAATACGCTAGCAGACTTCCAGGAACCAGTGATGCATGCTGTTGATTATGTAAGTTTATTGCATATATTTTTCGTGTTTTACACATCATAATCTTCATTATTTTGTATAATTTGTGTTTATTTAATTTATATGGATGGAATATCGGACTTGGGAATTTCAAAGTAAATTAATTTTCATTACTTATTTTGCACCTTGAGGAAGAATACAATTGGGTCAAGCAGCAACATAACAGGTGCGTTTGTCGGTGTGGCTTTTTTGTGGGTTCGTGTGAAATAAGTGTTAATATAATACTAAAAGCCGAAGCTTTACGACCTGTTTCGTTTATTATTGTGAAACAGAAGTACAAGGCGAAGTACATTACGGTCGCCGTGCACTGGTCACTTCCACGGATGGGCAATATTTCCTAGACGCAATAATATTAGATTTCATACACTCATTAAAGGAATAATCATCATACATTTAATTAATGAAGCACGGGTAGAACCCTGTGTTTCATTAATTAACATTTTCCTGGTAATGATTTTTATTACCTGGTAAACGCATGCGTGGATATAACGGCCCACGCGTGTATTACGACCAATCCGCGACGACTGTATTCTATTTTGAGTTAGGTTTCAGATTCGAACCTGGAACACTGCCGACAAATTTGAACTCTCCTCCCACCTTGCCGGTAAAGTTTGCGATCCTGTTTCGTGCCGAAAGTGTAACGCGTAGCTAGGAAATACTGGTATTTTTGTGTTTGTTTTGGTGTATTTATGCTCTCCAGAATATGTTTTGAAAAGATACTATTTTTTCTACCTTTCATATTTCCTCTTTTGTCGAGCCCTGTAAATCTCGTCTCCAGCTCAACATCAACATTCAAACGCATCTGATCCCTCGATCTCTTGTTCTCTACCACATCGACCCTATAGCGTTAGAGAAATATATAGACAACAGTCGACTGTTGGGATTGAAGTAGGATTTTTATCCTCGAGTGGGTCGCGTGGAAGACTATTTCACGAGGCGTTAGTCGAGTCCCACGAGAGGATAAAATCCTACTTGAATCCCAGCAGTGAACTTTTGTATTTATAATTGATTCAACTCAACCGATTTGTAAACAATAAAAAAATAGTCCGTCATCGCGGAGAGTGGAATACGATGCTGGGAGTGGAGGAATAACATTTTCCGCGAGTGGAATTGGGAACACGATTTGTTCTGTGGGAAGAAAAAAAGAATCAAAATAAAATAAAGCGTGAAATGTTTATTTATCAAATACAACACGTTTTGGTCTCAAGAGTTTATTTTGGACAGAGTGGTATCTACAGGGTATGCGTTTTGGTCTCTGGTGTTTATTTTGGACAGAATGGTATCTACTGGGTATGCGTTTTGGTCTCTGTTGTTTATTTTTTGGACAGAATGCTATCTACTGGGTATGCGTTTTGGTCTCTCGTGTTTATTTTGGACAGAATTGTATCTACTTGGTATGCGTTTTTGGTGTTTATTTTGGTCAGAATGGTCTCAGTAGTAGGGCAGGGCCTACACGTCCCTCTTTTGGTGGATCACATCTGGTGGATCTCATGTGACGTCATACCGAAATCTATTATGGGTATCACACGGTTGTCATGGTAACCCGCGTGGGCGGCCATGTTGTGACGTAATTGTCCTGGTGATGGGTGATGTGAGTGCGAATGCGCAGCTCGTGATGTTAGGGTGATACGTGTTTCCGTCGTCCATTTTGTATGAAGGGGCCGCCATCTTTGTTTCTATGGTGGCACGTATATAAAATATGTTAATTGTTTTATTTAGTTTTAAAGGACGAGTTCCCACTCACCACCCTTCACCTAATCCTGCTACGTATTTTACATCCCAAGCCCACGTTTTATCATATATAGGATCTTTCTCTTACATCTCCCACGCCTGTAGGCAAAAAGTGTTTTGCAGCCCGCTATATTTTCTTCCGCCACAATGGCAATGTTAACCAATTATTTGATAAGATTGCGCTATCGAAGTTGCTTAATGAGTGTTGAGGTACGGAAATAAAAATTATGTTCAACCAAAAGAAAAAGTTATCTCTAAAGAATTAGCAGTATATGCAATGTTGGGTCGAACACCACTATCTGATAATTTGGTGAGAACGTAAAACTGGTTCAGTTATCTCCCTGTTTGTGTATATCTCCTTGACAACACAGTCAACAGTGAGAAACGTTTTGTTCGCAAATTCTGACCTTATTATGGGTGTTCCGAAATACCACGTTCTGTGCAATTTTTACAAAATAAATGTCAACAGATCATTAAAATAAATTTGAGTTATTATCATGCCTCACATAATAATTCTCGGGTTTTGACAACCGTTTAACAAATGTGACCTTTTTTGTTACCAATATTAAGGTCCACCCAATCGCGGTTGAATAAGCTGTGACGGGGTTGATTTGTGTGAATCAATGTTTGTCATTGTTTATCGGTTGCCTCAGGTTCTTTTTCTTCAGATTTTCTAAATTTCTATTCCGCACTTGTCATTCATGTTTTAATAATCCAGTGTATTTATTCCTTAGTTTGGCTTACAACTAAAAATATTTGTAATATTTATTTAAAAAATTCCCGTCGCCATATCGATCAGTGAAAACTAACTACTGCCACCATTTTGAGAAGTAAACCAAAATGTTTTTAAAAGCCGTAATTTTATTGGTTCATCAGCAGCTCCAGTCCAGAGGCAGCTGTTATTTTGTTTATGCACGGATTCCCATCTCTCACAAGAAAATCGGATCTTCAAATCTTATTGGCTGTTTTGGCTATATAATCCACATACGCGGTGATTTCAAGTCACTTCGGTAAAGTCACAAGAACCTACAGGTTCGCCAGCTTTACCTTCTCTGACAAGGGCTTACAAGCCCGGCTTTGGGTGGCTGGTGTGCTTTGCAATAAAACAAAATTACGTTGTAAAAATTCTTGGCCCTACCGAAGTAAATTTCTGTTGTCAGGATGGGTAGATGACTGTTTTCCCCCTTCAAATTATCAGCTAAATTAAGGGCGATGTAGGCTTAGATAACAAGTTTAGAGGGATTATTTTTCTAAATTGAAGACAAGATTAATATCAGTTCATCCATAGATAAAACTGTCCATGTCAAAATCGTAGGGTAGTATACTAGGCCCTTGTAAATTCACCTTTTGGTAATATTAAAAATGGTAGTATACTATGTTGTTATAAATCCACCTGCAGGAAATATCAAAATAGTAGTATACTATGTTCCTATAAACCCACCTTTTGGTAACGTCAAAATATAATACCAATAGTAGTATACTAGGTACTTATAAACCCACTTTTTGTGGATAGTAAAAGAATATAATTTAGTATAACAATAACACTGAATGGTAGTATACCAGGCTTCAACAAACTCATTTTTTTACTTCTTTTGAGGATTGAAGTGAATCTTGGGAAGTTTGTAGTCATGTTTTGAGTAACCATTGCTAAGGCTTGAGACAACCTATAAATTATAGTTTTGGCACAGACATTGATTCACACATCACGACCTTTCACTCACCTCCTATTATTCAGGTGTGCTATGTATATATTTTTATGTTGAAATAATTAAAACCATAGCAAATTAACTTTTCTGTGTTGAGTCACATTCATTAGTGGACATAGTTCAAGAACAACGAATCTGGAATCCTTTTTCTGGGTCATGGAGGTCTAGGGAGGTGTACCCTTGATAAGTTTTGCCAGGGTCACAAAAGATATTGGAACCCCTCGACCACGTCCCATTACATTTTTGGCGCTGCGAGCAGGGTTCTTGAATAGAAACCATGTCCACATCTAGAAAATATAAAGGTTTATCCCCAGCAGAAATACAAGGGTCTGGAAGGATAGTGGAGGATGTTGTTGTCCAGGAATCTCCTAATTTTGGAGATAATAGTTTAGTTGAACTTGAAAGGCAGTTTCAGGAGTTGTCAGTTCATTATGATCTGTGTAAAGCGGACTTTAAAAGGCAAAGAGCTCTTAGAGCTGAGTCAAATGTTTTACCTAGCCCTATTAAGCCACAAACAATTAATGAAACATATAAAGTTTCTTCACTTCCAGTTGTGGATGGTTTAGGTAATGAAAGGCATGTGGATTCCCCTATACTCTCTAGTTCAACATTTAAGAGTTTTCCCAGACAAAGGGAGAAGGTTGCAAGTAAAATATCAACCGTCCCACAAGTGAACTCTGAAAGTTTACGTTCTCTGGGGAGAAATTTTCTTTTCCTCTTCGCCGTGAAAAAGAACCTGACAAGTATGATAGAAAGACGGTTGAATTAAAGGATTTCTTAGTTCATTTTGAGCAGTTGGCTGAATGGAATAGGTGGTCCTATAGGGAAAAGGGTCAGCAATTAGTAATGTGTTTGAGGGAGGAGGCACAAAAGTTATTAGAAAACCTGTCATCTACTCACCCTAACAAAGCAGAATGTATATATGTATAAAAGTACAAATATGGTTATCTTATTTTATTTTATTTTTTTAAGCACCCCTTTCTTGTGGGTAAATATGAATGGTAAAGCACACAAACTACCCATCATCATTGAGTAACATATATCGAGATTCTACGCTTGATGTTTCAGAAATAAATGTTCCCTAGACGTGATGATCTCAGAAAGTAGTTGCGTTTTTCTTTCCGCACAGACATTGATTCAAACATCATAACCTTTCACTCACCTCCCATTATTCAGGTGTGCTATGTATATATTTTTATGTTGAAATAATTAAAACCATAGCAAATTAACTTTTCTGTGTTGAGTCACATTCATTAGTGGACATAGTTCAAGAACAACGAATCTGGAATCCTTTTTCTGGGTCATGGAGGTCTAGGGAGGTGTACCCTTGATAAGTTTTGCCAGGGTCATAAAAGATATTGGAACCCCTCTACCACGTCCCGTTACAAAGCAGAAAGATGGTTCTTTCGTTTTGTATAATGAAAGCAGAAAAAACTAATGCAAGAATTGTTCGAAGAAACCGAAGCCAACTTAAAATTTTAAATTTGAATTGGTTTGCACCAACAGAGTGTTTTTCTCATAAGCTGTACTTGGAAAAAAAGTTTTGTTCAAAGCTGCGTTTGAAAAACGAAGAAATTTGGATTGCACCAACAAAGTATTTTTCTCATAAGCTGAACGTTTGAAGAAAAACCTAGTGAAAATGTTACGACTTGGTTCAAAGCAAACGTTTATGAATGTCACTCGTTATCAGGGTGAAGTAAAGATTCACATCCGGAAATTTGTTGACGATAAAATTCCTACAAATACAGGACATGCTCTGTCTATTGAAGAATGGAATTCGTTTCCGAGGCTGACTCAAAATATTGTTTGTTTCAGCAAAAGCTCTTATATGATCGCCGATATCCATTTTGGTGATATTGATATTTTTGAATATCGGCGTCATCTCTTCGAAGTGAGACCTCAATTTATCTGGCACCTGGTTATCACAGAGAACAAGGCCAAACAGTTCACCATTCCAGATTTTTGTTTCATAAGTTCTGTTTCTGTCATTTTTTCTCCAGTGCTGGTTGAATCGGAAAACCCACGCAAGAATGTTTGGAGAGTGGGATCTGTTCTCTTCATGTCTCTCAACAATTTCAACAGGATTGTAACCGAGGTCTCGAATATATTTTGAGTTGGTTTCGGTTTCTTCGAACAATTCTTGCCAGAGTTTTTTCTGATTTCGTTATACAAAACGAAAGAACCATATTTCTGCTTATTCAACCCCGATTGGGTGGTCCTTAGTCTTGGTAACAAAAAAAGGTCACATTTGTTAAACGGTGGACCACCCATTTAGTGTTTGGTCGTTGCTGCCTAGCCCACCCCCGATCTTCTTGGTAGATCGTTTCCAGAAACTTTTCAAAGTCTTCCTGGTTACACACCAGATGTGGTGAAGTCAAAACCCGAGAATTATTCTGTGAGGCATGATAATACCTCAGCACTCCAGTCACATTATTTCGGAGCACAAAACCATAACTCAAATTTATTTTGAATTTCCATCGCTGTGATTCGAAGGTGGTGGTTTTGAGCTCCGAATTAAAGTCAGATAAACCCATCAATTTATAACTGAAAAAATCTTGTACCCGTCGGTTTACAGCATTGTGTGTTCTTTTAGAACTCTACGACTCCCGGTACAAGTTTACCAATTCAGTGTCCTCACCAGTCTCTATAAGACTGGAATCAAGTTTTCGGGATCAATATCAAATGAGATCGTGTTTTCAGTTGGTCTCATTTGTTTTACCCCAGACACAGGTTTGGTCGCTGATTTGCTTTTAAGAGACACAGTGTGCAAAATCTCTGTGCCTGATAAAATGTAGGAGTTAGGTAAATTCCTGACCGTAATCCATACAGGTCCATGAATCACCACACTTTTTCAAAAAGTTTTGCAGATTCTCCTGTCTTGTAAAAGTGTTTGTGCAGTACGGGCAAGAATGATTTTTTTTTCTACCTTGGTGCACTGTACGTACATGTCTATCTCTGTTAGCTGAGCTGTAAATATTTTGCGGCATTCTTCACACTCGAACGATGCCATAATTTATTTATCTCAGAATCTCCGCACTCAGATTCACAACTTGATCTTGGGATACAATTTATCTATTTTTCTTTTGAATCACCCAGTTAAACAAAACCAAATGTTTTCACAGCTTATGAGAAAAAAACACTTTGTTGGTGTAATTCAAATCTCAAGGTTTTTCAAACAGCTTTGGAAAAAAACTTTTTCTAATTACAGCTTTTGAGAAAAACACTACTGGGGAATCAGTCAATCGGTGAAAACCAAGCTCTTTTCAAGCTAGCTTAGGTAGTCAACCAGCGATCCATACCCCGAGATCCGAATGGCAAATGAATGAATGAAAGGTTTTAGCGCGCCGAAGGCACGCAGGGACGATGTCTGATTTACAAATCCCTTGCGACCCGGTTAACCTTATATTATTCCACTTGGATTATACAGACATAGCTTTCCTATTGCCGAATGGCAAATGAAGTTGCTCGCTGGTATTTATGCTTTCTGGGGGGACCGAGCTGACATTTATTGCAATGTGATTGGTTCTTCAAAAGAGCTATCAAAAAAGTAAAAAATCCTGCAATCTGATTGCTCAGCTCGCTATTAGAGCTGGAATCTTGATCCCCAAAGCTCTTCAAGTGTGTTTTCGACTGTACATAAAAATGAAAAAAATAAATATTTTTCGGGGTATTTCAACATGGAAAGTGATATTAGCGAGCGAAAACGACCCGCAAGTCGCGTGCAAGCGATCCGAAGGATCGCTTGCTTCGCAAGCTATTAGGCAACACGTATGTACCGTTTGTATGAACTCAAAGCCAAGCTCATCTCAAAGGCACTAACTTCAATTTTTTTCAACGGAAGTGGTACACAAGGACGCTGACATGTTTGCGCATGGCGGAAATTGACATTCGCAATTGAAGAAACTTTTAGGGATTTCCCAAAGGAACTGGGTACAAATGAGGTTACATTTTTTCAAGGATACTCGGACACTAGAACAAGTGATGGCTCTCCACCATTGCTTTCACCCTCATTGGGTCAAGGGACCCTTAATACATTGGGTGAGGGGGGGGGGGGCTAATGGATCACTGGTTATGTCACGTGACCTCCACGTGACCTCCATAGCCTAAAGCACGCCCCTAGCTACGGGAAAACTACTGAGCCAATTTTGATACATGGACGCAACATGCATTTCAAACGAAAACAGACAGGTCAATGGTGTCGTCACATGATTTCCCTAGCAACCAGAGCGCCCCCTTAGCAACGGACTAACTACTGGGCCGATTTTGACTAAATTCGGTATACAGACCCAAAATGCATTGCAAATAAAAGCAGACAGATCAATGTTGACGTCTCGTCACTTCCCTAGCAACAAGAGCGCACTCTTGGCAACGGGCTAACTACTGGGACGATTTGGACCAAATTCGGTATACGGACCCAGAATGCATTGCAAATGAAAACAGATAGATCAATGATGACGTCACGTGACTTCCCTAGTAGCCAGAGCGTCCCCTTAGCAACGGGCTAACTACTGGGCGGATTTTGACCAAATTCGGTATACGGACCCAAAATGCATTGCAAATAAAAACAGGCAAGTTAAAGTTGACGTCACGTATTTTTCCTCTTCCCTGACATGACCCAGAAGCACAGGATTAGCTGTTTCATAATTTCTCGCAGAATTATCTGTTGTGATAACTACAAACAATATCGGTACATCGGTATTTTTTCAGTGAAATTAATGAATATTGGCACATAAAGCTCTAGGCCTACTTAATTCAAAAGACAAGTCTGTGCTGTCTTGTGAAGTGTGTATGTCTGTGCTGCCTTGTGTAGTTTGTGTGTCTGTTGGGCAAATCGCCCAGAAACCTGGTCCGAATCGTCTGCAAACATGACACGAATCGTCCAATAATCTGGTCCGAATCGCCCAGAAATATGGTCCAAATCGTCCATAGATCTGGGCCGAAACGTCCTTTTTAAAAATCTGGTCCGAATCATGAAACTACATTTGTGATACTCAGTCTTATTATTTTAAAGATGGTCTTTTCAGTAAATCTGCATTGGCATATTATCATTGTCCTTTTTTGCACAGCACTGCTGTATTTTCTTATTGTGGCTACTAACAGTTGGGAATAGTAACAATAAATGCTACACGCTATTTGTGAAAAAATAAAAATGAACGCAGCAATTTCCGGAAAACGACGACGCCATCAATATATCTTCCAACCAAAGCAATGATAAAATTATCTTTCAATCAGAGCACTAGAAAATAATATCTTCCAATCAAAACGCAGATGAAAATAGCTATCTCGAAATTTGCTTGTCCCCTATTCTTTACCAGTCAATGTAGGCCTACAACACTTTAGGCCTAATGCATCACATTCGCTCGCTTTTAGGTTTGCCTAAATTTCATATTATAAAATATATGTTGTAGAGAAAATTATTGTGAAATTAATTTTTTTAAAGGAAGATTGCGCTGTAGGCGCACGAGTTCATACGCCGGAGGTGTCTGAACTCGAAAGTCCTTTATATTATAAACACATTTTTATTCACCGGAAGGAACGCCCGAGAAGAGACTTCACGAGAACGGCTCTTATTCGAGGAATCTTCCCAAGAACAAAAAGGGACAATATAATTCTTTTCAAAGGAACATTCGGATACCAATTGGGTAAAGTGAGTGAACCATCAGTTGAGGGAAGTAACAGGGGGGGGGGGGGGGGGGGGGGGCGTGGAAGGTGGGGGGGGGGGGGGTGCTATTGAGATATTCTCCCATAATACACCCGGAGTCAGACTAATTTACAATTTACTACATCACGTGACGTTCCTAGCAACACTCTACACCCCTAGCAACAGCCGATCTATTGGATCGATTTTGATCAAAATTGGTATATGGACCCACAATGCAATAGGGGGCCAACCAAAACAATGATGTCAGTTTGTTTCCCTATCAACCATCGTGCCTACCTAGCAACGGGCGAAGTAAAGGGCAAGTTTTGACCAAATTTGATATATGAACCCATAATGCACTAGGAATCCAAACCAAGGAGTCGGTAACGATGTCAGTTTGTTTTCCTAGCAACCAACGTGCCTCCCTAGCAACGAGCGGCCTCTTGGGCCAATTTCGACCAAACTTGATATATGAAATCACAATGCACGAGGGATCCAAACCAAAGAATCGAAAATGGTGTCAGTTGGTCTCCCTAACAACCAACGTGTCTCCCTAGCAACGGGCGACCTACTGGGCCAAGTTTGACTAAATTTGATATGTGGGGGCCATAATGCAACAGGAATTCAAACCAAGGAGTCGGTAATGATGTCAGTTTGTTTCCCTAGCAACCAACGTGCCTCCCAAGCAACACGCGACCTATTGGGCAAGTTTTGACCAAATTTGATATATGAACCCATAATGCACTAGGAATCCAAATCAAGGAGTTGGTAATGATGTCAGTTTGTTTCACTAGCAACCGAAGTGCCTCCCTAGCAACGAGCGGCCTCTTGGGCCAATTTCGACCAAACTTGATATATGGAATCACAATGCACGAGGGATCCAAACCAAAGAATCGAAAATGGTGTCAGTTGGTTTCCCTAACAACCAACGTGTCTCCCTAGCAACGGGCGACCTACTGGGCCAAGTTTGACTAAATTTGATATGTGGGGTCATAATGCATCAGGAATTCAAACCAAGGAGTCGGTAATGATGTCAGTTTGTTTCCCTAGCAACCAACGTGCCTCCCAAGCAACACGCGACCTATTGGGCAAGTTTTGACCAAATTTGATATGTGAACCCATAATGCACTAGGAATCCAAACCAAGGAGTCGGTAATGATGTCAGTTTGTTTCACTAGCAACGAACGTGCCTCCCTAGCAACGGGCGGCCTCTTGGGCCAATTTCGACCAAATTTGATATATGGATCCACAATGCACTAGGGATGCAAACCAAAGAATCGAAAACGGTGTCAGTTGGTTTCCCTAACACCCAACGTGCCTCCCTAGCAACGGGCGACCTACTGGGCCAATTTTGACTAAATTTCACCCGTGGACCCATAATGTATCAGGGATTCAATCCAAGGAGTCGGTAATTATGTCAGTTTGCTTGCCTAGCAACCAATGTGCCTCCCTAGCAACGGACGACCTATTGGGCCAATTGGACCAAATTTGATATATGAACCCATAATGCACTAGGAATCCAAACCAAGGAGTCGAAAATTATGTCAGTTGGTTTCCCTAGCAACCAACGCGCCTCCCTAGCAACCTGCGGCCTCTTGGGCAAATTTCGACCAAATTTGATATATGGATCAACAATGCACTAGGGATCCAAACAAAAGAAACGAAAATGGAGTCAGTTGGTTTCTCTAACGACTAACGTGCCTCCCTAGAAACGGGCGACCTACTGGGCCAATTTTGACTAAATTTGATACGTGAACCCTTAATGCACCGGGGATTCAAACCAAGAAGTCGGTAATGATGTCAGTTTGTTTCCCTAGCAACCAACGTGCCTCCCTAGCAACGGGCGACCTATTGGGCAAGTTTTGACCAAATTTGATATATGAACCCTTAATGCCCTAGGAATCCAAACCAAGGCGTCCGTAATGATGTCAGTTTGTTTCCCTAGCAACCGACGTGCCTCTCTAGCAACGAGCGGCCTCTTGTGCCAACTTCGACCAAATTTGATATATGGAATCACAATGCACGAGGGGTCTAAACCAAGGAATCGAAAAAGGTGTCAGTTGGTTTCCATAACAACCAACGTGCCTCCCTAGCAACGGGCAACCTACTGGGCCAAGTTTAACTAAATTTGATACGTGGGGCCATAATGCATCAAGGATTCAAACCAAGGAGTCGGTAATGATGCCAGTTTGTTTCCCTAGCAACCAACGTGCCTCCCTAGCAACGGGCTACCTATTGGGCAAGTTTTAACCAAATTTGATATATGAACGCATAATGCACTACAAATCCAAACCAAGGAGTCGGTGATGATGTCAGTTTGATTCCATAGCAACCAACGTGCCTCCCTAGCAACGAGCGCCCTATTGTGCCAATTTCGACCAAATTTGATATATGGAATCACAATGCACTAGGGATCCAAACCAAAGAATCGAAAATGGTGTCAGTTGGTTTCCCTACAACCAACGTGCCTTCCTAGCAATGGGCTACCTACTGGGCCAATTTTGACTAAATTTGATATGTGGGGTCATAATGCATCAGGGATTCAAACCAAGGAGTCGGTAATGATGTCAGTTTGTTTCCCTAGCAACCAACGTGCCTCCCTAGCAACGGCCGACCTATTGGGTCAATTTTGACCAAATTCAATCTATGGACCCACAATGCACTAGGGATCTAAACCATGTTGGTTGATACATAATCAGTGTTGCTGATTTGATGAGCTTTATCGCACACGCACTTCTTTGCGCTTCTGAAATGGAAACAAGAAGCGCTCTTTTTCGCGCTTCTCCATTACACCGATTAAAACGTGCAAAAGAGACGTAAAGCGTATACCTGCAAACAGTTGTGTCATTTTAATTAACGCTGACAGCTGAAGTGCATCTACTGAAGTTCCGAACTGTTCGTGCGTTTTCGACATGTTCTGAACTTCTTTTGGGTAAATCTTGCAGTAATAAATTAAGATTGGTTAGAAAACAAAACGTCACATAATAATGATATTTACATGTACTATTGAATGAAGTTTTACAACTGGCATCACATATTACACATACTGACCAAACAAATCGCACCATTTGGTCACCGGGTGCACTTAATATTCAATGATGCTATTGTTTATAGTTTGTCTCGCTTTTCATTAGGGGTCGATTAACCCTTTACCTAATGCTAGTAGCAGACAGCACTTGTAAAAAAGAATTCTCGTATGACTAAAAATTTTCCTTTTTTGCTTCCAAAACATAGCTTATCACCTCACATTGGAACGAGCTCAACGCACTCGTTCCAGTGAGTGGGGATGAGCTATCTTTTGGAAGCAAAAAATTACAATATAAACAAATTGCCATTTCCTTAAGTAAAGAGTTACTTTATGCAGGCCTTAGATGTGGAGAATCAATCGATTCACGAATTGCATTAATCTCTCCATGTGGGCATTCAGTAACTGTAAAGAAGGGAAAGCAACCATTCAACAAAGGGAGAAAGGGATTGTCGATGAATTTCTTAAATAGACTAATGCTGTAACGGATTTGGTAAAAGCAGTTGAAATATAATATACAATAGAAGTTCTAAATTACTCTGTTATAATTCGTCTGCTCATAACAGAGGTGTAATTCTATTTTTGTTGGCTTCAAGTCATTTCCATGTTCGAAATGGATCGATGTGCCTAATTGGTTCACGCCGTAGTGCATTGTGCTGTTGTTTCATTCGTCGAGGTGAAAGCGAGGGATCAATCAGATTCCAGTATTCGAAATCTTTCCCCGCGAAATTATCCCATATAAGAGCGGTCTCGCTCATAATTCGCCGCCCACGTCTTGGCATTAAAGCTCTAATTCAGCTGCGCCAGCACAACTGCCTGTTGAGGTTAGTTATGGGGACACTTTGTAACCTGTAAAAAAGGTTAACCGTAATAGGTACCGTCATTATCGGACCCATTCAACTCGGCCCTGGTGAGAATCAACGTTTCTGACACTGATTCTCTCCAGGTCCGAGTTCTGTGGGAACCATTCACATAAATACACATGTTGGGTGGAAGTTAAATCCCTTTTGGTTGAAAGTGTAGTGGGCCCGTGGTTTTTGATTCCTCATTCATATTCATGTCCATTTCATATCATAATAGTTTTGGCTTCTTAATAAACCACGTATAAACTGTGTTTCGATTTTATTGTGTATTCATCCAGACCACAACACATAACTTAATGGTTATTCAACCTCTAGAGTTGAGTTATATTTTATCCGTGGTTTGCTAGTTGACCCAGATCCTCACGAATCTGAAGAACAACAGGGAGATTTCGGCCATGGTTCTAGCCCCTGGGGAGTCGTTCCCCCACCCCTGTTACAGTTCTATAGTCAGTGTAGTACTCGTGTAAGGTAAATTCTATTCCTAATCAATAAGATTAAGAAAAATATTTTTACTCTTAAAGAAATTGAGAAGAGTGAGTGCAGTAACTCTTCTTGCCATTTTAGAAGTGTTGTTTTCAGCTTTCCTCGTGTTTCCAAATCAACAACATTGTATAAGTCTTTAAAGTTCATAAATATTTCTTTAAACGTTTGGTTTGATTTTTAAAAAGGCCCAGCTGTAGAATTGTCAAATGTGTATTTCTGTCTTTTTTCTAACCTTTGTGTGTTCTAATTTTCTAACTGTTTGATTATTTTAGGCTTCATTTACTAATAGCCACTGTAACATTACTCATTTGGTATGGTCTCACTCTCGTGTATAAGTCTAAATTTTACAGGAGGAATTCTGAGAAATACAGTTTTAGCAGTGTATAGTGGCATAACCTTGGATCGGAGGCAATCTCTGCATTCAGGAAACTGCCACCCTTAAACTTGAACTAGCACTCTGTAAACATGACTTGGAAGATTATCCTTTCCATTTGAGATTAAAATTTTAAAATATAAAAAAAATATCATCAAGTAGTTATTCCCCGCTCTGGATTTTTTTCATCGTCCTTTCGTTGTATAGCTTTGCTATAATTTCTTGTTTTCAATGTAATTTGATGATTTGAACTGAAAATTATGCTGCGTATTCGGCCTTTCGTTGTATAGCTTTGCTATAATTTCTTGTTTTTAATGTAATTTGATGATTTGAACTGAAAATAATGCTGCGTATTCGGCGTGTCGATCAGTACGGACAGTAGGCATAAGCCTATTTAGGTTAGTACAGTGTTCGCCTCGTCTTTTTCAAAGCAATGAAAAATATATTAAACCCATCAATACATTGATAAAAACTTGAAAATTATGTAAAGGGCGAATGAATAAAGCGAGAAAAATTATTTTATCACGGAGAAAAGATTTATTTAATATTTTTTGGTTGAAAAAATGTTTGGTCAGTCTGCCGGCTTCTTTCTGGTAAATCGAGAGTAAGCGATTTCACTGAATATGGGATCCCATTACTTTCTTATTGTTAGAAACTGAATTAAAGTTGATAAGAAAATGATCTGTTGACATTTATTTTGTAAAAAATGCACAGAACGTGGTATGTCGGAACACCCAAAACAAGGTTAGAATTTGCGAACAAAGCGCTTCTCATCGTTGACTGTGTTGTCAAGGAGATATACACAAACAGGGAGATAACTGGACCAGTTTTACGTTCTCACCAAATTATCAGATAGCGGTGTTCGACCCAACATTGCATATGCTGCTAATTCTTTAGAGATAACTTTTTTCTTTTGTTTGAACATAATTTTTATTTCCGTACCTCAACACTCATTAAGCAACTTCGAGAGCGCAATGTTATCAAATAATTGGTTAACATTGCCACTGTGGCAGAAGAAAATATAGCGGGCTGCAAAGCATTTTTTGCCTACAGGCGTTCGAGATGTAAGAGACATATCCTATATGTGATAACACGTGGGTTTGGGGTGTAAAATACATAGTAGGGTTAGGTGAGGGGTGTTGTGTGGGAACTCTTCCTTTAAAATTAAATAAAAAAATAACATTCTTTATATAGGAGGCGGGGGGGGGGGGGGTGGGGGTGTACGTTAAACAAAAACCCGAGCCTTTATAAAATGCGTGTTATTGGAAAATTCCGGTGTACTCCGTACCACAAAAATACTCCCATTCAATCGAACACGACCTTTCAAGGGTTACAACACTACGTGCTACTCTAAACAGGTCCATTTCGGTTAAAAAGGGTACTTTCCAGTAATTTACGGGCATTCTGGGACTCATTTGGATAATTATCTAGTGAAGTCGTTCCAAAAATTACTCCCTTTCAATCGAAAACGAACTTTCAAAAGTCCATAGCAGTACGTGCTACTCTAAACAGGTCCGTTTCGGTTACAAAGGGTACTTTCCGATGATTTACGGCCATTCTCGGGCTCATTTGGGTAATTCTATAAATCGAGGATTTAATCCGTTCCCGAAAATACTCCCAGTCAATGGAACATACCCTCCAAACATACTCCTGTCTTGCTGTAGGCCTTTCAGGCTCATATCAACCACGTTCCACCATAGAAACAAAGATGGCGGCCCCTTCATACAACATTGACGACGGAAACACGTATCACCCCAACAATACGAGCTACGCATGCGCACTCACATCACCCATCACCGTGACAATTATGCCGCAACATGGCCGCCCACGCGGGTTACCATGACATCCACGTGATACCCATAATGCATTGCGGTATAACGTCACATGAGATCCACCAGGTGAGATCCGCCAAAATAGGGACGAGTAGACCCTGCCCTGCTGCTGGTATCTACTGGGTATGTGTTTTGGTCTCTGGTGTTTATTTGGACAGAATGGTCTACTGGGTATGCGTTTGTGCGTTGTTGCATCCAATTTTGGCGTTAATAAACCACGAATGGAGTTTTCTGCAACTCGATTAATATAGCGTGACATATTTACCCATCAAATTTTGCAGTTTAAAATCAAAAGCCAATTTTCGTCGGTTGGTGGGGTCTGTATACTTAATTTTCTCTCCACAAACATAATTTACGAAAACTCACTTCGTGATCTGGGGGAGCAATAATATAAAATCAAAATTAGGATGTGGAGTGTGAACTGTGAACTCATAACAATGTACAGTAAGTGGAGAGTGGATTGTAACTAAATCACCCAGGGATTGGAGTTATCACCCAAAGTATCACTTTTAAATTCTGTACAAGTGGACAAAAAACACAAGCAATGTTTCAGACAATGGGCATCCGGGTATAACCCGGAGGTCCATTGGCTGGAACTTTGCTTGTGCTTGCTATGCCTTGCAACAAATTTGCAATTATTGCTTGGGTGGAATTTCCACTCTGCGAGGGAGTTAGTGATAATGCACTCTCCAAGTCCTGTATCATTCAAAAGTCAACAAACAGGGCAGTGCACTATGTAAATTAATGTTCACTTAAACCATGACAAGCTTACAATATTGATATAATATAATAACACTTCAGCCGGCCGCTGATATGTCGCGGTTCTCGGGTGAGAAGTCCTTGGTCACCCCTTTTCTCCCAACTGCCTCCCTATTCTCACGCTTCTTCTCTCCTCCCAACACACGGATACGAACTTATTAATGACATCCCTTGCCCTATTTTCCCAATCTCTCCGATTAGTATATTACCCCTCTGCTTTGGGTCTCTCACTAACCACATGCCCTTCATCATCCCATTCCACTTCCCCATTATACTCCTAGTGAATCTTATTCTTTTAGATTGGTATTTTTACCCTGATTTGCCCCTACATTTATGTCCTTGATTTCCAGTGAGTAGTTCTCTATCAGCTCCCTCACTTGGGCCATCCGCCCTGTCTTGATATTTGAGTTGAAAATACTCTGAAACATTTTACTTCAAACATCGGCTGGTGGGGAGATTTACCGAATAATTAAGATAACCGAGTTTCAATAAGTCTATCCTGCCCTTGATCCTCATCCACCCAATATACCACTCTGTACATTCCACTTAACCTGAGGTACGGTTGATACCTAAAGACTCCTTTTTGTTAAACGGATATCCCATGTGACTTGCCTTATTTTTAACATGTTTACCCCCGGTTTCCAAATGGTATCGTCTTGTATATCAATAGTAAAATGGATTAGGCTGTCTAAAATTTTCTGCTGTTATGAAAAATGTAACTGGATTAAACAAATACACGGTTGTGATTGGAGATTATGGATTCCCACTGATTTTCTCTCTACATTTTTCGTTTTCAAAGAAATTCCAGACTTGACTCTTTTAGCCAACACAAATCATATCTTCAGTATTTTCCTGTCTTGTTCCAAATATACCTTAACCTTTAACGGTCAATTTCAGGCCTTTGTGACCCCGTTCCGGAGCACGTGCCCTTAACATGCCGGAATTAGGAGGCCCTGCTGATAATAGACAAATCATAAGGGCAGTGATGTTTTATCAAGTCTTGGCTGCCTTAACGCACATTCAAGACTTGACTAGAAATCGAAGCACAGGACCTTGACGTGTACATGTAGTAGTCTACTGGGAATTCAGGAAAATACCTATGTCCTTAAGGTTTAACAACACTGAAAAGTTGGCTTGTTGTTTCGTCCAGCAGCAAATTTGGTTAACTTGTTATAGCTGTTACTCGATTCATAGTAGTAAAATTATCGCAAATAATCGCAAAAGTATTTTGGGCACACAGAGACGACAACGTAAATTATAACATACACTCTCAGAAAGATACCAGTGGTTGTCAATTTTTGTGACACAATAACTTTTACCTGGTTGCCGGTGACATGGTATTTATTCATCATGGCAGTAGTAAAATAATGTTTTGGCCACGGAAGACAATTTCTACGGTGGCACTAGAATGTGGCTACGGTGCCTACGAAAGATCTAGGGAAGCGCTAAGGATGTACTAAGGTTGCGCTGAAGAAGTACCAAGGATTCGCCAAGGATTATAACGGTTATGCGACGGTTTTACTACGATTATGCTACGGCACCACCGGAAGCGCTAATGTTAACTCATAGTTGTCCTACGGTTTTCCAGCTAGTCACGGTCATGCTACGTTGGTACTGATATGCTACGGTTCTGCAACAGCTCTTCTACGGTCCCTATGGTTAAGTTACGGTAGTAGTAAAACATGCGGTTTTCGATGTAATATATGTAATTCTTTACGTGGTAAATTCAATTTGACTTCCTGGCATTTATTGCTTTTCAGCAAGAACCAATTTTCAACATGAGAAGGGTTAATGTAACCCAGTGACAAAATTAAAAAAAAAACAAAACCCCTTCGTTTCCAATTAAAATGGCTGAAAATTAATTTTGTTAGAATTGTGGGTTAGAATTGAGGGTTCGATGGATCACTGACACAATCCAGCATTTTACTTGTACTTTGTACTTTGTCACCCTGTTAATTACCTCATATTACCTTATGGAGTGATATGAATAAAAGATTTCATTTTGAGCAGAATCTCACCTAGGGATTTTCAATCATACATGGCTACCAAACTATCCAGAGGTGGTTACAGACAGGAAGAGAGCATTGCTCGTGATGCGATAAAGTAGGACCTAATTATTAACAAGTGGTCCTATTAGTTTGTAATTACACATTGGCGGAATCACAGTATCGCTAAAACTTTCGCAGAATAAAACTGGGGGGGGGGGGGGGGGGGGGCTGGGTTCGCATTCGAGTAGCCTGGAAGGTGTGCATTGGTGGCGCCTGGATATCCCCGACAGAGGGGATTGTGCTGCCCAACAGGTGAGATAGGGTACTCACCTCCCCCCCCCCCCCCTCATATTTGGCGACACCATTGGAGGTGCGACAGGTGCGAACGCACTGCTCCACAAAATTGAAGTTCCATTTGAGGGACTCCCATTTGTGATTTGAAGATGTTAATAAAATGATACGATCTCACTTACAGTTAAAACTAGAAGTCCTGTCATGAAATGCGCACAAATAGCACGTCGATCTGCGCGTTAGTCTACGTCTTATGACCATAGTAAGGCTATCAAATTCTGTACATATGGCCTGTGCACACGCAATGTTTCAGCCAATGGACCTCCGGGTAACCCGGAGGTCCATTGGCAGAAGCATTGTCTGTCTTTGCTATGAGTAACCAGAACCTGTCGTGCTTTGGATGCCATTCGATATGGCAACTGCGCGCAATCCCTACGCGTAATTAAGCCTAGTTAACTGTCCTAACTATTTACTTGGCCACAGGGAATACCATGTATCGGAGTTAGTTGCTTTAAGACATAAATGTTATCGTTTGCATGTAGTTTCAGTGACATGACTGGACATTCGTTTGATACTTTTTATAGCCTTGGTTATAAGAAAGTATTAAAGTGTCAAGGCGTTTCACAAAAACTAGTTGCGTGGACCTGGTGTTCCAATCACTACAAGTTAAATCATCCTTATCTCCGTTAGTTCACAGTGTTTACGACATTGAACTTCAAACCGAAATGTTTACGGATCGATTCCCCACCAGAGAAAAAAGCGTTGTGTCCTTGAGCAGGGCACTTAATCCCTATTGTCCGTGTAGGGACACGATGGAGTTGTGTACTATTAGTTGTGCGGTGTTTTTTGCAGGCTGTACGGGACTGTACTACCCTTCTGAGATCCGTATTTCCCGAGGCTGAAAGCCGAAGGAACTACAAATTTCAGAAGTGTAGTACAGTCCCGTATCCCCCGCTGAAACACCGTGTAAGGAATTTATTACCATGTCACTTCAATGTGTCTGTCGAGGTTTGTTTTATAATATAATCCACAAACGACATTCTCGTGACGAAAACCTTTGTAAAAGAAATTGAAAAACTGAAAGAAACACGTTTCTTTATTATTCGACATGAACGCTAAAACTTCGGAAAGGAATAGTTACCTAAAACAACTTGAAAAAGCTAATTATAAATCGTTTTATTCATATCACTTCGTCGGAATGACAAGCAAAGCGTTCAAGAGACATTTTTGCAAGCAGAAAAAATAATTTTATTTGATTTGGAGTTCTTTCCCCTCGATTGAACTCAAACATTTGGAAGCTTTTTAGTTCAAGGACATTGAGAAATGACACGTCGTTATTATTGTGGGATTATTAGTGTTTTATTCGATAGAGTGGTGCAATGTACGTCTTGGAGAATAGGGACACTATATTCAAACTTGCACGAGTACTTTAATAAGTTTCACGGAAGAGACAATTCATATAAGGAGATTGCATGTTTTTCGAATCCGCAACGATCTGTCGTGTAGAAACGCCATAACAGAATCCCTCTTCTCAACAGTAAAATCAGACGCTGATGGTAAGTGCACTTTTTATTTCAAGTGTTAGGAATATTCTCATGAAACGATATTCTTCTTATTTTTTTATGAGTCTGAAAGTTTATTATTACTGACGAAAATGTTCGAGGCGATGGATGAAAGGGAAATCGGCGAAGTGTACAATAGAATGTCTGTACACCTCGTTTAGATGTCACGTGATATTATCGTGCATTACCTCCACTCTCGTTGGCATTTTGCGTATTTTTAAACCTTTTCCTAACATAAAAGCAGACAACACTTGCAAACAAAAATTTTATATTAACTATTTTGTTTTCATTTTTTTTGCGCCAAAACATAGCTTATGACCCTTCATTGGAACTAGCTCCACGAGCACGTGCCAATGAGAGATCATAAGCTATGTTTTTGAGAAAAAAAATGAAAAAAGATGAAAATTGAATCATTACGTGTACGCTCCATTTAAAACCCCCTTTCGTCACACCCGGTGAACACATTGTCTTCACGGGTCCACAACCCCCTTTGCGAGGCTAATTAAAGACGACGGGAAAATCCAGACATCAAAGGCGGTTCGTTTCTTGATGAAACCGAATTACTGATATCCAGTCGCATATGAAAAACATTCTGTGTTTATGCAATTAATACATCGATTCGTTTTCAAAAATAATAAAAATGAATGTAGACTAATTCATTATTTGTCCCCCAATAGGAATCAACTATTTATTTAAACAAAAATACAGCATAAATGATGGACAACAAGTTTGTTGTGGATGCGAATTAATTTCAAGCACATTGATAACAAGAACGCCCTCATCTTTGCATTACGTGTACATTGCATACAAAACCGCACTTGTTAATTACCTCGCCGTTTGTGTGGAAACGACCAGGTATGAAAAGCTGTTTTAGTGCGGTCATGTGAGAAGGATTACATAACCAATTAATGTTTGGCGAGAAAAATCTTTCAGAGACTGTCCCTGATTAGCAATTATATTGTTCAGTCAGAAAATTTCTAAACCCTACATTTAATAAAATATTCAGATACAAATGCAACATCT
The DNA here is from genome assembly GCA_031216915.1 of Pictodentalium vernedei. Lineage (NCBI taxonomy): Eukaryota > Metazoa > Mollusca > Scaphopoda > Dentaliida > Dentaliidae > Pictodentalium > Pictodentalium vernedei. Next base: position 455,282,450 of record CM062291.1, read on the forward strand.
TTTATTTCCAGAAATCTGTTCTGCGGTTTAATATAGGAATTGAAAAAATCCGTTCGTTAATTCGTGAGATTTTCGATTTGTTTTCATATTAAAATAAAATTTTCGCTGATATATGATTTGGATTCCCCCCCCCCCCCCCTCCCTTTCCGTATAATTGAAGGTCGGATTGTCTCCGTCGAAATGATCTTGTCTTCATTCATTCTCATAACGCTTCATCTGTATTTTTTAAGTGAAATTATGGAATAGAACGAGTATTTCAGTGAATAAAATGTGTTGTTGGTGTACGGTGTTTTTGAAACAACAATGTGACAGTCTTGGCGATACATCCTGGTGTTTCGCTGCGGCAATAGCTTTTCCGGTACGGGATTATGGATTCTATAATGTGCCGAGTGCCCGAACATTTCAAAGTTAAAACCCGGTGATTTAATTTTTATTGTAGCATAAGCATTTTACCGAAATAGTTTAGATGAACTAAAATGAGAATGTATTATTCATTAAAAAAGTTAATCGTCCAATATGCGGGAAAAAGCATGAAAACCGCTAGCAAGCTTTCTGTTTTTACCCAACGTCAACAGCCAAATTCAGCCAGCACTATACACAAAAATCTCCTTTCAAATTTTATTATGGTTTAAATTTTTGTTAAAAAAACATAGCTTATGACCTCTCATTGGAACGATCTCGATGATCGCGGTAAAGGAATGTCGACCAAGGTTTAGGTTGTTTTGACCTGCGATGGAGCACTGAAGGGGAAAAAGATTCCCATTCCGATAAGGCAAGCATTTCAAAGGGGTTTTCCCGTCATGCCCTTCCATCACATCCTGGACTGCATTGCCAGTAAAAATTGTTTACCAAGAGAAAATTATCAGTTAAACCAACCATAAAACAATTGTTAAAAAAAAACCCAGTTAAATTATTCTCGTGTGTTTAAACAAACACATGTTCAATGGATCACCACCACCTTGCTCAAGAGGTGTGCTGTCTGAAATATTGGGGGGGGGGGGGGGGGGGTCATTGCATTTCCACAGAATTTGTTAGACAATAATGTACACTGTGATAATATTTAATAGTGCTTCTTTTCCCGTGGGAACGGGAAGTGAAGCAGTGCTTATTTACTATGGTAAGAAAGTTCCGCTTTACTGGTGAAATAGGACCCAGTCACCAGTGCCTGGGATGGATGTCCACTAAAATAGGCACCAAATGGATAAACGATCGGCTAAACTTGACTTTAGACCCTTGTTGTGGTCACAATTTATTTATTTATTGGCGTTTAATGTCACTTTTCTGCAACTATGGCCTATTGCGACCGATGGGCACAACTAGCCATAGCTGATGAAAAGTGACCTTAAACACCAATAAAGAAATAAATAAATAAATAAATAAATAAATAAATAAATAAATAAATAAATAAATAAATAAATAAATAGCTAATGCTTCTTGCAAAGTGTCTAGTTTGTTCACACAATTTATTTCGTGTGCAGATAAGTGCAGGATGGATTACAACCAAATCACACACAGAGTGAATTATCCACTCAACTTCAACTCAAAGGCGCCGATAAACAGCAGACAAGCAAGCGAATTGTCTCTTGATGGATGTGCAGATAAACCCGGTGGCCCTTAAAAAAAATCGGTTCGTGTAAAAAAAATATGAGTTCTGTAAAACATTCACTTGACAAGTGATTTGGTAGAACTCCACCTGTCATGTACTGTGTATTTTTACCCATTAGTAGTTGAGTGCAAAGTCCATGGAATATCAGCAAAGATTTTCTATTCAAAAGTGCAAACAAAACCCGATCAATATTATAGTGCTTTGAAAGAGTGCTTGTGTATATATATATTTTTTAAAGATAATATATTCTGCCATTCATGTGTGCAAATGTTTATAGATACCTGTAAAGAATTAAAGTCAGATATCATTAATCACAAAACCCGATCGATTTTATAGTGCTTTGAAAGTGTGCTTGCGTATATATTTTTTTATATTCTGTTATTCGTGTGTGCAAATGTTTGTAGATACATGCAAAGCATGAAAGTCAGATATCATTAATAAAAAAATACCTTAATAAAGTATTGTTGATTAAAATCATTTGTCCCATATTATCAGTCAACACAGCTGACTGTTCATAAGATCATCATCGACAACTGCACGTGTTATTGTTGAAGTAATTACCATGGATTCTAAAAAGTTCCCCTCAAAGGGTATCCTCCCAAAACTTAGACATCCCATAACTTAGACAGCTTAAAACAACAACATTCACACTTTAGTGTACAGCTAATCCCCTGCTTGTTACCCATTATTCTAATGGATTAATCTGTGAAAGATGCACACAAAGTCTGATTTATGGAAAAATGTTTATTACAATTTCAAATTCAATCATTATTCATTTCAATCACATAAAAATACAGAATATAAAGCATTTCAAAATTAGGTAACAAACTAAGACAAGAACAAAAACATACAATGCTCAAACACATTACAGAAACATAAAAAACACTAATCTATAGGCGATTTGTTGCCATCAGACAACAAAAAATTTACTTAAAATATAAACTTCAAAAGCATACACAAAATACAAACATAAAACAGATACATAAAAAACAAAATACACAAAATACACAAACATAATACAGATACATAAAAAACAAAATACACAAACATAACACAGATACATAAAAAACACAAGATAATTTACAAAATACACAAACATAATACCGATACATACAAATCACAAGATATTTTACAATAGTTCACTCGTTTATCCCTTAACCCAACAAAATTGCCAAAACGGCCTGTATTATTTCCAATTTTGAAAAGTTACATAATATATATATATATATATAAATATAAAATATAAACTGCCTCAAAACCATAGCTTATGACCCTCCACTGGACCGAGCTCATTAAGCTCGTTTCAATAAGGGGTCATCAGCTATGTTTTTGAGACAAAATGTTCAATTGCTAAGACATTTTCTTGCAAGTGTCATCTATTGTCCTCGTTGAGTAAAGGGTTAAGCTAGTCTTAGAAGATGTGCTGCTGCATCTAGAAATTCTAGAGGCGATTTTCGTCCTTCAACCATCATTTGCTTTAGACGTTGAAGTCGGTTCTCAACTTTCCTGTAGACTCTTTTCCTGCTTGGTGGAGCTGCGCCAAAATTTATTTGTGCGAATTTTGCTCTATCATCATTTTCAATTTTCTTTATAACTTCCACAAACCTGTAGATATTTGGGTGTCTGTGGGGTAATGTTCCATTCAGGCGATTGTGGAAGCCTTCTAGGTGGTTGTTTGTCCTGGGACCTGTTGTCTGATGATGATTCCAAAGAGGGATTTGGAATCTTGCATCATCATCAACCCATGTTGTGACCATATAGTCATTAAAATCGGTTGCTGCAGGTACTTCTGGGGTTGACTCCATGACGTCTATCCAAGTTTCTTGGACAATCGTTGGTGGAAGAAGAGCAAGTCCTGCTGCTCTTCTAATCCAGGACTGGATAGCTGTGTCTTCCCTATATCGTACAGACAACCCAAGATCTTGGGTTTTGCGCCAAATGGCCTGACAGAAATGGAAAAAACAACCTTTCACCTCTGCATCTGGAAATTCACTTGTAACTGCATGGATAGCAGCAATCTCAAAATCAGTTTGTATACGACTAGGGACAAATGGTCTATTCAGTCTCTGTTGAATTTCAGCTTTCAGCTGCCTGAACAGTCTTGTATATGTTGCTGTCTGCCTGTTTGGTAGAAGAGCAAACACAAGTGGATATGATCTGGTCCCGTTCATTGCATGAATGGTGTAAACCTGGCTCCATAAGTCGGGGCATGAAGAAAATGTACCATCCATGTACACGGTTTCAGCAGACTGCAAAGCTTGTAGTTGGTCATCAGTAGAAAAGACAATCATCTTTTCTTCCTCTCCATCAGTTAAAAGTAAATAACGACGTCCATCTGAAGTCTCAGACCATGTGCCGTCAAGGTTAACCTCAGCCCTTGTCTTGGGAAGTGATGGTATGTTTTTTTTTTTTTTTGCCTGTGCCTATGCAAGGCACTACTTATTGATGGAAACGATGGCAGTAACTCTACTTGGTCTCTACCAATTATTTCTTCATTATATAAGGACTTCATTTGGGTAGTCTCTTCTCTTGCTCTCTTTCTCATTGTGCTGATAAACCTCACAGTGTTACTATCTTCTGGGGGATGTGAATGATCAGAGATATCTCTGACAAAGTCTCCAACGGTGGTGCACCTTCTCTTGTAAGTAGAATGTATACATCTCCAGTGAGTGCAGCTCTGTCTTATTTTATTTCTGTTATATCTGTAGCCGTCCAAAAGTACCTGTGGCGTGCCCTTCTGTGACATTACAAACTCAACTTTCTTAACAGTATCCATTTTCAGGATATGATTCCCAAGTAAAGTCTGGCATCTTATATAGAGCACTTTTTTGACTGTGCGTTTATAACATAACTGAGTTCACTGTAAACATGTTCTGTTTGATCTTGATTAGAAGATAAATAATAATAATGATAATAATTAACAACTTATTTGATGTTTTGTTTGTGTGAACAAGTTTTACTAACAAATAATAATCAATTCTTTGGTAATTCTCTTGTTTGGATAAACATGTTTTCATTAATATAATATCAGTCTATTCCATTGTAGTGGGTGAACATAATTAACTACTTTTACTGAGTGTCTGAGTTATGGGATGTCTAAGTTATGGGATGTCTAAGTTTTGGGAGATAACCCCTCAAAGCCAATTAGCTTATCCTATTTTTAGACACCTTATTATGCAATCGACTAGTGGAGAGGAGAGAATATTTTAAATGGACTGTACACGTAATGGGCATTTTTTGTGAATAGCGCTGGACTTTTTAGGGAGTTACGTGGGGTTAAGGAATGTAGTTCGCCTAGTTCCGGATCCGTGCAGCACTTTTAAGTTCTGACATTCAAAATTGAGTTTGACAATGTTAGTCTCGAACATCCTTTTGTCATGATTTTAACGGAGAACATCAAAGCGCTTTTGTCCGTCCTGCTGGAATACGGGAACGAACAACAACAAGAAGTACTTATTATTTCAAAAGCATCTCCATAATCACAAAGACTTTATTTTCAATCAACGAAACGAGGGCCAACTTGGCTTAACACTTTACCCAACGTAACCTCCAATACCTGCCAGCGCGATTCTCAAAAATCGCCAACTAATTTGTATTATTGTTTTCATATTTTGTCTCAAAAACGTAGGTTATGACCCCTCGTTGGAACGAGCTCGTCGAGCTCGTTCCAATGAGGGGTCGTAACCTATGTTTTTGAGACAAAAAATGAAAAAACATTAGTTATTCAAGAATTATTTTTGCAAGTGTCGTCTGCTTTTCGTGTTATGTAAAGAGTTAAAAGATTAAAGATGTCATTGAACGAGAAGAGAGCTCAGTGGCTTAGGTAGTAGAGCATTGGGCTGCAAGTCGAAAGGTCGACGGTTCTAAACTGACCACCGGTAACTGCGTTGTGTCCTTGGGAAAAACACTGGCACCGTGTACAAAGGTGTATCGTACGTCGATTACGGCCGATGGTGTACTTACTTTCAACCGCTAGTAGTGCAGAGCTCGTCAAGCATTATACTCAAACCTTGCATCATCGCTGAATCTTCGAAAGAAAACGAGGGGTGATTTGATGAAGTTTGGGGCCCGAGAAATACAATTGACCAGCGGTGTGGGTTTGATGGGAATTCCCCGAACAAAATGTGTCCTTGGCCCTGCTTGACCTGCAGTTTCCTTCCTGTCATTTATTTCTCTCTTACTGCTTGAATGCCCCACCCACCCCCAACTTTGATAAAAAAATTGCTGTTGGAAGAGCTATACATGGCATAGTTATTTAAATGCCCAAATTAAAATGATGCGATCATATTTTTTTCACTCGATCGTTTTAATGGCCGCCTATGGGAAAATGCTTAGAATTGTTTTTGCTAAATTGTTTTCGTGTCATCTAATTTCTCTCTTATTGCTTGCATGACCCCGAGTTTTGAGGAAAGAAAAGATTTCCTGAAGAGAAATTGTAATGTCCAAATTAAAATGATGCGATCATATTTTTGCACACGATCGTTATAATGGTCATCTATAGGAAAATACTTTGTATTGTTCTTCCAAAACAATTGTTTTCAGGTAGGTGAGTGTCGAATTAGCAAGGAGAAGCCAAAACCAGATCGAACCCCAGAATCAGACAGCATCATGTGTTTTAGGCTCATATGACATGGTTCCAGCAGGCCACAGCTCATACAATTCGTGTTTTGAATTTTTACAATGATAAACAACAAACCACACACAAGTGCAATACCTTATTGAAGGGAGATAACACCGTGTTTAAAATAATGCCGAATTATTCGATTTGTTATCAACGAGCTTTCAGAGACATTTATGCTCAAGCTTGATACAATGGCATAGCCTTGGGACGGGCAGTGGTATGGGGAGGTTGGACAGGGGTGGTTGTGGGAGTGAGTATCTGGCTGGCCCACACAACTCCAAGCAAGTTACAGAAGATTCTCTCGTATGATTGTGACTGTCTTTTCTGAGGCCTCAAATGTCGGGAATGGTGCAAATTGTTGCTCAATATTTTCGGCCAGGTATTTATCTTGTTTTCTTGCTTTCTACTTTTACCTCGGTTTCTTTTCTATTTGGGTTGTATTACACACTCGTTCAGTCAGAATTTGGCTTACGAGAACTATCGCCAAATTTCATTTCATTCGTCGTCTGTGGGCATTTGTTTTGTTGTGTCTGTACCTCGAAGAAGGGAAAGAACACTTGACGGAATAATTCGTCCATGCATCATATATTGTCTAATACTTTTATTTAATATGTCCGAAATGGGTTAACGCTTGGTTTCTTGAATACCATTATTACTTGCAAAATTTGTCACCAATGCATACCGCGTCCGCACGAGAAGTTATGTTTTTCTATTTCTTCATTTTTTTGCATAAAATCATTTGTAATCCTTCAAAACTCCTTTGAAAGAAGGAAAACATCATTCAAATAGACCCTCTCCAACCCGAGGGTAAGGGATTAATATGACAATACGCAAGGCGTAAGAAGGAACCCCAAAGGATCCAACACATTGAAATATTTCATTCCGCAACCATTACGCCAAAAACATTTTATGCAATCGAATTCCTGCAATTGTTTGATTTCAGCCAAACATTTATACGTATCACAGTACTAAATGTTTTCCCATAGGCGTCCATTATAACGCTCAGGCGAAAAAAATATGGTCGCATCATTTTACATTCGGCATTCGGGTATCTTTTGTCAAGTGTAGCCGTTCAGACAACCTTTTTCTGATTCTTAAACAGGGAGGTATGCAAAAATAAGAGAGAAAAACTAACAGAAAGGGAAGTACTGGTCACATGTACATATTTCTCAGGGAATTTCCAACTGAAACACACCAATAGTCAAATGAATTTTTAGGTCCAAAAAGTCCTCAAATCACCCTCTTTATTCATCTGTAACATTCAACAATAATGCAAGATGTCACTTGAATTCTTCAAATGTTTTTTGAAACAATATATTTTTCCAAGACTGCTTAGTTTTGGGGATTACATAATTTCCGAGTGTCAGTGGCGTAGATAGCTTTTAGCTGGCGGAGGGGCAAGCCCAAAATTTTCCGACAGACCGAAAATTGTCCGACAGTGTAACAACAACAAAAACCAAATGTACTGAAAATTGTTCTTTTTTTTCCCAAAATGTACCCCAAATGGCATGTTTTTATCCCCAAAGCCAGCATTTTAATATTATTAGGCATAAATTCGCCTAAAAATGGTCCCCAAAAATTTCCGACAAAATTTCTGGGGGGGGGGGGGGAGGGGGCTCCGCCCCCCCCCCCCCCCTTTTATCTACGCCACCGCCGAGTGCAACTTTTCGAGGCAGGTAAATCTAATTAAAATATTTACAACAGTTATACCTATGAGCAAACCTAACACTACCAAAGATACATTTACCTCTTTCATGTGGTGAAAGACTCATTTCTGCAATATAATTCAACTGTGGGCTTCTGCCAAGTCAAAAGCATGTGGAATTTGTTCTTTTGAAGAGAAGTGTCCAATCTGTGTCAAATGGGCTTAAAAACTGGTATTGCCTCCTACAGAATTCCTACTCTGTTACCTAATGAGTAAGCTGGGAGGCATAAGAATTCACAACTTTCTTTGAAAACTACCCTTATCCCAACATATAACTAAAATCTGCATCAGCGCACAAAACCTTTTGACAAAATCTGGTTTAATTAACCATACAACAAGAGAAATAGTGTCCCACCCCCATGAAACAATATCTACTTTTTTAAAAAAAATTGAGGTTGTGCAATTCCTCAAAATTTTGGAGAATCCATTTGGATTCTTGCGAAAATCGTTGCGAGAATTCAGACCTGCTATGGGCCCGGATCCCATGAGGCCAGTGTGGTTGAACCCCTGTTGCATACTGACAATACATGTTAACCCTTTACCCAATACAGTTTTTTACTTTTTAAAACACCAACTACTGATTTAAAAAAAAAACAAACAAAAGCCTCCTCCCAGGGGCCTTAATCTAATCGCTCACCTGACAAAGCCTCCCAGGGGCCTTAATCTAATCGCTCACCTGACAAAGTGGTTCAGAGAAGTATTTTGGGTCACATTCAGTTAGTCATGGTTCGTGAACACTACATGGGAATGATGTTATGAAATTATTCATAACTCTAATGTCCATGTCAGATTGATTATTAGCATAGGTATCCCAGATTGCTTCCAATTCTGTCAGACAAGTACTGCCAAACTTCCAAGGGTTGGTGTGTCACTGCAGCTTGAAAGGCAAATTTTATGGAAAAATTCTAAGGAATGGATTTGACATTAATGAACAACCTTGAACTTAACCCACCCATGCCCAAATATTAAGCCACGGACTCGAAATGAACAAACTCAAATCTGAACACCCCCCCCCCCCCCCCTGCAATACTAAATATGAAAGGATTCTGACTGGCAGGAACAAACTTGGAACAAATTTAGATCTGACCTCCCCAGAGATGTTGTACACCGAATATTAAAGCATTCTAACTGGTGGTTCTGAAGAAAACAAAATTAAAGAAATTTTCTCATGTTGCGCGGAGTTAATTTGATATCCTAAAACGAGCCCAAATATTAACCCATAGACTTGGCTTGAACAAACAGAATCTGACCCCCTTAGAGATGCTGTACTAGTGTGTTAAATATGAAAGGATTATGACTGGTGGAATCTGAAGAAATAGATTTTAAAGAAATTTCCTCATACTACACTAAATTAAACTTTGGGATTCAACAGATAGACCAAATACTAACCCAGAGACCCGATTCAAACAAACTTCAAGCTAACCCCACCCCACTATTCCAAATATGAAAGAATTCAGACTTGTAGATCTGACGGAAGTTTTCAAAGAAATTTCCTCATATTGCACTGTTGATATTTGGGTGCCCACAGGGAGCGCAAATATTAACTCAGGGACTTGATTTGAAGGAACTTGAATATGCCCCCCTCCTCTCCCCTAGAGATACTGTACACCAAGTATCAAAATATTCTTAAAAATGCTGCTGGAGAAGATGTTTTTTTTTTAATTTTGGAAAACAATTTATGGGTGTTATCAGAAAAATGCCCCTTTTGTGGACCCCTGTTGGCGTGGCAACTTTATTTGAACAAACTGGAATTCATATATTATAAGGAACACAAATATCAAATTTGGTTGAGTTCGGGTCAGTTGTTTATGAGGAGAGATTGATGATGTAAAGTTCACGCCGGACAGAGGGACGGATGGTCGACAGACAGAAAGTCATCACTTAAGCGCCCCCTGACTTACAGTCAGGTGAGCTAAAAATAAATAAATATTCATCAAGCTTAATAATTATGGATGTTACTGGAACTGGCTGATGAGAGCCGGTGCCAATGACAGCCATATTTGTACAAATTTTATTGCCAGTGTCACAATATTTCAGGTCACGTTAGTGTTGTATTGGTTAATTTGCTGTATTTGTGTTAGGTAAAGGGATAAACTGACTCAGTTCTTCTCACGTGAATCCTGGCAGCGGTGCTACGGGAATGTACATGGTTTCTTACTTGTTTTGTTGCACGGATCTCTACGTGAATCGATTTTCAGATTCTCGTCGAAATATAAGCCCTGGCTGAGGCTATATGAGTCGCCAATATCAATAGAAAGTGCTATTTTATCTCAACAAATGATGTCAAATATTTTTTTACCTGGTGATGGGGTAAAATATAGCCCTGGATGTGCCCCCTCCCCACCCCTCAGTATGCATTTTCTGATTAAAAAAACTATATTAATTTGTAAATAAATTGATGTTGACACATATTGAATTTCCCATTGTTATTTATTCACACTCTGGCTTCGGAAGACATTTCACATTGTGTTCGATGAATATTTTGCAATCTTCGTAAGAAAAAGCCTCTGTTTTCTCAGCTAAGGCACCTCGAGTCATAAAACAGTGATTTATTTCCCACAGAATGACCAATACCTGCTACTGTGGTGTCTCATGACACTGTTAAAATTCCTAAAATCATCAAATATTGATTCTGTAGAGCTGTGCTTGTGCTGCAAATATCCACAAGAGCACTTTCACAACTTTGGTTTTAATCCCCACAGGCACATATACTGTCAAAAGGAGTGAAATTGTAGAAAATATGTTCCCAAAGAGGACGTTACAGTACAGTCACCGTGGACAGGTTGTAATACATGCGTGGGCAGTGATGTCCACTGATGCGTCTACCAGACAATAAAAATCATCATCCACAAAATTTTAATTAATGAAGCACTGGGTTGTACCTGGTGCTTCATTATTTAAATGTTTGATGATTATTCCTATAGTTAGTGTTTGGCATCGAATATAATTGTATCCACGGATATTGCCGATCTGTAAGCAGTACACAGCAAGGGGGGTGAGCAGTACACAGTAGCTGTACGGCATTTGTTGCAAGTATATAATACTCTTTGATGTTTAATATATTTGTGACGGGCTGGGTCCAAAGTACTCAGTACTCGTAGAACTCGAGTACCACTTTTCTGACAAAGTACTCAATACTCACCCCAGCTCTTATTTGTGTATGTGTGTTGGGGATGTTGGAGGGTGAAAGATAGCTGCAAGTTATATAAACTGTAGAGCCAGGCAAATGAAAAGCAAAGAAACATTTCATCTCAAGGACAGACAGACATGTAGTACCACATTTTGGAGCCTACATAAAAGTAGTAACTGGCTTACAATGAAAAATATAGAGAGAAGAGCCAGGGCAATGTTGTTAAACAGAAAACAAGAGGCACCATGGGGCCTGGGGGCGTTCACCTGATATGGTTGCCTGAATATCAACCCAGGGAATTTATTTGAACAAGTTGTGTCTGCCCCTCATAAGAAAAGCTTATACAAAATATCCAAAGATTCTGACGGGTGGATCTCTAAAGGATTTTTAAAGAATATTCTTCATATTGAGCTAACTTTTAATTCGGGCCCCCACAGGGAGCCCACGTGTAAAGCCAGGGACTTGGCTTGAACAAACTTGAATCTCACCTCTCTAAGGATGCTGCATCCCAAATATCAAAAGATTCTGAAGGGTGGGTCGGAAGAAGAAGATTGTTAAAGAATATTCCTCATATTGCACTAATCTAATCATAGAAAGCCTGAATATGGACCCTGGGATTTGATTTCAACAAACGTGCAAATGAATCTTCCAAAGATGTTATATTCGAAATATGAAAGCCTTTGGAGCAGTGGTATGGGACAAGGGAGATTCCTTAATTTTTGTCCCATTACTCACAGTGTTAAAAAATGATGACTCAGCATTTGTTGAAAGTCCAAGAAAACTACCCTATGATAAAACCGATGGCAATTTTTTTTTTTGTACCATTCCTTTCTGTTGTTCCTAAGCAAGCCTCACACAAAATAACAATTCTCGGTGCTATGTAGTTTTGAAGATATGGACGTTTTTAATTTTTGTTAATATTTAGATCCTGTGGTTCATTTAGGGCGACGGGATTTCTGTTTTGCATAAATTAGTTACTTAATACCCAATAAGCCATCATATCATCGTATCAAATGTGCTTCAAATCGGCCTCTCAATTCGGAAAATATAAATTTTGGTACAATTCGGGCTCCACAAGGAAGCTCAAAAATGAAACCAGGGACTTGGCTTTAACAAACTTATATCTCACCACCCCAAGGATACTGTATATCAAATATCAAAACAGTCTGACTGATGGATGACAAGAAGAATATTCTTGAAGAATATCCTTCATATTGAAGTAAGTTATAATTCTGGTTCCCACAGAGAACCCAAATATGAACCCAGGGACTTGTCTTTGACAAACTTGAATCTCACCCCTAAGCATGCTGCACATGGTACCAACTATCAAAACATTCCGACTGCTGGATCTGAAGAAGATTTTTAAAGAAATTATTCCACATTTTGAACTATGTTTCACTCGGGCTCCCACAGATATATGAATATACCCAGGGAACCCAGGGACCTGGCGTAAACAAACTTGAATCTCACCCCTAAGGATGCTGCATACTAAAGATCAAAACAATCAGACTGCTGGATCTGAAGAAGATTTTTGAAGAAATTTCCTCATTTTGAACTAAGCTATAATTCGGGCTCCCACAGTGAGCCAGGGTTTTACAAATATAGTTTTTGCAGGACCCATTTATTTTTTGCGGGACCCATTTCCAACATGTGTCTTAATCACATGCATTATGCTTATTTATCTTCAAATACAGAGATTGTTAGATTGTTAGATAGCTCAACCACCACATCAAAGGCTATTGCAGTAATCATGTTTATAGACATAATTTAGAGCTGATACGGTTAATCGATTAATCGACTGACCAATGATCAAAGACTTGAACGATAAAAAAGTAATTGATCGGTTAACCATTACTTTTGAGAAGTACAGTATTATATAGGTTAATTAAGGAACAAACTTGCTCCAAAACAGGCAAACATTGCCACACTGGCTCACATCAATTATATGAGACAGAGTAACTCATGCCAGTTACGTGCTGACATACTTGTTCACTTGCATGATTATTACACTGTATCAGTAGCTGGAACTGGTCATTCTCAACACTTCACCAAATACGGGTAGTAGAAGATACTTGCACAATAAATTCTTGAATTACTAAAGACTTTGAATGCGTGTATCAAAAGCAGAGCTTATGACTCCGATTGGAACAACCTGAATGAGCTCATTCCAATAAGGGGTCATAAGCTATGTTTTGAGACAAAAATTGAAAATATAATAAAATTTGAATGAACATTTTTGTACATGGCGATGGCCGGTTTTTTTCCATTACGTTGAGTAAAGTTTTAATTATATAAATCATCACCGGTACGGCAATTGTTCAGCTACCTATTAGGGCAAGTGATTAATCGGTTAATCAAGGTTATCCATGTGATTAATCAAAGAAGAAAACCCTTGGCTTGAACAAACTTAAATCTCCCCCACCTAAGGATGCTGCATACCAAATATCAAAAGATTCTGATTGGTGGGTCTGAGGAAGAAGATTTTTAAAGAATATTCCTCATACCGCACTAGATTCAACATTTGGTCTCCCATAGATAGCCCAAATATGGACCCTGGGGTTTGATTTCAATGTGACAAAATCTTCCAAAGATGGAATATGTGAAATTTGAAAACTTTTGGAGCAGTGGATTGGGTGAAGAAGAGTCTTAAAAGCTTTCCCCATTACCCACAGTGTTAAAAAAATGCTGACTCAGCATTTTGTCAAAGTCCCGTAAAGGTACCCCATGATAGACACGATAGCAATTGTTTTAGACCATTCCATTCTGTGGGCCCCAAGGAAGCTCCACACCAAATAAGAATTTTCAGTGCCGTGCAATTTTGGAGATCTGGGCATTTTAAATTTTGTTCTATTTTTAGCTCCTGCGGTTCCCATGGGGCGACGGAAAATTATTTTTTTGGGATAATTTAAGTACTTATGACCCAATAAGCCCTCATATTAAATTTGGTTCAAATCAGCCTCTTGGTTTGGAAAATAGAAATTTTGGGCAGGGCAAAATTTCTTGCCCCTCCTATAACGAATCAAGTATAGCCCCACACATTTCTCTTGAACAAATCTGAGTCTATACCTCAAAAGGAAGCTGCACACCAAATATAAAGTCATCGCTACTCCTGGTTCATGAGAAGAAGATTTTTTAAATTTAGGCACAATTTTTATGCGTGGCCCTTCTGAGGGGCAGAGCAATTTGATTTGAACAGAATCAAAATGCGATGTCATAACAAACAATCATCTCAAATTTCACTTTCAGATGTTTTGGAGGAGAAGACGCAAACACCACTTTTGCTCACCCTGACTGAAAGTCAGGTGAGCTAAACACTCAGTGGACATGAATACTGCAGTTGGGCGAGATACTTGGTTCTTGGAGAGAAGGAACTTGCAGCTGTTGACTGTCGAAAGTGTTGTTAAAACCCAATAAGTAAATAAACAAGAGGTCCCATGGGCCTGAAGCGCACACCTTGAACAGAACACTATATAAACAGAGTCCGAGAATGAATCTATATTAAGCAATACATCTCCATAGGATATACTAACTGTCAATCCTTGAGCCCCCCCCCCCCCCCCCCCCCCCAGGAGTGACAAAACAGTCCAAGCTTCATGCCTTTTCATCAGTTGAACATAATTTAAAATATGGAGCTCCCCTCTGAAGCCCCTTGATACACCTACATGTACAGTACAGTCGCCGTGGACGGGGCACTTTCCACGGATTGGCAATAATTCCACGGACGCAATAGTATTAGATTCCAAACACTAATTATAGGAATAATCATCCAAAATTTAATTAATGAAGCACCGGGTACCACCCGGGTACAACCCGGGGCTTCATTAATTACAATTTTGCTGATGATGATTTATAGTACATGGTAAACGCATGAGTGGACATCACTGCCCACACGTGGATTACGACCAATCCAAGGCGACTGTACTGTATGTAGATTACTCTTAGTTACACACCTCTAGAGGGTACTTAATAAAAAAAATTCTAATTCTTCAGCCACATAGCCAATTCCGGCTCCCATAGGGAGCCCAAATATGAACCCAGACAATCGATTTGAACAAAGTTGAATCTGACCTCCTTAGAGATGTTGTATACCAAATATGAAAACATGCTGACTGGTGTATCTGAAGAAGACAATTTTTAAAGAAATGTCCTCATATTGCACTAAGTTAAAATTTTGGCTACCATAGCGAGCCCAAATTTTAACCGACAGACCCGATTTGAACAAACTTGAAACTCACTCCCCTAGAGATGTTGTATACCGAATATAAAAACATTCTAACTAGTGGATCTGAAGAAGAAGATTTTTAAAGAAACTTTCTCATATTTCCCTAAGTTAAAATTTGGGCTACCAAAGGAAGCCCAAATATTAACCTATGGACTTGGTTTGAACAATCTTAAACCTGACCCTCATAACAATGATGTGTACCAAACATTAAAAGATTCTGACTGGTGGTTCTGAAGAAGATGTTGAAAGAAAATTCCCCATATTGCCCTTGGTTAAAAAAAATGGGCTCCTGAATTGAGTCCAAATATGAGCCAATGGGCTTCCTTTTAACAAACTTGTATCTGACCCCTCTATGGATGCTGTATACCAAATATCAAAAGATTCTGACCACTGGTTCTGGAGTTTCTAAAATGTTTGCAAATATGCTGAGTCAGCATTATTTTGATGCCCTCTGCAGAACACTCTAAGAAAATAGATGGATTTTTTTTACCATTCACTTCTACTGTCCTGAGGGTGCTTTATACCATATAACAGTTCTCTGTTCCAGGAGGTTTGGGAAACATGGGCGTTTGAAAATATTTATATTTTTAGCTCCTGGTGTTCCCATGGGGATGCAGGTTTTGGGTTTTTTTGCATGCGTTTTTTCGATAAATGAACATCATGTAATCACCGAATAGGACAAGTTACAACGAAATCAGGAAAGTTCGATCGATCTGAAATAACAAGATTATGTGCTGAGAGTATTGAAAAAAGTCTAAAAGGACAGAATACGAGTGATGTGTAGACATGTAAATATCACGCAACGCTGAGATGCGAGTTGGGTTGCAACAGAAAACGAACGCATTTGACATTTTGTTTGATTGTTGATATCGGCTTAAAGATTCCTTGAGGGAGATAAGCCGATTGCAATTGTATGGCAATTGTGAACCGGAAGTCACGTGATTTTTTTCCCCGAAATTCACTGTCCAATTCAAAATATCACTTGACGGTATAAGAGAATTCTGTTCTGGAACACATTAATCTGATTGCGTATGTGCAACCCCTTTCGGGCCTACGGCCTGTTGTGGTTCCTATAATGCCACAAATGGGAAGGCGGTTTGAAGGTATTTTCTTTGTATTGCTGCTGGGGCATGACTCATTTGAAAGCATTTCCCATAAACAACTTTTATCCCAAATTTCACAGAAATCTGAGAAGTAATGTTCAAGTTATAATGCAAACAGACATCAGAGTGCAGATGGACATATATATGGACGGACATATGGATAGACTTCAAATGCAAGAGATTGTCCAGAGGTGCTGACATACCAGTGTCAAGGATAAGGCTATGTCAGATGACAGGCAAAATCTCTCACCCAATGGACCCTGCAACAAATCGCATTGCAAAAACAATTTTGTGTAAAATCTTTGAAGTGCTCGCAGACCCATTTTAGAACTCAAAACACCAGAGTAACTCTACAGGGTCGTGTAATATTAAGAACAGCATGATAAGCATGGGATATACACCAAACTTTACACCACCCCCTCCCACCCCCCCCCCCCCTTCTCTGAAAATGCTAAGATGGACATATTTTCAACACTAGGCATACACACAAGGGGTTTACTATCTTTGTTTTACAGCCGAGAGAATTCCAACCCAGCAAAAATTGTGAGATCAACGTACACCTGTTAACAATAGTTTGTGTCCATCAGATAATCTACATGTGAGATGTGAACTTATTGTCTTTGTTCTGCAGCAACATTAACCCCCCCCCCCTTTCCCCTCCAAGCCAGAAGTAACTGTAAAGGCCAGAACCAATAATTGGACCATCAAAGAGAAGAAAGAGATAATGCCACGCGGGGAGGTTATTTTCATGAATTTTCTTGGTTTTACTGCAGGAACGTGACTCATGTGAAAGCCTTTCCCATATACAATCTTCATTCCAAATTTTATTGAAATCTGAAAACCCAAACCTGAAATATGAGGCAAACAGACAAACAAAAATTGTATTTTACGGGACAAACAGCAAATTTTTAAAGTTAAAAAGCGGGATAAGTCTGAAAAGTGAAAAATAAAAAATATGATTGAGATACAATAATGCATCCCGATATACGAGGCGAACAGACAAACAATAGGCTATGTCTGTATATTGAAAGGGTTAATGCACAAAGAAATATTTCCAACAGCAAAACGGATGTTACTCCTTAACCCTTTACCCAACGCAGAACATTTCAAAATTTATTATTTGAAATATCATTTTTTAATTTTTTTTTTAAAAAAATTCAACAAAACCATATCCGTTGCAGCGGACGACTTGGGTAAAATTGCAGCGGACGATTTTGGTTAGCGGACGAAATGGGTGTAATTCGAAAAAAAGTGATACTGACAGTTGCTTTCGGTTCCGTCAGAAACCAAAACAAAGTATTAATGTATTACTTTTTGGTGCCACCTGTATTTCTGAACAGTGACCTTCGATCAACAACAAAAGCATTTTAACCTTCAAAACAGAATAGTACCAGCTAAAACATGTTGTAGAATGACCACTTGAAAATTTCTAAGTACATAGTTTCATTATTAGTTTGTGATTATTTGTTTTTGCTGTACAGTGGAACCCTGCCAATGGAAATTATTCAGTTAACAGGAGTATTCAATTAACAGGGATTGTGTCACTTTTCTGTAATCCAGAGATAAACTTGTCATTTATTCTGTTATATTTTGTTTGACAGAGCTCCATGAGCTCTGACAAATAAGATATAATAGATTAAATGCCTGTATTGGATGTATTGAGGCCAAATTGGTCTATAACCAAAGGAAAACTGGGAAGAGTCAGGGTAATTTCTCGACGAGTTACAATATTTTTTATTCAATTAAGTGAATTAACAGGAGATTACTCTATAACCTATATTCAATTAACAGGTCAAATTTGTACTGGAGGCATGGTAAATGGTTTTGTGTTGGGAAAATATATATTAAAGTGATACTGACAGGTTGCTTTCGGTCCCGTCAGAAACCAAACAAAGTAATAATGTATTACTTTATGGTGCCATCTGTATTTCTGAACAGTGTTTCGTAGTTTCGAACACTAAAAAACGTAAAATAATAACCCTTTTGAATATTTACCGTCATTGAAAATGGCATATCATCTTTATTCGGGAACTGGAGGAAGATTCTGTCTGGGGAAAACTCGGCACAGGGAAGATTCGTCCAAAAGAAAAGCAGTACACATCTGTTAGGATATTTTAGATACGCTAGGCTATTCATTTTAACTCCAAAAAAATAATTCCTAAAAAAATATTAATATATTGCTCGATATTTATTGAACAAAAATATTAATAGGAACCCCAAGCGGACCGTAGGCCCGCAAAGGGTTCCACATACCCAGTCAGATAAATGTGTTCCAGGACAGAATTCTCTATAGCCGCCAATGTGAGTTTTGAAGTGGACAGTAAATTTCAGTGAAAAATTCACGTAACTTCCGGTGTCGAATTGCCCATTCAATTGCAATTGACCTATCCCCCTCTCAGACAAAATGCCAGATTCCTTCGCTTGGGCCAGCTTGGGCACGGAGTATAGAATCTGGGCTTTCGCAACCTTATTCGCCTCAAAGCTTTGCGTGATATACATTTATTCATATCTACACCTCAGGGGTAACCAAGGCCTTCTCATCCGAGAACCGCGACAAATCAGCGGCCGGCCAAAGTGTTATTATTCTTATTACTCGAATTCTATCCGTCTGGAGGTTTGTCAATATTCTTGGCTGATGATCTCGTGATTTCAGATCGATCTCTCCTGATTTCGTTGCAACTTGTCTGCCGGTGATAACCTTAATTTAAAAAAAAACGCATATATATGATATAACCGATAATATAACTGATAATTGTTGTTATATTGGGGCGATTGTATCCGGATATGCATTGACACGTATCTTGTAAAGTATCAAAACGAATAGAGACGCAGTTTTTGAATTATTCCGAATGTTAAGGTGTTGGAAAAGTTTGTTTGAAAAAAGGTACATGGACGTTTCGTCCGCAAGCCAAGTCGTACGTTTACAATTTTACCCATTTCGTCTGCCAGCGCACCGAATCATCCGCTAGTAATTTTGCACAATTTGGTCGCTTGCAATTTTACCCACTTCGTTCACCAAGGGTTTGAATATCATAAAAACATGGAAAATAAAATTAATGATATTTATTCAGTATCAAGCAGAATAATGATATTTATTCAGTACACAACTGAGAAAAGTATTTGGAACAATAAACAGGCAAAAAATAGTTTGTTTTTTAATAGAAATATTATTAGCAACCACACGAATACCAGCCATTTCATAAAAATAATTGACACGCATCCTGCGAATCATTTTTACGATTTTGATTCGCAGACAGTCGTAATTGTCTCGCAACCTGCGAAGCGAACCCGAACAAAAATACCCTGGGCTATGGTCAGTATTTATGTAAGACCTTTACAAGACTTTGCATGTATCTTTGTTATCAGGTCATTAACTAGATATGTGTCATTGCTATGTCACATACTATACATGTACATGTCTTTAACATGTTGAGCTATAGTGTCATTGACACTTTCGTTTAATAGAAAATCAATTTTGTAATGCTAGAAAAATCCAGAAAATGACTCAGTACAGAGTTATGACCCTTAAGTCGTTAATTTTTGCCTGTGTTCAGATTGTTTGCACAATAACTTGGAACAAGTAGGAGTAGATTTGATTCAGTATTGGTATGTGAGACTTTCTTAATGTCTTGAATGAGTTAAAAAAAACTGGTATGTTTCGGCTATACTGAGCAGAGTTATGACCCGTAATTTGTTGAATGTTTCCTGTTTCCTCGTCGGCAGTATGATGACGTCAAATTTCAATGGATTTTGTCAACGTTTGGTATGTGAGACTTTCTTAACAGCATCTTAGAAAACTGGTATCGCTTGGCCATACTGAACAAACTTATAGCCCTTAATTAGTTAATGTTTTCCTGTTTTCAGCTCATTCGCACTGTGACCTGCACACTTATCAAAAGATTTGGTCAATATTTGCTATGTGAGACTTTCATAATAATGTCTTGAAGGAGTTCGGAAATTGGTACAGTTCAGCCAAACTGAGTGGTGTTATGGCTTTCAATTAGTTAATTGTTGCCTGTTGTCAGCTCTTTGGCATGGCATCCTGAACAAGTATCTATATATTTGGTCAATAATTGGTATGTAAGACTGCAGCAATGTCCCGAAGGAGTTCGGAAACTGGTACGGTACTCTGACATACTTGCCCTCAGATAGCTAATTATACCCCAATTTTTTTCAAAAAGTGGGGTATACTGGATTGCGCCTATCCGTGAGCCAGTGTGCCTGTCCATGCATCTGTGCGTATGTTTGTCCATCCTCACTCAGATGTCGGCCTGCATTATAACTTGAACATTGCTGTTCAGATTTCATTGAAATTCCATACACATGTTCACTATCATACATGTAAGATCGTTAACGACTATCAGCCGTTTCGCTGTTGAAAATGTTTTTTCTGTGCATTATGGCCCTTTGAATATACAGAAATAGCCTATTTTTGTCTGTTCGCCTCGTATATCGGGTTTGAATTATCGAATCTCAATCATATTTATTACTTTTCACTCTTCAGACTTATCCCACTTTTTAACTTTGAAAATCTGCCGTTTCTCTCGTAGAATACCAATTTGTGTCTGTTTGCCTCATATTTCAGGTTTGGGTTATCAGATTTCAATAAGATTTGGAATGAAGATTGTTTATGGGAAAGGCTTTCCAATGAGTCACGTCCCTGTAGTAAAACCAAGAAAATTCATTCAAATCACCTCATCACATGTGGCATTATGTCTTTGTTCTCTTTGATGGTCCAGTCACCATTTACAGTTACTACTGGGTTGGGAGGGGGGGGGGGGATTAATGTTGCTGCAAAATAAAGACAATAATTTCACATATCACATGCAGATGATCTGATTGACACAAACTATTGTTATCAAGTGCACGTTGATCTCGCAATTTTTGCAGGCATGGATTTCTGTCCGCTGTAAAACAAGGATGATAAACCCCTCATGTATGCATAGTGTTGAAAATATGTCCATCTTAGTATTTTGAGAGATGTCGGGGGGGAGGGGGCGGGGGAGGGGGAAGTGGGGTGCATATGCCATGCGTAGCATGCTGTTCTTAATATTACATGACCCTGTAGAGTTTCTCTGGTGTTTTGAGTTCCAAAATGGGGGGTTTGTGAACACTTCAAAGATTATACACAAAAACAATTTTGTCCTGAGATTTGTTGCAGGGTCCATAAGGTGAAAGATTTTGTCTGTCATCTGACACAGCCTTATCCTTGACACTGGTATGTCAGCACATCTGGTACAATCTCTTGCATTTGAAGTCTATCCATATGTATATATGTCCATCTGCACTCTGATGTCTGTTTGCATTATAACTTGACCATTGCTTCTCAGATTTCAGTGAAACTTGGGATAAAAGTTGTTTTTTGGGAAAGGCTTTGAAATGAGTCATTTCCCAGCAGTAAAACAAAGAAAACACCTGCAAACCGCATTCCCATTCGTGGCATTATAGGAACCCCATCGGTCTGTAGGCCCACAAGTGGTTGCACATACCCAATCAGATAAAAGCGTTCCAGAACAGAATTCTCTAGTACCGTCAAGCGATATTTTGAATTGGACAGTAAATTTCAGGGGAAAAACCATGTGACTTCTGGTTCACAAGTGCCGATACAATTGCAATCGGCTTATCCCCCTCAAGGAAACTTTGGGCCGATATAAACAATCAAACAAAATGTCAAATGCGATCGTTTTCTGTTGCAACCCAACTTGCAATCAAAACGAAATGAAGTTTTTTAATTATGCGAATTTTAACGTGTAATAAATAATAATGAAACGTATGCTTGAAAATAGGTGATACGTTGCTGATAAGTTGCTCCTGGATCATTTCGCCCCAATTCCCATTCTCCCCTCAAGTCGTTTCGAACAAATCCTCACTTGCCTCGGGTCATTTCGCCCCACAGACGGAGGGGTGTGGTTTCGCCCCTAAATTAACATTTTATTTTGTTAATGTAATTGTTTCCTTTAGTACTTTAGTACTTTTTTCCCCAGAAGAATTTACCGAACTAAACAATTTCCATTGAAATTTTCACAAAATTGAAAAATGTTACCGTATCTGCATTGACCGATGTGGGCAAGAAACTGTGTCCACCATTGCCCATGTGCGGGCGTAGTGGCATTGTGTGCTAAGGAGTACAGTAAATTGATAGTGCGCTTGTATTCAACCATTGCTAACCTTGCTTGTGTGGAGTTAGTACCTTGGGAGCCTGGCATTTGCTCGGTGGTTCTCTCCTGGGACTTCAGCTTCCTCCACCCATAAAACTGTCCGACACGAGGTGACCCTAACTGTCAAAAATGCTGCTAAACCCCAATAAATAAATAAATCCAAGTTCCATGTGTTCTATAATATACTGTCATCAGTGAGAATTGCATCCAAACTGTCCTCCAGCAATTTGATCCAACCTAGCTGCTAATTTAACCCAAATCATCCTATGGCAATTTGATCCAAACCAAACCACCCCCCCCCCCCCCAGAAAAGGGTCCTACTAAACACCGAGGTATACCAGGAGATACTGAGGTGAAAAGAAAACAAGAAAATACAGCAGTGCTGTGCAAAAAAAGAACGATGATAATATGCCATTGCAGTTTTACTGAAAAGACCATCTTTAAAATAATAAGACTGAGTATCACAAATGTAGTTTCATATAACACATTACCTTGATGAAAAATCTGGGGAATAAAGAGGTGACGTCACCATTGACCTGCCTGTTTTTATTTGCAATGCATTTTGGGTCCATATACCGAATTTGATCAAAATCGACCCAGTAGTTAGCCCGTTGGTAAGGGGCGCTCTCGTTGCTAAGGAAGTCACAAGACGTAAACTTTGATCTGTCTGTTTTCATTAGCAATGCATTTTGGGTCCGTATACCCAATATGGTCAAAATCGGCCCAGTAGTTAGCCCGTTGCCAAGGGGGCTCTCTGGTTGCTAGGGAAGTCACGAGACGCAAACTTTAATCTGTCTGTTTCCATATTTCCGTATACCGGATTTGGTTAAAATCGGCCCAGTAGTTAGCCCGTTGCTAAGTGGGCGCTCTGGTTGTTAGGGAAGTCACGTGACGTCAGCATTCATCTGTCTGTTTTCATTTATAATGCATTTTGGGTCCGTATACCGAATTTGGTCCAAATCGGCCCAGTAGTTAGCCCGTTTCTAAGGGGCGCTCTGGTTGCTAGAGAAGTCACGTGACGTTATCATTTATCTGTCTGTTTTCATTTATAATGCATTTTGGGTCCGTATACCGGATTTGGTTAAAATCGGTCCAGTAGTTGGCCCGTTGCTAAGGGGGCGCTCTGGTTGCTAGGGAAGTCACGAGACGTAAACTTTGATCTGTCTGTTTTCATTTGCAATGCATTTTGGGTCCGTATACCGAATTTCGTCAAAATCGGCCCGGTAGTTAGCCCATTGCTAAGGGGTCGCTCTGGTTGCTAGGGAAGTCACGTGACGTCATTTTATATGTCTCTTTTCATTTGCAATGCATTTTGGGTCCGTATACCGAATTTGGTCCAAATCGGCCCAGTAGTTAGCCCGTTTCTACGGGGCGCTCTGGTTGCTAGAGAAGTCACGTGACGTTATCATTTATCTGTCTGTTTTCATTTGCAATGCATTTTGGGTCCGTATACCGAATTTGGTCCAAATCGGTCCAGTAGTAAGCCCGTTTTAAGGGTGCGCTCTGGTTGCTAGGGAAGCCACGTGACGTCAACATTGATCTGTCTGTTTTCATTTGCAATGCATTTTGGGTCCGTATAACGAATTTGGTCAAAATCGGTCCAGTAGTTAGTCCGTTGCTAAGGGGGCGCTCTGGTTGCTAGTGAAGTCATGTGACGTCATCATTGATCTGACTGTTTTCATTTGCAATGCATTTTGGGTCCGTATACCGAATTTGGTCCAAATCGGCCCAGTTGTTAGCCCGTTGCTAATGGGTCGCTCTGGTTGCTAGGGAAGTCATGTGACGACTCCAGCGACCTGTCTGTTTTCGTTTGCAATGAATGTTGGGTCCATGTATCAAAATTGGTCAAAATTGGCCCAGTAGTTTGCCCGTTGCTAGGGGCGTGCTTTACTTGCTATGGACGTCCCGTGACATAATCAGTGACCCATTAGCCCCACCCCCCCCACCCCCTCACCCAATATATTAAGGGTCCCTTGACCCAATGAGGGTGAAAGCAATGGTGGAGAGCCATCACTTGTTCTCGTGTCCGAGTATTCTTGAAAAAATGTAACCTCATTTGTCCCCAGTTCCTTAAGCCCTAAAAGTTTAATCAGCCAGAGTCATTCTCGTGAAGTCTCATCTCGTTAACTACTTCCTACGATAAATAAATAGTGAAAACAATATAAAGGACGATGTCGCTCGGCGTCGGCTATCGCCGACGTCTCGCTCGGGAGCCTTCGGCTCCATCGCCCTTTAAAAAAGTAAGTTAGGGTTGTTTAAAAAGGTTTAAATATAATTGCAGACATTTAATTGATCCCTTCGAAGCAATTTATGTGATAATATGAAATAGGTGCTACCTAAAGTGCGAACGTAGTTACAACTTACAGTACGTATAGAGTGTATTATCACTAACTCACCCGCAGAGTGGAGATTCCACCCAAGCAATAATTGCAAATTTGTTGCAAAGCATAACAAGCACAAGCAAAGTTCCAGCCAATGAATCCCTGGATTTCACTCGGAGGTCCATTGGCTGAAGCATTGCTTGCGTTTTTTGCCCATGTGTGCAGAATTTGAAAGTAATACTTTGGGTGATAACGCCACCCCACGGGTCATTTTGTTACAATCCACTCTCCACGTACTGTATTTTGTAAATTTGAATAAAAAATATACAGAGGATGTCATTGGGTGTGTGTAATTCCGTACCCATCACCAAAATCATTTCGCACCCAAGTGATTTCGTACCCAAAACCATTTTGAACACTTTAGAAAAAAGTAAATTTGTGCCCAAAAATAATAATAGAATGTCCATGGCAATATTCATAGCAGTTTATTTGCCAGGGGTATAATTTGAAAAAATAGGTATTAAATAAATTTAACATTTATAAGCAAAACTGATCACAACATAGCATTAAGTAATGAATCCACCACCTTTAGAATTAATTATTTATTTATTGGTTTTTAATGTCACATACTTATGCACAATAGGTAATCGTGACCGTGATAGTTTTACGGAGTCTAAGTCGGTCAGAGCGGGAAAATAAAATCTAAACTCTTTCATATTGAACTAATGGGTCTCCTATGCCATGAGGTGACAAAATATAATTCAATTAAATTTTGTATTTAATAAATATGCACATTCATTCATTTAGGTTTCATTTTGTACTATTATTCATTGTTCAAACTAACAACTATTTGTTTTGTAATATCATGCACAACTCATGCTGCACAGTGGGGAAAATAATGTTAAATACTTGTGACTGATACTTCCAAAAGGCCACTCTCAAAGCTGGCAACCTTTCTTTCAGCTGGCTGGACTGTCCATGTGTACCAGACCAGTGTGCTCACTGTGCTGCTTGGAACATGTAACACCCATTGCATGAGAAAGTTTGATAACTTTGAGAAGCAGTGCAAAATCCGAAAGAGGCTGCTGACTGGGATTGACAATAAATCCTTGAGTGAAAAAAGACAACAGAAGAATGAAATGGCGCATCAGTCGGGAAAGTACTTGATTCCTACTCCTATGTTCTATCTGTAGTACTGATATATTTTTGTATTTTCTAATCCATATTATTCTGATTTGATCCCCTATTTTTATTCATTTTCACCAGGCTGGACTGCAGTCTAATTCTCATAATGCACTGTTTTGGACTAAATTCTTAACATCTTCCATAGCTGTAGATAGTTGGAGTTACGTTGGAATTTTGAGGTTATTTATCTAAGATATGGCACTTTGAAATATTATGAAGTCAGTTTGTAACATTCAGTATAATATTCCACCCTGTACTATTAGTCCTCACCATACTATTATATGGATGACAGTCACAGGAGTATACCCCCCCCCCCCCCCCCTCATATTCCCAATAAAGTTGGTACAAGAAACATGAGGACATTGGTCAATGGATGAATATGCATATAGAATTAGAATATGGAATACAGATCGCTCTCACCAGTCACCACATTTCTCAACAACCCCCAGCCCCCACCCACAACCACACTGCCAACACACCACCAATTTCACTGTGACCCACCCATGCAATGAAAAGAAAAACTACAGTTTGATGCTAATAGAATTCCTCAATGCCTTTATGGTGAGCAAGACCCTCTTGAATCAGACCGAAAAGTATGTCCAGGCTGAAGCCGCTTGTTTAAGAGACTTTACTGAGGAGGGAATTGGAGAAGCATGGAGTTGGAGAAGGGATACATCCCGGAGAGAGCAGATCACAATTAAATTACAAACCTTTACAACAATTATTGTGCACACTTTTTGAGAACAGAACTCACGAAACAATAAAAGTTACAACACAAATCCCTGGGGTGCAATCTGTCTATGAGTTGAACATTTACAGGTTCTTGTACAGTAGTTGGGGGCGCGGTGGAGTTGCGGTAACCGGTTTTCGTCAAGATCACCGAAGTTAAGCAACGTTGAGCCCGGTTTGTCCTCGGATGGGTGACCGTCTGAGCGATCGATTCGGACTCCCGCGTTGTGTCCTTGGGCAAGGCACTTAACCCCGATTGTCCACATGGGGGCACGATGACGCCATGCACTAAGGAGTACGGCACGTCGATGGTGCGCGTGTCTTCAACCAATCTAACTCTCTCTGTGCTGCAGTGCGGACTTACGATGTTGGGGAGCTGGCAGCTACTCGTCGTTGTTCGGTGGTTTTCTCCGGGTACTCCGGCTTCCTCCACCCGTACAACTGTCACGGTCATGATTATCCATTGTGCATAAGTATGTGACCTTAAACAACAATATTAAATAAATAATTATACAGTAGTTTCTAAAAAAATAGTATCCTGTAAAAAACTTAATAAATTCAGAGTGGTATGATGTGATTTCACCCAGGGACTTGCTTAGGATTTAGACCGAAGTCATAAGAAAATACTCCAGCATCATTACAGCCCTGTGATTTTCTACTTCCGACATCAATAAATAAAATTTGGCAGAAGTTGTGTTGCCCATCACAACATTCTTTTCAAATAAATTTGTTACAGTCCTTCAAAATTACAATCCCCCCACCCCCACCCATCGCCACAGCCAATATGTTCTAACTAGTGTTCACAGTAATTACTATTCACCACAAAATCTATTTACTTGCCACGACTCTGTATATTTTTATGGTCTTGTTGTGAAATTCTAGTTTATTCTCTATGCCCCGCCCCCATCATCCACACAGAGGTTTTCTAGCAGTACCCTTAGAAAGAACAATTTGATGAATTCTACGTGTATGCTGTTACCCTTTCAAACATTTCTTCATGGTCTTGAAAGCGTGAATTTCTGATTGCATCTTTTCTTTTTGTGTTTTTAAAATTTCCTAATTATGGTGAATTCTTAGCAGCAAGAAAAGATTGTTTCCCAATTTTTTTGCGAAGATTTCTGACTTTTTATCACTTTCAAATTTCATAACTCAGCAATCTGTGATGGGATTTGGGTGGAGGCATCAATTAAAATATCCACACTCTGCCTCCATATCACTTCTTGTATTTTCAAGTACATGTAGTTTAAGCAGGTTGAAATTTTCTGAAAGGTGGGGGTGGGGGGGGGGGGGGGAGAGGGGGGTACAACAAATACACTCACCCATTCAACCTCAACACTTCAGGTTCTAAGTTAGTTGAAAAGGGTCTTTTTTTTGGGGGGGGGGGGGGGCATCAATCTCCCCCCATCGAACCTAAATCTGTGGTTGTATTTTTAACTTGCAAGTTGGTTAGAACATTATGTAGCTTAATTTTATGTAGCCCTTTCTGCAAATTTGATCAACACATTGTCTTTCCATCACAAGTTTTCTTGATACCGACTGATCGCTACAGTGACGGCGCCAAGATTTCAATATTTTTTTTAGGAGGGGGGAGGGGGCTTAGGTAAGCTATGGGGGGTGGGGGTCCAAGGTCAAGATGCCGAAGGAATCTCCCAAATGCAGCAGGCCTTATAGCTGGCGGAGGGAACGGAATCTCCCCCTCGCGTGTGTGGGGATATGGAGTTCTCCCCATGAAAGATTTCTATATTTGGAGGCCCTGGGAGTGGGAGTGATATCTAAACATTTCTACAACACCAGACATGACGTGTATTGTTGTGTGTCGTTTGCGGTGTGAAATTGGGTGGGAAAACCACGGTCAGATAGAAATTTGAAGTTTAATTTGGGGGTGGGGGTGGGAGGGACAGCTATCCCCCTCCAGTGGCACATCATGTAAAAAGGATCAGATAGAAAATGAATTCAGTATCAGTGAGTGTAAGTAAAATTGTCTGGTATCAAATTTATGGAATTAATTCCGACGATTTAATTTGTAATTGTAGTCCGATTTAGCTGGTCGTCTTAAATTGCAAATGCATATGGAATTGGAATTTGGATTTGGAGACTGACAGACAGTGACATTAGTGACACACTGACTGTTTGATCAGACTCGGTCACTGATCAAACACGACACGTTCACCTTCTGATCTTCCTTATCTTTCGAAGGAATCAGTCATGAACTATTTACTGAATGATTTTATATTCAAAAACAAAATGTATCAACACTGCGTGAACACGTATTGATAATTGTCTCTTGCAATCACAGCCCGAAGACGGCAAACCGTCTTTCCTAGCCAAAATTGGTATACAACGTTACAAGAAGCACCGCGTGACGCAAAAGTGGGTCAATCTGAAAGAAGCGACAATTTTCTGTGGAGTTTCCACTGCAGTGAGGTGCTTGGGTGTAAGTTACTGTACTCTGTATCACTTCAAAACCCCAAAAATGAAAAGTTCGTGTTCGAAATATTACTACCAGGTACCGGTACCGTAACTTCTTGATAAATATTAAAGTGGACAAAATCGTTCAAAAAATTTTATTGCGTCAGAAAAAGGGAAAAAATTACGATCCGAAAAGTACAATGCATTGCAATGAAGAGCAAAGTCTCAGGAATCCCATTGTGTCCCTCTTTTAATTGTATATTACGTATCTTCCGGCGGAAATCGTCCTAAGCACGAGAGGGGTAAACCTTTTGTTTACAAAAAAGAGCGTCAGAAATGAGAAATGCGAGAAAACATCGACTAGTCGTTTTTAAACGTCTCGCGAAAGGAAAATACTTAAAATTGTAGAATTTCTTGCAGACACACTTGTTCTTAGATATTTTATTAACAAGCGTGCGACTTTGTGGCCAAAAAATTTGATTTTTTTTGTACAAGCAATTGAAGTTTAAAAAATGAACGACAAATGCAGCGCAACTTGCGTTTCTTTTGTTTTGTGTTGTTGTGGTTTCAGTTTTTGACGGAACCTGCCAGATGACGCCATATCCGATATCTATGGGTGACGCTATTCCTGCACGTTCACCTGTTCCTTTTTCAGAAATTTAATTCGATTTCTACCAATGCAAACAATACAGTTTGATCAACTTCGACTCCTATTTTTCGTCCATGGTGTTTACTTCCGGACACAGATTTTTGGATTGCATGGATATATATTTTTCTGAAATAATCTAAATTTCGATCTTATATATTCACACATACACACACGTTACCATTATGCTCTCTTCGTTCGCTATCACTTGATTTATTCGAGTAAATGCAAGATATATACATGTAGACCGAGTTGTTACCGAAAACTACCCCTTGGTATATAGTAGGTAGCTTGGTTATTAATGGGCTACGTCTGTGCATGGATGAAGCACTCAAGTGGTAACTGGGTATCTTAAAACAGATCACTGTAATATTTGATAAAAATAAACCTCCCATCAGATTTTATCTGGGCCTTTGGCCAGCCAAACTTTTCAGTTCCGGCAGGTCTAAAGTTGTTTTTTTTATAATTTTCATTTATTTATTTTTTGTTTGTTTATTGTTTTGCAACTTTTGCCAATGTTGGTTTTATGTTATTAGGATTTTGTGGCGTACAGTGATAAGTATCGCTCGACTGTACACCCAAAGCTACAGCTTGCATTTGGTATATGTACATCACATGGGGAGAGGATTGCAACAAAATCACTTGTGGAGTGGAATTATCACCCAAAGTATCACTTTCAAATTATGTACATATGGACAAAAAACACGAGCAATGTTTCAGCCAGTGGAGTCAATGGACCTCCAGGTTTAACCCAGAGGTCCATTGGCTGTCCAGAGCTTAACTTGTGCTTGTTATGCTTTGCAACAAATTTGAAATTATTGCTTGGGTGAAATCTTCACTGTGTGGTTGATTTAGTGATAATACACTCTGCACCTGTTGTATATATACGGTATACTTATTAGCCCTTTCGCCTGTGATAACGGCACTAATAAATGGTGATTTGTTGACACTTTTTTGTTTTCAAGGTTTTCACCTTCTTCAAGTGACCAGGTTTTTTTTTTACAATTGCTGGTGTTTTATATAATTGTAGAAAACGTAAGTAAGTATCCTTTTAATCGTCGGTCCCATTGGTCAGCCATGAGTGCTGACCATGTCTCTAATCTTATGGTAATTTTTTTTTATCGTTGGCGACTGAAAAATTACCACTTCCGAAAAGTATTGTTTCTCATGTCATGATTTTGGTCCATAACATTTTTTCTGTCATAACGAAGAAGACAATTGCCAACGGCCATAAAGAAAACTAATTAAGAAGTCACTATGTGATTAACAATTCACACTGTTGCTAACTGAGGTGAAGTCGCTTCAAATACAATTACCAAGCTACCTACTAAATAACAAAGGGAAGATTTTTCAGGACACTCTTATTACTTCAGCACCCATAATTCTCAAATATGGCATTGAAACCATGCACATACTGCATAAATCTATTTACATAATCAGAATACACCACCAGGGGTGCGGTGGCTCAGTTGGTAGAGGTACAGGCTGCAAGCCGATAGGTCCTTGGTTCGAATCCCACCTGCGGCAACTGTTTTGTGTCCTTGGGCAAGGCACTTCACCCCCATTGCCCATGTGGAGGCATGGTGGTGCTGTGTACTAAGGCACACTGTCTTCGAACAAGGATAACCCTGCTGGTGTAGTATGTTGGGGAGATGAGAGTTGCTTGCCATTGCTCAGAGGTTCTCTCTGGGTATTCTGGCTTCCTCAACCCGTAAAAGTATCGTGGTCATGATTAGCTGTTGGGCAGAAATATGTGACCTAAAACACCAATAAATAAATAATACAAAGAACATATCACCCCATACACGTTTCACTCCTGCTTGACTCTGTGTCCATTGTGTCCATAATATGTAAGTTGCGAAAAAGCATAAATATCTAGATAACAAAATGTCTTTTGGATGTCCATTATATGGGTTAACAGGAGAGGGGGAGCATGAATGAAATTGGGGAGGGCATGTGTCCCCCCCCCCCCCCCGCCACCCCACTCCATCCCCCATGCCTACAGTATGGCAGCCCTGGACTGGTCACTTTCCACAGGTGGGCAATATTTCCATGGATGCAATGATATTAGATTTCAAACACTGTTTGCAGTAATAATCCTAATCATCAAAAATTCAATTAATGAAGCACACGGTACAAGCCGGTGCTTCATGAATTAAAATTTTATTGATAATGATTTTCGATTACCTGGTAAAGGCATGCATGGGCATCGCTGCCCATGGATTATGACCAGTACACGGCAACTGCACTGTATGTCTGTGCCACTGCTGTGAGCAGGGACTAATCTAAATGAGCGGGTGTGTTTACAAATATTCATATTTTTTAACACCTGATAACAAAGTAATACAAGTTTATGAATAACCACACAACTGACACAATTGACTTAATTACTATACTCCTAATTCCTATTAAACATACATGAATGTATATTCACTTTGTGGAATTTTTACACTGTGTATGAAGCTTATTTTGGCCTGTATGTTTGTTACAATTGCCCTTCCACTGGGGAGGACGTCTTGAAATCAGTCCACACTGGATTGTATGGTATTCTTTTGTGTAAGACAGTGCACTCATTGTAATAATCTTCATGTATAGCAGCATAGGGCCCCACAAAGTAGATCTGTTTCTAAGGCCATTTTTTGTAAAATTGCACGCAAACGGGTGTTTTTTTTATTTTATTTTTGTAATTTTTTCTTTGCCATTACAAGTTCATGTTCTTGGTTTGTTTTAGGCCTCATAATCCACAGAATAGCATGGCTGGTGGTGTATTCCATCCCATGAGTGCGTGGAGACTTTGCAATGCTATAGCACAAGCCTTGTCACACTCCAGAGACAAATTTATCAATTTTAATAACATGGGTAAAATATCGGACATGATCCATTTAATTTTTTTTTTTAGCTCACCTCGACAAGTCAAGCAGGGCTTATCTAATCACTCTCTGTCCATTGTCTATCCGTCTGTCGTTCATCAACACCATGTTTTGGTCTTCTAGCCCAAAACCACTGGGCAATTTCAAGTGAAAGTTTGTTTGAGTGATGGTCACAAAGGGGTATTGCATTTTTGTTTAACTCAACTTGCCCAGCCCCATAGGGAGGGTGTCGGGGAAAATGCTCCCAAAATATTTTTAAAATTTCCTGAACCAGTGGGTACAGTGACTTGATATTTGTTATGGAGCTTCCTTTTGAGGTGTAGAATCAAGTTTGTTCAAACCTAGTTCGCGAAGCAATATTTGGCGTTGTAATGGGAAGGGTTAGATTTTTGGTACCATCCAAAATTTATATTTTCTGAACCGATGGTCCGATTTGAACGAAATTCAGTTTGTTGTATTATTGGGTCATAAGTACTTCACTTATGCCAAAACCTCCCCCCCCCCCCTGCATCCTCATGGGAATCCCAGGATCTAAAAATAGAAATATTTTCAAACGCCCATGTTTCCTAAACCACATGGAACAGAGAACTCTTATACAGTATGAAGTATCCTCAGGACCGGAAGAAATGAATGGTAAAAAAAAAATTGCCATATGTTTTGTTGGGGAGTTCTGCAGAGTGCATCAAAATAATGCTGACGCAAACATTTTAGAAATTTTTTTCTCCAGAACCAATGTTCAGAATCTTTAGATATTTGGTATGCAGCATCCATAGAGGGGTCAGATACAGGTTTGTCAAAATGAAGCCCATTGGTTTATATTTGGACTCAATGCAGAGCCCAAATTTTTCAACTTAAGGCAATATGGGGAATTTTCTTTAAAAATCTTCTTCAGAACCACCAGTCAGAATCATTTAATGTTTGGTATACATGTACATCATTGTTATGAGGATCAGATTTAAGACTGTTCAAACCAAGTCCCTAGGTTAATATTTGGGCTTCCTTTGGTAGCCCAAATTTTAATTTAGGGCAATATGACGAAGTTTCTTTAAAAATCTGCTTCTTCAGATCCACCAGTCAGAATGCTTTCATATTTGGTATGCAACATCTCTAGGGAGTGAGATTCAAGTTTGTCAAATCGGGTTTGTAGGTTAAAATTTGGGCTCGCTATGGTAGCCCAAATTTTAACTTAATGCAATATGAGAAAATTTCTTTAAAAATTCCTTCTTCAGATCCACCACTCAGAATGCTTTCATATTGGTATACAACATTTCAAAGGAGATCAGATTCAACTTTGTTCAAATCGAGTGCCTGTGTTAATATTTGGACTTCCTATGGGTGCCGGAATTGGCCATGTAGCTGAAGAATTAGAATTTTTTTATGCAGTACCCTCTAGTGGTGTGTGACTAAGAGTAATCTATATATGTTGCATCAAGGGGCTTCAAAGGGGAGTTCCACATTTTACATTATGATCAACTGAAGAAAAGGCATGATGCTTGGACAGATTTTGTCACTCCTGAGGGGCGCAAGGATTGACAATGTATCCTATGGAGATGGATTGCTTAATGTAGATTCATTCTTGGACTCTGTCTATATCGTGTTCTGTTTATGGTGAGTGCTTCTGGCCCTGCAGGACCTCTTGTTTATTTATTTGTTGGGTTTTAACAACACTTTAGACAGCCAGCAGCTACAAGTTTTTTTCTCTCCTTGAACCAAGTCTCTCACCCAACTGCAGCACTTATGGTCCACTGAGTTCTTAGCTCACCTGACTTTCAGTCAGGGAGAGCTATAGTGATCACTCGCTGTCCGTCATCCGTGAACATGGTGTTTGCGTCTTCTCCTTCAAAACTGGTGAACCGATTTAAGTGAAATTTGATGATTGTTTGTTATGACATCGCATTTTGATTTTGATCAAATCAAGTTGCTCTGCCCCTCAGTAGGGCCATGCCCAAAAATATGCCTAAATCTTAAAAAATCTTCTGCTCATCAACCAGGAGTAGCGGAGACTTGATATGCGGTGTGCAGCTTCCTTTTCAGGTGTAGACTCAGATTTGTTCAAAAGAAGTTTGTGGGAGCCATATTTACCTTCGTTATGGGAAGGGAAAAAATTTTCGACCTGCCCAAAATTTCTATTTTTCAAACCAAGAGGCTGATTTGAACCATATTTAATATGCAGGCTTATTGGGTTACTGGTACTTAATTTATGCTTAAAAATATTTTCCCGTCGCCCCATGGGAACCGCAGGTGCTAAAAATAGAACAAAATTTAAAACGCTCATATCAACAAACTACATGGCACTGAGAATTCTTATTTGGTTTGAAGCTTCCTTGGGACCAACAGAATGGAATGGTCCAAAAAATTGCTGTCGGGTCTTTGATGGGGTACTTTTTCTGGACTTTGAAAAGAAGATTTTTTCACATGTTTATTGAAATCACATCCCTGGGTCTATATTTGGGCTCTCTATGGGAGTCCACATATTGAAACAAGTGCAGTATGAGGAATATTCTTGAAAAATCTTCTTCAGACCCATCAATTAGAATCTTTTGATATTTGGTATGCTGTATCATAAGGCAGGTGAGATTTAAGTTTGTTCAAGCGAAGTCCATATTTGGGCTCACCAGGGTTTCGCAAATTGCGAGAACGGTCATTTCGTTCCTGTGATGTTCTCGCAAATGCTTGTTAAGAAGATCCATTTACCGTTCTCGCAAAAATATAAGTATTTTTTCATCAAATAAAATTTAATAAAATTAGATTAATTTTAGAGCGGAAATGATTAAAGGGTTTTCGTGATCACATGGATTATCCGATTAATCAATTGCCCTAATAGGTAGCTGAATAATTGCTGCACCGTTGATGATTTATATAATTAAAACTTTACTCAGCATAATGAACAAAACCGGCCAGCGCCATATACAAAAATGTCCATTCAAATTTTATTATATTTTTAATTTCTGTCTTAAAACATATAGCTTATGACCCCTCATTCAAACGAGCTCATTGAGTTTGTTCCAATGGGGTGGGGAGGGGGGCGGGGGCGTCATAAGCTATTTTTTTGAGACAAACATTGAAAATCTTTAGTAATTCAAGAATTTCTTGTGCAAGTATGGTCTGCTTCCCGCATTTGGTGATGGGTTGAGAATGACCATTTCCAGCTACTGATACAGTATAATGATCATGCGAATGGACAAGTATGTCAGCACTTAACTGGCTTGCGTTACTCTGTCTCATATAATTGATGTGAGCCAGTGTGACAATGTTTGCCTGTTTCTTACTTCAAAAGAAATGGTTAACCGATCAATTACTTTTTTTTTGTAGATTAAGACCTTGATCATTGGTCAGTCGATTAATCGGTTAACCATATCAGCTCTAATTAATTCTATAAACATGATTACTGCAATAGCCTTTGATGTGGTGGTTGATCAATCTAACAATCTATGTATTTGAAGATAAATAAGCATAATTCATACATGTGATTAAGACATGTTGGAAATGCGTCCCGCAAAAATAAATGGGTCCAGCAAAAAATATATTTGCGAAACCCAGGCTCACTCTGGGAGTTCGAATTTTAACTTTGTTCAAAATGAGGAATTTTCTTTAAAAATCTTCTTCAGATCCAGCAGTCGGAATGTTTTGATATTTGGTATGCAGCATCCTTAGGGGTGAGAGTCAAGTTTCTTTACGTCAAGTCCCTGGGTTCATATTTGGGCTCATTGTGGAGTCTGAATTATAACTTAGTTCAAAATGAGGAATTTTCTTTAAAAATCTTCTTCTTCAGATCCAGCAGTCAGAATGTTTCGATATTTTGTACCATATGCATCATCCTTGAGAGGGGTAGGGGGATGAGATTCAAGTTTGTTTAAGCCAAGTCCCTGGGTTCATATTTGGCAGGGAGCCCGAATTATAACTTAGTTCAATATGAGGAATATTCTTTAAAAATCTTTTTTTTTTAGATCCACCGGTCAGAACCTTTGTATTTTTTGAAAAGGCTTTCCTTATGAGGGGCAGAAGCAACTTATTCAAATAAATTCCCTGGGCTTATATTTAGGCCATCATGTCAGGTGAATGCCCTCAGGCCCCCTGGGGCCTCTTGTTTACTGTTTGCCAACATTGCCCTGGCTCTTCTCTCTATATTTTTCATTGTAAGTTAGTCACAATGTTTATGTAGGCTTCCAAAATGTGTTACTGCATGTCTGTCTGTCTGTCCTTCAGATGAAATGTTTCTTTGCTGTTCATTTGCCTGGCTCGACACTTTTTAAATAATTTTCAGCTATCTTTCAACCTCCAACCTCCCCCCTCTCACCCCCTACCCCCCCCCCCCCCCCCCCCAACCAAAACACACACACATACACAAATCAGGGCTGGGGCGAGTATTGAGAACTTTGTCTAAAATGTGGTACTCGAGTACTACGAGTACTGAGTACTTTGGACTCAGCCCGTCACACATATATTAAATTTAAACATCAAAGAGTATCATATACTTGAAACAAATACAGTACAGCTACTGTGTACTGGTAACTTTCCACGGATTGGTAATATTTCCACGGATACAATAATATTTTATGCCAAACACTAGCTATAGGAATAATCATCAAAAAGATAAATAATGCAGCACCAGGTACAACCCGGTGCTTCATTAATTAAAATATTGTAGATGATGATTTGTATTGCCTTGTAAATGCATGAGTGGACATCACTGCCCAGGTGTGTATTACAAACCCTCCATAGCGACTGTACTCTAACTGATTTGTCCTCTTTGGGGACATATTTTCTACAATTTCACTCCTTTTGACAGTATATGTGCCTGTGGGGATTAAAACCAAAGTTGTGAAAGTGCTCTTGTGGATATTTGCAGCACAAGCACAGCACTACAGAATCAATATTGGATGAGTTTAGGAATTTCAACAGTGTCATGAGGCACCACAGTAGCAGGTACTGGTCATTCTGTTTGAACAAATCACTGTTTTATGACTCAAGGTGCCTAAACTGAGAAAACTGAGGCATTTTCTTACAAAGATTTCAAATATTCATCAAACACAATGTGAAATGACTTCAGAATGTGATCAAATAACAATTGGGAAATTCAATATGCGTTAACATCAATTTATTTATAAATTAATATAGTTTTTTATGGGAAAAAGCATACTGAAGGCTGTCGGAGAGGGGGGGGGGCACATCCAGGGCTATATTTCACCCCATCACTAGGTAAAAGAATATTTGACATTTGTTGAGATAAAATGGCACTTCCAATTCATATTGGTGAATTATATTCCCTCAGCGAAGGGCTGATATTTTGACGAGAATCTGAGAATCGATTCACGTAGAGATCCGTGCTACAAAACCAGTGAGAAACCATGTAGATTCTCGTAACACTGCTGCTGGGATTCACATGAAAAATACTGTGTCAGTTTAACCCTTTACCTAACACAAAGGCATCAAATTAGCCAATACAACACTAACATGACCTGAATTATTGTGACATTGGAAATAAAGTTTGTACAAATATGGCTGTCACTGGAACCGGTTCCAATAACATCCATGATTATTAAGCTTGAGAGATATCGTTTATTAGCTCAACTTTGACGAAGTCAAATTTGAGCTATTGTCATGGCCCGTCGTCCGTCTGTCCGTCCGTCCGTCCGTCCGTCCGTCCGTCCGTCTGTGCGTCTGTCCGTCTGTCCGTACGTCAACAATTGGATATGGCTCGGGCTAGAGGTCGTATTTATGAACCGATCTTTACGAAACTTCTTGTGTACCTTTGTTATGACCCTGGGACGGGAACGAGTGTTTTTAGGTGTGGTCCGAAATTCAAGATGGCTGCCAGCGGCCATTTTGTACCGATGATGCAAAAATCAGTTTTTTGTACAGAACTTCTGTATGAAAGTTCTGATTTGAATAAAGTTTTGTATAAATGTTTAGTACCATGGGATACATCACATATAATACGGGTTTTTTTCTCGTGCGTAAATTGTGCAAATTAGACTGACTTTGATTTATTTAGTGTTACTTTCAGAGCTGTAAGTGCCGAGCTGCTATGGCTCGGGCTAGAGGCCGTATTTATGAACCGATCTTTACGAAAATTCTTGGGTACCTTTGTTATGACTGTGGGACGAGAACGAGTGTTTTGGGGTGCGGTCCGAAATTCAAGATGGCTGCCAGCTGCCATTTTGTACCGATGATGCAGAAATCTGTTTTTTGTACATAACTTCCATATCAAAGCTCTGATTTGAATAATTTTTTGCATGAATGTTTAGTACCATGGGATACATCACATATAATACGGGTTTTTTTCTCGTGCGTAAATTATGCAAATTAGACTAACTTTGATGTTTTTTGGTGTTACTTTCAGCACTGTAAGTGCAAATGCCAATACGGCTCGGGCTAGAGGCCGTATTTATGAACCGATCTTTACGAAACTTCTTGGGTATCTCTGTTATCACCGTGGGACGAGAACGAGTGTTTTGGGGTCCGGAACGAAATTCAAGATGGCCGATGGCAGCCATTTTGTACGAAATTTGGTGCAATCAGATTTTTGCACAGAACTTCCATATGAAAGCGCTGATTTGAATAATGTTTTGTGTGAATGTTTAGTACCATGGGATACATCACATATAATACGGGTTTTTTTCTCGTGCAGAAATTATGCAAATTAGATGAACTTTGATTTTTCAGTGCTGCTTACACACAGTAAGTACACATGTCAATACGGCTCGGGCTAGAGTCTGTATTTATGAACCGATCTTCACGAAACGTCTTGGGTACCTTTGTTATCACCTTGGGACGAGAACGAGTGTTTCTGGGTGCGGTCCAAAGTTCAAGATGGCTACCAGTGGCCATTTTGTATCGAAATTAGTGCAATCAGTCTTTTGTACAGAACTTCTGTATGGAAGTTCTGATTTGAATAAATTTTTGTATGAATGTTTAGTAACATGGAATACATCACATATAGTACGGGTTTTTTTTCTCGTGCATAAATTATGCAAATTAGATGAACTTTGATTTATTCAGTGCTACTTATACTCTGTAAGTGCACATGTCAATACGGCTCGGGCTAGAGGCTGTATTTATGAACCGATCTTCACAAAACTTCTTGGGTACCTTTGTTATCACCTTGGGACGAGAACGAGTGTTTCTGGGCGTGGTCCAAAATTCAAGATGGCTGCCAGTGGCCATTTTGGACCGAAATCAGGTCCAATCAGTTTTTTGTCACAACTTCTACACAGCTCATATTTGTGAACTGATCTTCACGAAACTTCTTGGGTACCTTTGTTTTCACCTTGGGACAGGAATGAGTGTGTTTTGGGGTGCCTTTGTTATCACTGTGCTATGAGAACAAATATTTTGGGGTTCAGTCAGACCCACTCTGGAACTCAAAGATTTTTTTCTAGTTTAGCATCTGACTGTCACCCACCTTTACAATACTTTACCTATACATTTGTTACAGGCAACGCTCAGTATTTATGTACAAACCATTACAATACTTTATATGTACCTTTGTTATCAGGTCATTACCTAGATGTTTGTCATTGCTGTGTCACATACTATACATGTACATGTCTTTGTCTTGACAAGTTGAGCTACAGTGTCATTTACACTTTCATTTTTAGTTAACCTGCCTTAAAGACGGGGGGGGGGGGCGCTTAAGTGATGACTTTCTGTCTGTCGACCATCCATCAATCTGTCTGGCGTGAACTTTATATTATCAACCACTCCTCATAAACAACTGGGCCAAATTGAACCAAATTTGATATTCGTGTTTCTTATCATATCTGAATTCCAGTTTGTTCAAATAAAGTTACCACACCCACAGGGGTCCTCAAAAGGGGCATTTCTCTGATAGCATCCATAAATTGTTTTTCAAAATTAAAAAAAAATCCCCAGAACCATATATAAGAATATTTTGATACTTGGTA
This sequence comes from Pictodentalium vernedei, assembly GCA_031216915.1. NCBI lineage: Eukaryota > Metazoa > Mollusca > Scaphopoda > Dentaliida > Dentaliidae > Pictodentalium > Pictodentalium vernedei. The sequence continues at coordinate 455,323,062 of CM062291.1, forward strand.
TGCAGCATCTCTAGTGGAGGGGAGGAGTGGGGGAGGGCAGATTCAAGTTTGTTCAAATCGTGTCCCTGAGTTAATATTTGGGCTCCCTATGGGCACCCAAATATCAGCAGTGCAATATGAGGAAATTTCTTTGAAAACCTCGCTCAGATCCACCAGTCAGAATGCTTTCATATTTGGAATACAACATCTCTAGTTGGGGTTTTGGGGGTGGGTCTGGGGTAGATTGAAGTTTGCTTGAATCGGGTCTCTGGGTTAATATTTGGTCTATCTACTGAAGCCCAAAGTTTAACTTTGTGCAGTACGAGGAAATTTCTTCAAAAATCTATTTCTTCAGATCCACCAGTCAGAATCCTTTCATATTTGACATACAGCATCTCTAAGGGGAGTCAGATTCACGTTTGTTTAAGCCAAGACTATGGGTTAATATTTGGGCTGGTTATGGGAGCTCAAATTGACTAAGTGCAACATGAGAAAATTTCTTTAAAAATCTTTTTCTTCAGACCCACCAGTTAGAATGCTTTAATATTTGGTGGAGGTTAGATGTAAATTTATTCCAATTTGGTTCCTGCCAGTCAGAATCCTTACATATTTGGTATCGCTGGACGGGAGTGGGGGTGGGGGGTAAGATTTGAGTTTGTTCATTTTGAGTCCCTGGCTTAATATTTGGGCAGAGGTGGATTAGGTTCAAGGTTGTTGATTATTGTTCAAATCCATTCCTTAGAGTGTTTCCATATAATTTGCCTTTCAAGCTGCAGTAACACAACTACCCTTGGAAGTTTGGCAGTACTTGTCTACAGTTGACAGAATTGGAAGCAATCAGGAATACCTATGCTAATAATCATCTGACATGGACACTAGAGTTATGAATAATTTCATAACATCATTCCTATGTAGTGTTCATGGACCATGACTAACTGAATGTGACCCAATGGGGTCATCTCGATATGCCGGCACTTATTGTGTCCAGCAGTATGGTCAGTAGGTGTGAATAATCTGGATGATCAAGGGATTACCACTTATAGTCTGTATCTTATTTTTCCGACTTGCTGGAGGAAATTATAACTACAGCAACTGTATATTTTTCATTTTTAGCCCGACTGTTTACAGTGAGGGCTATAGTCATGACTTTCATCCGTCTGTCCGTCTATCTGTCCGTCTGTTAACATTTGGAGCTTTTGTTAAAGTTTGTGGTTAAAGTTTTTTAGTCAACCTTAAAGTTTTTGTTTTTTTTTTCTTTTAAATTAATATTACTGTTGATGGTATCAAACTCATTATGTTTTTTTTCTTCTATGTTTCATGTTATTTTGGGAAATATTTAACCCTTTTTTGTATGGCAATTTAACTTACAACTACCAGGTTTAAGTTTTTGGTTAAAGGTTTTTTTTTTTTTTGGGGGGGGGGGTGGTGTTTTAAAATTACACCTTTAATTCTTCAAACAGTTAAGTGGAATGTCACTGTTTCTTATTTGGGACAATGTCTGCTATCTACTAAACATTTCTACAGTTATTTTCATTAATATCGGTATGATTTTAACCCCTTTCAAACATGTTTTCAGACTTACTTTCTTTTTATTTGAAATTAGACTTTGCCACATAGTTTCTTACTCTAATTCTTGCATGGTCAATACAACTTAATAATTCCATTTACATCAATGATTTCTTTTATCGGTTTTAGGAAATATTTAACCCTGTTTTGCCAATCAATTTTACTTAGTATTCCCACCTTAAAGTTTCGGATTAAAGTTCTGCTTTTCAAGGTTCTACCTTTCATTCTCCAACACTCTGTTACAACATCATTTCTTTTTTTTTCATTTCGGGCAAGGTCTACTGAAGCTGTACACAGTGGTTTCAAATAATTTTGGCATTAATTTAACCCTTTTAACAAAAGTTTTCGAACTCAGTTTCTCTAAATTTCAAATTAGGTTTCTACCATATACGTTTTTACTTTTTATCCCCTCCCACTAGAGAGGGATATAGCATGGAGCTCACGCCGTCTGTCTGTCAGTCCCTCCGTCAGTCCCTCCATCTGTCCAAATTTTCTTTATGCCACAACTTAAACAAAAGTCAACGGATTTCAATAAATTTCAGTACATATCTCTAGGTCAAGTTTGAAGACCACAATTATCCAATGAATTATTGCCCCACCCAATCTTAGACATTTTTTCCCCTTTTCCTTCAATATGAATTTTGAACAATTTACTGTCACTACATGCGGAACGTTTTTAGCGCATCTTGACCAAGTCAAGCTGAGCTAATCTCATCACTCTCTGTCCATTGTCCATCCGGCGTCCCTCGTCCGTCAGCACCATGTTTTGGTCTTCTCCTCCAAAGCCACTGGGCCAATTCAAGTGAATGTTTGGGTGTGTGATGGGCCCAAAGGGGCATTGCATTTTTGTTCAACTCAACATGCCCAACCCCATAGGGAGGGAGTAGGGAACAATGCTCCAAAATATGTTAAAATTCTTCCTTTTGAAGTGTAGAATCAAGTTTGTTCAAACAAAGTTCATGAAGCAATATTTGGCTTTGAAATGGGAGGGGTAAGATTTTTGGCCCCACCCAAACTTTCTATATTCTGAAGCGATGGTCCAGTTTGAGCCAAATTTGGTATGTGGTATTATTGGGTCATAAGTACTTGACTCATGCAAAAACATATAAATTTCCATATCCCTATGGGATCCCTGGGAGCTAAAAATAGAAATATTTTCAAACGCCTATATTTTCCAATGCACCCGGAACAAAGAGCTGTTATTTGGTATGAAGTATCCTTGGAACAAGTAGAATTGAACGGGAAAAAAGACATTGCCATCGGTTATGTTAGGGTGTTCTGTAATGGGCATCGAAAAAATGCTGAGTCAGCATATTTGCAAAAAGTTTTCAAAATCTTTTTCCAGAACCAATCATCAGAATCTCTTGATATTCGGTATACAGCATTCATAGGGGGGTCAGATACAAGTTTGTTAAAGTAAAGCCCATTGGTTCATATTTGGGCTCAATACAGGAGCCCAAATTTTCAACATAGAGTAATAATGGGACTATTCTTTAAAAATCTTTTCTTCAGAACCACCAGTCAGAATCTTTTAATGTTTGGTATACATCATTGGTATGAGGGTCAGATTCAAGATTGTTCAAACCAAGTTCATGGGTTAATATTTGGGCTTCCTACGGAAGCCCAAATTTTAACTTTGTTCAATATTGGGGATAATTTTAAAAAGTCATATTCTTCAGATCCACATGTCAGAATGCTATCATATTTGGTATACAGCATCTTTAGAGGGGTCAGATCCAAGTTTGTTCAAATCAGATCCCTAGGTATATAATTGGGCTCGCTATGGTAGCCCAAATTTTTACTTAGTGCGATATGAGGAAATTTCTTTAAAAATCTTCTTCAGATCCACCAGTTGGAATGCTTTCATATTTCGTATACAACATATCTAGGGGGGTCAGATTCAAGTTTGTTTAATTCAAGTTCCTGGGTTAATATTTGGGCTCCATATGGGAACCTGAAATTTAACTTAATAATTAATTTTGTATATCACGAGTGCAGATATGGCAGATTCGTTAGGTAATCGGTTAGCAAAAAATGACTCCGACGATTTTGTGTCTAAGCATTGCCATTGCCGGGACAGTCGGGCTGCATGCGTGACACCACTCTAGTTATTATCTCATTTCGCATATACTAACAATATTGTTCACATATTTGTCGCATATTTTTCGCATACATCATACAATATATATACAACTATTTATCGCATATTTTTCGCATACAGATATTATTTTTAAATAAAGTAACATAATACAGTAATGCAATGCAATAATTAGGAAAACAATTCAAAATATTGTGAAACACAGAACATATTACAATGAAACGCACGAAATGCAGTTTTCTCAGTGGCCCTGGCCCGAACATTTTGAAGTCCAAATATTCTAACCTGTTCATTTCTCCACTTGAAACACACGTTTGTGATGTCTTATAGCATTATTGACGACCTGGTACTTCCTTTTTCTGGGTGCCACGTTTCCACCATTACTTATTTGTAATATTGTTGCTTCTTGATATGCCTGCTCCTCTATGATAAATTGGATCGAACTAAATATGTTTGGATGGGGGCCAATACTACCCAATACATGATAACATAGTCTGTAAACTTTGTTATTCGTGGATCAACTGGACGATCTTCTTGCACAAGCGCCTCATCCCAGGCTTCTTGTGCATTTGCCATTTTGATAAATCTGAGAGTAAGACTGATTCAAATGATGGCAATATCCACAAAGAGGGCATATACATATCATTACTGTGATTTTTATTGTCCAAACTGTTGAAGTACCACATATATTACTTGAAATGTTCTCTTGTTGTTACAGTTGATGAGGGTTCAATCATGGCCAGTGATCAGCGAAACCAGAGTTTTACATCATTATTGATATTGACTATAACTCAATCTTTACCCCGACTGACTGTTAATTAATTGTTGGCTGCCGGCATATCGAGACTAACTCACCCAAAATACTTCTCGGAACCACTTTGTCAGGTGAGCGATTAAGGCCCCCCCGGGGGGGGGGGGGGCTTTTTTTAAAATGAGTACCGGTAGTTGGTATTTTAAAAATTAAAAAGCTGTAATGGGTAAAGGGTTAAAATGTATTATCTGTATACTACAGGGGTTCAACCACACTGGCCTCATGGGATCCTGGCCCATAACAGGTCTGAATTCTCGCAACGATTTTCTCAAGAATCCAAATGGATTCACCAAAATTTGAGGAATTATAAACCCTGCACAACCCCAATTTTGAAACAAAATTGACATATTGTTAAATGTTTCATGGGGGTGGGGCACTATTTATCTTGCCGTATCGTTAATTAAAACAGATTTTGTAAAAAGGTTCTGTTTGGTGATGCAGATTTTAGTTCTGTTTTGGATTTGGGTAGTTTTCAAAGAAATCTGTGACTTTTTATCCCTCCCAAATTACTCATTAGGTAACAGAGTAGGAATTCTGTCGGAGGCAATACCAGTTTTTAAGCCCATTTGACACAAATTGGACAGTTCTCTTCAAAAAAACAAATTTTCCATGCTTTTGACTTGGCACAAGCCAAAAGTCGAATTCTATTGCAGAAAGGAGTCTTTCATCACATGAAAGAGGTAAATGTATCTTTGGTAGGGTTGGGTTTGCTCATAGGTATAACTGTTGTAAATATTTTAATTGGATTTACCTGCCTCGATAAGTTGCACTCGGAAATTATGTAATCCCCAAAACTAAGCAGTCTTGGGAAAATATATTGTTTCAATAAACATTTGAAGAATTATGCTGACATCTTGCATTACTGTTGAATGCTCCAGATGAAGGAAAAGGGTGGTTTGAGGACTTTTAGAACCTAAACATTCGTTTGACTATTGGTGTGTTTTGAATTCCCTGAGAAATGTGTACATGTGACCAGCACTTCCCTTTCTGTTAGTTTTTAACACCTATTTGTTGCATGACAAAAGGTTGCCTGAAGGGCTACACTTGACAAAAGATATTTGAATGGCCAAATTTAAAATGATGCGACCATATTTTTTTCGCATGAACGTTATAATGGTCGCATGTGGGAAATTATTTAGTACTGTATTCATGTTTGGCTGAAATTGAACAATTGCAGGAATTCGATTAAATAAAATGTTTTTGGAGTAATGGTTGCGGAATGAACTATTTCAATATGTTGGTTGCTTTGGGGTTCCTTCTTTCGCCTTGCGTATTGTCATATTATACATGTATATCGTCGAGCAATTATTTCTGCAGTTAATTCATTCGATGTGTTCTGTAATAATTAACGTCTCTCATGTGTGAGAATGGTATCCAGTCACTTCGGCCTCAAGTCATTTTGGCCTCTGGTCGCTTCGGCCTCAAAGTCATTTCGGCCCTAGTCACTTCGGACCAAGTCACTTCGGCCCCTTGGTCATTTCGGAACAATTTTGAGAGTAGAGATCTATAAAGATCAGCGCATAGTTTATGTTTAGAAATAATGGGTAATTACCAGTAGTAGGCGAGGGGGTTTTCGTTCCTCATCTTATGGATCTCATCTGGTGGATCTCATGTGACGTCATACCGCAATGTATTATGGGTATCACGTGATTGTCATGGTAACCCATGTGGGCGGCCATGTTGTGACGTCATTGTCATGATGATGGTTGATGTGAGTGTGCATGCGCAGCTCGTGTTGTTAGGGTGATACGTGTTTCCGTCGTCCATTTTGTATGAAGGGGGCCGCCATCTTTGTTTCTATGGTGACACGTGGTTGCTATGTTACCCAAAGGCTTCTTATAGGGCTACGAGGTCTGTAACAGGTATGTTCGATTGACTGGGAGTATTTTCTGGAACGACTTTCCTGGATAATTACCCAAATGAGCCCGAGAATGGGCGTAAATCACCGAAAACGACTTTATTTGATATGGATTTCCCTCAGAATCCCTGTATTTACCGAAATAGACTTGTTTAGAGTAGCACGTAGTGCTATAGACTTTTAAAGGGTCGTTTTCGATTGTACAGAACTTCTGTATGAAAGTTCTGATTTGAATAAATGTTTGTATGAATGTTTAGTGACATGGAAGTACATAACATATAATACAGGTTTTTTTCTCGTGCTGAAATTATGCAGGTTAGATGAACTTTGATTTATTCAGTGCTACTTATATGCACATGTCAATACGGCTGCGGCTGTATTGATGAACTGATCTTCATGAAACTTCTTGGGTACCTTTGGTATCACCTTGGGACGAGAACGAGTGTTTTTGGATGCGGCCCAAAATTCAAGATGGCTGCCGGTGGCCATTTTGTACTGAAATTAGGTACAATCTGTTTTGTGTACAGAACTTCTATACGGCTTGGGCTAGATGTCGTATTTATGAACTGATCTTTGAGAAAATTTTTTGGAACCTTTGTTATCACCGTGGGCGAGAACGAGTGTTTTTGGGTGGAGTCAGAAATTCAAGATGGCCACCGCCAGCTATTTTGTACAGAAATTAGTGCAATCAGTTTTTTGGACAGAACTTCTGTATGCAAGTTCTGATTTGAATAAATTTTTGTATGAATGTTTAGTAACATGGCATGCATTACATATAATACAGTTTTTTTTCTCGTGCAGAAATTATGCAAATTAGATGAACTGTGATTTGTTCAGTGCTACTTATACAGAGTAAGTGCACATGTCAATACGGCTCGAGTTAGAGGCTGTTTTTATGAACCGATCTTCACGAAACTTCTTAGGTACCTTTGTTGTTATCACTTCGGGACGATAACGAGTCGCTTGGTGTGCGGTTTGAAATTCAAGATGGCTGCAGGCAGTCATTTCTGTACAAAAATTAGGTGCAATCAATTTTTTGTACAGAACGTCTAGGACTACGTTTGTTATCATCATGGGATGGTAACGAGTGCTTTTGTGCTCGGCTGTGTTAATATTTGGTGTTGTTTGGGGAGGGTAAACATTATTAGCACAACCCAGATTTCTGTTCCCAATGAGAAAAATAAAACCTCCTCACACATGGGAACCGTAAGAGCTAAAGATAAAATATTCAAGTACCTACATTTTAAGAAGGACTGGACAAATATTTATTAATTAGTAGGAATCAACTGTAGAAGGGTTTGAATCAAACAGGCCAAAACAATTGCTGACATTTGGCTCAAGATGCACCATTCAAGCATCCCATCGTAACATTAACCCCATGGAGGTGTCTTTTCTAGTTTAACATCTAACTGCCACCCATCTTTACAATACTTTACTTGTACATTTGTTACAGGGCAGGCAGGCCTGGCCTTTTGAAAAATCTAAGGGAGCTGCTACGGCTCCCCTAAACCTGCGCCAGAAAAGCTATTCTACACTTTAGTCTGTTATTAATAAGGGAATCAAAGGTTTAAGGAGAGCTATTGCAGCTCTTAAGGAGAACAATTATGGTTCTCCTTAAATTGATTTTTCGGGATGGCGGGAGCTATAGCTACAAAAGAAGACCAGTCCTGAACAGGCTATGGTCAGTATTTATGTACAGACCTTTACAATACTTTACATGTACCTTTGTTATCAGGTCATTACCTTGATGTGTGGCATTGCTGTTTCACATACTATACATGTACATGTCTTACACAAGTGGAGATACAGTGTCATTGACACTTTCGTTTAATAGAAAATCAATTTCGTAATGCTAGAAAAATCCAGAAAATGTCACAATACGGAGTTATGACCCTTATTTCATTAATTTTTGCCTATTTTCAGACTGTTTGCACAATAACTTGGAACAAGTAGGAGTAGATTTGATTCAGTATTGGTATGTGAGACTTTCTTAATGTCTTGAATGAGTTAAAAAAACTGGTATGTTTCGGCTATACTGAGCAGAGTTATGACCCTTAATTTGTTGATGTTTTTCTGTTTTCAACTCGGTAGTATGATAACATCAAATATGAATGGATTTTGTCAACGTTTGGTATGTGATACTTTCTTAACATTGTCTTGAATAGGTTCGAAAACTGGTACCATTTAGCCATACTGAACAGAGTTATAACCCTTAATTAGTTAATGTTTTCCTGTTTTCAGCTCAATAGCACTGTGACCTGCACACTTATCAAAGGATTTGGTCAATATTTGGTATGTGAGACTTTCATAATAATGTCTTGAAGGAGTTAGAAAAAAAAATGGTACAGTTCAGCCAAACTGAGTGGAGTTATGGCCCTCAGTTAGATAATTTTTGCCTGTTGTCAGCTCATTAGCATGACAACCTGAACAAATATCTATAGATTTGCTCAATAATTGGTATGTTAAGACTGTAGCAATGTCCCGAAGGAGTTCGGAAACAGGTACCGTACTGACATACTTGCTCACAGATAGCTAATTATACCCCCATTTTTTAAAAAAAGTTGGGTGTACTGGGTTGCGCCTATCCGTGATTCGGTGTGTCTGTCCATGCATCTGTGCGTACGTATGTCCATCCTCATTCAGATGTCGGCCTGCATTATAACTTGAACATTGCTGTTCAGATTTCATTGAAATTCCATACACATGTTCACTATCATACATGTGAGGAGTAACATCCGTTTTGTTGTTGAAAATATTTTTTCTGTGCATTATGGCCCTTTGAATATACAGAAATAGCCTATTTTTTGTCTGCTGGCCTCGTATATCAGGTTTGGATTATCGGATCTCAATCATATTTATTACTTTTCTCTTTTCAGCCTTGTCCCACTTTTTAACTTTGAAAATTTGCTGTTTGTCTCGTAAAATACAAATTTTTGTCTGTTTGCCTCATATTTCAGGTTTGGGTTATCAGATTTCAATAAAATTTGGAATGAAGATTGTTTATGGGAAAGGCTTTCAAATGAGTGACATCCCTGCAGTAAAACCAAGAAAATTCATTCAAATCACCTCCCCACATGTGACATTATGTCTTTGTTCTCTTTGAGGGTCCAATCATTGTTTCTGGTCTTTACAGTTACTACTGGGTTGGGAAGGGTGGGGGGGGGGGGGGGGATTAATGTTGCTGCAAATCAAAGACAATAATTTCTCACATGTAGATGATCTGATGGACACAAACTATTGTTAACAGGTGTACATTGATCTCACAATTTTTGCTGGATTGGATTTCTCTCCGCTGTAAAACAAAGATGATAAACCCCTCGTGTGTGTGTCTAGTGTTGAAAATAGGTCCATCTTAGTATTTTCAAAGATGGGGGGGGGGGGGAGTGGGGTGCATATGTCATGCTTAGAATGCTGTTCTTAATATTACATGACCTTGTAGAGTTACTCTGGTGTTTTGAGTTCTAAAATGGGTTTGTGAACACTTCAAAGATTTTCCACAAAAATCTTTTTTGCCCTGAGATTTGTTGCAGGGTCCATAGGATGAGATATTTTGTCTGTCATCTTACACAGCCTTATCATTGACACTGGTATGTCAGCACCTCTGGTACAATCTCTTGCATTTGAAGTCTATCTACAATGTCCGTTCGTATATTTGTCCATATGCACTCTGATGTCTGTTTGCATTATAACGTGAACATTACTTCTCAGATTTCAGTGAAATTTGGGATAAAAGTTGTTTATGGTGTAGCAGATGAGATTTTATTACTGTTTTTAAATTAATTAAATATTTTATTTTAGTTTTCATCTACTGAGCCCCTCTTTCATTATCTAAAAGTCGATTGTGGTTTATATGAAATGTGTATGGATTGTCGTAACAGGCTTCTATAGGTTTTGGCGGGTTTTTGGAGGTCACGTGACAGGAAGGCTCAATTGTTATTGTTTTTCTTCAATGTCAGAAAGTTTGTTCGAATTCATACAATATTATTCACCTGTTTAAAATAATCTACATCTTGATCGTACGTTTGGTTAGTATATATTCCACCTTAGGTATTTATTTTCGATTGTACTTCGTTTATTTATTTCATATTCAAATTCGATCAGTGGATTTTTTCTTTGTTTTGTCATCGTTGTTTACGATCGTATTTTTGCTTCATACTACCGACTGACGAATTGACTTGACTGAATTGTTTACACTAAACAGATCGCATGAATGGTTATGGGTATTGTTTTTACAGCTAACATACACAGCACAGAGAGAATGGAGAGTGTTGGATAGTGGTGTAGTGGTGTGACGGCGGAACTCAGATCCACAATCTGGTAAGATTTTGTGTACATACCAGTAAGTTGTTTATAAATAGGTGTGTGTCAGTAGAGGGCTACAGTATTGATGTTTATAGTTAATTTATATTTTTTTAAGTAAGAAGGACATTTTAACAAAACATTAGGGATTCAGAGTAAATAGTGTTGGATAAAGTGTTAATCTATACATTTGTTATTGCTAACTCGATTCAAGCCTTGCTTGTGTCTGGCTACAACACCAGACACAAGTGAAGTTTGAAACCAGTTCACTTTGGCAGTATCAATAACACTATTGCATTATTTTTGGGGGGTGTTCTTACTGATCACTCGGCGGATTGTTTTGTTTGGGAAGTAAACATACTGTTGTACTTCAGAATTCCATAGTAGAATTTTAGATGTGTACAGGTATCATAAAATAGTATGATAATGCTTATGGATTTGTTACAGGAAAAATGAATAATTGACAAGTTGTATAAATGTGTATTATTATTGTAATTTCAGAGTTCCTTCAGCTGTTATTAAATTGTTAAAAATTCAAGAGCTGAGTTAGTTGTGGTACAGCCCTGTGGACATTGCCCATTTCCACGTGATGCCCTAGATTAGGTCTGTTTCACTGGCGCCCAACAGTTGGTTTGACACCTACAGAGATGGATGGATTCTTCACACCTTCGTCGACAGAATAGCAGCTAGACATTCTACACTGCAGTGAACTTTGTTTTGTGACTGTGCATTATATTATTTTCATTGGATTTGGAGATATGTGTAGGAGTATGCTTTAATTTTTCACGGTGAGGTACGATAGCCTAGGGTGAGTCTGATATATTTTATAGCTTTGACCACACTATATATGTAATTTCTTCAGAGTTTGGATTTTTTCCTCCCAATCAGTGTCTCCGAAACACAATATGTGGTAAACCAGTTTTACTGCATTGTTTTGAGTTGGTGACACGGATTGAACATAATAAGATATAAATATTTCTGTTCCCAACTGTACCTGATACAAATGATTATCTCAGTGTTGTGGTCCAAGTCATAACATGGTAATGAATGAAATTCACTTCGTTCTGCATATAATTTTAATTTGGTGAAGGGATAACTTTTGCTTGTAAAAGCACTGATTTGTTTTTTTCCTTTTTTTTTTGGACAAAAGACGTTTTTGACATGTAACTTGACTTTGCCTAGTTTACATTGCTCTGTTTTAGCCTTTGTTTACGTTTAGAAACTGCTTAGCCAAGGGTAACAAGAATTACTCATTGGTTACTATGACATTCCATTGATACAGTAGTTGTAACTTTTCATTGGCTTGTAGTATGTGACGTCACATGATGTTTTGATTGTTTACATTTTTCATTGGCTACTCCACTTTTTCTGTTGTGACATTCCGTGACCTTTCTCCTCATTTGCATGGCTGTTACTTTGAGTTGGAAAAGTCTGTGTAGTTTCCTTCAGTTGCATAGCTGTTCTTGATGATGAATTTAAGCAATTTGTTTGGGTCAGTTTAATTTCAATTTAATTGATTTACCAACACACTAAATTGATATTTATTGTAGGAACAAGTAGTTTATTATTTGTTTTTTTCTTAGGAACTTAGGAATAATGTAACTTTGTTTACATTTGTTGCTATTTCACCTCCATAAAATGTAGGTCAATTTCTTTGAACTGACTTGTTCACTTTTTAGGAGATGTTTAGACTTGACGTTGAATTTACTTCAAAATGACCAGTGCAACAATTCTTTTTTCTGAAATCTATTAATGTATTGTTGACATTTCAGGGAATATATTCTTCGTCGGATATTGAAATTGAAGCTTTTACTAATAATGTTGAAACAGACTTGAATATTTTTTTTCCTTTCTGTTGATTTTTTTTTTCTGCCAAAGCATAGCCTTACTTGCTGAAAGTAACATTGAACCACCTGAGACTGATTTTTAAATTTTTGTTTTCTCTTCTTTCATTTTTATAGCATGTTTCATGGTAGTTTAACAGAAGCTTTACAGGACAGAATGCATCACTAGAGAAGATTTTGATTGTGTTGTTTTCTCTACAAGTGTCAATTCCAAAACTTATCTTTTTTTCCGAGGACGTTTGCACTGTTAGAGGTGAATTATACTGCTGTGTGGCTGGACACCTGGTGCTGAGGTATCATAAATATTTTGCTGCAATTATTTTTTTCACAGGTGATGATGGATTTGTACATGTATTTCTTGTAAAGTTATATATATTTTTTTTAGTATTGAAACTGTAGAACAATGGAATGGTGTGGTGATGGCCGATGAACCGATGTTGATGCTGTCAAAGATATACATGTTTGGTTGTCTTTCTTTATGACTAGACAATAATGGATGTTGTTCATATGTTGATATTTTGATTTTGTATTTCAGAAAAAAAAATATATATATATTTTTCTCCAATCTACCATACAATACATTATCCCTTATGGTTCAACAAGCATGTACTCACATTGTATGAGAGTATAGTATTCACCCTTGTATATTATAAACACTTGAATTCTATTGACAATCTATTACTATATATATGTGTGTCAGATGACCAAAACAAAATTTTTGGTTGTTAAATATGTATGACTAACAACATATCAAAATAAGAATGGTACTTGTTGTTTATATACATACCTAGACCAGAAAAGGAATTTTGCTATATGCAATATACATATATCAAAAAGAAAAATGTCAGTCACTAGAGAAAATATTTCAGACGATGATCTGAAATTACTTGAAATGATGAAAGGGTTAAAAATCCCTCCTCCGAAAGTTGAAAACCCAGAGCAGTTTGAAACTTACATGAAGCATTATGTGCATGAGATGCACAAAGCCAAAGCAGATGATGGTGATAAGCCCAAGTATTTCGTGGAGCGACTTCCCAAGATTTCTTTATTTTATGGAGAGCCTGGTAAAGGGGAAGTCAACTACCTTACCTGGAAATATGAGGTAGATTGTTTATCTGTTACAGGTAATTACACTGATGATCAGCTACTGATAGCAATTAGGCGCTCTTGCAAAGGCAAAGCAGCAGATATATTGAGAAGAATGGGCATAAATGTAACCTTGGCTGATGTGATGAAAAAGTTCAGCACAACTTATACTATGCTGGAGACAGGAGAATCCATACTCAGGAAGTTTTATGCCTGCAGCCAGGACACACATGAGAATATCTCAACCTATGCTGCAAGGGTTGAAGAATTATTTTCTCAGGCTGTTGAGTTAAAAGTTTTGACGTCAACCCATGAAGACATTTTACGAAATGTATTATATCAAGGTTTAAAGCCTCATATCCGACAGATCGCAGCATATAAATTTGACACGGTCTTAGACTATGACAAGTTCAAGGTTGAACTTAGGAAAATAGAAAATCAGTTAGATGAAGATGCTACAAAGGAAGTTAAGACCAAGTGTCAAGCTGCAAACAAGCCACAAGAGAAAAGTGAACTTACTGAAGTAAAAGACTTACTTCTAAAACTAAGTAACAGGATAGATAGGCTGGAGAAAGAAAAGGAGGAAACAAAGCAAAGTGAGGTCAGTAGTGATCCCTATTATTACAAAGGATATAACCAAGGTTATACCAGGGGTTTTTATGGACAACAGAATAGAAGCCGAGGACGAGGCCAATATAGAGACAGAGGTCGTGGCAATTATACACCCACAAGACCTGTCGCTAGTCGAACATTTCGACCGAGATGTTATAAATGTGACAGTGAGGAGCATAAGATAAAGGACTGCCCAAACTAGTGTGTGCCGCTGTTGGGGGTTTGAACCGAGGCACTGTACATAAAAGAACAGAACAAAACCCAAATTTAGTAGGCAGTTCCACTGAAGCTGAGGTAAGTATAAATGGTCTCAAAACCATGGCATTAATTGATAGCGGAAGCTGTGTAAGCATGATAGCTTGACCATTTTATGAACAGTATTTGTCTGCTGCACCACTCCTGCCACTAAAAGACATACTTAATATAGAATGTGCGGATGGAAGTCAACTGCCTTATTCAGGATATATAACTGCCAGTTTATCGGCTACTGGAATACCTGAATGTTCAGAAAAAGAATGCCTCTTTTTAATTACTCCTGAGACAAATTACAGCTCACAAATACCAGTTCTTTTAGGAACTAATATACTTGATTCACTGCTAAGTGATTGTAAATCAGTTCACGGTAAAAATTATCTGCAGAGAGCTAATTTGCATACTCCATGGTATCTTGCCTTTAGGTGCATTTCCCTATGTCGGAAAGAACTTAACCGAAACAAGAATCGGATAGCTATTGTGAGGTCGGCTGAACCTGAAAGAATTATTATCAGACCAAATCAGTCAGTTAACCTTAAAGGTTACTGTGGCAAGGAACTGGGATATAAACAGACCAATGCTATTTTACAAGAGACTAAGGAGTCAGGACTTCCGGATTTTATTGAGATTATGCCAACTGTAATTCATTATAATTACAAGAGGAATGGAGAAATTCTTGTGAATGTATCCAACGTTACAACACAGACTGTAACCATTGCACCAAAAACCATCCTTTGTGAACTGCAGCCTGTTTCGATTGATGAATCAGTCTTCAACAAAATCAATGAAGAGAAAGATGACAGAATTATGAACCAGGTTCACATTGAATCAGATCTCAGTGGTGATCAAAAATTGAAGTTGGAAACTCTGTTAAAAAAACATGACTTGATTTTTTCCAAAGATGACGGCGACATTGGGAGATGTGACTTGATCAAACATAGGATTGATCTAGTCAACGATACTCCATTCAAGCAGAGGTACCGGCATATACCGCCTTCAATGGTCGATGAGGTGAGAGAACACCTTGAGCAGTTACTCGCCGCAGGCATTATACAGAAAAGTAAATCTCCATGGGCATCGAACATAGTACTTGTTCGGAAAAAGAATGGAAAACTGAGAATGTGTGTGGATTACAGAATGCTGAATAATCGCACAGTTAAGGATGCCTATGCACTTCCGAGAGTAGAAGAAGTTTTTGATTGTTTGGCAAATAGCAAATATTTTAGTGCTATAGACATGAAGAGTGGGTACCTGCAAGTTGAGGTAGAAGAAAAACATAGAGAGAGAACAGCATTCACAGTAGGCCCACTTGGTTTTTTCGAATTTATTAAAATGCCCTATGGTTTATCCAATAGTCCAGCTACGTACCAACGATTGATGGAAGAATGTCTTGGCGACATGAATATGAAGATATGCATCATCTATCTCGATGATCTTATTATTTTTTCGGACACCTTGGAACAGCATTTAGAACGGTTGGATCTTGTTTTAACAAGATTAAGAGAGTGTAATTTGAAACTGGCAGCAGAAAAGTGTTTCTTCCTTAAGAAACGAGTGAAATTCTTGGGACATGTAGTAAGCGAAAATGGCATCGAGACGGATCCAGAGAAGATTCAGAAAGTAAAAGATTGGCCAGTTCCTTCTAATGCTAATGAACTTCGATCATTTTTAGCATTTGCTGGATATTATAGACGCTTTGTGAAAGATTTCTCTAAAATTGTGAGATCATTAAATGATCTGCTCCCACCAACTACTCAAAAGAAGAATCGGAAAAGCCCAGCAAAACAATGGAAATGGACCGAAATTGAACAAGAAACATTTAATCGTCTCAAACAAATACTTACGAGTCCTCCTATTTTAGCTTATCCGGATTTTACAAAGCCTTTTGAGTTACATATAGATGCCAGTATGGTAGGACTGGGTGCTGTGTTATACCAACAACATGATTCTAAGAAAAGGGTAATTGCTTATGCAAGCAGAAGCTTATCCAAATCGGAGCAGAATTATCCTGCTTTCAAACTTGAGTTTCTTTGTTTGAAATGGGCCGTGACGGATAAGTTTACTGACTACTTAATTGGAAATCATTTTGTTGTGTACACAGATAATAACCCTCTAACACATGTGCTGACTACTGCCAAACTAGAAGCAACTGGACAAAGATGGGTATCAGCTTTAGCAGGATACAATTTTGACATTTTATACAGAGCTGGTTTTAAAAATGCCGATGCTGATGGTATGTCAAGATACCCATATCATAGAATAAAAGGTGAAGACACAGAATTGATCAAGATTGAAAACAGCACAGTGAAAGCTATATGTAGTGAGACTAATGTTCCTCAGTACATAGATGTATTGCCATCTGCATCTATTAATATTGTTGAAGCTACTGAAACATCAACAGAATTAGCTCAAGTAGAACTTCGAGAGATAAGGAGGGCTCAAAGGGAAGATAACATCATCGGAAAATGGCTAAGAGCAAAGATCAATATGCGGCTACCCAAGGGATATTACGATAAAGAAGATAATATTATGAAGAATAACTTCAAACAATTTAAAATTCTTAGGGGAACTTTATATAGAGAACTCAAGGATAAGGATGAAAGTATTTTGCAGTTAGTACTGCCATCCATATATAGAAAGACAGCTCTAATGGGTTTACATAACGACATCGGACACCCAGGAAGAGATAGGACTCTTTCTTTATTAAGAGAACGTTTTTTCTGGCCTGGTATGACAGCAGATTGTGAGCACTGGATAAAGAAATGTGACCGCTGTTTAAGAAGAAAATCAGATGTAAACATCCGTGCTCCACTGGTTAATGTTGAAACCACATATCCAATGGAGTTGGTCTGTATGGATTACTTGACTTTAGAACCAAGTAGAGGTGTCGGAAATGTTTTGGTCATTACAGATCATTTTACCAAACTGGCATTAGCAATACCAACAAGAAATCAAACAGCAAAAACAACAGCTGAGGCACTTTATGAAAATTTTATTTTACATTACGGTATACCAGCACAAATCCATTCCGATCAGGGGAGAAACTTCGAATCTTGTGTCATCAAAGAACTGTGTGAATTATTTGGTATTGATAAATCTAGAACTACTCCATTCCATCCAAGTGGTAACAGAACACCAGAGAGATTTAATCGGACTCTTCTGAATTTACTTGGAACCCTGGAACCAGATAAAAAGCCTGACTGGAAAAAATATATAGCTCCACTTGTGTATGCTTATAACAGCACTAAACATGAAACTACAAAGTATTCCCCATTTGAGTTAATGTTTGGTCGCAAGCCCAAATTACCAGTGGACAGAACATTTGATACTGGTATAGACGATAGAGTGAATATGAGCACAGATGATTACATTCAACATCTTAGAAAGAGAATGAAGTTTGCTAGAGATACAGTCGAAGCACACATTATTAGGGCTGGAGATAAACAAAAAACATATTATGATAAAAGGGCAAAGGCATCAAGGATAAATGTAGGTGACAGAGTTTTAGTCAAGATTCTGACACATGAAGGAAAACACAAAATAGCAGATAAGTACGAGGAACAGGAATCACAAGTTACTGAACAACCCAATCCAGATATACCTGTGTTCAAGATCAAATCACCAGATGGTAGGGAGAGGACTCTACACCGTAACCACCTTCTTTTATTTGGTCCTGGGAGACCAGATGACTTATTGGAAACCAAACCGGTTCCCAAGTTAAGGCAATGAGATGATAAGCCTATTCCTAAGCCAAGGACTACATTGAGTAAGCAACCTGAAGTAGTTGCAGATTATTATGAGAAAGAAGAATGTATGCAAAATAGCGACGTCGCAGAGGATTCTGACTCAGATGAAGAATATGTCACACTGACATATATTGGTGGGGACGCCCACAAATCTGACGAAGAAGAAGCAGCATTAGAAATTATAGAACCAGTTACACAGATAACTGAAATAAGAGGTGGTAGTGATACTGGTGATGAGAGAGTGGTTTCAACTCAGGATGAAAGGACAAGAACAGATGAAAGTATTAGGAACACTGTTGAGGAGCAGGACACAGGTCAAGGTGAATTGACATATGAACAAGCAACACAACCCAGTACAGCTACAAGAAAATCAGAACGGACAAGAAGATGCCCCAAATACCTGGAGGAATATCATTGTAGTGAAGTGAGTTCTACACCAGTAGACCAGAAAACAGATGCTTTGGGTAAATTATTATCCTCTGGTGTATTGAACCGAGTGACTACTGATATGGCCAACAGGATTTGGGAAGCTGTAATGAAATGATTCTGAAGTTTTAATGTATATATTTATTATTTAGTTGGTACTGAATTAAAAAAAAAAAAACCCTATATATCTGCTTGATCATAATACAGATCACGACATTGAAAAGAACTATGTAAATAAATAATCTAATATAGATATAATTGTGTAGTACACAATTTGAAAGAGGGGAGCAAAAGAGTATTGTTCCACTTTAAAAAAATGTTGTGTACATATTTTTTTAATGGAAATTGTTCAACCTAAGTTTTTTTAATCATCTGCTAACATATTACTGGATCAGCCATATATATATATATTTAGCTTGCAGGATTTTTTTTTTTTTTTTTTTTTGATGTATGCAGAAGTACAGAAAAATTAATATAGCTTTACCTTTGAACTATTTTTTTCAGTTTTTCCAAGTTAATGGATATGATTTCAGGTTCATTTAGAGACTGGAGTTTTTTTCTTCTGTATAGGAAAATGGGGAATGTTTTTGTGTTGCCCCGTTTGATTAACATCAATGTCTCTGATTCATTTTCAGGAAAACAGTTACACTGGTTATCTGAAGGCCTTATGTTGGATATTGTTTTTTTTTAATTTTTAGTTCCAGGAAGAGTACCAGTATCACTGATAATTACAAAGAATGCATTACTGTTTGGTCAGTGAAATGTGTGATAGTTATTTACCATAGCTAACTGATATGTTTAATACAATTTGTACTTCATCTTTTCAGTTCAATTTAATGTTTCTTGCAGGTTATGAAATGATGAGACATCATTTTCCAGACAGTGGGAGCATGTAGCAGATGAGATTTTATTACTGTTTTTAAATTAATTAAATATTTTATTTTAGTTTTCATCTACTGAGCCCCTCTTTCATTATCTAAAAGTCGATTGTGGTTTATATGAAATGTGTATGGATTGTCGTAACAGGCTTCTATAGGTTTTGGCGGGTTTTTGGAGGTCACGTGACAGGAAGGCTCAATTGTTATTGTTTTTCTTCAATGTCAGAAAGTTTGTTCGAATTCATACAATATTATTCACCTGTTTAAAATAATCTACATCTTGATCGTACGTTGGGTTAGTATATATTCCACCTTAGGTATTTATTTTCGATTGTACTTCGTTTATTTATTTCATATTCAAATTCGATCAGTGGATTTTTTCATTTGTTTTGTAATCGTTGTTTACGATCGTATTTTTGCTTCATACTACCGACTGACGAATTGACTTGACTGAATTGTTTACACTAAACAGATCGCATGAATGGTTATGGGTATTGTTTTTACAGCTAACATACACAGCACAGAGAGAATGGAGAGTGTTGGATAGTGGTGTAGTGGTGTGACGGCGGAACTCAGATCCACAATCTGGTAAGATTTTGTGTACATACCAGTAAGTTGTTTATAAATAGGTGTGTGTCAGTAGAGGGCTACAGTATTGATGTTTATAGTTAATTTATGTTTTTTTAAGTAAGAAGGACATTTTAACAAAACATTAGGGATTCAGAGTAAACAGTGTTGGATAAAGTGTTAATCTATACATTTGTTATTGCTAACTCGATTCAAGCCTTGCTTGTGTCTGGCTACAACACCAGACACAAGTGAAGCTTGAAACCAGTTCACTTTGGCAGTATCAATAACACTATTGCATTATTTTTGGGGGGTGTTCTTACTGATCACTCGGCGGATTGTTTTGTTTGGGAAGTAAACATACTGTTGTACTTCAGAATTCCATAGTAGAATTTTAGATGTGTACAGGTATCATAAAATAGTATGATAATGCTTATGAATTTGTTACAGGAAAAATGAATAATTGACAAGTTGTATAAATGTGTATTATTATTGTAATTTCAGAGTTCCTTCAGCTGTTATTAAATTGTTAAAAATTCAAGAGCTGAGTTAGTTGTGGTACAGCCCTGTGGACATTGCCCATTTCCACGTGATGCCCTAGATTAGGTCTGTTTCAATGGGAAAGGCTTTCAAATGAGTATTGCCCCTGCAATAAAACAAAGAAATCACCTGTAAACTGCCTTCCCACTTGTGGCATTATAAGAACCCCAGCAGGCCGCAGGCCCGCAAGGGGTTGGCCATACCCAATCAGAAAAATGTGTTCCAGAGCAGAATTCTCTAGTACCGTCAAGCGATGGTTTGAATTGGACAGAACATTTCCGGGAAAACATCACGTGACTTCCGGTTCACAATTGCCGATGCAATTGCAATCGGCTTATCCCCCTCAAGGAATCTTTGGGCCGATATCAACAATTTGCGTCATATTTACATGTCTACTCACCACTCGTATTCCGTCAGATTAGAGGTTTGTCAATACGCTCAGCAAATGATCTTGTTAGTTCAGATTGAACTCTCCTGATTTCGTTGTAACTTGTCCTATTCGGCGATTACATGATGTACCTCCATCAAAAAACCGCAGATATAACCGCCAATCTTGTTGATTATATTGGTGCGATTTCATAAAGATATGCATGGACACATAGGTAGTGAAGTTTAAGAATCAAAACGAAACCCAATTTTTGAATTATCCTAATTTTAAGGTGTAATAAATAGTAATGAAAGGTTTGCTTGAAAATAGGTGATACCTTGCTGATAAGTTGCTTCCGGGTCGTTTCGCCCCAATTCCCGTTAGCCCCTCGAGTTGTTTCGCCCCAATCCTCATTTGCCCGGGGTCATTTACCCAACAGACGGAGGTGGGTGGTTTCGCCCCTAAAATTTAAATTTTATTTTGGTAATGCAATGTAATTGTTTCCTTTAGTACTTTAGTATTTTTTTCCCCTAAAGAATTTACCGAAGGAAACAATTTCCATTAAAATTTTCATTATATTTACAAAATTGAAAAATTTTACCGTATCTGCATTGACCGATATGTGAAATCAAACAAATAGAGTGGGTTTTGGTGGTATGTCAATGAGGTATGGAATATGGATTAAATAAAAACAGAACTTGCAGTGATATTATGTTTTATTCTTGTTTTACTTATGTATTTGACTATATTTTTACAGTTTAGTATTCAGAAGCACAACGTTTGACATTTGAGTATAATTTGTACATTTATATAACATCCGTAACAATGCATTACAATTATCAGTCTGCCTGTGCCATTTCTCTTCAGCAGTTTTTTTACTCTTTTCCCCTGACACCTCTCCATATATGTTTCAACAATTTGGGCAAGATACTGCACTCCCGTTGCCCATGTGCGGGCACACTGGCAATGTGTGCTGAGGTGAACAGTACATTGTTGGTGCCCTTAGTCTTCAACCATTGCTAACCCTGCTCGTGTGGAGTTAGTATGTTGGGAGCCTGGCATTTGCTCAGTGGTTCTCTCCTGGGACTCCAACTTCCTCCAACCATAAAACTGTCCGACACGAAGTGACCCTAACTGTCAAAAGTGCTGTTAAAACCCAAATAAATAAATACATCCACGTTCCATATGTTCTAAAATATACTGTCATCATTGATAATTGCATCCAAACTGTCCTCCAGCAATTTAACCCAAACCGGCTGCTAATTTAACACAAATCGTCTTATGGCAATTTGATCGAAACCAAACCACCCCACATAAAAGGGTCCTATTAAAAACCGGTCTATACCGAGAGATACCCATGTGAAAAGAAATAAAAAGTAAGTCAGGGTTGTTTTAAAACGCTGTAAATATAATTGCAGACATTTAATTGATTCTTTCGAAGCAATATACGTGGTATTACTTGATTTATTCGAGTAAATGCAATATATATACATGTAGACTGAGTTGTTACCGAAAACTACTCCTTGGTATACAGTAGCAAGCTTGGTTATTAATGGGCTATGTCTGTGCGTGGAGGAAGCACTTAAGTGGTAACTGGGAATCATAAAACAGATTACTGTACTACTTTATAAAAATAAACCTCCCATCAGATTTCATCTGAGCCTTGGGCCGGCCAAACTTTTCAGTTCCGGCAGCTCTAAAGTTTTTTGTTTTTTTTTTCATTTATTTATTTTATTTTTTTTTGTTTGTTTATTGTTTTGCCATTGTTGGCTTTATGTTATCATGATTTTGTGGAGTACTGTGATAAGTATCGCTCGGCTGGACACCCAAAACTACAGGTTGTATTTGTTATATGTACAGTACATGGGGAGAGGATTGCAACAAAATCCCCTGTGGAGTGGAATTATTACCCAAAGTATCACTTTCGAATTCTGTACATATGGACAAAAAACCCAAGCAATGTTTCAGCCATTGGAGTCCAGGTTTAACCCAGAGGTCCATTGGCTGCCCAGAACTTGTGCTTGTTATGCTTTGCAACAAATTTGGAATTATTGTTTGGATGAAATCTCCACTCTGTGGGTGATTTAGTGGTGATACACACTGCACCTACTGTATATATACAGTATACTTTTTAGCTCTTTCGTCTGTGATAATGGCACAAATTTATGGTGATTTGTTGACAATTTTTTGTTTCAATGTTTTCACCTTATTTATGTGACCAGTTTTTTTACAATTGCCGCCGTTTTATAGAATTGTAGAAAAATTAAGTTAGCAATCGTCGGTACCATTAGTAAGCCATGAGTGCTGACCATGTCTCCAGTCTTACAGCAATTTGTTTACCGTTGGTGACTGAAAAATTACCACTTACGAAAAATACTGTTTCCCATGTCATGATATTGGTACATAACAATTTTTCTGTCATAACAAAGAAGACAAAAATTATTGTCGACAGCCACAAAGAAAACTAATTAAGAAGTCACTGTGTGATTAACAATTCACACTGTTGCTTACTCAGGCGAAGTCGCTTTAAATACCATTGCCAAGCTACCTTCTAAATACTAAAGGGAAGATTTTCAGGGCACTTTATTGCTTCAGCACCCATCATTCTCAAATATGGCATTAAAACAATCCACATAATGCTTAAATCTACTTACACAATCATAATACACCACCAGGGGTGCAGTGGCTCAGTAGGTAGAGGTGCAGGCTGCAAGCCGAGAGGTCCTCGGTTCGAATTCCACCTGCGGCAACAGCTTTGTGTCCATGGGCAAGACTCTGCACCCCCATTGCCCATGTGGGGGCACGGTATGCTGTGTACTAAGGCATACTGCATGTTCTTGGTGCACCAGTCTCTGAACAAGACTAAGCCGCTTGTGTAGTATGTTGGGGAGCTGACAGTTGCTTGCCATTGCTCAGTAGTTCTCTCCAGGTACTCTGGCTTCCTCCACCCGTAAAATTGTTGTGGTCATGATTAGCTGTTGAGCAGAAAGATGTGACCTTAAACATCAATAAGTAAATAACAAAAAGAACACACCCCCTTTCACTCCTGTTTTCATTTACCTTGGTATCCCTCGGTTTGTCTCGGTATTTAGTATGCCCGCCAGAAAAGGAGGGATTTCTTTTTCTAAAATAGCAAAACAAGAAACAGTAATTTTTAACAGGTAGTAACAAAATAATTTTCATGAAGCACACAATTTTATGTTAGTTAACAGCTGAAAAAATGCAGGGTGATATTTGTAAATACTGTTTCCGTTGGTTGAGGTACGAATTAAACGGAAACAACTTTCTCCATGGTCGGGGCCGGCTCATCGGCTGTTTTCGCGGTTTGGGTATCAGGGGTGATAACTCGGGTGTTATACTCGATTGGATCATCAAGGGTGATTATCCAAGTTCTGATACGGGTATTTGAATGACGTCAGTTTCATCTTGGGGCGATACGGCGGTTGCTGCAGACATTTTTTCCTACTACCGACGGGTAGTTTCTTGGCTTTCCTGTTCACCTGTATTCTTTATTTTCAGGTTGTTTGATGTTATGACGGTTACCTGTTTCTAGCCATCTGCGATGATGTAGATGTTTATCACGGGGACTGGATGATCAGTTTCGGGCTGACGAGCCTTTAGAATACGTTTTGTGTATTCGTTGAGAGAACTGGCGTTTTCTGGTGTAAATGTTTTGAACTGGGCTGACGAGCCTTGATAATACGGAGCGTGGTGTTATCGCAGATTTGATGGTGTACATGTGTATGTTTTAATAAAACGAGCATCTTGCCGTATCGCCAGGTAACCTAACACGATATTGTGTTGTTGTTGAAATTGGTCCGCCGATGGGAGGGCCGGGGTTATAGAGAAATCTTATTTTATTACTGGTGACCGGTACTGGTAATGACAATTGTCTTTTGTCATCAATACTTGATCAAGTTTCTGACAAAGCACATTACACTATCCCAATGTTAGTTACTGGACATATGCACACTATTTGATTTTAGTTTACCATGATACAGGTGCTTAGCCAGGATATCAAAGTTAGGGGCAAGAGTAATATCTAGTGGGTGTGGGGCCGGGGCATAGATAATATGATGGACAGCAACGCCTGAGCCACATAGCATTGAGATAGGGGCGAGGACAAGAGGGAGTGTGCACCTCTCTTCAGTGGAGGGGTCGGGTGCCCCCCCCCCCCCCAAAAAAAAAAAAAAAAAAATTAAAATTGAAGTCAGAAAAACACAATTACCTTGACGCTGTGTCCATTTGTGTCCATAATACATAAGTTGCGAACAAGCATAAATATCTAGATATTAAAATGTCCTGTCGCCCCTCTCCTCCAGCCTCCATGCCTACAGTGCGGCCACAGTAGACTGGTCACTTTCCACGGGTGGGCAATATTTCCCTGGATGCAATGATATTAGATTTCAAACACTGTTTACAGCAATAATCATCAAACATTTAATTAATGAGGCACAGGGTACAAACTTGTACTTCATTAATTAAAATGTTATTGATGATGATTTTCTATTACCTGGAAAAAGTATGTGTGGACATCACTGCACATGAATGGATTATGACCAGTCCACGGCAACTGTACAGTATGTCTGTGCCACTGCTATGAGCAGGGACTAATCTAAATGGGTGGGTGTGTTTACAAATATTAATAATTTTTAACACCTGATAACAAAGTAATATAAATTTATGAACAACCACACAATTGACTTTTAATTTCAATACTCCGAATTTTAACACTGTGGGTAATGGTAAAAGCATTTAAGACTCTTCTTCACCCAATCCACTGCTCCAAAAGCGTTTAAATTTCACAAAAACCATCTTTGGAAGATTTTTTCACACATTTATTGAAATCAAATCCCTGGGTCCATATTTGGACTCTTTATGGGAGTCTAAATGTTGAAACTAGTGCAGTATGAGGAATATTCTTTAAAAATCTTCTTCTTCAGACCCACCAATCAGAACCTTTTGATATTTGGTATGCAGCATCATTAGGCGGGCGAAATTTAAGTTTGTTCAAGCCAAGTCCATATTTGCGCTCGCCAGGGTTTTGTAAATTGCGAGAACGGTCATTTCGTTCTTGTGACGTTCTCGCAAATGTTTGTTAAGAAGATCCATTTACCGTTCCCGCAAAAATATAATCATTTTTTCATCAGATAAAATTTAATAAAATTAGATTAATTTTAGAGCTGAAACGATTAAAGGGTTTTCGTGATTGATTAATCGCGTGGATTAACCTTAGTTAACCGATTAATCACTTGCCCTAATAGGTAGCTGAATAATTGCCGTACCATGGATGATTTATATAATTAAAATTTTACTCAGCGTAATGGACAAAACCGGACAACGCCATATACAAAAATGTCCATCCAAATTTTATATTTTCAATTTTTGTCTCAAAACAAAGCTTATGACCCCTCATTGGAACAAGCTCATTGAGCTTGTTCCAATGGGGGAGGGGGAGTGATAAGCTATGTTTTTCAGACAAACATTGAAAGTCTTTGGTAATTCAATTTTATTATATTTTCAATTTTTGTCTCAAAACATAGCTTATGACCCCTTATTGGAATGAGCTCATTCAGGTTGTTCCAATCGGGGTCATAAGCTCTGCGTTTGATACTTGCATTGAAGGTCTTTAGTTATTCAAGAAATTCTTGGGCAAGTATCTTCGGCTACCCGCATTTGGTGAAGGGTTGAGAATGACCATTTCCAGCTACTGATACAGTATAATGATCACGCAAGTGAACAAGTATATCAGCACGTAACTGGCATGTGTTACTCTGTTTCATAATATGAAAATACGTGACACGTAATGGTGCACACCCAATATTGTTAATTTCGGTACATATTGCAGGCCCCAAGCATGATTTTTCAGGAAAGAGATGGTATATATCGCAGAAATAGCAGCGGTTATGTGAAATATAACAATTTGCCAAAACGTGTTGTACAGAGACATGCAATAAACACAGAACCACGCATGTATGTTCATATGTTACTGTAGCGACAAATATGGCAATCGAGAAATTTTGAAAGATTGCGGAAGGATCAAACTTCAGACAAGCTATAGTAAAACAAACCTTCATTTTTTAAACTGACAAAAGATCATAATTCAATGGCAAATAGGTTCATTAGGGTTTAACAACACTTTCAAAAACCAAGGCTATATTATAAGCGGGATTGTACGTCACTTTCAATAACTAAAGTTATTATATCACGTTGTTAGTTGTCAAGATCCTTCCCATCCTTCAATACCTAGACGAGCAAAATAGTCGTACGTGGAGTCACTCGTTCAGGCAATTACTCTATGGCTCATTTGTTCGATGGGATTCTGGTCGTTCGAGCAATCTGAGATGGTTAGCAAGCCTGTACCAGTGCTAGTAATGGTACAAGGCCGCAAGAGTGGAAGAAGACTGCGGGATTTGGTGACTACTGTAAAAGCTAATCATAGGACAGACGATGGCAATATTGGGAAAATCAGTAATAGTGGTGTTCGAGATATGAAGATCATGGAGTGGTCTAGAACTGGGCAGATGCTAGGAGCTAAATTATCATCAGGTATATACAGTACTACATCATCATGTCATAGGTATCCTCCTATACCCCGATGAGCATTAAGAGCCGTAAAAGAAATCGCTCTTTCGATACTCATCTGCTCAATGGGATTTTAGTCGTTCGAGTAGAGACTTTTTCAGTAACTGCTCAAAAGCTTATTTGCTCGATAAGATTCGAGTCGTTCGAATAATACCTAACCCTGCTTGATTGTATTTTGGGTTTGAGGATCATAGAGGACTTCGTTATACACAGGAAAGGCAAAAACAGAGACAGCCAAGACAAAATAGTCTGCTGGGATAGGCAGAAATGGGACCAGTAAAAGGCAAAACAGGCCACGAAATAGGATAAACCACTGAAAATATCGGGATAGATAAAATACCGAGACTATGGTGCACATCCGAAACAATAAAGTTGATCTTATACAAAGGAATGTGTCTATTGTTGGGCAAAAAATAAGAATTCTAGGGGACAACAGATAGAAACCGAATATTTAGTGGGAAATCCGCACTAGTAAAAGAACTGTTTGATTCATTTGGGTAATTTTACAAAGTATTCGAACAAATACAATTACTCATACCAGGAAACGCACCTTAAAGCACTGTATGCTACTCTTTTAAGTCCAGTATTGAGGAATCCGTGCCAAATAAAGTTGTTTTGATGGTTTAGAGAGATTGGCTGGATGTTTGTGGTAAATCGATGTACTCTGGTTCACTTCAATTTATCCACATGAGACCTCTCATCATTCATTTAGCACTACGTGCTACTATTATAAACCCTAGGTGGGGGTTTTCTAAGTCCGTCTCGGTAGTTTTGGATTATTAAGAGGGATTGCCGGGTTGTTTGCTGTAATTATAATTACTCCTATTCAATCGAACACACCCTCCGAACACACCCCTTTTCTACTAGAAGGTTTTGGGTCCCATAGCAAACATGTGCTACCATAGAAACCAAGATGGCAGCCTCGGATATACAAAATGGACGACGTACACTCGTCTCACCTCAACAAAACGCGATGCGCATGCACACTAGGACCACGTATCACTATGGGGATGTTGTCACAAGATGGCGCTCACGCACGCTACCATGACAACCAAAAATGAAGTAACTGGGCCATGTGTCTATGACGTCACATGAGATCCGGCCAATGTGGGTTGATCGGGTACATGATCTACTACTAACATCAAGCCGAGAGATACACGGTTCGATCCCCAGCAGGGGTAGCTGCGTTGTGTCATTGGGCAAGGCACTTAATCACGATTGCTCAAGTGGGGGAACGGTGGCGCAGCCATGGGGGTCTTCAGGGGGCACCCCCCCCCCCCACAAAACAAAAATAATTCCGATAGGATCACCGATCCAATGTCGAGTTGTGACAGTACAAAAGTGGGTTTAATCATTATCATCTTATCATCCAGAAACTAATTGTTTACAATTTACTCTGTGAAGGGTCACTGTGACCTTGACCTTTGACCTCCTGATTCCAAAATAAATAGGGCTTTTTCTGGCAATAATGCCAACCTACCTATGAAGTTTCATGAACGTGGGTGGAACCATTGTCAAATTATCATCTGGAAACCAATTGTTTACGATTTATTATGTTCACTGTCACTGTGACCTTGACCTTTGACCTAGCGAGGTCAAGGTAAATAGGTGTCTTCCACTCACCTAGGCCAACCTACCTATGAAGTTTCATGAATGTGGCTTCAACCGTAGTCAAGTTAGCATCCGGAAACCAATTGTTTACAATTTACTATGTTGAAGGTCACTGTGACCTTGACCTTTCACCTAGCAAGTCCAAAATAAATAGGGTTCTTCATCTCACTGATGCCATCCTACCTATGAAGTGTTATGAACGTGGGTCGAACCATTATCAAGTTATCATCCGGAAACCAATTGTTTTGATTTACTATGTTCAAGGTCACTGTGGCCTTGACCTTTGACCTAGTGAGTCCAAAATAATAGGGGGTTTTTCCTCTCAGGAACGCCAACCATTACCCACGTGGGGGCACGGCGACGCTGTGTACTAAGGCGTACTGCACGTTGATGGTGCACTGTCTTCAACCAATGCTAACCCTGCTCGTGTGCAGTCAGTAAAATGGGGAGCTGACAGTTACTCGCCGTTGCTCGGTGGTTCTCTCCGGGTACTCCGGCTTCCTCCGCCCATAAAACTGTCATGGTCATGATTAGCCATTGTGCAGAAATATGTGACCCTAAACACCAATAAATAAATAAATAAATAAATAACTTCCTGACTTCCAAAGTCAGATCCGTGTCACATGAGTCTTAGATTTTTAGAGCTCATACAACAAGCTGAATAGTATATGTAGCCCTTGAAAAACCCTTGAAGTTTGAGAGCAAATTTTTGTATGAACCCTGTTGACGGATGGAGAGCGATGAGATTAGCTCAGCTTGACTTTGTCAAGATGAGCTAAAAAAGCCAGTTTTCCCAGTTAAGGCACCTAGAGTCATTGGTATGGAACTGACAAAAACATAAAACACTGCTTTTTTCAACAGTATGACCAGTACTGCTCATGTGGTATCTCTTAGCACTGTTAAAATGCCTAAAAACATCCAATATTGATTCTGTGGTGCTGTGCTTGAGCAGCAAGTATCCATTAGGGCACTTTCACAACCTTAGATTTTATTCCCACAAATACCCGTTCTGATAAAAAGTGTGAAATTGTGGAAAATATGTCTCCAAGGAGGATGAATGAGATATTTGCTTAAAAAATTTGTTTTTTTTAGTGTTTTGAAAGTCTACACAGAAATAAAAACTGACATACAATGAAAAATTTTGTTAGAAGAGCCAAGACAAGATTGTCAAACAGAAAAAAAACCTCAATGGACCCTGAGTTCTGCAGTACCTAAGCAAATCATAGGAAACTGAGAGAGTATGAGATTGACTTTAGTTTCCAAAACATACTGTACAGTCTTTCCTATTGTTTCTCATCAACTGAGGCTGCAGTATGGGGGGTGTGGGGGGGGGGGGGGGGGACTTGATTCAAGGAGAGAACAATATTTCACAGCTGTTACTGTAGTTTTGTGCTGTAACATGGGAACCGTGACAACAACGCTCGATCTGAACAAAATTTGATCGCATCTCTTTAATTTTGGGATTCAAATATCTTTGTCAAGTATAACCCTTCAGAGAACTTTTTCCGACCCCAAAACAGGGGGGCATGCATCAAATAAGAGGGAAAATTTAGTACTAGACTACTTTACTGGTAGCTGTGCACAAATGCCATTCACTCACATTTGCAACTTTATTGTGTTATTTTTTCCACTGTACCTCAACCCCAAATTTGTGTTCTAAAATACTCTTTGAATGAAGTAATTATTTTTTAACACTTTTTAACCCTTTACCAAATATAACGGTCAAAAGCTGCCGGTGCTATTCACAAGTATTGCCATTCAATGTTCATTATTTTCTCGTTTTTTTGTGTCAAACACATAGCTTATGACCCCTCATTGGAATGGGGCATTCCAATGGTGTAAAAAGTCATTTTTCGACTCAAAAAATTAGTAAGTCAATAAGTTTGTGGGCAAGGGTAATCAGCTTTTCATGTTACATTTAAGTAAAGGGTTAACAGTATAATTCAGGCAAACATCTAAATGCTAGTAAATAAAAGTGCAATATGGGTTTTCTGGCTGTGGGTTTGAATGGTGATTTGGAAGGGGGTTGGAAGATTGGACTCCCCCTCTGCCCCTAATACTATGATGGGGAACCATGGTTTAATTACATTTGTTAATGCATATGTACATGTAGGGTAAAATAGGTTGTTATTTGGCATTTGCTGGGGGCTGTAGTGTGCCACTGGAGGCTACACTTGCTCAAGATGTGAATTTGCTTGCAATATATAGCCCTTATTGCTGATGATGACAAAAACATACTTTTCAAAACAATAAAAAAGTATTGTAAGGTGTGTGGTACCCCAATGAATTTTTTAATGTGAAATAATCTCTCAAAATAATAATTAAATCAGGTTCGGAAGCCAAATTATGTATTTCCTTAATCAACCACAATCCTATCAAAGATACATTTTACCTCTTTCATGTGACAAAAGAGTCATTTCTGCATGAGAATTCAACTTTTGGCTTCCACTGAGTTAAAAACATGGGAAATTTGTTCTTTTAAAGAAAACTGTCCAAACTGTGTCAAATGGCTTAAAAACTGCTGTCGCCTCCAATACATTTTTCTACTCTGTTTTGCCCTGTTACCTAAAGGAATTCATGTAGATTTTTTTTAAAACTAACCCAATCCCCAAATGAAACTAAAATCTGCATCAGCATGTAATACTTTGAGGAAAACATTGTCTCCTTTAACCATACAGCAAGATAAAGAGTGGTGTTCCAATCCCATGAAACCATATAAATGTCAATTTTGATTCAAAAGTGGGGTTGCAACTATATAATTCACCAATATCAATAGACAGTACCATTTTGTCCTAACAACTGATGTCAAATTTTCTTCTACATACTGATGTGGCAAAATATAGCCTTGAAGGTGTCCCCCTAGTATGCCCCTTTTTATCAAAAACTAAGATGTGATAATTTCTAAATCACATTCTGGCTTCTGAAGATATTTCACATTGCGCTTGATGAATGTTTTGCCATTCTTGTGAAAAAACCTCACTTTCTCAGTTAAGACACATAGAGTCATTGGTATGGCACTGACACAACATTAAACACTGATTTTTTCCAACAGCATGACTAGTTGAGCACTGCTCCTATGTTATAGCATAGCACTGTTAAAATGCCTAAAACCATCAAATATTGATTCTGTAGTGATGTGCATGTCCTACAAGTACATGTACCCACAAGGGCTCGTTTACAACCTTGGATTTAATCCCTGCAGGCACCCATTCTGATAAAAAGAGTGAAATTAGGGAAAATACATGCATGCCTAGTATCCAGTGAGGATGACTCAAGATATTTGCTTCAGGAATGTAGTTTTATGTTTAATATATTTGTGTATGGGTGTGTGTGTGGGGGGGGGGGGGGGTCTATTGCCAGTTATGGAAAATGTAGAACTGTGCAAATGGAAACAAACCAACACTTTGCATGATGGACAGACAGACATGCAATCACATATCTTGAACGAGACAGTCTACATGAACATAGGAATGGTATAATGGACAGACAGACATGCAATCACATATTTTGAAAGTGACATTCTACATGTACAGAGGAATACTGACTGACATACAATGAAAAATATAGCGAGAAGAGCCAGGACAGGGTTGCCAAAACAGAAAAAAAACTCAGTGAAACCTGAGTGCTGCAGTACTAAAGCAAATCATAGGAAACTGAGAGTGCATGCTGTTAACTTTCTCATCAGCTGAAGGGTTTAGTATGGGTGGTAGAGGGACAATTGTCAATGCAGTTTTGTGCTATAACATGTGGACCAACAGCACTAGTATCAGACTACTATATTGGTAGCTGTGCACAGAAGCCATTCATTCGCATTTGCAACTTTGTTACTTTTCCCACTGTACCCCCACCCCCTTTCCCCAAATTTATGTTCCAAAATACTCTGTGAATGAAAAAATTGTTTTTCAACATTTTTAATCACTCACTCGATGTAATGGCCAAAACAGGCTAGCACTATTCACCGAAACAGCCATTCAATGTTCATTATTTTTGCACCAAAAACATAGCTTATGACCCCCTCATTGGAATGAGCTCATTCAGCTCAATCCAGTAAGGGTCATAACTATGTTTTTGACGCAAAAAAATGAAAAGAAATTAGTTATTCAAAAGTGCTACATGTATCTTCTTTTCATGTGAGGTAAAGGGTTAACATCATAAAATGGAGAAAGCTTCTATTAATCATTCACTCAATGTAATGGCCAAAACCGGCTAGCACCATTCACCAAAATTGCCATTCAATATTAATTTTTTTTTGCATTTTTTGGCATCAAAAACATAGCTTATGCCCCCTTATTGGAATGAGCTTGTTCAGCGAATACAAGTGAAGTATGGGCGAATACAAGTGACACCCTTATTGGAATGAGCTTGTTCAGCGAATACAAGTAAAGTATGGGTTTTCTGGCTAAATGTTTGGATGGTGATTTGGGAGAGGATTGGAATATAATTGGAATCCCTTCTTTCACAAGTACAATAAGGGGAAAGCATGGTTTCATAAGATGTGTTAATAGGGTAAAAACGGTGGTTACATGTGTACATGTATTTGTCATTTGCCAGAGGTTATAGTGTGCTTCTCAGTTCTGGATGCCACACTTGCTCAAGATGCATTTAACTGCATTATTTTTGGCAATATAATGCCTTTATTGCCGACTGTGACAAAAATATAACTTTTCCAAAAATAAAACACTATTATTCAGTCTGTGGTTCTCGAATGAACATTTAAAAGTGAAATATGTGTAATATCCAAAAAAATATAATTAAATCAGTGTTGGAAGCCAAAATAATTTACATTTATAATGTACATGTACTTATTCCCTATAATCAAACCCAAACCTTTCGAAGGGTAACCTACAAAACTTTTCTCTGACAAAAATCCCCCCCCCAATCATTTTCACACAATGCGCAAAAATCAACCCCCCCCCCCATGTTTTTTTCAGGTAAACAGAAATTCCTCCCTCCATAATTTCTGGTGAACAACCCCCCCCCCCCCACCTCCCTATTTTTTTAGAAGTACATGTATATTTAAAGCCATACAAAAATGTCCAAAGCTTTTTACCACTTGAGGCCGAGCATTTGTCGCTTCAATCAATGCTAACTTTGCTTGTGTGGAGTTAGCATGTTGGATAATTGCTCACTGTTGCCAGGTGGTTCTCTCAGTGCACTTTAGTTTCCTCCACCCATAAAACTGTCCGACACGAGGTGACACTGGCTGTTGAAAGTGTCCTTAAACTCCAATAACTAAATAACTGTGTTGATAAATAGTTATTGAGGCATGTTTTCTTGTAAATAGTGATGAGTGTTTATGTAATTTACAAATTAAATACATAAGTTTTTAAATCCTTTTGGACTGCCTTTTTACCTTTTGGTGTAAGAGGCCGGGAGGGGGATTTTTGAACTGCTCTTAAAATAATGTGAGAGAATGTGGTACTACTCAAAAACTGTGGGAGGAATTTTTTCCAAGTGTTTAAAAATGATTGGGGGGATTTTTTGAAGGGGGGATTTTAACCTACATTCTAATCCTTCCAAAGATACATTTTATCTCTTTCATTTGATAAAAGAGTCATTTTTGCATGAGAATTCACTGCTTTCTTTAAAAACTAGCCCAATCCCAAAATAAAACTAAAATCTGCATTAGCAGACAATAGTTTGGGAAAAAATCTGTTTCATTTAACCATACTGCAAGAGAAAGAGTGGTGTTCACCACCCCCCCCCCCCCACCCCCACCCCCCCCCCCCCCCACTCCACACAAAATGAATGTCAGTTTTGATTTAAAAACTGGTGTTGCAGCTATATAAATCACCAATATCAACAGACAGTGCCATTTTATCCTAACAAATTATGTCAAATTTTCTTCTACATATTGATGCGGTAAAATATAGCCCTGAATGTGTTCCCTGGACCCCTAGCATACCTACTTTCATCACAAATTATGATATAATTCATAAATTAATTGATGTTGACACAAAACAAACCTCTTATGATATTAAATTTCACATTTCTGATAGTTTTTAAATCACAATCTGGCTTCTTAAGATATTTCACATTGTGTTTGATGAATATTTTGCAATATTTTAACCAAAATTTTTTTTTTTTAAATCCGTCACATTTCTTAATTAAGGTACTTTGAGTCATTGGTATGGTATGTCTCTGATAAAACATTACACATTGATTTTCCGAATTTTTTCCAACAGCATGACAGTGCAGGTCATATGTTATCTCATAGCACCATTAAAATGCCAGAAACCATCAAATATTGATTCTGTAGTGCAGTGCCAAATATTATTTAGAGGTCAGTTCTGGGGAGGTTGGTATTTAGGCTTTTTAAAAGTTTTTTGCCATTTTTGGAGAAACACACTCAAGACTAAATATCAGAATCCCCACCTCCAGATGTTGGTCAGACGAGGAGGGCGACATTGACTAGTTTGAAGATGAATTCAGTTTTATTCTGGTTGCAATGCCAAAAGCATCCAGGAAATAAAACATTGTTTACCAAAACACAGAGGAAGTGTGCATGTAATTTAAATTGGAGTTCTGAGTGATTCTGGTATTTAGTCTTCAGGAAAACACGTCGGATCACAAAATTAGCTGGACGCTACACTGTAATTCTGACAGTCTTAAAATGACATTGTATTATATCATTGGTAAAAATAGTTCATAGACTGGATCCTGTGAACTTGTGAAGAAAAATCTAGGAAATAAATGAATAGGTATCGCTGTTCGCGTGCATGTCTGTTTCTGTAAAATTTTACTACAACAAGACTGCATGCCCGTGTTTTGAGAACAAAGATTTCCCCAGACCTTGACTCAACATAACTTGAATTCATCCGAACTCCGGCTGTTTCTGAGGAAATCTCGCTAAGTTCCCCACAAATGAAAAAAAGGCCCACTAAAAGTGTCAATAAATCACTTGTTTTATTTTTTATTCGTTGTCAACAATATGTGAAGTGTACGTTCTCAATTAAAATTGAAACTGGGCTTCAAATCTGACGAAACCGGCAACGGACGGCATTGGCACTTCGAACTTTCAAACAATACCTAACTCGCCAACAACTACCTAACTTCGAAAGTCACTTCATTACTTGATTATTTATCATAGTTTCCAGCATTCTGCAACAATATATTTTACATAATGTCCTTTGAAAGGCCCAAAACAATTAAGTATCCGTTACAATGATTCTGGATTTTTTGCCAGTGGGAGAGCCACGCCGCCAGATGGCACCCCAAACTCTGTTGCATGGTATATAGAAAAATTATAAAATCATGGACACGTACCCATTACCTATGTGCACGCACGCCACTGCGTGGGTGTGCACTATAATTGATGTGAACCAGTGTGACCATGTTTGCCTGTTTTTGAGAAAATTTGTTCATTAGTTAACCCATAGAATACCGTACTTCAAAAGTAACGGTTAACCGATCAATTACTTATTTTTATCGACCAAGACGTTGATAATTGGTTAGTTGATTAATCAGTTAACCACATCAGCACCAATTAATTTCTATAAACATGATTACTGCAACAGCCTTTGATGTGGTGGTTAAACAATCTAACAATCTATGTATTTGAAGATAAATTGTCATAATTCATTTGATTAGGACACATGTTGGGAATGGGATCCGCAAAAAAATAAATGGGTCCCGCAAAAAATATATTTGCGAAACCCTGGCTTGCTGTGGAAGCCCGAATTATAACTTAGTTCAAAATGAGGAATTTTCTTTAAAAATCTTCTTCAGATCCAGCAGTCGGAATGTTTTGATATTTGGTATGCAGCATCCTTAGTGGGGTGAGATTCAAGTTTGTGTACGCCAAGTCCCTGGGTTTATATTCGGGCTCACTATGGGAGCCTGAATTATAACTGAGTTCAAAATGAGGAATTTTCTTTAAAACCCTTCTTCTTCAGATCCAGCTGTTGAAATGTTTTGATATTTGGTACCATATGCGGCATCCTTAGGGAGGTGAGATTCAAGTTTGGTCAAGCCGAGTCCCTATTTGGGCTCACCAGGCTTTCGCAAATTGCGAGAATGGTCGTTTCGTTCATGTGACGTTCTCGCAAATGCTTATTAAGAAGATCCATTTACCGTTCCGGCAAAAATATAAGCATTTGTACATTAGATAAAATTTAATAAAATTAAATTAATTTTATAGCTGAAACGATTAAAGGGTTTTCTTGATTGATTAATCGCATGGATTAACCTTGGTTAACCGATTAATCACTTACCCTAGCAGGTAGCTGAATAATTGCCGTACCGTTATTGATTTATATAATCAAAACTTAACTCAGCGTCATGGACAAAACCGGCCAGCGCCATATACAGAAATGTCCATTCAAATTGTAGTATATTTTCAATTTTTGTCTCAAAACATAGCTTATGACCCCTCATTGGAACGAACTCATTGAGCTTGTTCTAGTGGGGGGGGGGGAGGGGTCATAAGCTATGTTTTTGAAACAAACATTGAAAATCTTTAGTAATTCAAGAATTTCTTGTGCAAGTATCGTTTGCTACCTGCATTTGGTGAAGGGTTGAGAATGACTTTTTCCAGCTACTGATACAGTATAATGACCATGCAAGTGAACAACTATGTCAGCACGTAACTGGCAGGCGTTACTCTTTCTCATATAATTGATGTGAGCCAGTGTGACCATGTTTGCCTGTTTTGGAGCAAGTTTGTTCTTTAGTTAACACTCATAATACTGTACTTCGAAAGTAACGGTTAACCAATCAATTACTTTTTTATCGATCAAGACATTGATCATTGTTTAGTCGATTAATTGGTTAACTGTATCAGCTATAATTAATTTATATAAACATGATTACTGCAAGAGCCTTTTATATGGTGGTTGAACAATCTAACAATGTATGTATTTGAAGAGAATAAGCACAATTCATGTGATTAAGACACATGTTGGAAATGGGTCCCGCAAGAAATAAATGGGTCCAGCAAAAAATATATTTGCAAAACCCTGGCTCACTGTGGGAGCCCGAATTATAACTTAGTTTAAAATGTGGAATTTTCTTTAAAAATTTTCTTTTTCAGATCCAGCAGTCGGAATGTTTTGATATTTGGTACAATATGCAGCATCCTTGGGGGGGGGGATTGAAATTTGCTCAAGTCAAGCCCCTGGGTTCATATTTGGGCTTCCTGTGTGAACCAGAATTATAACTTAGTTCAATATGAGGAATATTCTTCAAAAATGTTCTTCTTCACATCCACCAATCAGAATGTTTTGATATTTGATATACAGTATCCTTAGGGAGGTGAGATATAAGTTTGTTAAAGCCAAGTCCCTGGGTTCATATTTGGGCTATTTCTATTTTCCGAATTGGGAGGCCGATTTGAAGCATATTTGATATGATGGGCTTATTAGGTCATAAGTACCTAATTTATGCAACAAAAAAATTCCCATCGCCCTATGGGAACCGCAGGATCTGAATATAGAAAACAATTAAAACGCTCATATCTTCAAAACTACATGGCACTGAAAATCATTATTTTTGTGTGAAGCTTCCTTAGGAACAACAGAAAGGAATGGTCCAAACAAATTGCCATAAGTTTTATCATGGGGTACTTTTCCAGGACTTTGAACAAATGCTGAGTCATCATTTTTTAACACTGTGAGTAATGGGAAAACATTAAGGAATCTTCCTCTCCCACACCACTGCCCCAAAGGTTTTCATATTTCGCATATAACACCTTTTTAAGATTCATTCACATGTTTGTTGAAATCAAATCCCTGGGTCCATATTTGGGCTCTCTGTGATTGGATTAGTGCAATATGAGGAATATTTAAAAAAAATCTTTTTCCGACCCACCGTTTAGAATCTTTGATATTTAGGATGCAGTATCCTTTGAGGGGTGAGATTCAAGTTTGTTCAAGCCAAGTCCCCGGGCTCATGTTTGTGCTCCCTGTGGGAACACGAAATATAACTTAGTTTAATAAGAGGAATATTCTTTGAAATCCAATAGTCAGAATCTTTTGATATTGGTATACAACATCCTTAGGAAGGTGAGATTCAAGTTTGTTCAAGCCAAGTCCCTGGGTTCATATTTAGGCTTCCTGAGGGAGCCCGAATTATAACTTCGTTCAATACCAGGAATATTCGTTAAATTTTTTGTGATCCACCGGTCAGAATCTTTGGATATTTTGTATAAGCTTTTCTTATTAGGGGCTGGTGCAACTTGTCCAAATAAATTTCCTGGGTTAATATTTGGGCTACCATGTCAGGTGAAGGCCCTCGGGCCCCACGGGCCGCTTGTTTACTGTTTGTCAGCATTGCCCTGGCTCTTCTCTCTATATGTTTCATTGTAAATTAGTCACTACTTTTATGTAGGCTTCCAAAATGTGTTACTGCATGTCTGTCTGTCTGTCTGTCTGTCTATCCTTTAGATGAAATGTTTCTTTGCTTTTCATTTGCCCGGCTCGACATTTTAAATAATTTGCAACTATCTTTCACCCCCGACCTCCCCAACACACATACACAAATCAGGTTGGGACGAGTAATGAGTACTTTGTCAAAAAAATGGTACTCGAGTACTACGAGTATTGAGTACTTTGGAGCCAGCCTGTCACAAATATATTAAACATCAAAGAGTATTATATATTGAAACAAATACAGTACAGCTACTGTGTACTGCTCACTTTTCCACGGATGGGCAATCTTTCCACGGATACAATAATATTTGATGTCAAACACTAACTATAGGAATAATCATCAAAAATTTAAGTAATGAAGCACCAGGTACAACCCAGTGCTTCATTAATTAAAATTTTGCGGATGTTGATTTCCACCACTGCCCACGCGTGTATTACAACCCGTCCACGGCGACTGTACTGTAACTGATTTGTCCTCTTTGGGGACATATTTCTATGATTTGATAGAATGTGTGCCTGTGGGGACTAAAACCAAAGTAGAGAAGTGGACTTGTGGATATTTGCAGCACAAGCAAAGCACTACAGAATCAATATTTGGTGAGTTTAGGAATTTTAACAGTGTCATGAGACACCACAGTAGCAGGTACTGGTAATTCTGTTGGAAAAAAATCACTGTTTTATGACTCGATGTGCCTTAACTGAAAAAAAACTGAGGCTTTTTCTTACAAAGATTGCAAAATATTCATCAAACACAATGTGAAATGTCTTCAGAAGCCAGAATGTGATTAAATAACAATGGGAAATACAATATGTGCCATCATCAATTTATGTATAGATTAATATAGTTTTTATGGAAAAAGGCATACTGAGGGGTGTGGTGGGGGCACATCCAGGGCTATATTTTACCCCATCATTAGATAAAAGAATATTTGACACAATTGGTTGAGATAAAATGGCACTTTCTATTGATATTGGTTAATTATATAGCCTCAGCCAGGGCTTATATTTCGACGACGAGAATCTGAGAAAAGTGAGAAACCACGTAGATTCTCGTAACACCACTGCTGGGATTCACGTGAAAAGAACTGAGTCAGTTTAACCCTTTACCTGACACAAAGGTAGCAAATTAACCAATACAACACTAACATGACCTGAAATATTGTGACACTGGCAATAAAATTTGTACAAATATTGCTGTCATTGGAACCAGCTCTCATTAGCCGGTTCCAGTAACATCCATAATTATTAAGCTTGATGAATATTGTTTATTTTCAGCTCACCAGACTGTAAGTCATGGGGCGCTTAAGTGATGACTTTCTGTCTGTCGACCATCCGTCCCTCTGACCGGCATGAACTTTACATTATCAACCTCTCCTCATAAACAACTAGGCCAAATTGAACAAAATTTGATATTCATGTTCCTTATCATATGTGAATTGCAGATTATTTTAATAAAGTTCCCACACCCACAGGGGTCCCCAAAAGAGGCATTTATCTGATAGCACCCATAAATTATTTTCCAAAATTGATAAAAATCTCCAGAATCATATATAAGAATCTTTTGGTACTTGGTATGTTGCATCTCTTGGGGAGAGGAGGGAGGGGGGGAGGGGGAGGGGGTCTAGATTCAAATTTGTTCAAATCGAGTCCCTGAGTTAATGTTTGGGCTCCCTGTGGGCACTTAAATATCCACAGTGCAATGTGAGGAAATGTCTTTGAAAACCTACTTCAGTTCCACCGTCGGAATGCTTTCATATTTGGAATACAACATTTCTAGTGGGGGTGGCGGGTTTTAGATTGATGTTTGTTTGAATCGGGTCTATGGGTTAATATTTGGTCTATCTATTGAAGCCCAAAGTGTAACTTAGTGCAGTATGAGGAAATTTCTTTAAAAACCTATTTCTTCGGATCCACCGGTCAGAATCCTTTCATATTTGACATACAGCATCTCTAGGGTGGTTAGATTCATGTTTATTCAAGCCATATCTAAGGGTTAATATTTGGTTTCATTATGTGAGCTCAGATTAACTCAGTGCTACATGAGAAAATTTCTTTAAAAATCTTTTTCTTCAGACCCACCAGTTTGAATGCTTTAATATTTGCTGTACAACATCTCTGGGGAGGTCAGATCTAAATTTGTTCCAATTTGGTTCCTGCCAGTCAGAATCCTTTCATATTTGGTATCACAGTGGGGTGTGGGGGGGGGGGGGGGGCAGATTTGTTCATTTCGAGCCCCTGGCTTAATATTTGGGCAGGGGTGGGTTAGGTTCAACGTTGTTCATTAATGTTTAAATCCATTCCTTAGAGTTTTTCCATAAAAATTTGCCTTTCAAGCTGCAGTAACACAACAACCCTTGGAAGTTCATCTGACATGGACACTAGAGTTATGAATAATTTCATAAGATCATTCCTATGTAGTGTTCATGAACCATGACTAACTGAATGTGACCCAAAATACTTCTCTGAACCACTTTGTCGGGTGAGCGATCAAGGCCCTTGGTGTGTGTGTGTGTGGGGGGGGGGGGGGGGGGGTAAAACATCAGTAACTGTATTATCAGTATGCAACAGGGGTGCAACCATACTGGCCTCATGGGATCCTGGCCCATAGCAAGTCTGAATTTTTTTGCAAGATTTTTGCAAGAATCCAAATGGATTCTCCCAAATTTAGAGGAATTATAAGCCCTGCACAACCCTAATTTTGAAACAAAATTGACACATATTGTTTCATGGGTGTGGGGCACTATTTATCTTGCTGTATGGTTAATTAAAACAAATTTTGTCAAAAGGTTTTGTGTGCTGATGCAGATTTTATTTTTATTTTGGGATTTGGGTAGTTTTCATAGAAAGCTGTCAGTTCTTATCCCTCCCGACTTACTCATTAGGTAACATAGCTCAACTTTTGAGCTTTGTTTGCAGTTTATATTTAAAATCAGATATTTATTGCTCCAAACAAAGGAGAATAACACGTAAATGTCCAAGGTATAAAATTAGCTATTCTCCGCTGGAATTCCAGTTATAGGTAACAGAGTAGGAATTCTGTCGGAGGCAATACCAGTTTTTAAGCCCATTTGACACAAATTTGACAGTTCTCTTCAAAAGACCAAATTTACCATGCTTTTGACTTGGCAGAAGCCAAAAGTTGAATTCTATTGCAGAAATGAGTCTTTCATCACACGAAAGAGGAAAATGTTTCTTTGGTAGGGTTGGGTTTGCCCATAGGTATTACTGTTGTGAATATTTTAATTAGATTTACCTGCCTCGAAAAGTTGCACTCGGAAATTATGTAATCCCCAAAACTAAGCAGTCTTGGGTAAAAGTATTGTTTCAATAAACATTTGAAGAATTCTGCTGACATCTTGCATTACTGTTGAATGTTCCAGTTGAATAAAGAGGTTGATTTTCAGGACTTTTAGAAGCAAAACATTTGTTTGACTATTGGTGTGTTTTTGTTGGGAATTCCCTGAGAAATATGTACATGTGACCAGCATTTCCCTTTTTGTTAGTTTTTCTCTCTTATTTGTTGCATGGCCCCCTGTTTAAGAATCAGAAAAAAGGTTGTCTGAAGGGCAATACATGACAAAAGATATTTGAATGCAATTTTTAAAATGATGCGACCATATTTTTGTCGCCTGATCGTTATAATGGACGCCTATGGGAAAATATTTGGTACTGTGATACGTATTCATGTTTGGCTGAAATTAAACAATTGCAGGAATTCGATTGCATAAAATGTTTTTGGAGTAATGGTTGCGAAATGAAATATTTTAATATGTTGGATACTTTGAGGCTCCTTCTTACGCCTTGCGTATTGTCATATTATTCTGGTGCCACTGATAACAAAGATTATCAACTTATCTCTCACCTCAGGAGAATTATGTGATGCGTGGAAAACCGCATATGTTCAACCGTTGTTAAAACAAACTGGTCTTGACTTAATACCTCAAAATTACAGACCCGTTAGCAATTTATCATATCTGTCGAAACTAGCAGAAAAAAGTGTTTAGTCTCAGTTCACATCGCATATGGAAGATAACGACCTATTACCTGATCACCGAAGTGCCTATAGAAATAATTATAGTACAGAAACACGCTTAATTAAGATACACAATGATATACTCCGAAACATGAATACAAAAAAGATAACAGTTATGGTCCTTATAGATTTGTTGGCTGCATTTGATACTGTTTATCATGGAACATTGCTTAGTGTTTTACAAGACAACTTTGGAACGTCGGATACAGTTCTTGATTGGTTTGAGTCTTATCTACATCCACGGAAGCAAG
Source organism: Pictodentalium vernedei (assembly GCA_031216915.1). Classification (NCBI taxonomy): domain Eukaryota; kingdom Metazoa; phylum Mollusca; class Scaphopoda; order Dentaliida; family Dentaliidae; genus Pictodentalium; species Pictodentalium vernedei. The sequence continues at coordinate 455,366,838 of CM062291.1, forward strand.
TTGTTGTCGTGGGTAATCATCAGGCGACACCGAAATTTCTGAATTATTCAGTCCGCCAGCGCTCTTGTGCGGGTCCAGTCCTCTACACTGTTTATGCTCGCACTCTTCGGTTTATTTAGCATAAATATAATGTAACTATTCTCGGATATGCAGATGGCCACTCAATTTATGACAGTTTCCTAACCGGTAATATCAGAAATGAACAGAAAGTTTGCGATAGGGTAGAAGAATGTTTAGATGATGTGCGCAACTGGATGTTTGAAAATAAATTAAAAATGAATGACTCAAAAACTGAAATAATTTTCTTTGGATCTCATGATCAATTGTTGAAGAGTTGCACAAAGAGTATTCGTGTTGGTACCAATAGCATAATTAAGAGTGATTCTGTGAAGTATCTTTGGTTTCTGGATTGATCAGTGTATGAAACTTGAAAAGCATGTGATGGAAAATGTAGGATAGCTTCATACACTTTATATAATATTAGAAAAATTAGAAAACATCTTAGCATTGATTCCTGGAGACTCATAGTCCAAGCATTAGTAACCTCGCATATGGACTACGGGAATGCGCTTTTATTTGGTCTTTCAAAAAACTGTTGTCGAAGCTCCAAAGAATTCAGAACATGTCAGCCTAATTGATTTTAGGAAAATCAAAATTTGACCGCAGAACGGAAGCGTTAAAGTTGTTACATTGGTTACCAATTGTGGAAAGGATTCGATTTAAAATCTTGACATTTGTACACAAATGCATCTGCGGCAATGCCCCGGACTATCTTAAAGACATTATTTTTAAAATCAGTCATTCTCGGAATTTGAGATCAAAGAATTCATGTGAACTCTTTGTGCCAAAAACAAATTGTAAGACTTTCGTGGACAGAGCATTCTCGGTAGCATGTCCGAATTCTCTTCCCGTAGATGTACTCAAGGAAACAGATGTATATCACTTTCGAACAGCACTAAAAACTCATTTATTTAAATAGGCTTTCAACCTGTGATATGTCTCATTGTGTGATAAACTGTTTGTTATATCAAGCGCCTTTGAATACTTCAATGTAAAAATGGCGCTATAAAATGCTTTTATAATAATAATAATAATAATAATAATAACTAGACTTTATGATTCTGGAGAATCATGGCTTTTCCCGATTAGATTCCATGATTTTTCTTGACCCCACAGTGTCTGATGAATTGTTTTTAACTGTCTCACTAAAGTTCCTTCATTGATGTTATGAGAAAGGTGAGTATAGTAGTCTCAAATGACTCGGTTTGGGTTTGATAAAAAAATGTTTAGGTAAAACCCATCATTAATGGTAGAATGGGTTAATATCAATATCAATGTTTCCCTATCAGTTTTGCGTCCGGTAAAAGAAGTTACGTTTCTCTGTGGCATTTCCATTTGATGTTGTTGGTGTCCAAAAAACAGACTATTTCCTCATTTTTTTTTACATTTAGCAGCCCATGAAGGGTTAACAAATGCCTACCAGAATAATTGATCCATGCAACTGGTCATATGACACCAAGACCTATCAACGGCCATTTTCTCTTAAAAAACCCACAAAATGTTTGTAGAAATCCAGGGAAAACGATTTTTTAAGCTTTTGATGGGTATCCCTGTTAACCTCCCCATAGGGGTTAACGCTTGGCTTTTTGAATACCTTTATTACTTACAAAAATGGTCCTCTGTGAATTCCACTTCAAACAAAGGAGATTATGTTTATCTCTCAAGTATACATTAGGTGCTGTGCGTGTCTGAAAACAGTCCCATGTTAACAACATTACGATGCTTGGTAGCTTGTAGATGGTTAACAAACGCTCACCGGAGTATTTTGTCCATGCAACTTGTAATGTCACATAAAGACCTATGAATAGTAAATTTGTCTTGAAACCCTACAAGTTACCATTAAGGAAATTCACAGAAAATGAGAATGTAAAGCTTTCAAGGGATATCTCTCTTTAGCCTGCCCAAAATGGGTTAAGACATCGACTTTTGAATACCCTTACTACTTACAAAAATGTTTCAGTATAAATTGTACGCGCGATAAAAGAAGGCACTTTTCTTTGTGGTGTACCCTTTGGGTGCTGTTGGTGTGCAAAAACAGCCCATTTTATCGCAATTTTGACCTTCAGCAGCCCGGGGAGGGTTAACTAATGCTGACCGGAACATTTTGTTCATGCGACTTGTAATGTCACACCAAGACCTGCAAATAGCCGATTTTTCTTGAAAACTTACAAGATGTTGTTAGAGAAATCCACAGAAAACGGGTATTTTAAGATTTTAATGGGTATCTCTCTTTAACCAGCCCAAAATGGGTTAAGACGTCAAATTTTGAATACACTTGCCACTTTCAAAAATATTTTCCGATCAATTTTGCGTCCGATAAATGAGGCCCCCTTTCTCTGTGGTATATCGTTTGGGTGCTGTTGGTGTCTAAAAACAGCCCATTTTATCACATTTTTTACGTTTAGCAACTCGGAGAGGGTTAACTAATGCTGACCGGAATATTTTATCCATGCAGCTTGTAATGTCACACCAAGACCTGAGAGTGACCAATTTTTCTTGAAAATCTACAAGACTCGTTTAGAGAAATCCACGGAAAACATGAAGTTTCGAGCTTTTTGGGGTATTGCTGTTTAACCAGCCCAAAACGGGTTAACACTTGGTTTTCTGAACACCCTTATTACTTACAAAAATGATTCTCGGTGAATTCCACTTCCAATAAAGGAAGTTATGTTTACCTCTCGAGTATCGTTTGGGTGCTGTGGGGGTCTGAAACCGGCCCATTTCATCAAAATTTCGATGTTTGGCAGCCTGTGGAGGGTTACCATATGCATCGCCTAATATGTCGTGTGTATCAAAGGTTGTGTCATAGGGAGGTCTAGTAATTATGAATATTTTTAAAAAATCCTAAAGACGTGTTTCCAGAAAGTGCCGATAAACCCCAATTTTGGCAGTTTTTTGCCAATTCTGGCGAAATAAGGGTTAAATCGAAAATTCCGCTTCGGTACATTTTTAGATTTTTTGCCACTCTATGCGTGTGCCAAATTGTGTGAAAATCGGTTCGAAAATGGCTTCTGAATCGTACGGACAAAAATGTGTGGGAAAAAAAAAAAAAAAAAAAAAAATAATAATCCGTAAAAAAACAATAGTGTTTTCCAGAGGGAAAAGCCTAATAATAATAATAAAGATCTTACATGTATGATAGTGAACATGTGTATTAAATCTGAACAGTAATGTTCAAGTTAAAATGCGGGCCGACATCTGAGTGAGGATGGACAGATGCATGGACAGACACACCGACTCACGGATGGGCGCAATCCAGTATACCCAATTTTTTTTAAAAAGTGGGGGTAATAATTAGCTATCCGAGGGCAAATATGCCAGTACCGTACCAGTTTCCAACTCCTTCAGGACATTGCTACAGTCTTACATGCCAATTATTGACCAAATCAAAAGATATTTGTTCAGGTTGTCATGCTAATGAGCTGACAACAGGCACAAATTAACTAATTGAGGGCCATAACTCCACTCAGTTGGGTTGAACTATACCAATTTTCTACCTCCTTCAAGACACAATAATGAAAGTCTCACATACCAAATATTGACCAAATCCTTTAATAAGTGTGCAGGTCACAGTGCTAACAAGCTGAAAACAGGAAAACATTTACTAATTAAGGGCAATAACTCTGTTCAGTATGGCCAAACTGTACTAGTTTTCGAACCCATCCAAGACATTGTTAAGACAACCTTACATACCAAACGTTGACAAAATCCATTGATATTTGAAGTTATCATACCACTGAGCTGAAAACAGGAAAAAATCTACAAATTAAGGGTCATAACTCTAGTCAGTATAGCCGAAACATACCAATTTCTTTTAACTCATTCAATACATTAAGAAAGTCTCACATAACAATACCGAATCAAATCTACTGCTATTTGTTCCAAGTTATTGTGCAAACAATCTGAAAACAGGCAAAAATTAACGAATTAATGGTCATAACTCCGTATTGTAACATTTTCTGGGTTCTCTAGCATTACCAAATTGATTTCTATTTAGAGATGGGGAGTATCTAGAGTATCACATGACAAGAAATTATTTGTAAAGGACCCCTCCCTTTCAAGGACAACGGGACAGCGTTGACATTCACCACCATGCAGTCTTGAATTCCTGTGTTTGTTGTTCTTATGAACTAATATTTTGTTATTATGAGTTATGGTACAGATATGGTACCGATAGAACACTTTCAGGAACCACTGATGTCTGATGCCGACTGTGTGTCAGTGCGTGCGGTGCACATATACTTTGGGGGTTCTATACACCACGTCCTTCATTTATCTCTATAATTTGTGTAAATTTATTTGGAATTTATAGAAGTTCGGCTTTAGGAATTTGATAGTATTGTTTTTGCCTTAGTTATGTATGGTGCTTTATAAGAAATGGGCAATTTAGTTTGAAAAAAGGGGGGTTATGAAGATTCAGCCCTCATACTTTTTCCAAGAATATTCGGTCTGTCTCAGTCGTGGTCGAATCTTATCACCTCAGAGATCAAATCGTCACAGAAATTTGTTTTCCTTAAATGTTCTATGCAGTTTTTTTACAGTTTTTTTTTAGGATGTATGATTACTAATCATGACAAAATTGTGCAATACGAAACAAACCTTAACGAAGCTGGAAGAAAAAAAGAACCTTCCCAAAAGAAGCTGAGAAGTTCTCATTTCGAATCCCACCTGCGGCAACTGTATAAAGGCGTACTGAGCATCGATGGTGCACTTGTCTTCAACCAATTCTAACCCTGCTTATTTGGAGTTACTATATTGAGGAACCTGACAGTTGCTTGCCATTGCCCGGTGGTTCTGTCCGGGTACTCTTGGTTCCTCCCCCAGTAAATCTATCCAACATGAGGTATTTCTGGCTGGAAAACGTGTTGTTAAACCCCAATAAATAAAGAAGTCAAATTTGCTGAATCCAAGACTTTTGAATGATGGTTTTGGTTGGGGTGGGGGTGGGGGTGGGGTGGTTATACAGTGGAGACCACTTAAGTGAATATCTCTTAATTGTATATCCCTGTTAATTGAACATAATTTCACAAAACAAACCCATTTACCATGCCTCCAGTACAAATGTGACTTGTTAATTGAATATAGGTCATAGAGTAATCTCCTGTTAATTGAATAAAATATCTTGTAACATGTCGAGTGTTAATTGAATAAAATATCTTGTAACATGTCGAGAATTTACCCTACTCTTCCCAGTTTTCCTTTGCTTTTTGATCAATTTGGCCTCAGCACACCCAATAAATGCATTTAATCTATTATATCTTGTTTGACAGAGCTCATGGAGATCTGTCAAACAAAATATAACAGAATAAATGGTAAGTTTATCTCTAGAATACTGGAAAGTGACACATTCCATGTTAATTGAATATTCCTGTTAACTGAATAATTTTCATTGGCAAAGTGGCTCTTCAATTAACAGGGTTCCACTGAACAGCAAAAAACAAATATCACAGACTAATTTGAAACTATGTACTTGTGAAATTTTCAAGTGGTCATTCTACAACATGTTTTAGCTGGTACTATACAGTTTTGAAGGTTAAAATGGCATTGTTATTGATCGAATGTCTACAAAAACACAAATAATAGACTGTGTCTGTGTTCCAATAATCTGTAACAATTAATTGACGGTTCTGGGGGTAGATCGAAGGCCTACAAAAACACAAAGAATATACTATGTCTGTGTTCCAATAATCTGTAACAATTTATTGACGGTTCCGGGGTGTGGTAGCTCAGCTAGTAGGGTTGCAAGCTGCAGGCCGAGAGGTTCCCGTCTGTGGCAACCATATTGTGTCCTTGTGCAAGACACTTCACCCCATTGCCCACATAGGGCCGTGGTGGCGTTTTGTACCAAGGCACACCGCACGACAATGGTGCAATTGTCTTCAACCAATGTTAACCCTGCATGTGAGTAGGTATGTTGGGGAGTTCACAGTTGCTCGCCATAGTTCGCCATTGCTCGGTGGTTCTCTCCAGGTACTCCGGCTTCCTCCACCCAAAACAACTATCGTGGTCATGACTAGCCACTATGCAGAAACATGTAATCTAAAACAGAAATAAATAAATATTCACAGTTCTTGTCTTCCTGTTTGTTGTTAATAAATTGCACCTTAACAATTAAATGGAGTTTGTCACCAACTGAATACACCCAAAGTGTAATCTGCAATTTGACCCAAACCGGCCGCTACATTTTGGCCTGAACCAACTGTTAATGCACACATACAGTGGAACAATTCAAAAACTTAACATTTTTTTTTATAAACTTAAACAATAGTAGTCACCAAAACATGTTGGATAACTTTTGGATGAACTTGTAACATTTTTTTTTTACTTTTTAGTGTTTTTTTTCTTTCCCATGGAGAAGTTATTTTCTTGATTGATGATTGAGTAAACATAAATTGAGTATAATTAAATAGATGTCAAATTGTCATTCATGTTTTGCTGCTCAGTGTTTCTTATTTTCATTATTACCCATTATTATAATTAGGGACCTTGTCCATTAGGACAAGACCCTTATTGTAACTATCTGATAATAAATTGTATGGCTGTTAGTAGTAGGAGATGTGGAGATCGGCCCAATTCAGGACTGGACCCCGGAAGTGACGTCATGTCACGTGACCTGGTGGTGCCATGTTTGGATGTCGTGGTAACCCGCGTGAGCGGTCATCTTGCGACGTCATCTCCATAGTGATATGTGGTGTGAGTGCGCATCCAATGGCAATATCCCCGGGCACCCCGATTTCGGCACCCCTTTTCATGAAAACATATAACCTTCGGCACCCCTTTTTTGTCATATGTGCTTATGTGAAAAGGCACAATGTGGCAGAATGTGCCCTAGCACATAGGCACATGCTTTATGTGCCGATGTGTGCTTATGTGAAAAGGCACAATGTGACACAATGTGCCCTATCACATAGGCACATGCTTCATATGCCGATATGTGCTTATGTGAAAAGGCACAATGTTACACAATGTGCCCTAGCACATAGGCACATACGGGTATTTGAGGATACCTATTGCCTGGTATTGTATTATTCGAGGATACCTACTAGAGAATCCCTTTTTTGTCACATGTGCTTATGTGAAAAAGCACAATGTGACACAATGTGCCCTACCACATAGGCACATACGGGTATTTGAGGATACCTATTTCTATTGCCTGGTATTGTATTATTCGAGGATACCTACTAGAGAATCCCTTTTTTGTCACATGTGCTTATGTGAAAAAGCACAATGTGACGCAATGTGCCCTAGCACATAGGCACATACGGGTATTTGAAGATACCTATGACCTGGTATTGTATTATTTGAGGATACCTATTTAGGACACCTTCTGGAGAATCCCTTTTTGTCATATGTGCTTATGTGAAAAAGCACAATGTGACACAATGTGCCCTAGCACATACGCACATGCTTTATGTGCCGATATGTGCTTATGTGAAAAGGCACAATGTGACACAATGTGCCCTAGCACATAGGCACATACGACCAAAAAGGGATTCCATAGCCACAGGTGTTTTCCAAAAGGGATTCTTAAAAAGGGATTCCGTAAAATGGGATTCCTATCGGACTCCGTAAAATGGGATTCCGTGTTTTAGATTAGTATCCAGTTTGGGTCAAATTGTTGGAGGACAGTTTGGATGCAATTCTCACGAATTAAGGGTGGCGCGGTGGTTCAATGGGTAAAGGTGCAGGCTGCAAGCCGAGAGGTTCTCGGTTCGAATCCCACCTGCGGCAAGCGCGTTGTGTCCTTGGGCAAGACACTCCACCCCATTGCCCATCTGGGGGCACGGTGACGTCGTGGGTAAAGGCGTATTGCACGTCGATGGTGCACTTGTCTTCAACCAATGCTAACCCTGCTGGTGTGGAGTTAGTATGCTGGGGAGCTGACAGTTGCTCGCCGTTGCTCGATGGTTCTCTCCGGGTACTCCGGCTTCCTCCACCCGTAAAACTGTCATGGTCATGATTAGCCACAGTGCAGAAATATATGACCTTAAACCCCAATAAATAAATAAATAAATAACTCACGAATTAAAGGCACCTTGAACCCAAGTCATTTCGTCCCCAGTCATTTCGGCCTTAAGTCAATTCAGCCCCATTATACCAAGTCATTTGACTCATTTCGGCCTCTATAAATATTTTTAAATATCTTTTAAATTTTAACATTTTTCTATTTAATTGTTTTTCAGCATTTATACCTCAAATAGATATTCAGGTATACATATGATATTTGGTATTCCTTCATGCCTAGTAGATTTTCTTTCATGATGAATAAATGAATGAAATTTTCAGCACGCCAAAGATGCACATGGACAATGTGGGATTTGAAATCCCTTGCGACCTGAATAATTTTATTTGCTTATGAATCCACGATAGTTGGAAGGTCAGTAATGTTATTTGGTTTGAGTGTGCGCATTGGAAGTGGGGTACTGGAGTCAGACCCCCGCGGACCTCGAACTGGAAGGTGATTAGGAATTGCGCATAACTACAAGAATTCTGCTCTGTGTTTTAGAAAAGGAGGACATATTTAAGGTAGTATCGAAATCGCAGTTTGCTGGTTGTTTTAGAAAATAGAAAAGAAAAAAGAAACCCTGTGAACCTCAAACTGGAGGGTGACTAGGATTTGTGCATAACAGCATGAATGAATGAGATGACTACACATATTTTACGAAATTTCAAACTAAACAAATTTCTCTTACTTATAGATAGCACCTTAAATGGATATTTTGTAATGTCGTGTAAAACTTTTCTGTACAATGTGTAAATACAAACGACTGAACATTACTTAATAAAGGTAATTACCTATTATTTCTAAACATAAACGGTGCGCTGATCTTTGTAGATCTCTACACTCAAACTGGTGTCGAAATGACCAAGGGGCCGAAGTGGCAGGGGCCGAAGTGACTAGGGCTGAAATTACTTTGAGGCTGAAGTGACCAAAGTCCAAAATGACTTGGGCCGAAGTGACTGGATATCATTCTCACAGATGAGAGACGTTAATTATTACAGAACACAGCGAATGTGAATTTACTGCAGAGATAATTGCTCGACGATATACATGTATATTAATATTTTTTTTCAATTAATATCGAGCCATATAATATTTTTTTTGAGAATTATTTTTTAGGAGTTAAAACGAATATCGTAGCGTATCTAAAATATCAGATGTGTACTGCTTTTCTTTTGGACGAATCTTCCCCGGGCCGAGTTTTGCCCACGCCGAATCTTTCTCCAGTTCCCGAATAAAGATGACATGCCATTTTCAATGGCGGTAAATATCCAAAAAGGTTACTATTTTCCATTTTTTAGTTTTTAGTGTTCGAAACTACGAACCACTGTTCGGAAATACAGATGGCACCAAAACGTAACACATGATTACTTCGTTTTGATTTCTGACGGGACCGATAATAACCTGTCAGTATCACTTTTCTCCAATTACACCCATTCTGTCCGCTAACCAAATCGTCCGCTGCAATTTTACCCAAGTCGTCCGCTGCAATTTTACCCAACTTTTCCGAAACTCGTCTGCTGGGGGAAAGTATTGTATTTTGATTTATATTTTATATATTTATTTATTATTTATAATAATTTTATTGCATACTTTATTGTATATTATCTATTGTAATATATCTTTGTGTACCTCTTGCATTAAGATTTCATATACCTATACGAAATTCTGAAAACAGACATGTCAGAACAAAATAAACAACTCAGACATCTAATTAATTTTGACACTGTTTAACGCGGCTCTAATTACTGTTTATTCAATAGATAACAGTGCAGTCACTGTGTATTGGTTGTAATCCACACATAGGCAGTTATGTCCACACATCTGTTCAGCAGGTAGTAAAAATCACCATTAGCGGTTAAATTAATTAATTAATTAATTAATTAAATTTTTGATGATTATTCCTGTAATTAGTATTTGGAATCTTATATTATTGCGTCCACAGAAATATTGCCCACGTGTGGAAAGTGACCAGTCCACGGCGACTGTACTGTGCCTATAATAATTATATTATTACAGCAAAAGTTCTTAAAGTATATGTATGTTATATTAAGTCCCGCAACATAATCTTAAAATTTTGCAATTATTCTTTTAAGAGCGCCAGTGGTGCTTTACAGTGAGTAATCGCAAAATTATATACAAATGTATTATAAGAATTAATTATATTAAGAAACACATCAAAATTTATGTTATATAGAGGTTCTCAAACGAGTGATGTTTGGATACAAGATTTTTTGAAACGTGTTTGATGAATTTGATTCACAACGAGCCTTTAGGCGAGTTGTGAATCGAATTCATCAAACGAGTTTCAAAAAATCTTATATCCAAACATCACGAGTTAAAGATTCTGTATATCACATGAATTTTCGAATGTTTTTTACACTTTTTATTTAATTCATTGTCGCTAAATTCTCCCAAAACAACCGACAATCTGTTCATTGGCTCAGACGCTTCACACCATGACGTCATGAATGCGCTTTACTTGCACCTGTTGTCGTAATTGACGTCATGTGAACTACGCACAAGAATGCAATGCTGCTGCTATGGGACTACGCGCCGATTAGACACTAGTTGATAATCAGGAAATAAGACATGGGTTGTTACGTCGAAATTAACGACGCTTCATGTGATATATTTAGTTCCGCAAAATAATCTTATAATTTTGCAATTATTCATCGAAGCGCACCACCGGCGCTTTACAATGAATAATTACAAAATTATTAGCAAATGTATTACAAGAATTAATTATATTAAAAAACGCATCAAAATTTATGTTGCATTAAGTTCCGAAACATAATCTTAAAATTTTGCAATTATTCATGGAAGAACGCCACCGGTGCTTTACAATGAATAATCGAAAAATTATTAGCAAATGTATTACAGGAATGAATTATAATAAGAAACGCATCAAAACTTGTTATAATTATATTAAGAAACACATCAAAACTTGTTATATTAAGTTCCGTAACATAATCGTATAACTTTGCAATTATTCATTGAAAAATATTTGCCATGCTGTGCTGTTATTATCTTGTGTACTGAATAAATATCATTATTTCGTTTCATACTGAATAAATTTCATTAATTTTATTTTCCATGTTTTCATACTACTCAAAGTTTCCTAAGCACAAAGTATATCCAACTTCCTGTTTTACGTTTTAGTTGAAATATTGTAATGAAAAGTGTATATATTTTTTGTTTAATTATATCTTTAATGATTTAAGTACAGAAATTAAGATTTTATTTGTGTTTGACATTGTTTTTTAGCTTTTGAATACGATAACCGTGGAACATGGATATTATTGGTAAAAGAGGAAATTTTTCAATATGCCAAAAGTTTGACGGAGCGAACTGGTGTGGCTTCAATATAGAGTTTGAGACCCATCACTGTTAATTATAATTTGACAACGCCTTCTCATTCTCCCAATCAGGTTCCTAGTGGTCCTTTGTGGGATGTTGTTCCATTATTGGACCAGCATGGCACCAAGCTCCTGAACACTTCTTGGCTGGACTGGACGGGATGAAATTGCAAGCTGCAACTCATTCCAGACATGTTCGATTGAATTGAGGTCAGGGGATCTTGCTGGCCAGTCCATACGCTCAATCTCCCCCCTCTGTCGGCACTCCCTGACAGTATGGGCAACATGAGGACGGGCATTATCGTCCATCAGAATGAATCTATCACCCACTGCACCTGCATACAATCTGACGTGGACATCCAGGATCTCATCAATATACCGTTGTGCAGTCAATATCAATGACACAGACCCTGTACGTCCATCCCTGCTGATGCCGCCCCAGACCACAATTGACCCTCCACCATAGTGGCCATGCTCAGCAATGTTGGCTGCATGGAATCGCTCTCCTAGTCTTCTCCATACCCTAGAACGCCTATCTGTGTGATCTAGGCAGTACCTTGACTCACCTGTAAAAAGGACAGGTCGCCAATCTTCTCTGGTCCATACAAACATGGTCCATGGCCCATTCATGTCGTGCCTGCAGGTGGTTCTGGGACAGCGGAATGCGAATACATGGTCTTTTCGATCGGAGACCACCTTCGTGCAACCTCGCCCGGATAGTCAGCGTCGAAACATTTACCCCGGATGCACTCTGAAGTCACTGCGAAGCTGGGTTTCTGTGGCAAAGCGGTTCCTACGGGTCTGGATGGTCAAAAACCGGTCTTCAGCTGCAGATATTGCCCTGTCTCTGCCACCACCATGTACCATGCCGTCTTACTGGTATGCCATACTGCTGAAATCTTACCCAGGCTCTTGTGATCACCGTATGGTGCACACCAAGGGCTTCAACAACCTGACGATGGGTAGCCCCTTGTTCAATGCGTATCTGTATACAATCGCACCCATATAATTATCAATTATCAGTTATATTATCAGTTATATGTGCAGTTTTTCGATTAAGGTTATCACTGGCAGACAAGTTGCAACGACATCAGGAGAGTTCGATCTGAAATAACGAGATCATCAGCTAAGCATATTGACAAATCTCCAGAAGGTCAGAATTCGAGTCATAATAATAATAACACTTTGGCCGGCCGCTGACTCTCGGATGAGAAGGCCTTGGTTACCCTTGAAGTGTAGATATGTATATATCACGCAAAGCCTTGATGCAAATTAGGTTGCAACAGCAAACGAACGAATTTGATATTTTGTCAGCCAAAACATTCCCAGAGGGGGGTAGGCCAACTAAAATTGAATGGGCAGTTCGACACCGGAAGTTACGCGATTTTTTCACTGAAATTTACTGTCCAGTTCAAAAACTCACATTGACGGCTATAGAGAATTCTCTTCTGGGGCACATTTATCTGACTGGGTATGTGGAACTCTTTGCGGGCCTACGGCCCGCTTGGGGTTCCTATAAGGATCATATAATGATATTTTTTTTTGCAACAAACCTCACAAAATCCTTCACTAGCCATTTTAAAGCGGAAAAATATAATTCAAATAGACCTGCCAAATCCGGGATCAAGGGGTTATAAGGATCATATTTGAGTTGACGCGCATTAGAAAAAAAACAGAATAGCAAAATGTGTAACTCAAACCAAAATCTACTTGGTGCTTCAAGCCGCCGTAGTTACCATCAAAAACAAAGTTTAAATTGCGCCGTATTGCGGGTGATTGAGTGCAAACCAGTTTTCTGAACTTCGAAAGTTTTGTTGCTTTATGTTCTCCCCAAGCTGGGGATACCTTCTATACCCCCACCCCCAGTATATTTATCTGTATATCTTTCCACTATGTGGTCACGGAGTACAGTGATGTAAAATATGTTAACCCATCATTTGTCAGTTATGAGATTTGGTGTTTTAAAAATTATCAATTTTCACAACGTTAGGCTGTCATTTTGAACTTGTTGTGGGTAAAATCGAAATATATTTTGCATTTATGATAATGATTCATTGCGTTCTTAGTATTGACTCCATTACCGGTGTCCTGCTAATTCATAGTCCCGAGATTGTAGGCTAAAATTGCCGACTTGAAGCCCTATTTTTGAAGTTTTTGACACTTTTTTCAGAAAAAATAATTTTGGTAAACTTTGTTACCCAGCTCTATGGAAAAGTATACCACTGAGAAACCTGTGAAAAATTTAGGTCAACTAGAAGATATCTGTCAATGAAAATGTGAGCGTTTTGGGGCAGGTTTTTCAGAAGAAAGTTAACACCAAAAGTGAAAGCTTACTACAATTATAAATTATAGGCATCTATGTTACATCTTGGGAAGTTTTAACGAAATCTGTAAGAGTATTCCCGAGAAGTCGGCTTCCCAAAAATATTGGAAAGAAGATAGAAAGAAAGAAAAGGGAAAAACTGAAAAATATGTAATGATCCCGTAGAAAAACAAATGACTTTTCCTTTCAGGAGAGCGAAAAATAATAATAATCCGTAGAAAAACAAATGTATTTTCCTGGGGAAAAGCCCCAAAACGGGAAAAACTAAAAAAAAATAATAACAGTATTTTGCGTTCAGGAAAAGCCAAACCAGACGGAGTGATTCTGTAGAATCATAGGCTTTTCCCTGGCGTAGAACACTCATTGAAAGAGTTCTGGGAATCAATAGTCTAATGCATGCTAAACATTTCCCCCTGAAATTTGCTTAATTTGTGAATGGTGGGTGTTAATATCTCCCTACAGTTCTTCCTAAATCTGTGAGAGAGGCGTTTGTAACAATGCTCAGAGTAACTTTGTCAGTCAGAAAGAATCTCCAGTAATGCATTGTAAGCGTTTTCATGTGTTCCAACGGTTCCAGACATCCAAGAGGACACTGCAATGTTTGTTCGGAAGAATCATCAAGGGCAAAGCATTGCCATCGGGAAGACACGTATTCATACTTTTACAATTTCTCTGTGCGTCCCAAGAAAACAATAGCCACTACTACATTAAAAACCAAGCTTGTTATAAGAGGTTACTACGTAATACGGAAACAGTTGATTCAGGCAATGGGGCCGCCATACGAACATTCTGCCTCCCTAGTGGAAACACTGACTGTTAATTGCGTAAAATCCAATTGTAGCTGTATTCAAATGAACGCAGACTTTCTAGAGAAATTGGCGTACCAAGGTCTCCAAACACTGCTGCCACACACACAAAAGACAACAATCTCGGCGTACATCACGCACAGAAAACTCACCATGCCCGAATTACTCCTGATAAAAAATGATCCTAGGTGAAAATTTTTAATTCAATATATGTGAAAATGCAGGAGAGCCGTAGTTAAAAAGGGTACGACCTAGGAGACAATCGGGATTCATCTAATATCTCTTTTGGTCAAATTACTTTTTGCTGGTCCAAGCATCCACTGGTGACAAATTATGTCTCCCCTTCCCAGAAGGGAGACATATTGTTTTAGTGCATATTCTTCTTCTTCATCTTCTCCTTCTTCTTCTTCTTTCTTCTTCTTGTTGTTGTTGTTGTTGTTGTTGTTGTTGTTGTTGTTGTTCTTCTTCTTCTTCTTCTTCTTCTTCTTCTTCTTCTTCTTCTTCTTCTCATACAAACTTTGTCCGCGCCATAACTTTTTTGTCTTTTGACCTACACCTTAGATACTCGGCATGTAGATGTATCACCATGAGCCGGTGTGCAGTGTACCATAGTGACCCTCATGGGACCTTGACCTTTGACCTGAAGGTCAGATTTATGTGTTTTTTAAGGGAAACATCATACAAACTTTGTCCGGGCCATAACTTTTTTGTCTTTTCACCTACACCTTAGATACTTGGCATGTGGATGTATCACCATGAACCGGTGTGAAGTGTACCATAGTGACCTTCATGTGACCTTGACATTTGACCTGAAGGTCAGATTTCTGCGCTCTTTTAAGGGAAACTGTCTGGACCAGAACTTTTTTGTATTTCGAGTCAGGCTTTAGATATTGGGATATGGATGTATCACCATGAGCTGGTGTGTAGCGTTCCATTATGACCTTCATGTGACCTTGACCTTTGATCTGAAGGTCAGATTCATGTTTTTTTCAAGGAAACTTTGTCCGGACCAAAACTTGTTTGTCTTTTGAGCCAGGCCTTAGATATTTGGAATGTGGATGTATCACCATGAGCCGGTGTGTCGCATACCATTGCGATATTCATGTGAGCTTGACCTCAAGGTCAAATTTATGTACTTCAAATAGGGAGTAATTGTCCAGACCAGAATTTTTTTTTTTTTTGACCTAGGACTTGGTTATTTGATATGTGGATGTGTCAC
This sequence comes from Pictodentalium vernedei, assembly GCA_031216915.1. NCBI lineage: Eukaryota > Metazoa > Mollusca > Scaphopoda > Dentaliida > Dentaliidae > Pictodentalium > Pictodentalium vernedei. Next base: position 455,382,607 of record CM062291.1, read on the forward strand.
CATGAGATCGCATGTCGTCTACCTCGACGACCTTCACGTGACTTTGACCTCTGACCTTAAGGTCAAATTTATGTACTTCAAATAGGGAATAATTTTCCAGACCAGAACTTTTTTGTTTTTTGACCTAGGACTTAGATATTTGACATTTGGATGTATCGCAATTAGACCGCATGTCACATGTAATCATGACCTTCATGTGATCTTGACCTCAAGGTCATATTTATGTACTTTAAATAGGGAGTAATTGTCCAGACCAGATTTTTTTTTCTTTTGGACATGTGGATATGTCACCATTAAACCGTATGTCCGCTACCTTGATGAACTGCATGTGACCTTGACCTCTGACCTCAAGGTCAAATTTATGTACTTCAAATAGGAAATAATTGTCCAGATCAGAACTTTTTTTTGTTTTTTGACCTAGGACTTAGATGATTGACATGTGGATGTATCACAATGAGACCACATGTCTTCATGACATTCATGTGACCTTGACCTTTGCACCCCAAGGTCAAGTTCAGATATTTTATAGAGTATTATTTGCCAGAGTCATCATAACTTTTTTCTCTTTAGAGGTAGACCTTACATATCTGGTATGATTGTCAATATTTTTATGTATATAACATTTGTAGTGCATAAAGTAGAAGAGAAGGGGAGACATATCTTTCAGTGTGCTAAAACACTTTATAGTTTACATCTAGATCGGATACGGCATGATTGAGTCGAACAATGCACTGCGTTGCACGGGTTGAAGGTTATGCGACACTGGGCGCAATAGAGACCCCTCCCATGTTAATTTTCGGGTCAAATAACCCATCGGCGCTAAGTGTCGCCTCTACTAGTGTACACAAAATTGTAGGGTATCTGAGGTTAAAGGGTTAACGCGACGCCAATTGCTATCGGGCCCACCTGATGACAATTTCTCATTCAAATTACCTTTCATTGTCAAATTACTTGAATATGCCAAATTTATACCCAGCTCGGCCGAGGAACTCCGGAGATGGAACAATGCCCGGCACAGGTTGAAGTGTTAACACAATGTTGGTCGCATTCGAGAACCACCCCATGTAGCCTTCTCGGTCAAATTATCCCCAGTTGCTACATTTCGTGGATTGGTCAAAGTCGAACTGTGCATGCCTCTTGAAACTCCCTCTTTTTAAATTAGGAAAATATCAAAATAGACTGTCACCCTAATCAGTTGACATAGGATCAAGTGTGTTTTTTTGATTTTTTTGTTTTTTGTTTTTTGTTTTTTGTTTTTTTGTTTTTTTTTTGGGGGGGGGGGGGGGGGGGGAGGGGGGGTGCTTGCAAGCAAATACAGTTATCTGCACTGATTGTATCGAACTCAGCATGCATGAATATTATTAATAGCAGGATGTTACTCTGTTAAAACACTGAAATGTGCTTGGCGCTTCCGAGCTGTCTCAGCTTACCAGCAAAAACAACGCAGTTTATAAAGCACGCCGTGTGACTGGGTGCAAACCAATTTTCTGAACTAACACATTCTAGTTGCTTTGTGTCCCCCCCCCCCCCCCCCCCCCATCTCATGTCTCTGACCATCAAACTCATTCCAAACACAGGATAGCCCGGCAGCTTGCGTTGTGATCACGGAGTACAGTGGGGTAGAATATGTTAACCCATCATTTGTCAGTTAACCTTTTCCCTAACATGAAAAGCAGACGACTCATAGGTTATGACGAGCTCGTTCCAACGAACGGTCATAACCTATGTTTTTGAGACAAAAAATGAAATTATAATGAAAATTAATTAGCGAGTTTTGTGAAAAGCGCTGGTCGGTTTTGATCGTTACGTTGGGTAAAGAGTTATAAGATGCAGAATTCTAAAAATGATCAATTTTCATGCCGTTTGGCGGTCATTTTTGACCCATTGCGAATAAAATGGAATGTTTTTTTTTACATTTATGATAATGATACATTGTGGTTCAACTGTTCTGTTAATTCATACTACCTTGATTGTAGGCGGAAATATCTGAATTCCAGGCCCATTTTTGAAGTTTTGGAAAAGTTTGACAGAAAAAATAATTTGGGTAAATAAACTTTTGTTACTAACTATTTTTCGAAAGGTTATTGTGATACATCAGTGAAAATGTCAGATCATTCGCCCATTTGGTACAGGAAATATTGATCAATATTTTTTTTTTTGGGGGGGGGGGGGGGGTGTGGGGGGGGGGGGTGGGTGGGTTCTGGCAGAAGAAAGTTATCGCCAAAGTGAAAAAGCTCATTACAAGCATAAATTAGAGGCGTCTGTGATCTGACGAAGTTTCAATAAAATATTTAGAGCGTTCTGGGGAATTCTGCTCTTGAAAAGTGTTGGAAAGAAAGAGGTAAAAAAAAATGATCCGTACAATAACAAAATCCTCCAAAAAACTTAAAACGTGTACTTTTTAAACAAGGTCGGGAAATATTTTTTTCCTGGTAGGCCTATAGTCTTGACTTTAACCCTCAGTGTAAGGCATAAAAGCGGAAACAAAAACTGTTTTCTTGTATTTGTAAAACTTTGAAGGAAAGTTATTTTGACTTTGTAATTTTATTAAATTTGAAAAATAAGCCAATGTATACAATGTTCAGCATTCTTAAATAAACAATCAAAAATTCAGTATAAATCTATAAATAATCAATCAAAACAACAGTATAAATCTAAAAATAATCAATCAAAACACCGGTATAAATCAATAAATAAACAATCAAAACACCGGTATAAATCTATAAGCAAACAATAAAAACACCGGTATAAATCCGTAAATAATCAATCAAAACACCGGTCTAAATCTATAAATAAACAATCAAAACACCGGTATAATACTATGAATAATCAATCAAACCACCTGTATAAATCTATAAGCAAACAGTCAATACACCGGTATAAATCTATAAATAATCAATCAAAACACCAGAATAAATCTAAAAATAATCAATCAAAACACCAGTATAAATCTATAAGCAAACAATCAAAACACCGGTATAAAACTATAAATAATCAATCAAACCACCAGTATAAATCTATAAGCAAACAGTCAATACACCGGTATAAATCTATAAATAATCAATCAAAACACCAGAATAAATCTAAAAATAATCAATCAAACCACCGGTACAAATCTATAAATAATCAATCAAAACACTGGTATAAATCCAAATAATCAATCAAAACACCAGTATACATCTATAAATAAACAATCAAAACACCGATATAAACTATACATAATCAATCAAAACATCGGTATAAATCCAAATAATCAATCAAAACACCAGTATAAATCTGTAAATAAACAATCAAAACACCGGTATAAACTATAAATAATCAATCAAAACACCGGTATAATTCTATAAATAAACAATCAAAACACCGGTATAAACTATAAATAATCAATCAAAACACTGGTATAAATCCAAATAATCAATCAAAACACCAGTATAAATCTATAAATAAACAATCAAAACATCGGTATAAATCCAAATAATCAATCAAAACACCGGTATAAATCTATACGTTGTTAATAAATAAATAAATTCTGTGGTTGGATGCTTAGACGTATTCGGAACCATCTCAGTTCCCTTTTCAGCTAAAATTACCCCAAATGACAAATTTCAGCTGCATCACTGTAAATCTCGGCGTACATCACATCGTTACATGAAGGGTTGACGAATGAAGTGTTAAAACAACTATGTACCTAAACTTCTTTCATGCTGCTCATATTAAAAAAATACCCTTATGTACCAAATTACATCTCTGAACATACAGGTGTTCATTCCGTTGTTGTTCTGGCTGAATTGTTAACGCAACGTTGGACGTAAAATTCATTCTATCAGTGTAACTCCTGGTAAAAAATTAACTCTTAGAAGCAAATTTGTACTAACTATGTGATACCTGTAAGTGTGCAATGGGGTATTGCTCTGCTTGAAGATTAATTGTAGAAGGGTTAATGGTACGTTGCACAGAAAACTCACCATGCCCGAATTACTCCTGATAAAAAATGATCCAAGCTGGAAATGTTTAATTCAATATATGTGAAAATGTAGGAGAGCCGTAGTTAAAAAGGGATAAAGCGACGAAGTAGACAGTCTGGATTCATCTAATATCTCCTTTGGTCAAATAACTTTTTGCTGGTCCATGCATCGACTTGTGACAGATTTATATCTAGATCGGGTACGGCATGATTGAGACGAACAATGCACGGCGTTGCACGGGTTGAAGGGTTATGCGACATTGGGCGCAATAGAGACCCCTCCCAAGTTAAGTTCCTGGTCAAATTACCCATGGGCGCTAAGTGTCGCCTCTACTGGTATACACAAAATTGTAGGGTATCTGAGGTTAAAGGGTTTACGCGACGCCAATTGCTATCGGACCCATCTGATGACAATTTCTTATTCAAATTACCTTTCATGGTCAAATTACTTGAATATGCCAAATTTATACCCAGCTCGGCCGAGGCACTCCGGAGATGGAGCAATGCTCGGCACAGGTGGAAGTGTTAACACAATGTTGGTCGCATTCGAGAACCATCCCATGTAGCCTTCTCGGGAAATTATCCCCGGTTGCTACATTTCGTGGATTGGTCAAAGGATATTAGAGTCGAAATGTGCATGCCTCCTGAAACTCCACCTTTTTAAAGTAGGAAAACATCAAAATAGACTGTCACCCTAATCAGTTGTCAGAGGATCAAGTGTGGGTTTTTTTGTTTTGTTTTTTTTTTTTTGTTCGTTTTTTTTTTTTTGGGGGGGGGGGGGTGGTGCTTGCAAGCAAATACCGTTAGCTGCAATGATTGTATCGAACTCAGCATGCATGAATATTATTAAGAGCAGGATGTTACTCTGTTAAAACACTGAAATGTGCTTGGCGCTTCCGAGCTGTCACAGGTTACCAGCAAAAACAATGCAGTTTATAAAGCACGCCGTGTTACTGGGTGCAAAGCAATTTTCTGAACTAACACATTCTAGTTGCTTTGTGTCCTCCCCATCTCACGTCTCTGACTATCAAACTCATTCCAAACACAGGATAGCCCCGCAGCTTGCGTTGTGATCACGGAGTACAGTGGGGTAGAACATGTTAACCCATCATTTGTTAGTTAACTTTTTACCTAACATGAAAAGCAGACGACTTATAGGTTATGACGAGCTCATTCCAAAGAAGGGTCATAACCTATGTTTTTGTGACAAAAAATGAAAAAATAATGAAAATTAATTAGCGAGTTTTGAGAAAAGCGCTGGTCGGTTTTGATCGTTACGTTGGGTAAAGAGTTATAAGATGCAGAATTCTAAAAATGATCAATTTTCATGCCGTTTGGCGGTCATTTTTGACCCATTGCGAATAAAATGGAATGTTTTTTTTACATTTATGATAATGATACATTGTGTTTCAACTGTTCTGGTAATTCATACTACCTTGATTGTAGGCGGAAATATCTGAATTCCAGGCCTATTTTTGAAGTTTTGGAAAAGTTTGACAGAAAAAATAATTTGGGTAAATAAACTTTTGTTACTAACTATTTTTCGAAAAGGTTATTTGTGATACATCAATGAAAATGTCAGATCATTCGCCCATTTGGTACAGGAAATATTGATCAATAATTTTTTTTTTTTTTTTTTTTTTTGGGGGGGGGGGGGTGGTGGGTGGGATCTGGCAGAAGAAAGTTATCGCCAAAGTGAAAAAGCTCATTACAAGTATAAATTAGAGGCGTCTGTGATCTGACGAAGTTTCAATAAAATATTTAGAGCGTTCTGGGGAATTCTGCTCTTGAAAAGTGTTGGAAAGAAAGAGGTCAAAAATAATGATCCGTACAATAACAAAATCCTCCAAAAAACTTGAAACGTGTACTTTTTAAACAAGGTCGGGAAATAGTTTTTTCCTCGTAGGCCTATAGTCTTGACTTTAACCCTCAGTGTAAGGCATAAAAGCGGAAACAAAAACTGTTTCTTGTATTTGTAAAACTTTGAAGGAAAGTTTTGAAAGTTACTTTGACTTTGTAATTTTATTAAATTTGAAAAATAAGCCAATGTATACAATGTTCAGCATTCTTAAATAAACAATCAAAAATTCAGTATATATCTATAAATAATCAATCAAAACACCAGTATAAATCTAAAAATAATCACTCAAAACACCGGTGTAAATCTATAAGCAAACAATAAAAACACCGGTATAAATCCGTAAATAATCAATCAAAACACCGGTCTAAATCTATAAATAAACAATCAAAACACCGGTATAATACTATGAATAATCAATCAAAACGCCAGTATAAATCTATAAGCAAACAATCAAAACACCGGTATAAAACTATAAATAATCAATCAAACCACCAGAATAAATCTATAAATAAACAATCAAAACACCGGTATAAATCTATAAATAATCAATCAAACCACCAGAATAAATCTATAAATAAACAATCAAACCAACGGTACAAATCTATAAATAATCAATCAAAACACTGGTATAGATCCAAATAATCAATCAAAACACCAGTATACATCTATAAATAAACAATCAAAACACCGATATAAACTATACATAATCAATCAAAACATCGGTATAAATCCAAATAATCAATCAAAACACCAGTATAAATCTGTAAATAAACAATCAAAACACCGGTATAAACTATAAATAATCATTCAAAACACCGGTATAAATCTATAAATAAACAATCAAAACACCGGTATAAACTATACATAATCAATCAAAACATCGGTATAAATCCAAATAATCAATCAAAACACCAGTATAAATCTATGAATAAACAATCAAAACACCGGTATAAACTATAAATAGTCAATCAAAACACCGGTATAAATCTATACGTAGTTAATAAATATATTCTGTGGTTGGATGCTTAGACGTATTCGGAACCATCTCAGTTCCCTTTTCAGCTAAAATTACCCCAAATGACAAATTTCAGCTGTATCACTGTAAATCTCGGCGTACATCACGTCGTTGCATGAAGGGTTGACGAATGAAGGGTTAAAACAACTATGTACCTAAACTTCTTTCATGCTGCTCATATTAAAAAAATACCCTTATGTACCAAATTACATCTCTGAACATACAGGTGTACATACCGTTGTTGTTCTGGCTGAATTGTTAACGCAACGTTGAACGTAAAATTCATTCTATCAGTGTAACTCCTGGTGAAAAATTAACCCATAGAACAAAATTTCTACTAACTATGTGATATCTGTAAGTGTGCACCTGAGGTATTGCTCTGCTTGAAGATTCACTGTTGAAGGGTTAATGGAACATTGCACCGAAAACTCACCATGCCCGAATTACTCCTGATAAAAAATGATCCAAGCCGGAAATGTTTAATTTAATATATGTGAAAATGTAGGAGAGCCGTAGTTAAAAAGGGATAAAGCGACGTAGTAGACAATCGGGATTCATCTAATATCTCTTTTGGTCAAATTACTTTTTGCTGGTCCATGCATCGACTTGTGACAGATTTATATCTAGATCGGGTAGGGCATGATTGAGTCGAACAATGCACGGCATTGCACGGATTGAAGGATTATGGGACATTGGGCGCAATAGAGACCTCTCCCAAGTTAATTTCCTGGTCAAATTACCCATGGGCGCTAAGTGTCGCCTCTACTGGTATACACAAAATTGTAGTGTATCTGAGGTTAAAGGGTTTACGCGACGCCTATTGGTATCGGACCCATCTGATGACAATTTCTTATTCAAATTACCTTTCATTGTCAAATTACTTGAATATGCCAAATTTATACCCAGCTCGGCCGAGGCACCCCGGGGATGGAACAATGCCCGGCACAGGTTGAAGTATTAACACAATGTTGGTCGCATTCGAGAACCACCCCATGTAGCCTTCTCGGGCAAATTATCCCCGGTTGATACATTTCGTGGATTGGTCAAAGGATATTAGAGTCGAAATGTGCATGCCTCCTGAAACTCCACCTTTTTAAAGTAGGAAAACATCAAAATAGACTGTCACCCTAATCAGTTGTCAGAGGATCAAGTGTGGGTTTTTTTGTTTTGTTTTTTTTTTTGTTCGTTTTTTTTTTTTTTGGGGGGGGGGGGGGTGGTGCTTGCAAGCAAATACCGTTAGCTGCAATGATTGTATCGAACTCAGCATGCATGAATATTATTAAGAGCAGGATGTTACTCTGTTAAAACACTGAAATGTGCTTGGCGCTTCCGAGCTGTCACAGGTTACCAGCAAAAACAATGCAGTTTATAAAGCACGCCGTGTTACTGGGTGCAAAGCAATTTTCTGAACTAACACATTCTAGTTGCTTTGTGTCCTCCCCATCTCACGTCTCTGACTATCAAACTCATTCCAAACACAGGATAGCCCCGCAGCTTGCGTTGTGATCACGGAGTACAGTGGGGTAGAACATGTTAACCCATCATTTGTTAGTTAACTTTTTACCTAACATGAAAAGCAGACGACTTATAGGTTATGACGAGCTCATTCCAAAGAAGGGTCATAACCTATGTTTTTGTGACAAAAAATGAAAAAATAATGAAAATTAATTAGCGAGTTTTGAGAAAAGCGCTGGTCGGTTTTGATCGTTACGTTGGGTAAAGAGTTATAAGATGCAGAATTCTAAAAACGATCAATGTTCATGCCATTTGGCGGTCATTTATGACCCATTGCGAATAAAATGGAATGTTTTTTTTTACATTTATGATAATGATACATTGTGTTTCAACTGTTCTGTTAATTCATACTACCTTGATTGTAGGCGGAAATATCTGAATTCCAGGCCTATTTTTGAAGTTTTGGAAAAGTTTGACAGAAAAAATAATTTGGGTAAATAAACTTTTGTTACTAACTATTTTTCGAAAAGGTTATTTGTGATACATCAATGAAAATGTCAGATCATTCGCTCATTTGGTACAGTAAATATTGATCAATAATTTTTTTTTTTTTTTTTTTTTGGGGGGGGGGGGGGGGTGGTGGGTGGGATCTGGCAGAAGAAAGTTATCGCCAAAGTGAAAAAGCTCATTACAAGTATAAATTAGAGGCGTCTGTGATCTGACGAAGTTTCAATAAAATATTTAGAGCGTTCTTGGGAATTCTGCTCTTGAAAAGTGTTGGAAAGAAAGAGGTCAAAAATAATGATCCGTACAATAACAAAATCCTCCAAAAAACTTATAACGTGTACTTTTTAAACAAGGTCGGGAAATATTTTTTTCCTCGTAGGCCTATAGTCTTGACTTTAACCCTCAGTGTAAGGCATAAAAACGAAACAAAAACTGTTTCTTGTATTTGTAAAACTTTGAAGGAAAGTTTTGAAAGTGACTTTGACTTTGTAATTTTATTAAATTTGAAAAATAAGCCAATGTATACAATGTTCAGCATTCTTAAATAAACAATCAAAAATTCAGTATATATCTATAAATAATCAATCAAAACACCAGTATAAATCTAAAAATAATCAATCAAAACACCGGTATAAATCAATAAATAAACAATCAAAACACCGGTATAAATCTATAAGCAAACAATAAAAACACCGGTATAAATCCGTAAATAATCAATCAAAACACCGGTCTAAATCTATAAATAAACAATCAAAACACTGGTATAATGCTATGAATAATCAATCAAAACACCGGTATAAATCTATAAGCAAACAATCAAAACACCGGTATAAATCCGTAAATAATCAATCAAAACACCAGTATAAATCTATAAGCAAACAATCAAAACACCGGTATAAAACTATAAATAATCAGTCAAAACACCGGTATAAAACTATAAATAATCAATCAAAACACCGGTATAAATCTATAAATAAACAATCAAAAAACCGGTATAAATCTATAAATAAACAATCAAAACACCGGTATAAATCTATAAATAATCAATCAAAACACCAGTATAAATCTGTAAATAAACAATCAAAACACCGGTATAAACTATAAATAGTTAATCAAAACACCGCTATAAATCTGTACGTAGTTAATAAATATATTCCGTGGTTGGATGCTTAGACGTATTCGGAACCATCTCAGTTCCCTTTTCAGCTAAAATTACCCGAAATGACAAATTTCAGCTGCATCACTGTAAATCTCGGCGTACATCACGTCGTTGCATGAAGGGTTGACGAATGAAGGGTTAAAACAACTATGTACCTAAACTTCTTTCATGCTGCTCCTATTAAAAAAATACCCTTATGTACCAAATTACATCTCTGAACATACAGGTGTACATACCGTTGTTGTTCTGGCTGAATTTTTAACGCAACGTTGGACGTAAAATTCATTCTATCAGTGTAACTCCTGGTAAAAAAATAGCCCTTAGACGCAAATTTGTACTAACTATGTGATATCTGTAAGTGTGCAACGGGGGTATTGCTCTGCTTGAAGATTAACTGTTGAAGGGTTAATGGTACGTTGCACAGAAAACTCACCATGCCCGAATTACTCCTGATAAAAAATGATCCAAGCTGGAAGTGTTTAATTGAATATATGTGAAAATGTAGGAGAGCCGTAGTTAAAAAGGGATAAAGCGACGTAGTAGACAATCGGGATTCATCTAATATCTCCTTTGGTCAAATTACTTTTTGCTGGTCCATGCATCCACTTGTGACAGATTTATATCTAGATCGGGTACGGCATGATTGAGACGAACAATGCACGGCGTTGCACGGGTTGAAGGGTTATGCGACATTGGGCGCAATAGAGACCCCTCCCAAGTTAATTTCCTGGTCAAATTACCCATGGGCGCTAAGTGTCGCCTCTACTGGTATACACAAAATTGTAGGGTATCTGAGGTTAAAGGGTTTACGCGACGCCAATTGCTATCGGACCCATCTGATGACAATTTCTTATTCAAATTACCTTTCATGGTCAAATTACTTGAATATGCCAAATTTATACCCAGCTCGGCCGAGGCACTCCGGAGATGGAACAATGCTCGGCACAGGTGGAAGTGTTAACACAATGTTGGTCGCATTCGAGAACCATCGCATGTAGCCTTCTCGGGCAAATTATCCCCGGTTGCTACATTTCGTGGATTGGTCAAAGGATATTAGAGTCGAAATGTGCATGCCTCCTGAAACTCCATCTTTTTAAAGTAGGAAAACATCAAAATAGACTGTCACCCTAATCAGTTGTCAGAGGATCAAGTGTGGGTTTTTTTTTTTTTTTTTTTTTTTTTTTTTTTTTTTTTTTTTTTTTTTTTTTTCTTTTTTATTGGGGGGGGGGGGGGGGGGTGGTGCTTGCAAGCAAATACCGTTAGCTGCAATGATTGTATCGAACTCAGCATGCATGAATATAATTAAGAGCAGGATGTTACTCTGTTAAAACACTGAAATGTGCTTGGCGCTTCCGAGCTGTCACAGGTTACCAGCAAAAACAATGCAGTTTATAAAGCACGCCGTGTTACTGGGTGCAAAGCAATTTTCTGAACTAACACATTCTAGTTGCTTTGTGTCCTCCCCATCTCACGTCTCTGACTCTCAAACTCATTCCAAACACAGGATAGCCCCGCAGCTTGCGTTGTGATCACGGAGTACAGTGGGGTAGAACATGTTAACCCATCATTTGTTAGTTAACTTTTTACCTAACATGAAAAGCAGACGACTCATAGGTTATGACGAGCTCATTCCAACGAAGGGTCATAACCTATGTTTTTGAGACAAAAAATGAAAAAAAATAATGAAAATTAATTAGCGAGTTTTGAGAAAAGCGCTGGTCGGTTTTGATCGTTACGTTGGGTAAAGAGTTATAAGATGCAGAATTCTAAAAATGATCAATCTTCATGCCGTTTGGCGGTCATTTTTGACCCATTGCGAATAAAATGGAATGTTGTTTTTACATTTATGATAATGATACATTGTGTTTCAACTGTTCTGTTAATTCAAACTACCTTGATTGTAGGCGGAAATATCTGCATTCCAGGCCTATTTTTGAAGTTTTGGAAAAGTTTGACAGAAAAAATAATTTGGGTAAATAAACTTTTGTTACTAACTATTTTTCGAAAAGGTTATTTGTGATACATCAATGAAAATGTCAGATCATTCGCTCATTTGGTACAGTAATTTGGGGGGGGGGGGGGGGGTGGGGGGGGTGGTGGGTGGGATCTGGCAGAAGAAAGTTATCGCCAAAGTGAAAAAGCTCATTACAAGTATAAATTAGAGGCGTCTGTGATCTGACGAAGTTTCAATAAAATATTTAGAGCGTTCTGGGGAATTCTGCTCTTGAAAAGTGTTGGAAAGAAAGAGGTCAAAAATAATGATCCGTACAATAACAAAATCCTCCAAAAAACTTAAAACGTGTACTTTTTAAACAAGGTCGGGAAATATTTTTTTCCTCGTAGGCCTATAGTCTTGACTTTAACCCTCAGGGTAAGGCATAAAAGCGGAAACAAAAACTGTTTCTTGTATTTGTAAAACTTTGAAAGAAAGTTTTGAAAGTTACTTTGACTTTGTAATTTTATTAAATTTGAAAAATAAGCCAATGTATACAATGTTCAGCATTCTTAAATAAACAATCACAAATTCAGTATAAATCTATAAATAATCAATCAAAACAACAGTATAAATCTAAAAATAATCAATCAAAACACCGGTATAAATCAATAAATAAACAATCAAAACACCGGTATAAATCTATAAGCAAACAATAAAAACACCGGTATAAATCCGTAAATAATCAATCAAAACACCGGTATAAATCTATAAATAAACAATCAAAACACCGGTATAATACTATGAATAATCAATCAAAACACCAGTATACATCTATAAGCAAACAATCAAAACACCGGTATAAAACTATAAATAATCAATCAAAACACCAGTACAAATCTATAAATAATCAATCAAAACACTGGTATAGATCCAAATAATCAATCAAAACACCAGTATACATCTATAAATAAACAATCAAAACACCGGTACAAACTATAAATAATCAATCAAACCACCGGTACAAATCTATAAATAATCAATCAAAACACTGGTATAGATCCAAATAATCAATCGAAACACCAGTATACATCTATAAATAATCAATCAAAACACCGGTATAAATCTAAAAATAATCAATCAAAACACCGGTATAAATCTAAAAATAATCAATCAAAACGCCGGTATAAATCAATAAATAAACAATCAAAACACCGGTATAAATCTATAAGCAAACAATAAAAACACCGGTATAAATCCGTAAATAATCAATCAAAACACCGGTCTAAATCTATAAATAAACAATCAAAACACCGGTATAATACTATGAATAATCAATCAAAACACCGGTATAAATCTATAAGCAAACAATCAAAACACCGGTATAATACTATGAATAATCAATCAAAACACCACTATACATCTATAAGCAAACAATCAAAACACCGGTATAAAACTATAAATAATCAATCAAACCACCAGTACAAATCTATAAATAATCAATCAAAACACTGGTATAGATCCAAATAATCAATCAAAACACCAGTATACATCTATAAATAAACAATCAAAACACCGGTGTAAACTATAAATAATCAATCAAACCACCGGTACAAATCTATAAATAATCAATCAAAACACTGGTATAGATCCAAATAATCAATCAAAACACCAGTATACATCTATAAATAAACAATCAAAACACCGGTGTAAACTATAAATAATCAATCAAAACATCGGAATAAATCCAAATAATCAATCAAAACACCAGTATAAATCTGTAAATAAACAATCAAAACACCGGTATAAACTATAAATAATCAATCAAAACACCGGTATAAATCTATAAATAAACAATCAAAACACCGGTATAAATCCAAATAATCAATCAAAACACCAGAATAAATCTATAAATAAACAATCAAAACACCGGTATAAACTATAAATAGTCAATCAAAACACCGGTATAAGTCTATACGTAGTTAATAAATAAATATATTCTGTGGTTGGATGCTTAGACGTATTCGGAACCATCTCAGTTCCCTTTTCAGCTAAAATTACCCCAAATGACAAATTTCAGCTGCATCACTGTAAATCTCGGCGTACATCACGTCGTTGCATGAAGGGTTGACGAATGAAGGGTTAAAACAACTATGTACCTAAACTTCTTTCATGCTGCTCATATTAAAAAAATACCCTTATGTACCAAATTACATCTCTGAACATACAGGTGTACATTCCGTTGTTGTTCTGGCTGAATTGTTAACGCAACGTTGAACGTAAAATTCATTCTATCAGTGTAACTCCTGGTAAAAAATTAACCCTTAGAACCAAATTTCTACTAACTATGTGATATCTGTAAGTGTGCACCTGAGGTATTGCTCTGCTTGAAGATTCACTGTTGAAGGGTTAATGGTACGTTGCACCGAAAACTCACCATGCCCGAATTACTCCTGATAAAAAATGATCCAAGCTGGAAGTGTTTAATTCAATATATGTGAAAATGTAGGAGAGCCGTAGATAAATAGGGATAAAGCGACGTAGTAGACAATCGGGATTCATCGAATATCTCTCTTGGTCAAATTACTTTTTGCTGGTCCAAGCATCCACTGCTGACAGATTTATATCTAGATCGGGCACGGCATGATTGAGTCGAACAACGCACGGCGTTGCACGGGTTGAAGGGTTATGCGACATTGGGCGCAATAGAGACCCCTCCCATGTTAATTTCCTGGTCAAATTACCCATGGGCGCTAAGTGTCGCCTCTACTGGTATACACAAAATTGTAGGGTATCTGAGCTTAAAGGGTTTACGCGACGCCAATTGCTATCGGGGCCCATCTGATGACAAGTTCTTATTCAAATTACCTTTTATGGTCAAATTACTTGAATATGCCAAATTTATACCCAGCTCGGCCGAGGCACTCCGGAGATGGAACAATGCCCGGCACAGGTGGAAGTGTTAACACAATGTTGGTCGCATTCGAGAACCACCCCATGTAGCCTTCTCGGTCAAATTATCCCCGGTTGCTACATTTCGTGGATTGGTCAAAGGATATCAGAGTCGAACTGTGCATGCCTCTTGAAACTCCCTCTTTTTAAAGTAGGAAAACATCAAATCAGACTGTCGCCCTGATGAGTTGACAGAGGATCAAGTGTTTTTTTTTGTTTTTGTTTTTTTTTGGGGTGGGGTGGGGGGGGGGGGGGGTTGCGTTGCGTTGTGATCACGGAGTACAGTGGGGTAGAATATGTTAACCCATCATATGTCAGTTAACCTTTTACCTAACATGGAAAGCAGACGACTCATAGGTTATGACGAGCTCGTTCCAACGAACGGTCATAACCTATGTTTTTGAGATAAAAAAATGAAATTATAATGAAAATTAATTAGCGAGTTTTGAGAAAAGCGCTGGTCGGTTTTGATCGTTACGTTGGGTAAAGAGTTATAAGATGCAGAATTCTAAAAATGATCAATTCTCATGCCGTTTGGCGGTCATTTTTGACCCATTGCGAATAAAATGGAATGTTTTTTTTTACATTTATGATAATGATACATTGTGGTTGAACTGTTCTGTTAATTCATACTACCTTGATTGTAGGCTGAAATATCTGAATTCCAGGCCCATTTTTGAAGTTTTGGAAAAGTTTGACAGAAAAAATAATTTGGGTAAATAAACTTTTGTCACTAACTATTTTTCGAAAAGGTTATTTGTGATGCATCAGTGAAAATGTCAGATCATTCGCCCATTTGGTACAGGAAATATTGATCAATAATTTTTTTTTTTTTTTGGGGGGGGGGGGAGGGTGGGTTGGTGGGTGGGATCTGCCAGAAGAAAGTTATCGCCAAAGTGAAAAAGCTCATTACAAGCAAAAATTAGAGGCGTCTGTGATCTGACGAAGTTTCACTAAAATATTTAGAGCGTTCTGGGGATTTCTGCTCTTGAAAAGTGAAAAGAAAGAGGTCAAAAATAATGATCCGTACAATAACAAAATCCCCCCCAAAACTTGAAACGTGTACTTTTAAACAAGGTCGGGATATATTTTTTTCCTCGTAGGCCTATAGTCTTGACTTTAACCCTCAGTGTAAGGCATAAAAGCGGAAACAAAAACTGTTTCTTGTATTTGTAAAACTTTGAAGGAAAGTTTTGAAAGTTATTTTGACTTTATAATTTTATTAAATTTGAAGAAACAAAACATGACTTACATTATATTTACAAGCCAATGTATACAATGTTCAGCATTCTTAAATAAAAAATAAAAAATTCAGTATAAACATATAAATAATCAATCAAAACAATAGTATGAATCTTAAAATAATCAATCAAAACACCGGTATAAATCTATATCATCAATCAAAACACCAGTATAAATCTATAAGTAAACAATCAAAACATCGGTATAAACTATAAATAATCAATCAAAACACTGCTATAAATCCAAATAATCAAAACACCGGTACAAATCTATAAATAAACAATCAAAACACCGGTATAATTCTATAATCAAACAATCAATACACCGGTATAAAACTATAAATAATCAATCAAAACACCGGTATAAAACTATAAATAATCAATCAAAACAGCGCTATAAATCTATAAATAATGAGTCAAAACACCGGTATAAATCTATAAATAAACAATCAAAACACCGGTATAATTCTATAAGCAAACAATCAATACACCGGTATAAAACTATAAATAATCAATCAAAACACCGGTATAAAACTATAAATAATCAATCAAAACACCGGTATAAAACTATAAATAATCAATCAAAACACCGGTATAAAACTATAAATAATCAATCAAAACAGCGCTATAAATCTATAAATAATGAGTCAAAACACCGGTATAAATCTATAAATAATCAATCAATCAAAACACCGGTATAAATCTATAAATAATCGATCAAAACACCGGTATAAGACTATAAATAATCAATCAAAACACCGGTATAAAACTATAAATAATCAATCAAAACAGCGCTATAAATCTATAAATAATGAGTCAAAACACCGGTATCAGTCTACAAATAATCAATCAATCACAACACCGGTATAAATCGATAAATAATCAATCAAAACACCGGTATACAACTATAAATAATCAATCAAAACACCGATATAAAACTATAAATAATCAATCAAAACACCTGTATAAATCTATAAGTAATGAGTCAAAACACCGGTAGCAATCTATAAATAATCAATCAATCAAAACACCGGTATAAATCTATAAATAATCAATAAAAACACCGGTATAAAACTATAAATAATCAATCAAAACACCGGTATAAAACTATAAATAATCAATCAAAACATCGCTATAAATCTATAAATAATGAGTCAAAACACCGGTATCAATCTATAACTAATCAATCAATCAAAACACCGGTATAAATCTATAAATAATCAATCAAAACACCGGTATAAATCTATAAATAATTAATCAAGCCATTAGTATATATATATCTATAACTACTTGACTATGAAGGATAGAATTCCTAGTCGTATCTATTCTATCATGGCGTTACAAGTTATGGAGTTTAATGTGTTTTCAGAGTGAACTGGCAGTCTTGTAGAGGATTTTGGCTGCTTGTATACACAAAGATTTGAACACTGTATGCTATTAGTATTAGAAAATGCATTACAACTTGGCAGTGTCTATATAGTGTACTGCAGTGTAGATTATGGATCTTAACCAATCAAAATTCAGATAGGAGAAATTTTAATTTCATCATTTAAATTTGAACAAAATAACGTTTTCACGTTAAGGGTCATCTCACTTGATGTTGGCAGATAAACAAAAATCACCAAATATCCATTCCTGGTTCTCGGAAAGCCTTATAATATTTATTGAATTCGCATCGGCACAGATAAAAAGAAAACAATGAGTTTGTTTAAACATACGTTCTTTACAACTTTCGTTTCGATGTCACATACTCATTCATGCCAACAATTCATCTGTAAAACGTCGTAAACGTCATAAACAAGAGCAAAGGTATAAGAGCGGAAAAACATTCGTCTCTAATTTACGGACTGAGCTTCGAAAACTCGTTTGTGAACCGATAAAATTACCTTATTCACTTCGAAAAACTTTTAAAGAATGTCCATGTCACGCAGAAAATGTTGTGCATACCACAGTTTAAGAATTTAATTTCACAATTTAATAGGGAACAGATAAAGCCAAAAGCAAATAACCAAAACATTGAAATGCCAAGAGATGTTTCTGTAACATAAAACTTCAGGCAGGAAATAGAAACCAGTGATAATTTATTTAAATTAGTTTTAATCGGGCTTTGCTGACGTGGAGTGAAAATAAAACGGAAAAACGCGAGTGTTTGTAACCTTTATTTGATCACGCCCATAATTTTCACGTTGTTATTTGTTGATGTTTTTCTTCGATTTAATTAGTTGTCCTCAAGGGATCCTCTTCTCAGAACAAGACCCCAAGAGTGTTTTACTTTCAGGAAAAGCTAAAATAAATGTACAAAGTTATAATGACATAAATTAAGTAGACTGAGTGATTCTGTAGAAATACAGGTTTTCCATGACTGTTGAAAAGCCCTGAAAGAGTTATTGTTAATTAATAGTCTATTGCATGTGAAACTCTTCCTCATGAAGTTTGCTCAGTTTGTCAATGGCAGGTGGTAGGAGGTTTCTTTTCTTCCCAACTCTGTCAGAGAGGCGTTTGTGAAACCTGGCGTACCTTTGTCAGCCAGGAATGTAGAATAATTGCGTATATGTCCTCCGACTGTTGGATACTGTGACATTGCACTGCATGAAGATTTAATGGTTGAAGGGTTAATGACACGTTACGCAGAAAACTCACTCTGCCCATATTTCTCCGGATAAAAAAATGACCCTTGACAGTTTTTAATTCAATATGTATGAAAATATAGGAGTGCAATAGTTAAAAGATTAAAGTAAATTGGACACACTCGGGACACATCTAATGTCTCCTTCTTGGTAAAATTATATCTTCTTCTCTGGTCACTCATAGGTACCAAATTCATATCTAGATTCACCGTGGCATATTTAGTTATTTATTGGAGTTTAAACATTTACCTACCACGAAGAGCAGACGACGCCTGCAAACAAAATTCATGAAAAACTAAATATTTTCATTTTTTGTCTCAAAATCATAGCTTATGACCCCTCTTTGGAACGAGCTCATCGAGACAAAAAATAAAACAATAATGAAAATTTAATGGTGTTTTTTGTAAATAGTGTTGGCCGGTTTTTGCAGTTACGTTGGGTAAAGGGTTAACGACACTTTCGACAGACAGGGTAATCTCGTGTCGAACAGTTTCGCGGGAAGAGGAAGCCGAAGTATCCGGAGATACCATCGAGCAACGGCGAGAAACTGTCAGACTCCCCAACATATTAACTTCACACAATCAGAGTTAGCATTTGTTGAAGACAGGTGCACCCTTGACGTGCAGTTCCCAATGTTGCATGGTAGAGTTGAACAATGCACGACGCTGCACGGGCTGAATGGTCATGCGAATATCGAGAGACCCATACCATGTCCTTTACTCATGGGCGATAAATTTCGCCTCTATTGGTATAAGAAAATGTAGGAGTGCTGTGGTTGTCTCACCCCAGATATTTGTCCCAAAATCAAGAGAGCTGGCATTTTTCTGGCACAAATGCAATGTGAAAAGACAGTTACATACGTTGAAGGGTTAACGTAGAGTCGGAATGCATGGCAGAGTCGAGCACTGCAGGGCTAGGGACGTAGCTACAAGGGGAGGGGTGGGGGTTGTGTCTCGCCCTCAATTTTAGTCCAAAAATAAAGATAGTTCGAAGTTTTTCCGGCAAAAATGCAAGCAGTTGGTAATTCGAAGTTTTCTTCCGATTGTGGTATTACATTTTCGTGAAAATTCCAACCACCGACACCCACGGACAGAGTCTGATCGAACAACGCAAGATTTTCCGACTACTCAGCGGCTACGAGGTTAATTCCACAATCATGGTCGTGCCACCTGTTTTGTTCTCTTCTATATGCAATGCACTCACAAAGTGCAGTTTGTATTAGAACTTAAAATATGCCTCCTGTGAGGCTGTGTGTTTTTAAAGTTACTACCTAAAATTGTGCACAGTTTTCTTTCGCTCCGTACTCACATGAAAGACATTTTTAGCTAGACTGAACATTTTGATTGATTGATTTATTTCTTAAGTCTAACGACACTTTAACAGCCAAGGTCATATCGTGCCGGTGCCAGTTTTACTGGTGGAGGAAGCCGGAGTACCAGGAGAGAACCAACGAGCAGCTGTCAGCTCCCAAACATCGTAACTCCGCACTGCAGCAACGGCGGGGCTGGATTGGTTGGAGGTATGCGCACCAGCGACGTGCAGGACTCCTTAGTACAGCGCTATCGTGCCCACATGTGGACAATCGGGGTTAAGTGCCTTGCCAAAGGACACAACGCGGGAGTCCGAATCGATCGCTCAGACGGTCACCCATCCAAGGACTAACCGGTTTCGACGTTGTTCAGCTTCGAAAATTTCGATTTGTATTTGGTAGTATTGTTGAATTAATATCTCATAAATATTGTACCATATAGGCTGAGCTTGTTAACTAACTCATAACTCATACTTTGTAAGTATAATGAATGTTTTTTAGTCATTGAGTTCATTTCAAGATTAACGTGCTTACTGCTCAGAATGACGTCATATTTAAGATGATTAATTTTTATAAATTATTGGTTGAAGACTGAGTTTTGAGCATTTTCCATACTTGTACATTCATGTAATTGACACAATGCCTAACGAGGGCTAATAAGGCCCACCTACGGACTAAAGTACCATACGAAAATGTCATCTTGTGCTGTCGTAAAACCTCAAATTTTGTACATAGATATTTAGCTGCAGTCATTTAACCTGCTTGGAAATATTCCCAGAATGCTCTACCGGTACAGTCACTCAGAGTCAACATTTTGAAAAAAAACATTCCCCGCTGTCTGGTGAACACTTACAATGGGAGTGGGGGAACCTCTTTAAAATTCCATCCCCAGTTAGAATTTCCATAGATCTACACCCCCGCCCCCCCCTTACCCATTGAAAACTTCCTTGCTACGTGCCCGTGCAATCGGGGCTCATGTCATGTCAGTTTCCTGGTGAATGCTAGCATGTCACTGTTCAGTGAAAGTCTATTGATCGTTATATACATGATTATATTGATGATCCAAAAAATAGAGAGTAATCCCTTGATTGGACTGGTTACGTGAAATAATTCATGAGAGGTGAGGGATGTTGTACAAACACGAGTGCGCGAATGCGCACGAGTGTTTTCCAATATAATCTCTCGCCTCGAATGAATTATTTCACGTAACCACTCCAGTCAAGCGATTACTCTGTTTATTACTTTTCATTTTTAACGATAATTATATTATTTAACCCTTTACCTAACGTAAGGGTCAAAACCGGCCAGCGCTATTCTCAAAAATCGCTAATTAATTTTCATTATTTTTTCATTTTTGCCTCTAAAACATAGATTATGACCCCTCATTGGAACGAGCTCGTTCCAATGAGGGGCCATAACCTATGTTTTTGAGACAAAAAATGAAAATAATAGTTATTCAAGAATTTTTACAAGTGTCGTCTGCTTTTCATGTTAGGTAGAGGGTTAAGAAAACAAAAAACAATGAAGTCCCCATTACACCCACGGCAAAGCGTCTTTGTTTGCGCGCAATGATACATGATCCAATTGTTGATTGCATAATTCACTTGTGAAGTTATCGTTTATAATCAAACCCGGAAATCCCAGTACTTTGGAAAGTAATAAATGGTTGTAAACGTCTAGGATTGAATGTATCTCACAAACAGGTCCCAGCAAACAATGCAATCACCAGAATTTTACAAAATACAGTTTATGCATGATTCAGAACTGGACATTTACAGTGCCGATTTTTTAATGTTCAGTCACTATCATTCTGTCACCATGACACGAAGAAGGGTGACATATGCACAGAGATGGCAAATTATTGATATGCTTTACATCCGTATATCCTTTAAAGCCATCGGTCGTCAACGCGACATCCATTATCCTCTAACCAGTAGTTTTGTTGAACATGAACTTACACACCAATGAGGATAAGGAACGTCCACGGTCAGAAAGACCCCCAAACCCCACCCCGGCCACCCGTGAAATCCAACGTGAAAACAGGGTACTTTTTTGGCTGGTGCGATGACAGCCATTCACCTCTAGTACTGTGCTGAAGAGCTTGTGGCTACCGGATCAACTAATCTACAGGAGAACGGTCAGGAACGGCCTGCGAAAGACTATATTGAGGCCCGGCGGGGCCATCAAACCTCCTTTACTGAGAGATCATCACCAAATAATACGTTTGTTGTCTTGTTGATTCTCCATCTCCACACTAAAACGGGTATCATACTGAGTTCTAGCGGTTACTTTTTTGGTTCTATATTTTTGTGTGTTCGTATAATGAATATGTTCTTTCAAGATAGAAGTCAGATTTTGAAGCTTACTGTGGGATTTTTTTCTGATATCAACCAATACATTTACCATCGTAATATATCCAGGGGGTGCTTAATATTTTCTTTGTGTGAACTTCAAAAAACATTGACAGACGGACCAAAATAATTGAAAATGTGATCAATAGTGGAAGTAACTCTGAAGTATAACCAGAAAAAAATCTGCCCGTGAAAAAGACACCATTTATTACAGGGGCACATCAAAGGAGACTCACCTTTTTTTACGACTGGATGATGGTTAATTTAGAGTAATAAAACGCTGAGGACAAACATCGACACGCTATTTGATGTGAACAAATGGAGAAATTCAATTACTGACTGCTCCATGAAGAATGTTTTCAGTGTTTTGCCCTACAAACGAATTGGGAATGAGGTCTCAACCCGGTTTAGGAACAGTAGCAGGCTTCCATTTTGGTAGCCTAACGTAAAAGTGGTAAGATCCAACGGTGTTTGTCGCAATGTGCCAAACCTCTGCATTTCATCATATATTTAGCTGGGGAAAAGCAATTAGTCGGGGCCTGTGTCGTCTAACTTTACTGGGAATGCTTTCGAAGGCTCGCTCAGGCTAGAGGAGAATTCAAACCATATTTGCCATCGGGTGCTATTAAGATAAAATCCTGGAATAATTGAGGGATTTCAGTCAGATTTTATTTATTGGTCACAACAATACCTGGAAATGTGTCAGGATGTTGTTCTAAGAGGAATTGCCATTTGGAAGGAAGAAATCATTTTCCTTGACTGTAACCAATGGAGAGATTCAACTTTTGAGTACTGCCAACAACATATGATATGGATTGCGTTCCGGTTTTGCCTAACGAATAAATTAAAATGAGTCACAACCTGGTTTTCGACCAACTCAGTGTTTCCACTTGGGTAAGAGACAAGGGTGTTCGTTACCGGGTGCCAAAAATATCTCAGTATTTTGGTCATATCTTGGAATTTAATTGAGGAATCTCAGTCAAATTTTACTTGATTGTCTTAATTATGGCTCAAAATATGTCGCCTGTGTCAGGTTGGTTCTCTTTGCGGAATTGCCATTTGGTAGGAAGAAATCTGTGTCGTCTGAATGGTAGGGTAGCCCGAGGAGGGATCGCGCCGTATTGTGAGGAGAATTCCATTATTTTTTTTTCAACGGGTGCCAAAAAATATCTAAGTATTTTGGTCGCCTCTTGGAATATAATTGCAGGATTTCGATCAAATTTTGCTTGCTGGTCGCAAATTTTGTCTCGAAATATAGTCAGTAGGGCATTTTCTGCGGAATATACATTTGGCAGGTAGAAAACATTTTTCCGGATGTAAACCAATGGGCAAATTCAGCTATTGATAACTGACTGCACTACATATGGATTGCGTTCAGTTTTGTTTGCCAAACAAATGAATTACAAATGAGTCTCCACCTAGTAAATGAACAGCTGAAGACTTCCGTTTGGGTAACGTCGCGTAGAAAGATATGCGCCAACTATATTCTTCACCGGGTGTCAAAATTAATATATCCCTGTTGTTCGGTCATATCTCTTGGCTTGCGGAATGCAATACGTCGAGGCCTGTGTTGTCTGACTGGCAGGGTAATCTTTGGATGGATAGTACCGGCTAGTGAGGAGAATTCCAATCATTTCCTGCGACCTGGTGCCCAAAATATCTCAATGCTTTCCTTATCTCTTGGAATATTATGGAGGGATTTGGGTCAAATCGTGTTTGTTGTGAGCAGTTGTCTGGAAATGTGTCGCCCGAGTCTGGGCAGCATTCTATGGGACCACTGTATGACTATCTGTTGCATTTGTATTATTTCCTTCGGGAAATGAGTACATTGATGTATTTCATCAGAAACATATAACACATCTGTGACATTATCACTTCGTTAAAAAGTTACCAAGGACGCTCCTTTGTCAATTTGTACTCTCTCATTACATGGGTTTATGGCAACTGTATGATAGCTAATATTAGTGACAACAGCTTTGACAATAAATGAGCCCTTCCTCGGGGGGTGAGGGCCACCAACAATTTGCGAGACGTTATGCGTGGGGTGGGTGGGTTTCATGGGTGCGCGAAAAACGTGCGTTCTCAAATTTTGCAATGTTTCAACATTTTCTGCAATATATCATTATTTATGTTCCAAACCGCTTAGATAATGCTGTAAATGAACCCACATAGGCTAACTGAAACACAATGAGCCTCTAGAAGTGTTAATATGAGGTGACATCTATGCAAATGTCACAAAAAATACATATTGGTGGGGGGGAGGGGGTGAGTGTCTGGTTCTGAGTGTAGAAAATATGCCTGGCAATTTGTTTTGGAAAATGTTGTATAATGCACCAGATATAACATGAATGAATGTAAAAATATGCTAGTATCAACTAATATTTTATTCACTTCAAGGGCTTCACTTATTCACTAAAATGTTAAAAGTATATTTGAGAATATTTTCTGTTGTTTACTCATTGTCATTGCTTTAGTATTGTGATGGAGAAGGAGTGTTAGTGAATTGATTGTGACAACTGTTCTGTTTCAACTTGGTTAACAGTTCCAACACACTTTCAGATTTCAAATATTGTTGCATGACCTAGTTACAATATAATATTCAGTATAGTTTAATTTGATAATATTGTGTATTAAGTCTTTACCACGTGTGTCAATGGTTACTTGAGATTTTGGAATATTGACAAATATTATTTCAACTGATTTGTCATTAAGTCACTAGGACTTGTGCACAATATTGGCTGTACGTATACCTATAATCATACCGCTGGACCATGCTAGTGATTTCAGTGTCCTGTATTTGTCTGGATGAACTAAACTGAAGTCATATTACAGAACAGCATGCTAATATTACCTGGAAACTAGTCACGGGTACAGTGATGAGTACTACATATATATTGTGAAAATGTAGATGTAAGCAGCACACAGTCATTGGTACTGTCAAATAATATAGCTCCATGATATATACAGAATATACACTGTATATATCATGGAGCAATATTATCTTCCGATACCAACCACTGTATAGCAGCATGTCGCATTGCCTGCGATAAAGCAGAATAAAGCAGAATTTATAAATATGCCAGCTGAATAAACCTAAATAAAACTCTGTGTCCAACTCACTGTTACAAATTTTCCTAACATCACATTTGATTTTATGATGATTAACAAGGTTAGTGCTTGGAGGCACTTATAAAATCAATCATGCAGACACGTGCCAGAATCAAGTAAAAAAAAAAAAATAAATGGATCAGAATTGAATTTTTTGTCATTTTTAGCTTACAACTATGGTACAAATCGGGGGAATAATTTAAACATGTTTTATTTATGTCAAATCAGATGAATGGGGTTAGGCATATCTTAGATCATCATTCATAATTTCGTGGACAGTGAACTTTTCTGGGTGTGTTTTGTAAGATTTATGAAGCCTCATTTTCAAATAGGAAGTGGAAAAACCTTTTTGGGTAATAAAAAGGTGTAACAAGTACATGGAATAACTGGTGGAATCAAACCAATCAGCGAACTATATTTCTGTCCATACCTGTTTGTCAAAGCAATTCGTAATTTGAAAGGAAAAGCGGGGGGTGAGTGTCTGAAAATGGCAGTAGAAGAAAAGTGCACAAGGTGGTGGGTGGGTGTAAAAAGGGGCTAAACCGAAAATGGGACATGACGTACACAAGTATTTTACTTGTCTCCACAGTATTTCTAGTAAGTTCTGAGTGTCCAACACATATATCCCGTGTCGCCAATGATATCTTTGTTAATCTGACCACCAACAACACACTCGGAACTAGGCTTCACAACACATGAATACAGGCAAGTAATTTGTGAAGATTTTTTAATTCCAGATAATTGAATCGATCTACTGAAATCAAAAACAATAGAATTATAATCATATATCGACTCCCCAAAGTCAGTGGCGTGTTGCGTCTAATAATATACGAACAACAATGGAAAGCAGTCGTCTCGCCGTTTATCTAAAGGAAAAGCAGACGACACCTGCAAACAAAATTCTTTAATAACTTTCATTTTTTTTTGCGTTCCAGCGAGGGTCATAAGTTATGTTTTTGAGATAGAAAATGAAAAAAATAGTGAAATTTGAATGGTGATTAATGTGAATAGTAGTGATCGGTCTTGACCAAGAGATAAAGCGGATAGTTGCAGTACCAACAAGATAAACCGCTTGGTTATTAACCCGTGTAGTTTTAGGTTCCTGACTGTGAAAATCACATTTATTGAATTATTTTGGGGACTTAATACTTCGGCAGCCAGAGTCACCTCGTGTCGGACAGTTTTACGTGTGGAACAAGCCGGAGTACCAGTAGAGAACCATTGAGCAAAGGCGAGCAGCTGCTAGTCTCTCCAACGTACTAACTCCACACAAGCAGGGTTAGCATGGTTTGAAAACAAGTGCACCATCGACGAGCAGTACATCTTAGTACACAGCGCCACCGTGCATCAGCTTTAGCAATCGGTTTTGAATGGCTTGCCCAAGGACACAACGCATTTAGATAGAACCGTGGACATTTATCCCTGACGGGGGTAGAACCGTGGACATTTATTCCTGACGGGGATAGAACCGTGGACATTTATCCCTGACGGGGATAGAACCGTGGACATTTATCCCTGACAGGGATAGAACCGTGGACATTTATCCCTGACGGGGACAGAACCGTGGACATTTATCCCTGACTGGGATAGAACCGTGGACATTTATCCCTGATGGAGATAGAACCATGGACATTTATCCCTGACGGGGATAGAACCGTGGACATTTATCCCTGACGGGGATAGAACCGAGGACATTTATCCCTGATGGGGATAGAACCGTGGACATTTATTCCTGGTGGGGATAGAACCGTGGACATTTATCCTTGACGGGGATAGAACCGTGGACATTTATCCCTGATGGGGATAGAACTGTGGGCATTTATGTGGACATTTATCCCTGACGGGGATAGACCCGTGGACATTTTACCTGGCGGGGATAGAACCGTGGACATTTATCCCTGGCGGGGAGAGAACCGTTGACATTTATCCCTGACGGGCATAGAATAGTGTACATTTATCCCTCACGGGGATAGAACCGTGGACATTTATCCCTGTCGGGGATAGAACCGTGGACATTTATCCCTGACGGGGAGAGAACCGTGGACATTTATCACTGACGGGGATAGAACCATGGACATTTATCCCTTACGGGTAGAGAACCATGGACATTTATCACTGACGGGGATAGAACCGTGGACATTTATCCCTGACGGGATAGAACCGTGGACATTTAATGACGTAACCATTGAGCCACCAATACATGAAAATGAGGAATTTTATAAAAACATTTCTAAACTGACATTGATGGCACTTGCAGAATGCAAGAGAGCCACCACCCTTACAACCGGTGGCAATGTCAGTGGGATTGAAGGTTATTGTGCTGGTGCCACGCTTAGTGGTGTACTTTGAACTTGCTTGTAAATTGTCTTGCAAATAGACATTATTACCATTATGTGGATGTACACGATATGTAACCGAGTAGAGCCCCGAATTCTAAGGGCAGATCACGACGAGTTGAGGACGAGTTATTGACAAATTCATAATGGTGCATTGGCGACTAACTGCCGACTGCACAATACACTATAGAGTTCTCCCGTATTTGACACGGCGACCTTACCCCTGCGGCTCCACCAAGAGCGACAGAGTCTTCCCCTTCTCCCAGAAGCCCTCACCATATATCTTACAATATATTGGGGATAAGTCAAGAATGTAGAGTAATATATAACGAACTATTTATTCGTACGTATGAACAAAAATTAAAAAAAATGGAACTCACGCGAAAGGAACGTGCTTGTATCCGACCCCCTGATGCAAACATCTGTACCAGGGGGTCGGATGCACGACAGTTGCGGAGTTAATACAGACAAAATACATGTTGATTGTTAGATAAATTTGATAATTCATTGCCCATCATCTGGAATAATGGATTATTTGAAAATTCATAACGGCAACATTCACGGAAAAATAAGGTAATATCATTGTAGTAACACATTCAGTGGCACAAAGCACAGATACGTAAAAACGGGCACGAAATGAGGAGTCGTGAATAAACTGTCATGGAACATGGCAAAATAAAATGAAAAATTATCTTTAGATTTATAGATTTCTCCGCCATGTTATGGCTATAGGAAGTAATTGTATAAAAGTTAATGACACTGTAGACAACATTTAAATTTCATGTAGGGACAGCCTTAAACAGTGAACACATGACGTGTTACATTTGATACCATTCACTGCTTTTTTTTTGTCCACTTTAGAGAGGATTAAAACGTTTATTTGCAATTTTGAGTCGGAATGTGAGAGAATTTCTCAAAACAATGAGGCATGAAAAAAAAAGAGTCAAGGTCAAGTGCAAGAGCAGACGGTAGTAGTGAAAATTCTAAATTTCAATAAACATTTCATGTGGTATCATATTTTTTCCAGTTTATTTTTTTAAGAGATGATGTACTTCGTGAATGTATAGGCAATTTATTTTCAAACAACTTGGTGTGTTTTACATAGAGTGTCAATGGGATTTTCAGGCTTCCATAACCTTCAAAAACGTTATAGTTTTTGTCACGGAAAACCATATCCAGGAACGTCACTTTTCCCAAACATACCTTTGATGAAAAACTCGCCAGAAAACTCGGTGCACTGGCGACTAACTACCGACTGCGCGCAATACACTATAGTGTTTGGCCGCTCACGCGGGTTACTATAACAACACAACACGTGACATGACGTCACTTCCGAGGTCCGTCACCGACGTCCGGCAACCTATGGCTCAAAACCACATTACATACTGCTGACAGTTCTATAAGGACAGAGACGCTAATGGGTTGGATAAGTACCGCCCCCATCACCATCCTGCATTCTGAATATTGACAAAAGTTTCACTTCGACTCTTATAATTGTAATAATCGAGATCGGTTTCAATAATTGACATTACATGTATTTCTCTAACGTCTCCCTTTTGTTAATAATTCTTTCTGGTGACTGAAGTTAAATTGATGAATTTTTAAAGCTTTAGGTTGAATATGTGAAATTGTTCGGTAGACTTGTACAATAATTATTATGAGAATTACCCTACCAGCTGACGGATATCCATAACTAGAGCGACTATCGTACGCCAAAACAGACAGATGTACTCACTCATGGAAAGTAGAATTATCTTCCAGTAACTAATTGGGCGGCGTTAAACAGACAAATACTTTTAAAACAGTGCATAGCTACACGGAGGGGGGGGGGGGGGAGTGTCGTGGTTTGGGGGCTAGAAGGGGCTATGGCCTCCTAACGTTTTCGCTGACTCCCACAAAACATTGGTCCAATGCAAGTTTCACACAACATAGAACCCGTAACTGATCGACAATATAGGAAATATACACGCTGCAGATTCCATCTTAGAGCTCTTTTTCAAACTTTTCTCGGGGGCTTGAGGGAGGCAAATCCTAACAAGGACCATCCGGCCGTTGTCCCCTCCAATCGGTGCTACTCCAGCGGTCGTTGCTGCGCTTCCCACTTCCCCTCCGGGACCTATCTACGACTAAGGGTGCCCCCCCCCCCCGAAACCTGACACTACGTCCTTTCAAATACACCCCCCCCCCCCACACACACACCAATTAAAAGAAGAAACAAAATGGCAAGGGCTCCCCTATTATATAATCTTGGCCAAGTGCCTGTTTTATGATGAATGTTCAGACGGGGCAGTCTCCTTAAATCCAACTGACAACAACTGGAAACCATTTTAAGAGTGAAAAGACAACTGTTCTGGGACAAAATAGCTACCGAATTGAAATGCCGGACAAACTCGTCGACAGGTGGAAGGGTGACGGCCGACATCACACCAATATAACCGCTCAATGAATAATCATTTGAATTGGGTTAGTGCAAGTAACTACTGATAAGTAGAGATATAGTATTCAATTAACGCCAATTCACAGGACTTAGTAAGCCGATGATGTTAGTAGCGTAGAAACTTTGTACTATCCCCCTCCCCCCCCCCCCCCCCCCCATCTAAAAAAATGTGCCAAAGATGGGGTTACTGTTTCCTCCAATTTAAACAGTTTTTCACCATCATGTTCAACACGCATAAGTAAATTTTCTTTGACGAATGTATCACTGCAAAACTGCGGAAGCGTTAAGGCGCCAGACGTGTTTTATTTCTATCGTGCACGTGCACGTGCAAGTTAGCTATCTTGTACCTACAAGTTACCATCTTGCACGTACAGGTTAGCTATCATGCACGTGCCCGTTAGCTATTTTGCACCTGAAAGTTACTATCTTGCACGTGCAGGAAAGTTATCTTGCACCTGCAAGTTACTATCTTGCACGTACCGGTTAGCTATCTTGCACGTGCATGTCAGCTATCTTGCACGTGCATGTCAGCTATCTTGCTCATGCAAGTTATTATCTTGCACGTGCTGGATGGTTATCTTGCACGTGCATCTTAGCGCTTTTGCACCTGCAAGTTACTATCTTGAACGTGATGATTAGGTATCTACCACGTGCACGTTAGTTACCTTGCGACTGCTGCCCCGGCCAGCGTATCTGAGAAGCCCTCGGCTCCCGATACTTTCCTTGATTGGTTGACGTTCCCGTATTTGACACGGCGAACTTACCCCTGCGGCTCCACCAAGAGCGACAGAGTCTTCTCCTTCTCCCAGAAACCGTCCCTGCCGAGCTTCCCTAACCCTGCCTTCTCGATCCAACACCCTCATCACATCAGGGATACGTCGACCTTATCACGGGAACCCAGGCCTCCTCGACCTGCGCAAGTGTGCCTGGGGCAGCTTCCCGATTACTCGTCTGTATAAGTCGTTCCTTCTCGAAGGAGGGGTTACTCTAGTGGCTTCTCTGTTCGAGTCGTCAGAGTAGGACAGTTTCGATCAGGGAGAAGAAGGGTCGAAAGGTCATCCCTCTTCCTGTTATGTGGTATTCAGATCCAACCCGGCAGGGGCTACTCAACACCTCTGCCATCTATAGGGAGACATCGGATATTCAATGACCCTAAGGACGTCCAGTCACTCTCCTCTGTCGCCAGCGGACAACGTCGCCATGACGTCGCGCCCTCACCATGACGTCACCGACGTAATTGCAACTCTAACCGTTTTTCACTCTTTATGCCTGACGTTTTTCCATTCACACTCCCAGCATAAAGCATCCACACCTAGCCTGCGATGCAAGCGATGGGAAACGTACATAGCCAGACCGCTAAACATGGCCAATGAGCCTATAGTGGTTGTCTCGTGGATTCCAGACCTAGGTCCAGCAAATGGGGCCAGTTTGAACCCTTATATACTACCTTTGATGAACTCAACTTCAAGTATGACTATACGGATATTCCTCAAATATAACTAACTTGCAGGTGCGAGATAGTAACTTGCACTTTCAAAATAGTAACTTGCAGTTGCAAGACAGCTAACCGACACGTGCAAGATAGCTAACTTGACGTGCAAGAAAGAAATAAAACACACATGACGCCTCAACGCTTCCGTACAAAACCGACTCTATTAATAGGTATTATCAAACGCAAAACGCAGTGACGTACTGTTAATTTATTTATTTATTGGTGTTTAAGGTCACATACTTATGCACAATGGCTAATCATGACCGTGACAGTTTTACGGGTGGAGGAAGCCGGAGTACCCTGAGAGAACCACAGAGCAGCTGCCAGTTCCCCAACATCGTAACTCTGCACTGCAGCACAGGCAGGGTTAGATTGGTTGAAGACATGCGCACCATCGACGTGCAGTACGCCTCAGTACACGGCGTCATCGTGCCCCCATGTGGGCAATTGGGGTTAAGTGTCTTGCCCAAGGACACAACGCGGGAGTCCGAATCGATCGCTCAAATGGTCACCCATCCGAGAACTAACCGGGCTCGACGCTGCTTTACTTCGGTGATCTGACGAGAACCGGTTACCGCAACGCCACCGCGCCCCCAGTGACGTACTCACTGCATGTAGGAGGTCGTTTCGCTACATACTTCAATAACAGGTGGTTTATGGTGGGTTTGTGGTGTAGATAAATCGCAATCCCGGGAAAGCCACCATATTGCTTGTTTTGATAATAGATGTTGAACATTTTACTGCAGCGTGATATTTGTGCACAGGAAAACTTTCCGTGCAAATGGATCTGAATGCTTTGATTTGTACTTCACTTATTTACTCTTCTGTATAGTCGGTGATTAAGATGATTCTAATCTGAAGACTACAATTAGAGTGGTCAGGTGAAAAAAATGCTGCACTTTTCATTACTTTTCAATAGTAATGGTTATTTAATACACGAATGGTTGCAACCTGCCTACTAGATTACAAAAATGTGATAAAAACTGAGAAAAAATGAATTTACTCATCAGAAAAGTGCTTTTGAAAATCCTTAATTCGCGGTCAACTTCCTACCGCCATAATTTAAGATATGTATTTGAAAGTGAATGAGATGTTTTCTGTATGCACTCGAGATCAGCAGTTGAGTCATAACTTTAAAAAAAAATAAATGCATGTAATTTGGATTTTTGAATGAGTACTACATATGCTGGTCCAGCCATTATTTCACATGGAACTATACACATGGAACTTAATTAGGCACCCACTGCTTTTTCGCAATGTGTTAATTGAAACTGTTATCACTGCCATGCAGTCTTTCAGATGGCCAAAAGTGATTGTTAGCGGAAAGAATGGTCTATTGACAATAGAAAGTCAACAAAATCATGAAAATATGCAGTATTTTAATGGCGCTAATTACACATATCTGTCACTAATGTTTTGATGGAAAACATGTTCTCTCGACAAGTATGGTGCTGGAACGGTCCATGATGCAGATAATTACTGACAAAAAATGGAACTTGTGATCTCCTGATCCCAATAACAGTGTCTGGTATCAGTAGCGAGTGTATCCACCACGTGCCAGGATGAGAGCCTGAACCCTTCTCCCAATGCTACCAATGAGCCTTCTGATTCGGCCCAGAGGCAACTGCTGCCACTCCCCATGCAATGCTGCTTCCAAATCGGCCAAATTCTATACAGAGGGAGTCTTGCTTGCACACGACGCCCAAGAAAGCCCCAGATGTGTTCTCACAGATTCAAACCGGAGCTCATTGCAGCCCAAGGTAGTGCTGTAATAGCGTTGTTCAGAAGGAATGCTCTCACGGCATGGGAACGTTGTGGCCTTGCATTGTCGTCCATGAATACAGGGTGAGTATCCAACGGATGATTGCCAAAATGAGGGACGACAACCGCATTGAGAATGTCCCAGATGTACTGATGACGATTGAGATTCCCACGTACATTCAACATATCAAGTTTACAATCATGAGAGAGGCATCCACATATCATTACTGATCCTTCATCATGAAGAACAGTAGGTCTGATGTTCCTGGACGCGTAAGCAGTACTTCTATGCCTCCACACTCTCATGCGACCACCTGTGACGTGACGCAGGAACCTACTCTCGTCTGACCAATGGGCGCTCCTCCACGTCCTGCTATTCCAATGTTGTCGTGCCATACACCACTCCAAACGTCGTTTTGCATCTCGTCGGACAGCGCTGGATGTGACCTTTCTGGACCTTATAACCATTGCTTTGAGACGGTTTCGGACAGTTCGGTTCCACAAACACCTGTTGTGGAGGCAAATCCGTTTCAAAACACCACTTGAAGAAAAGGGTTCACGCCTAACGAGGCGTACCAGGCTTCGATCCTCTCGAGGACAGGTCTTTCGAGGTTGTCCAGGCCTCGTTCGGTCCTTAACATCCTTGGTTTGTTGATGTCTTCGGACAGGTCTGCTGATGACAGAATGACTATAGCCAAGTTACCTTCCAATAGCATTGAATGACATGCCTGTTGCATGCATGCCAACGATTTGCCATCTTAGTGGCACTGACAGTCTCTTCCTTGCCATGTCAGCATTTATTGATAAAAGAAGTGACAATTTTCTTATTTTATACCGTTTCTTATTTTATATATGAATATGGATAATAAAGTTTTTTGTGACATTGGTGGGAATCATGCTCCGTGTGGACGAGGGATGTGTTTGGGTTACGCTTTCAACTAGAAACATCATGTTTCACTGGATGAAATATACTGCCAGACGTGGCAATCATCAAAACATGATAATCAGTAACAGCAACTTCACTGTCATGACACATTTCAGGGGGTGCTTAATTAAGTTCCAGATGTATATTTACAGTTCAAAAGTCGACGCATCACATTGATCAGTAATCTAATTTACCTCCCCTGCAAATATAAGCCGTATAAGTATGATATGCTCTCCTCCCTCCGCTACCCTTAAAACTGTCTGACATGAGGATACTCTGCCTGTCGAAAGTATATTGTCAAACCTCAATAACAAAAAAGTTGACATTAATATCGCCATCAGCAGCAATAGACCAACTCAGAACTTAATGCTGGTTCAAATGCCATCCACAGCAGAGAACTTGTTCACAGTGGTGTCTTTCCAGATTGGCCTGGAATCATGCAGCATTCCCTAGCCACACCTTCAGTCCCTACCTATATAAAATGACTAGTTTTTCATTACGGCTTTCTCTTGTGCCTTCTCGTTAAATTAACTGGTTGAGTGCTAGAAGCCGCTATCGGGGCTTTCAGTAAAATGATGGTACCAGGTCAAAAGCTATCATTTCCCTTGCTCATGTTCCATATTCCGTCAAATGTATATAATATTTTATTTATATAAATTCGGTCTATTACAAATCACTCTCCAATAATTTGTGGTAGAACAAATTGTGATTAACAAACTCAGACCACCAAAATGATCTAGCCTTCAACCAGTTAATAGACGATGTTCTTCTGATTCAGTATCTGACCAGCAGACCTCTATCACCACCTCTAATGGAATTATACAGTTATCCACTTTCTCAATCATTTTGCTTGATATTATGTTTTCAGAAGAAACTTTGTTTCAAAAAAGATGTTGAATACTCCCATGAAATGACAATCTCATAACTCTTTAACACTATATACAGTTAAAACTAGAAGTCCTGCTATCCATGCTATCTAAGCTAAATTGCGCGTAGGAATTGTCATATCGAATGGCACCCAAAGCACGGCAGGTTCTCCTGGTTACTCATAGCAAACACAGGCAATGTTTCTGCCAATGGACCTCCGGAGGTCCACTGACTGCAACATTGCTTGTGCACAGGCCATATGTACAGAATTTGATAGCCTTGCTATGGTCATAACGCATAGATTAACATGCAGATCGACATGCTATTTACGCGCATTTCATGACATGACTTCTAGTTTTAACTGTAGATGGTTATGCAATAAAATATTCTATTCTATTCTATTCCATATATGAGGATTGGTTTTCACTATGGATTTTTTCATAACTCTTTATCACTATATACATGCCTTTAATATAACTAAAAGATAATATTTATGATTTCTCTCAACCAAATCATTTATCTAACACATCGATCAAATTACTACTCAGCCATAGCACATGATTATGATCTTCAACTGTGATTACCTCACTGAAGCAGTTCCAGCAGGTATTTATGAGCCCTGTTTCTAAAACAAAAGGTTAAATTTTCTGTGATTCCAGAAAACATTATGCAAGTGTCGCCTTTCTTCTTCGTTATGCAAAAGGTTAATCTTTTATCTCCTAAAAGCAAACCTTACCATCCCCAAACAAAGCTTGTTTAAATGAGGTGTTGTTTGAGGTCGAGAAAATGGAAAAGGGAAAAAGAAATCAATGATATGTTGGGGAATGGTGCTGCTTTTACATGCCCAGTACCTCAAGGCTCCATGGAGGTTCTTTCTGTGACCAAAGTAAGGCTCCATTCCCAGTTGTGTACATGCTATAAAATTCCCAATTTCTGACACAAAACACTATTACTTCCAACGGTATACAGCAAAATCAGATTACATAGCCATTGTATGTTTCTGTCAGTTAATCCAAATAAACTGATACACATCTCAAACTGTATTCCCTCTGGAAAAATGTTTCCAAGTGGATTTAATGGATTTGTGTTTAGATGACCAATTGTATAATTTCCCCAAGATCAAGGAAAAAGCTCCTTTCCCATTATCCTTGGATCAAATACTGAACTCTACGTGAAGGTGAGGTACATGTATAGTAGTATTCAGATACAGATCATACATTTGTACTTTTATTACACATCCATTCAACTTTAAACCCTTGTATTTAACGGAATCGCCGCCATGACACAAATGTTTCTGAATTCAGTGGGTGAAAAACAAGCCGGAGATTTTTTCTCAGCATCGTTTTTCTTGTTCCTTTCCCATCGAGTCAATAGTTATGCTTCGAAAAGTTTCCAAATTTCGTAATACAATTATCGATCGTCTGTCGCGTTTGTGTGAAAATGAAAAGATCCAAAGCAAAATAAAATCGGTTCACAAAACATTAGTTAACCAAATATGAGATAATATTAAAACAACTATCATTTTCCAATCACAACATTAACCCAGTCCCGTGGCCATCTCGTTTTGAGATGCCGTTATATTTAATTGGTCAACTTTATTTCGATAAATCTTCGGACATCTTGACATGCTTCGAACTTCTTTTAAAAACGTTTCTCCCAGCTGTTTTGTAAATTTGCCCAAATTTGTACTTATATTTCCATTAACAGTAATAGCTTCCAAATGGCTAGGCGTGAATGGACACCAACCGAAGAGAAACAGCGATACAAATTTCAACAAACGCTGGTTCCGAAAAGGTCGTTTTGAGTTTTTATCGATCCATTTGATCAGTCCTGCTTCAAACAAAACAAATGGACTCTTCATCTTTGGGTTTAAACATTGAAATTAAAATTTGTTTATT
Source organism: Pictodentalium vernedei (assembly GCA_031216915.1). Taxonomy (NCBI): domain Eukaryota; kingdom Metazoa; phylum Mollusca; class Scaphopoda; order Dentaliida; family Dentaliidae; genus Pictodentalium; species Pictodentalium vernedei. Next base: position 455,419,805 of record CM062291.1, read on the forward strand.
CAAATGAATTTTAATTCATGGGATGTGTAATAAACACACAAGGCGATGTGTGTTTGAATCGGTGAGTGTTTTACATAACTCGTTGGAATGGAGTAGTCATATTTATTTTATCCACAAATAAAACTTCATATCTTTGAATGGATGTGTAGGACGAAATGTTTCACAGACGCTTTTAGTTATGATTCGATAATGATTTTCAAATTTAAGTTCCTATACGCCCTGTACATTAAATCCACGAGGTGTTGAAATATTGAAAGCATGTCAGTGTATTGTCATTTGGAATTTGTAAGGATTATAGTGGTAATTGGATAACATGTTCCACGCCCATGTCACACACTTCAATCTATCTATCTATATTTATTTCACACATAAATAGAGGATATGGAATGAGTGCTTCTCTCATGTAATATTTATGAAACGAGTCTAAGAATTTTCCGTTTGGGCGAGCCTCTGGACGAGTTTCATAAATACTATATGAGAAAACACTCATTTCATATTCTATTTATCATATGACACACACACACACACAAAATAGCTACTTAGTATGACTTTTTAACCCATCACCTGACTTGAGTTGCAGACGGCACTTGGAAAAAACATCCTCGTATAATTGAAAAGTTTCATTTTTTTGCTTCCAAAACAGAGGTTATGACCCCTCAGTGGAATGAGCGCGACACGCTAGTTCCAATGAGGGGTCATAACCTATGTTTTGGAAGCAGAAAGTGAAAACATAAAAAAAAATGAATGGCGTTTTTCTTGTACTGCGCGAGTCGGTTTTTGCCGATACGTTAGGTAAAAGATTAATACAATATAAGCCACCCTAAATAGGACAGATAACGTAAATTCTCCCTACTGAAATTATGAAAATGTGACCCAGTTGTTTTTTGCTAAGACAATCAAAATGTCCAGTTTTGAAATTGACCAATGGAAGCTCCCAACTCTAATTATGCAAATTACGAAAATGTGGCCCAGTTGTATTTCGTTCAGCCAATCAAAATATTCGCTCATCCAAATATCTAAGTGACACCACCCGAGACGTTAAACCTCAGGAGAAAAGGATAATTTCTTTCAGAAACTTACAAACATTTATTAAAATACGTCGGTTTGACATATTTATCAAGGAGACAAATTTGTGTGAATTCAGATATTTACAGAAATAAACAGGGATATATTTTTCACGATTTAATTTTAATACCTTACAAACTAAGAGATAATGAAATTCATCCCCAGTTAAATTATCTTCACACAGTCCGTAGGTTCACCTACCTACTTCTATGGGGAACTTAGTATTACTACACTTAAATTTAGTAAGAACGGATCTATATCTCCCATCCAAATCAAGGTATAATTCAAAACAGTGCTTATTTTTAAACTCAATATATGTCCTACACTAGTCGGAATTTGTTAAATCGTCATGCCATTGTTGCTTAAACTGCATCTTTAAAATTTATTTTACATAACAAGTTAAATTTTGCGCGTTTTCAATTGTCTACGCCAAACGAGGTAAGTGGGAGTACGACGTTTAGGATGCAGAATATATTTTGAAAACTTAATGTACAATTTGTCTATCATTTCTAAACTTTTGAAACTCCGCTCTTCATTCCCATATGTTAAAGTTGGAAACTCTATTTTTCAAAGATGTCAATTTGGCAAGTAATTGTTAGTCCAATCTGTCGCGAGGTATTAATGATACTGTACATAGGTTTGGTGGCTTGTTGAACTAAGTGTTGTTTTGTTTTCGAGAATGACCCTGTCCTCGAAAATATAATACCTCGGTATTTGTAATGTTTAACAACCTCGAGTGACTGACCATTCAAAAACATTGTGTAAAGTAATAGTGTTGGTATCTAAAGACACCACTCTACGTAATAGCACCCAATATTAAACTCCACATCATTCAATGCATGATTTATGTATATATTTTCTTGTTGTGTGGACACCATATACATCTAATTGCTTCCCTGGAATATCCAACATCTGTGAGATAACATACGTCTGAAATGATGCCGACTTTATTTTTGGAATCAAATTCTTTTTCCTGGCTTACAAACAGGCAGCGCTTATCGGGTTATGTAACGGCGTCTCTAAATGGATCCATCTTATGACAAGGTTAATCTTCCCCTCTGAATTTTCCACACATCTATGCAAAATGTCAATATCGCATCTACAATATATTTCGTTTTCTATTTGAAAGTCAGAGGTGGCATTACTGATAAGTTTCATTGCATCAGTCATTAGAACAAAATATTTCAGTTCTTTGAAACACAAAATAATTGAAAGACAGTACGACTTTTTCAAGATGTTATTTGAGGGGTGGTTAGTCCGACGTGGAGCGTGTCATTGAGTTGAATTCCAGAACATTGCTGGGGCAGTTACCTTGTGGAAATGTATATCTTATTTCGGGTAGTGGGTGGATTATTAAAAAGACCGACTTTACCAAATAGGATGAGGCGTTTGACAGAACCGCTTGTTAAACTGTTGAGAGAATGATTTATATGGATAATAACGCCTTTATAAATTTTAAAGTTGGACATGTAAACGAAAACGGATGGTTCCCAGAGGGGAGATGTTTGAAGGGAAAACTCACCAAATGTGTGGAATCTCATATTTTAGGCATTAGTTAAACACGTTTGATTGGGGCAGAGACCATTATCCATTGAAACATTCAAATGGATCAGACTCAACAGAAAGGTAACTGATAAACATGCACCACGGGAGTCTGGAAGGGAAGGGCTTTTGATACGTGATTCCTTTAATGTACTTGATGAGATATATTAAGATGGTACTTTGTGTGTCATATTCACCACGAAGGAAGATAAAGATGAGACGTCTGTGATATTCGCATGTTATTTATCCCTTTGGGGCGGGATGCCGAGTCCTCATTTGCTAATATACTTGGTGGACTGTATACGTATTGCGAACACTATCCAGTAATTCTTTGTGGGGATTTAAATGCATGTATTTGCAACCTCCCAGACTGTAACACGGAGTTTGATACCACGCATACAGTTAAAACTAGAAGTCCTGTCATGAAATAGCACGCCGATCTGTGCTTTAATCTACGCGTTATGACCATAGTAAGGCTATAAAATGTTGTACATATGACCTGTGCACAAGCAAAGTTTCTGCCAATGGACCACCGGCCTGTGTTTGCTATGAGTAACCAGGAGAACCTGTCGGGCATTGGATGCCATTCGATATGGCAATTGCGCGCAATTTCTATGCGCAATGAAGCCTAGATTAGCGCACAGTTCGTGACAGGACTTCTAGTTTTAACTGTAAGAGAGTATCAATTGATAATACAGTAAATCAAGATGGCCGAGCTTTCCTGGAATTTTTAATGATGCTAAAATACGTTGTCTTAATGGAAGATATGACACCAAAAAGGATAATTTCACTTGTGTAAAGTACAAAGGGTAAGTCTGTTGTACGCTACATTTGTGTTTCTCATGAAATTTTAAGTCGCTGTGTAAAGTTTCAAGTTCGTACATACTACGTAGACCGCTTTAATTGATGGTTTTCTGTTACAGCCATTACTGGGTGAAGGAAGTGAACCGCCTGACTACAGTTTTGTTATATCCGTCTACAGGCCTGGAATAGATTTTGAACAATTAGTTGAACATAAAGAAGAAACACCGAGATGTAGAACAATTAAACCATTGCCAAACAGTTTCTTCACGAGGCCTGTTCACGGGATAGTGTAAATCAAATTAGAAATGCGATTGAGCGTGCACGAGAAATCCAAAGTGAAAATGATTCGATTTTCTTAGGCCTCTCTGTGTTAATTATTGAATAACTCAGAACTATTTATCCACATTTTGGAAAATCCAATAATAGCCAAGTAAATAAATCATATTGGAATGAAGAATTATCTGATCTGTGGAATAATATGCAAGAAAAATAAACAAACTGCTTTTAAAATTTAAAACCTCACAAAAGGGAAATTAAGAAAAACAAAAAGCCCATTTAAATTTAGATTATCCCGCAAGAAATTCAATAGACATTTGCAGTTCCATGAGAGAGAATGCAAGATAAATCTAATGGTTGTAACTGAAGAAACATGTATAAATATAATAAAAAAAAAATTAGGGAAAACATTAAAAATCCAGACTCTGTCCGATACAAAAAAAAAGAAATTATTGAAGAAGTTTATAACAAAGATGAGTCCATCTGTAAGGAGAAATCAACAGTTTTTAGCAGTTGGGCAACGACATCAATGATTTATATAATCCAGTGAAAAGTGATAAACAGTTTGTTGAAGAATTTTACAATAGAATCAAAGCGAAAAAGCTTCCTAGAAGATAGATTTCTAGATCCCCTTTACGAGTTTCTAGATCCCATCTACGAGTCGAATAAATTGTTGAACTGTGCAATAACCTATAGCGATGTCGAAGGTATTGTCAAGAAGTCGAAAACTGGGAAATCTGCTGGATGTGATAATATTCAATATGAGACTTTAAAATCTGGACCCGTGATGGAATTGTTATAACATCTGTTTCATTTAATTTTTCACACGGCTCAAATACCAAGTATCTCAAAAAAGTCTATTATTTCCTCTTCACCTTAAGACCCATCTCTAGAAACAAATTATAGACAGATTTCTTTAATACCTACATGAATGTAGTAAGTTATTTAACAAACAAATTATGCACCTGGGGTGTGGGGGTATAAATCCATTTAAATTTCGACGGTATACAAATAAGGTACTACATTATGTTTTTGGTGTCCATTGCTTTACTCTGGTTTTAGCAATAAATGAAGATATGGGACTAAGGATAAGTAGGGAGCGACACTGGCTTAATATGGTTTGATTGTGGAATGTTCTAACAGGAATGGATAGTCATGGAGTAGTGTATAACATGGTTCAATGAGATCACAAGAGGGGCACTGATGGATGGTGCTCCGACGTTAAGGATGTATTCCATAACACTGATAAGGTAGAAGACTATGAGCATTAATTGCAGTGTGATATTGAAGACATGGGACATTCTCTCAGCATATATTTTTCAACTAACCGGCTCGAGAGTCTGAAGTATTCTCCAAAACTACGGACTTACAAACTCTTTAAAGAAATATATGAAACAGTAAAATATGTAAAGATGAATTTAAACCATCAGCAACACACACGTCCAGCGCAATTTCGCTGTGGGGTCATTCCAATTCGAGTAGAAACGGGCAGATTCAGAAATGAAAAGATTGATGAAGGTTTGTGCATACTGGGAGATAAAAATGCTATTGAGAATGAATATTATCATTTTTTCGCAGAACTCAGCTTTGAGGACACTTTTAGAAAATAACTTCCGCAACGAATAACCGAGGAACTGAAATTACTCTCTCCAGCTGTGGGGGAATAGCTGTAATGATAAATAGTTGGCATAACAGTGTGCAAATTGTTTACTTAAGGCCTGTAATAAAAAAAAAAAACATCGGGAGAGCGGTCGCTCAGTAGATAGAGGTGCAGGCTGCATGCCGAGAGGTCATCGGTTCGAATCCCACCTGCGACAACTGCATTGTGTCCTTGGGCAAGACACTTCACCCCCACTGCACACGTGGGGACACGGTGGCGTTGTGTACGAAGGTGTACTGCACTTCGACAGTGCACTTGTAATCAACCAACGCTAACCCTGCTTGTATGGAGTTAGTATGTTGGGGAGCCTGACAGTTGCTCGGCGTTGCTCGTTGGTTCCCTCAAGGTACTCCAGCTTCCTACACCCAGAAAACTGTCCGACACGAGGTGACTCTGGGTGTCGAAAGTGTCGTAAAACCCAAATAAATAAATAATTAATTGAAAATATCATCTTTATCGCTAGAATTACTGACACACATTTTAGAATCTTAGGACTTCAGCTGCGATTATTCCCCTTGGTATGTTTCTTTGTTCGTGAACACATGTTGCCGGTTATGGTGTTTGTGAAAACATGTTTAGGAATTTGTGATCTCTCTCTTAGACTAGTTTGTGGTGGTGGCAACAGCCAGTCTTGGGGCAGTCGTTGATCTGTTTGTAAACCCCCAAATCTAATTGGGTTCGTATTGTGGGGACATGGGGTCCACATTGAGTGAGGACCTCACGTTACCACAATCCGTTCCTGGTACGTTCCTAATCACACACTGAACAGTTGATGATTACGTGCAGACGACTTTCAAAAGCGGTCAAAGATGACGAGTTTTTGTAAGAGGCCAGGGGGTTGCCGAGCGGCTGTGGAGTGGATCCGCCTTTCAGGATGAAAATAATGGGCGAATGAATGGATGAATCAATGTGTGAACGAATGTGTGCGTGTGTGTGTATAATATATGAGTACGAGTGGGAGTGAATGTAATAACGAATCCTTGAAAAACGAGACTGAAATAATTATGAGTGAATGAATAAATGAACAACTGAATGGATGGGTGCGTGAATGTTTATCGAGCATGCGATTGGAAAACGCCTTAATAAGAAGGGATGACATACAGGCCCAAAGGGCCGGGTCCTTTATAATAAATATAGAATTTATGTATGTTACTACTGTATAGTACATGTTAATAAAGATCTACAAAACTAATACATCATTTAATGAATCCTCATCTTGTTGATTGTGACATCTTTCTCAAATCAGTTGGAGTAAAACGTAACTCAACCCAATGGATTTGGCTTGATTTAGAGTGATGGTATCTGTACATATGTGAAATTTGGAAGGTCAAAATGGCTAATTGTTTCATATACTCATCTATATTTGCAATATAGGAAGTGTAATTTTGCTAATTCAGTCAAGCCGAATGGTTTAGATAGTTTTGTCAATCTCATAGGGGAAAACCTAAAAAGTCAGTGATTTTAATGCCGAAAGGTATGAGACATATAATTTTTTACCATTTATGTTGAGTTTAGGAGTTGTTATTTCATTTTAAAAAATGGACATTGAAATAATCTGTTCATCTAACCCCTGTAAAGTACAAACAATATATGTTGTCCCAGTATGATCAATATTAAAAAAGTCAGTCGTGAACATATGTCAATAGAGAATAAACACTTGAAATTGTCTTCCTTCTCCCTCTATCTGTACATACTTTACTTTCTTCATCCGGAGGTTTACAAATACATTCCTCACAAGCACTTTATATGCGATTGAATAATTTAGGACATCGACACCACTATCCTGAGACGTTTCAAAGTCAAATAAGGTCATCATCTTGCTTTGCATAATGCGCCAGGCAGGCTTCTTCGAATTGTACATAACCAATGTTTTCACCTAACCAATAACATCGCACAAAACTCCGATTCGAACTTAACCTGTATTTTAGTATGACTGAGACAAATACAAAGTTTGGCGCTGATCTACAAATCAAAACTCCAATCAAACTTAAAATCAAACTTGCACATGTCCTCATGGTGGTTAACGTTTGTGACAATTGGACAACAAACGCCCCGGACCAAAATGTGTCCACAGACTGCATAATTTCTAAGTCAGACTGTACCATAATTCTGGTTTGAAAACTCCAATCAAACTAAAAATCGCATATGCAAAGGTTCCCTTTGTGGTTAACTGTTGTGCCACGCTTGAAAAAGATTGGACAAACAACGGCTGAGAAAGCCTCCGCACAAAGATGTGTCCACAAACTGTATAATTTCTAAGTAATACTGTACTATAACTCTTGAAAAATCCAATCACACTCAAAAGCAAACTTACACAGGTTTTCATGGTGGTTAACTTATGTGCCACGTTTGAAAAAGACTTGATAACATATGGCTGTGAAACGCTCTGGATAAAAGTAATCCGGACGGACGGACAACCCATTTACAAAATCCGACCGTTTTTTCAAACGGGCGTGTAAAAAGATAAAACCTACATTTGCTGTTTTTCTCCATGAGCACTTAGGAATATACGAATGATGTTTACACTGCACTGGTTCATGACAGGCGGCGCGGTGGCTCAGTAGGTTGAGGTGTAGGCTGCAAGCCGAGGGATCCTCGGTTTGAATCCCTCTTTCCTCAACAACATTGTATCCTTGATCAAGACACTTCATCCCATTGCCCACGCGGGGCACGGTGTCGATGTGCACTAAGTTGTACAGCATGTCGATGGTGTACTTGTCTTCACCCAATGTTAACCCTTCTTGTGTAGAGTTAGTATGCTGAGGAGGTTGACAGTTGCTCGACGTTGCTCGATGGTTTTCTCCGGCTTCCTCCACCCGCACAACTATCCGACACGAGGTGACTCTGGCTGTCGAAAGTGTTGTTAAGCCCCCAAAAATAAATAAATAAATAAATAAATAAATAAATAAATAAATAAGTTCGTGACAATATTTACACTTCTTATATCCTGCATATTCCCCTACATTTAACACAACAGGCATATGGTACATTTCATGTTGTTTTATTATTTCAAAAATAGACTTTTAATGACTTTCCTATATAACTATGTGGTTTTAGCAACAACATCCAATTACGAATTTTCCGGGGCAGCCAGTGAGGCAGCCCTCTCATTCAATTGTTCGTCCGGGTGTGTACAAGGAGATGCGAAATAACACTATTTTTATCTTATATCTCCATTAGTTTCTCAATGAATTGTTCTGGGGTTTAACGACACGTTCGACAGTCATGGCGACCTCGAGTTAGCCAGTTGTGCTGGAGGAGTAAGCTGGGGTACTCGGAGTTAACAACTGAATAGCAGCGAACAACTATCAGACTCCACAACTAACTAAGTCCTCTCAAGCAGGGTTACTAATGGTTGATGGTAAGTGCACCATTGACGTGCAATACGTCTTAGTACACATCCAATGTTACCGTGCCCCCACGTGGGTAATCGGGATTAAGGGTACAACGCGTTTACCGCTAGTCAAAAGAGCGAACCACGGACCTTTCGGTTTGAATTTTATTGCTCTAACCAGTAAGCCACCGTTCTCCCTCAAAAAGTCTCATTCATTCCACTGGGTAAGTATTTGGGACCTTTCTAAATGAAAAGTTACAACTCCCCTCTTACTCCATAGAACTTTTCATTTTAGAATTCATCAAACACCCAATGCTAAATTTCGACGAATTGGCAAATAATAACACGTGTTTCCTGGAGATTGTGATTCAGAAGCTTTATGTGTTTGTGTCATGTGTTTCTCTCACAAAGCAATGGACTATTGGGTTTTGTTCTTTCAGTTTGTTTGTTGTCCTCTTTCAACTCCGACATGTGTCGGGAATGTACTGTGTGTATCCCAATCACGTGATTCTCAAATATTCTATGGACTCCAAACGAACTAATGTTAAAGAGTACAGCGCTGGGGCAGAGTGGGGAAAATACGCTTCCTCCGACTTCTGTCTTCACAAATCGTCCCCTGACCTGAGTTCCAGTGTGTTCTATGTGCCAGTAGGCACATAGAACACATCGGAACTCAGGGGACGTAATGTTGATTGCCGTATTATGGCAGACATTTGTAGATAGTGGTGTGGACAGATGTGTGTATGGGTGGGTGGGGGATGGGGAGGGCTTAATGATTATAGTATAATAATTTTTAAAACCGACTGAACATCTCAGACAATATTCTTGATGAGTTTATTTCCCACCTCACATACCATAAACTGGACAAAAATATTTCTCCGTCCTGTATTCTATTAATTAACCCTTCACCCAACACAAGTAGACAACGACACTTTCAAACAAATTTCATGAATAACAAAACGTTTCATCCTTTGTCTCTAAAATATAGCTTACATGTGTGAGCCTCACTGGAACGAGCTCAACGAGCAGTTACCCCTAGCTGGCGTCGGACCGTGGATCTTTCGGTAGATGTCCAATCCGTAACCACTGAGCCACGGCGCTCCCAGAGATGGAATTTATTTAAATTGAAAGTGGTAGGCTTGACGTTAAAACATCAACAATTGAGATAAATCGAAAAACTAAAAAAATCTACCTCGTAATTTTCTAGCTCTTTAATACACTAACGTTTGAAAAAAAATCCGACACATTTGTTTGACTCTCTGACTCCTTAGATATCACCTCCGATTTCGGTCATAAGGTTTCGGAATTTCCTAGGACAGTATTACATTTTAGATATATTTTTAATGGAGATAATATTTCTACATTTTAGAAAGTTAAACTTAAAAATGAGCTGGAAATTAAAATCTTTAACCAAATCCTTAACGTCCGGCTCCTTCCAATGGAGGATCTAAATGTCAAAAAGTAAAACTGGATTGATAAACCAGAAATCAATGTGTTGGTGTTGAAAGCTGTATGATTAACAATTATGGAGCGGCGCTTGCTACTAAATTAGTGGTTTTAATGATAAATGTACACACTAGGATAAAATTTGAAGTTATATAAAAAAGTCAAAATGGCGTCAAGTCGAAAAACAAAAAAAGCAGCAATCTCCTTATTAACCCTTTACCCAACGCAGACAATATCAAAATTTATTATTTTAAAAATCATTTTTTCAAATTGTTCAAAAAATTTCAACAAAACCATATCATGTGACCCCTCGTTGGAACGAGCTCGTTCCAACGAGGGGTCACATGATATGGTTCTGTTGAAATGTTTTGAAAAATAATATTTTTTTAACTGCTGAATTTGCATATTACACGGGCGGATGAGGGCGATTCGTTGGGTAAAGGGTTAAGCTCTACAACTTACTAAAATTCCAAAATATCCGACACTTTTGACCCGACCCCCCCCCCCCCCCCCCACACACACACACCGTAACTTCCAACTTAGACCATAAGTGTTGATAACAATGGCCACACATTTTTAAATATTTTTTTGTATAGAATATATTTCTAAATGTTCTAAAGGCTGAGGCGAAAAATGAAGTTGAAGATAAAAGGTGCAAAAAATACGTGAAATCACTGGCATCACTTCACTTAAATTTGAAATGAAAAAATAAAATGGATCAATTTAAAATAATCAGAAATAAATGAATGGAGATCAGCAGCTGTGTCATTTATAAATATGGAACTGCGTCAATCATAAGATAGTGCTTTTAATGAAATATATCCAAAATAGGATAAACGTTGAAGTTACGAAAACACGTCAAAATGGCTCCTAATCGAACACCCCCCCCCCCTTACCCCTCCCCCCTCCCCTAAAAAAAACAAAAAAAAAGAAAACAGCTATCTCACAACGTTTTGAGCTCCACAACACACATACAATTATTTAAACAAATCCAACGCATTTTAATTTGTAACCATATTACCCCCCCCCCCCTCCCTCCTAGATGCCACTACCGGGTTTGGGAATTTCATAGGACGACATCACATTTTCAGATATGGTTCTTATTGGAGATTTTAATTCTAACATTTTAGAAAGATGGGCTTAAAAATGTGCTTGAAATACAAAGTGTTTAAACAAATCATAGATCCTGGCTCCTTCCAAACGGAGTAAATTATGAACAGTAAAAACGAATGGATCAACTTAAGATAATCAGAAATGGATGTGTAAAGTTTCAAACCTGTATATCTCAGAACTGTGGAGATGTGTGTGTCACAAAATCAGCGTTTTGATGATACAATGCTCAACAATTGAAGTGACGACAACACTTAAAAAAAATCGCCGAATCCCTAGAAACAAAAATACAGCCGTCTTTTACTTTTTGAGCTCCACAATATTCTAACATTTCATGAAAAATGGACAAAGTTAAATTTTTCTGACGTTTCACCTCTATGACGTCACCTGAGGAATTAGGAATTTCCCGTGACTGAAAAGATTTTTAGGTATGTTGGTTTTTATTGGAGATGGGAGATTTCCACTCCCACCTGCTAGGGGTTTCTGCCCCCCCCCCCCCCCCCCCTGTACGAACCACATGTGATTTTTCTGCCCTTTGTAGTGTTTTTGCAATTGATCTTTCATTCTGTACCAAAGTTTCCGTGTTGGCACCCTAATCGTCTCTATACTTCCCTCCCTGCCTCTGTGAGGCTGGCAACTGTGACATCTGGCATCTCCTGGACACTGGCCTCCCTCTGTACATTCTTAGGCTTTGTTTTCAAGTTACCTTTAAACCGCGCCCCGTCAGCATCCTTTCGGAGCTCATAAAAATGTCCTTAACGTTTTATTTTGCAACTTGCTGTTTTTTTCCCCTGATCCCTACTGTAATCATGTTGTGATCACGATCCACCTCTCTTTTACCCCTATCGTCTGCTCTTTCTCTATCAGGGGGAGGCTTCAATGTAGGCGCATTCATAATTAAATTGCTTTTCGCTTACATTGTCCATGAAAATGTAAATATCACAGTTCAATACAGACAGAAGGTAATGGAGCAGATAAGCACCTCCTCACAACCTGTAGTCTGAATGTTGTCCAAAGTTTCATTTCGAATCTTCGAATTGTTAAATGGAGACCTGTTTAAAAATTGCTGTTACATGTATTTCTGTAACGTCTCCACGTTTGTCAATAATTCCTTCTGAAGACCGAAGCTTAATTGATAGATTTTTAAATGTTAAAGATCGGTATGTGAAATTGTTCAGCACCTTGGGCAGATTTGTGCAAGATAAATTATAAAAATCTATGGTTGACGTAAATCATTAGTAAAATTATGCATATGACTGAAGTGAATTAACATTGAAAGTGGAAACATGGTAAACCTTAATCTCAAAGTGTTAACCCTTTACCCAACGTAACGGCCAAAACCGGCCAGCGCTATTCTCAAAAATCGCCAATTAATTTTCAAAATATTTTCATTTTTTGTCTCAAAAACATAGGTTATGACCCCTCGTTGGAACGAGCTCGTCGAGCTCGTTCCAACGAGGGGTCATAACCTATGTTTTTGAGACAAAAAATGAAAAAAAATAATTATTCAAGAATTTTTTTTGCAAGTGTCGTCTGCTTTTCATGTTAGGTAAAGCGTTAAGACGTTGTCACATATATATATTCACGCTGTATATTTCAAAGTTCAATACATGCTAAAACAAGGGGGATTCATAAAATCTGTGGTTAAAGTGAAGTAGCAGTGAAAGTGTAGATATGGCAAACTTTACACCTAACAGATTAAGGTGTTGCCATTTGCACACATCCACAGTGTATATTTCATAATTCAATAAATGCTTAAACGGGAAATTCGTTAAATGTCTGTGGTAAAAGTAAAATACCAGTGAAAAAGTAGATACGTCCAACTCTATATCTAAAGGGTGAAAGTGCTGTCATGTATAATTTCCACAGTGTATATCTCAAAAGTCAACATATTTCATTCACTGTTTTTAGCTCATACATGTAAATAAGTGAAAAGTTAAACTATGAAGTCTAGTAAACCTATAGTTTGAGTGAGCCAGCAGTGAACATGTAGAAATGACATACTCTCCACACAAACAGTTAAATTATTGCCATATAAATATATCTAGAGTGTATATTCCATAAGTAATTAAATGTTGAAACTCTGGAGCTCGTACAAAACTATGATTGAAGTGAATAATCAGTGGAAGTGTAAATATGGCAAATACTACATCCAAAGGGTTAAGATTGTCATATGAACAGACAAGAAAAGATTTTGTGGTTGGACAACGTTGCATTTAATGTGTGCCGGCAAAAAAGGCACCGTGCAAAAACGGCACCAACTCTTCTTGGCGAAAACGGCACAAACTGGCGAAAACGGCACCAAGTGTGGCTGGCGAAAACGGCACCAAATTGGCGAAAACGGCAGCAAACCAAAAGAAGATCGACACTATGATACACGATCAAATATTTAATTTTCCTCAGATCGTCGTTTTGATTTTGTTTTAGCTTTTCTCTCATATACCCTTATTTCACACTACCGCCGATGCCGGGATCGTGGCTTATCGTGGGTCATCGCCGGTAAATCTTGGCCATCCTGAGTATCGCGCGGCTCTTTGTCTACGATGGCCGCGATTGCCACGATTCTCCTGCGATGCTCCGGCGACGTCCACGATGATGTAAGATGTATTTGCGCATTTTTTCGCAGCCAATAGCGAGCCGAGTTTCCGGCGCAGAAGTAAGAGAAATCGACTTCTTAATAAATAGGGCTCACCCTGCCGTCTGTCTTCAGTCAGTATCCAGATTCTGAAGATTACACAACAAGTTGCTTCAACTGAAATCCAGCATCATGAGCAGTCAGAGACGAGGACAACCCAGGAGGGGAAAGAAAGCGCCACCACAGCTGCCTGAGTCTCGGGATGAGGGGGTTGAGGACACTGCAAGTCCTGCTAAGAAGAAATCTGCAACGAAATCTAAGAAGACCAGTGACCTCGGAACCCTTGTTCTCGATGAAGCGGCTGAGGGCAGTCAAGTGCTCGGATCCAGACAAGCACCAGAGAAGTATCGCCAGGGCAAACGTCAGGAAGATGAGGAAGAGGAGGTGGACGAGGAGGAGGACGACGACGACGACACCCAAGATCTGCCACGTATCGAGCCGCCGAAGAAAACCCGCAAGCAGTATGCAACGAAGCAGTACTCCGATGTCCTTGATGACGAAGCTTACGAAGACTTCATAGAGTGCATCAAGCAGAAGGCTTGTATTTGGGACAAGTACGATGCCAACTATCGAAACAAGGACATGTCAGGCATGTTTTGGCGTGAGCTAGATTCCCGGTTTTTCAATGGCAAGACCGGGATGGCACTCACCAAGTATAACACCAACCGTACTGAAGTCGGGAAAGCCCTCCGAAAACAGAAGGATGCCGCGAAGAGTGGTGCAGGTGCTGACGACGTCGACGTTCTGAGCGACAAGGAGAATAAACTGATCGCGGACTGGGGCTGGCTCAAAGACTCAATCCAAAGTGTACCATCGCGACAAGGGCAGCGCCTGGCTGGGAAGAGGAAGGCAGAAGTTGAATCGACCGAGACGTCGAAGACCCTTGAGACAGTGCAGACGTCGCTTGCAACCCTGCAACAGGCCATAGCACGCCAATCTGCTCTTCCTCCACCACCACCACCACCACCACAGCCAGCCCACGATGAGATAGAAGATCAGCTACTGGCCTTGGCACACAAGGTGCGACGTCTCAACGACCCGAACCAGTTCATAGAGGAGATGGACATGCTGCTCCTCACCCGACTGCAACAAGAACGTCAGCAGCAACATGTAGGTTTCCGATCAACCCTAGGCATGGGACCACCTCAACGACCCTCATCCACAGCAACACGATCCTCCCTCTCACCGACATTTCACCTTCAGCAGCCCGGACAGTTTCCAATCTTCCAACCAAGACAGGACCAGCCGCAGCCGCAGAAAGATGAACTAACCAGCTACGTCGACCAGCTCTGCTCATAAACTCTGTCAACCATCACAACAACCACCGGTTCTTTTCCGAACCAACAAGTTCTAAATTTTTCTGTAAATGAAAATGGGGTTTAAATACAAAGAAATAACACAATTTCATTTATTTTTACTTGTTTTCTTTTCATTTCTAGCACAAACACATTATAAGCTAAAGAATTGAACTGTTTGGTGGCCCTTAGAAGGGTCGTAGTTTCCGGCTCGACGATTTACCCCATAGAACCCCATACAACCCCATAGATACCCCATAGAACCCCATAGAGCATTAAGGGTACCCCATAGATACCCCATAGAGCATTAAGGGTCCCGACATGTGTGAAATATACGCTGTTAACCCTAACGTCGCGGTAAACTTTGACAGGAAAAAGTGTTTTTAGGTCGGTAAATTCCGGCACCGTCGTGAGTCGAAAAATGAAAATCGCATGAATACTGGATACTTTTATTTAATGTATTGAATGTTTGATAGATATGCCCTTCTAACCGAAATCGAATTACCGTTACACGATTCTTTTCACCACTGAAGAGTTTTGCAATTAGCACCATGCTTCTGTCGATGATTCAGTAATCGGTAATATATCGGTATAGTGGAATCCTTTGAATTGTTTCGTTCTTTGAATTGTTTGTTGAATATTTGCAACAATAAAATTGCTTGGTTTTTTTTTTGCTACCAACACATAGGTTGTGACCCTCCTTCGAACGAGCGTGGCGCGCTCGTTCGAATGAGGGTCGCAACCTATATTTTGTTAGCAAAAAATCAAATCAAAGATTTTGAATGAAAATGGTCGGTTTTTTGCTACCAAAACATAGGTTGTGACCCTCCTTCGAACGAGCGTGGCGCGCTCGTTCGAATGAGGGTCGCAACCTATATTTTGGTAGCAAAAAATCAAATCAAAGATTTTGAATGAAAATGGTCGGTTTTTTGCTACCAAAACATAGGTTGTGACCCTCCTTCGAACGAGCGTGGCGCGCTCGTTCGAATGAGGGTCGCAACCTATATTTTGGTAGCAAAAAATCAAATCAAAGATTTTGAATGAAAATGGTCGGTTTTTTGCTACCAAAACATAGGTTGTGACCCTCCTTCGAACGAGCGTGGCGCGCTCGTTCGAATGAGGGTCGCAACCTATATTTTGGTAGCAAAAAATCAAATCAAAGATTTTGAATGAAAATGGTCGGTTTTTTGCTACCAAAACATAGGTTGTGACCCTCCTTCGAACGAGCGTGGCGCGCTCGTTCGAATGAGGGTCGCAACCTATATTTTGGTAGCAAAAAATCAAATCAAAGATTTTGAATGAAAATGGTCGGTTTTTTGCTACCAAAACATAGGTTGTGACCCTCCTTCGAACGAGCGTGGCGCGCTCGTTCGAATGAGGGTCGCAACCTATATTTTGGTAGCAAAAAATCAAATCAAAGATTTTGAATGAAAATGGTCGGTTTTTTGCTACCAAAACATAGGTTGTGACCCTCCTTCGAACGAGCGTGGCGCGCTCGTTCGAATGAGGGTCGCAACCTATATTTTGGTAGCAAAAAATCAAATCAAAGATTTTGAATGAAAATGGTCGGTTTTTTGCTACCAAAACATAGGTTGTGACCCTCCTTCGAACGAGCGTGGCGCGCTCGTTCGAATGAGGGTCGCAACCTATATTTTGGTAGCTAAAAATCAAATGTCATTGCAGATTTGGTTCACAACACCTCGTCTTGCCATGGCACAGCACCTACTCGACTGTTGACGTACTGCATCAGAGTGTTCCTAACGCGTTTTCCTGCATCGAGATTGCCTTGTCTGTGGTCACGCTGGCCGTCATCCAATCGGGCACGTGGGTCGGGATTGGGATTGTTGTGATCGATGGCCATGTTGTGTGGTTGACGTAGACGGAGTAGATTGTGTAAGACGACACAGCACAACATCACAGAATCCATGGTTTTCAACTTGTACATCTGCAATCCTATCAACAGACATTGAAACTTCTGTGCTAAGATACCAAAGGCACACTCCACCACCATCCTTGCCCGCGACAGTCTGTAGTTGAACAGTCTCTGCTCCCGGGTGAGATGACCGCCACGCCCACTGAATGGTTTCATGAGCCAAGAACGAAGAGGAAACGCATCATCTCCTATCAGGAAGTATGGCACTTCTGGCAGTGTGGTTCCTGGCAGCGGCTCATTTTCTGGCAACAAGGCTGTGCCATCCTCGAGTACCTCTCGCAGTTCAGACTCCGCGAACAGCTGGGCATCTGGGGCTCCCCCGTTGGCTCCGACCTCACAGTATATAAACTTATAGTCACTGTCAACTAGGCCCATGAGAACTTTCGAGAAGTATTTCTTGTAGTTGTAGTACACCGACGATGTCTTTGGTGGCTTCTTGATGCGAACATGTTTGCCATCCAGGGCCCCAACACAGTGTGGCAAGTTCCATCGCTGCAAGAAGCCATCGGCAATCGTCTTCCACTGGTTGCTGGAAGTAATCTCGGGCATCACGTCATCACAGAAGGCACTGATGATTGCTTCGGTCAACTCGGGGATAAACATCGATATCGCGTTGACGGACACTCGGAACTGGTAGTGGAGGTGCATGTACCTGGCCCCCGTTGCCAGGTATCGCAGGGTGACGGCTAGTTTTAAGCCCGGGTCCAGCGGTGCCCTCATCTTTGTATGTTCCTTCTCGATGTATGGTTGCACTCCTTCTAGCAGCTCCATGAACAAGGCGTTGTCAACACTCATGAAGTTTTTGTAGGTACGTGGATCTTCGGCATTGAGCGTCTGTACCAGGGTGTCATACTCCCCATGCAACTCCCGTTGCAGTAACCAGCCTCTCGACCAAACAGTTCTCTGCCTCCTGCGACGATACCTTCTCTTCTTCCGCTGCAGTTGAAGTTGCAGTGCCAGTATCTGCAGTTGCATCTGTGTCACTTGCAGCAAATTGCCTATGACTTGGTAGTCCATGTTGGTTGACCAGAAGTAACTTTCAGTACTGCCTCACAGAGTGTCCCTGATATATCCAGAGGGTGGATGGAAACCTCCCTTTGATGATTTCCATTGGTCAGTGAAAAAGTCAGCTCTCGTTTCATTGGTACAGAAGAAAAACAACAGAATATCATCAGATTCGTGGGACCCATCGTAGGTATCGGCGATGCATCGTAGGTATCGTGGACATCGTGAGTATCTTGAGTTGTTCATCCTGGCAATCTTATCCATCGTAGCACCATCCGCGATGCATCGTAGCTATATCGGCGAGAATCGTGTCCATCGTGCCAAAAGTGCTGACCATTGAATGAAGATGACCACGATTTGTCGCCGATATAGCTACGAAGCATCGACGATGGTGCTACGATGGGCCTCATCGTGGCAAAACTTGTGCAAGTACGCAACTTTTGGCAAGATAGTCAACATTACCACGATAACCAAGATGACCACGATGTATCGAGGATGCTCTTACGATCTATCGACGATATAACTACGATCCACCATGTTTAGGTCAAGATAATCACGGTCCCCACGATGCCTCTACGAAGCATCGTGGCGTATCGTGACTCGCTCACAATCATGTCATTCCGTAGCCATCGTGTAGTGTGAAATACGTGATATACAATAGTATCGAATATGAACACAATATGTTACACATTTGGCCACAAGTTATTCTCGTCAATACAATATACAACTACAACATTTACACATATTTCCAGAGGCGATGTAAGCCTGATTAAAATACGTGTGGAGGGGGCAACTGAGCAGGCACGTAACCATGTTTTTTTTGTTTTTTTTTTGAGGGGGGGGGGGGGGCGGGGGGGGGGGCGTCAAGTCAAAAACATAAATAATCCACATTTTAATATATTTTTATTAACAGTAATTCTTGGTACACCAATACTGTCTACAGTGGTCAATATACAGATATTCTAGTATTACAATTTCGTTTTGCAAATTTATCAGCCACATCATATGGATTGTTCATATGGACAAATATATGACCCCTACGTCTGACAATCTTTGAATGGCCATTTTGTTTCTCTGATAATTTTTTTATATATTAGAGATCCGAAAAACTGAGTTCACATAACGCGGAAGACACTGGTAGGGTGAATGCTGGATTAACTGCTTTTTTTGTAAATTTGGCAGTGCTGAGTATGGAATACTTGTATTTTCAAGTACCAGACATTCTTGTTTGAAATTTCCTTGCCCAAGGACACAACGCGGGTCGTCCGGGACGGGGATGGAGCATAGAAGTCCAACAGTCTACCACTGAGCCACCGCGCTCGCAAGTCAGTATTAACTGTGTGTATGGTCAGTTTGTGAATGGTAGCGACATAACCAGCGCGTATCACAAAGACGATCGAATTCTTGAACACGTACGTTATCCCTCTCCTGAATTTCCACAAACAATTTATGCACACGTGAACGGGACATAAACACATATAAACGTCCAACTAGGGCGAAGAATTCACCTGCTGATTTAACACTTCCACACACATCAACGAGAACCAGGGGCCAATACTATAAAACTTTTACAGCTGTATTTTTAAGAACTGTATATTCTATTTATGGAAATAACTAATTGAAATTAACATTTAGCATTTTCAAAGATGAGGCAATTTGCCTATTGGCAAATTGCCACAACTTTCAAAATGCTAATGATTCATTTCCGTCATTTATATTCACTTGTAGAAAATAGAATCCAGGGAAATACAATTGTAAAAGTTTTATAGTATTGGTCCCAGGTTTCATCGATGTGCATAACAAGGAACATAGAAAGCATTGGGAAACTGCACCCTCAGACGGGTTTGAACACCACATAGGTGTACAGGTGTTCTGACATAACACTTGTGCCGTCATAATGCTGTGCAACAAGATTTACGCTCCCTGATCCTAGTGATTTTATTCCTATCGCAATTTGTTGGGTAAGAGCTTCGGCGTCTGCCCCATGAAATTGGAGAAGTTCCTCTTTTACGACACGAATATAATGTGACATCAAATGGTTTCGCGCGCCGAAGGCATGCTGAGACGGTTTGAGGGAAGCCTCTTTCGACCCTTCTTTGAAGTAATTTGTTGAAGCTTTTTCACAGATGCCCACCATGACAGGAAGCAGCAGAGGAGGAAAGACCAAAGGGGAGGCTTTGGTTCTCTTATTGGAGATCCGGTTGAGGTGTTAACCTCCCTCGGGTGAGGACCAGTGAGAGAGGGGGCCCTCTCGACAAAGGTGCTACTTCTCCCTGAGAGTGAAGTGGTGTCTTTTTCAGGCACGTATCGTCTGCCACTTGTTAAATATTATTTCTGAGGCCTTCATTAGCATTTGGCAAATATAGTCTGCCTCTGGCAATTGTCGGAGAGGTTGAGCTGGCTTCTTCGGGAAGGCTTCTTTCACAGAAGTAAACTGAGACATGTACAAAACCAACGGAATTTTTCGGAGTCCACTAAAAGAAAGACCCGAACTTCGGGGGCAGGCCTACATGTCAACCTATTTGGTCGGGCCTGAATGGGCTATACTAGCTTTTATAAAAAAGGGGCAAGAAGAGGGACACTGGACCAAAGCTCGTCTCCCCGGAGGTGGGTGACCACCTATGGGGTTTGAGTGAAGGATGGACAGAATTCATAATGGTTACTAAGTATCCACAGCGGTTATAACAATTCTGTACCGTAACGGTTGTTGGGGAAATGAAGAAAACAACGGAAAAGAAGTGTGTGTGAAGGGCTGTCTTCGTCTTGTAACTTATCCCTATAGGCCAGCTGGATTAAATTCGTTATCAGTGACCTTAATTAACTGCTGTAACAAAAAATACTCTATTGACAACAAGCCTACATAAGTTTAAGTGTATCTTTATTCGTCTGGGGCAGCTGGATTAAGTAGCGTTATCAATGAAATTAGTTGATTGGCATAACGTAATAAACTCGACCGACAATAAGTAACTCAATGCAGCACACCCGAACTTTAAAATCCACATATTTATTTTTAACAAATTTTAATTTTTTTTCTAAAATAATTGGGTTTCGACTGACCCAGCCCAAACATGGTATAAAAGACAGTGTTTTATTTTTTTGCTTTGATACGTCCTTTGAACCATACAATTAAAATACGGGCTACCAGGCCATGTTTGGACTAACCCCAAGTTTCTGACTTCTGCGCCTATAGTAAACAAAGGGGTTGTATCTTGAAGCCGAGTTGGAGAGTAGTAACCCCGGGTCCCGGAACTTCGTGGGACCTGGGTTTGGCTCAGGAGTTTTGGGTTAGGTCTGCCCCAAATCCGAACATGGCCTAAGACTAAAAGACCGTGTTTTAATTTTTATTTGGAGCGTCCTTTGAAAGGACGTACCAAACCATAAAATTAAAACACGGTCTTCTAGACAATATTTGGACTACCCTCCCCACCCCCCCCCCCCCCACACCGCCAGGTTCTGATATCTGCACCAACAATAAAGATGGGGCTGTATCGTGAAACCGGGAAGGGTGGGGGTGAGGCGTTTGCAAACAGAGCAAGACTCGGGACCAATGCTCACCTCTCGAGGGGTGGATGACCATGCATCTCTGGGGATGGAGTGAAGGATGGTCCGAGTCCATAAAATGTTCTATAAAGTCCATAGCGGCTATAATTTGAATAGTTGAATTTAGGGTCTCGGTAGACCCCGGGGTGTCCATTGATGAAGCTATCTATAGCGTGTTTGACTTTGTTGTCATATCCAGGGTCTTCACGTGGGCGGTGAGTTTCATTGAGGAGGTCGGCATCCCGGCGTTTGGTCGGCGGAGATTTTCTTTTTCTCTTTCTGTTTCTGTTCAGTGGTGGTGGCGATTGGTGCTTTCTTTTCCTTCCTCTGGGGTGGACAAGTGCGGGCGAGTCAGCGAATGGTTCTATCACTCCCAGAGGAGGGTTTCATCCGATACATGACGGTGAGCTGAACGCAGCCACTCTCAACATGGACATCCCAGGTTTAGAAGTGAACTGGCGTCCAACACCATGTGGGTATCCTTAATTTTCTCAGGCAGGAAATCCCTGGCTAATTAGTTAAAGAACCTAAAATGCACCAGCAAGCTTTAACACTCAGTTTCAAAACAAAGCACAGAAAATGACAGAACAAAATGAATTAAATAATGGTGCCGTTTTCGCCATCCAAATTGGTGCCGTTTTCGCCAATCCATGGTGCCGTTTTCGCCAGCGCAATTGGTGCCGTTTTCGCCACATTTGGTGCTGTTTTCGCTCACTTGGTTCACTTTTCGCCAGGTGCCGTTTTCGCACGGTGCCGTTTTCGCCATAACTTCATTTAATAAGCCACTTGTACTAGTACATAATAATGATACTTGTATCAATGCTTTCTTTTGTAAGTATGTCTGGACTAACAAAAGGTGTTGTTCCCTGTGTTTATTGACAAATGGCATGATATGGATAAATGAACAAATCTCCATGTACTTAATTTCTGTGTCGGTGTTTTATCTATATTGAAATAAATGGGGAGTTTGTTTTTTCACAAATAAAACTTGAGATCTTTGAATGAGTTTGTAGGACGAAGTGTTCCAAAGATGTTTTTAGTTGTGGTTCTTCCCACATCACATACTTCAGAAACATTAAGCTAAGAAATAGTGTTGGTATCGTAGGAAACCAATCTACGTAATATTCCCCGATATTAACCTCCCCGCCATTCAATACATAATGTAAGTGTTTTTTCTTGATGAGTGTGTATTATATACATCTAATTGCTTCCCTGAAATATCCAACATAACCTACCTCTGAAATGATGGCAATTTTTTTCCCCAATCTTTCATACAGACAACTGCTATCGGTTAATGTGACGGCTTCTCTTCCTCTCTGAACTCTCCACAACTCGATATAAAATCGTCGTTTAAGTGCTAGAGTGTCCATGTCCCCTATGGGACATAGGACACTCTAGCACTCAGGCAACGAATTGTCAACATCTCATCTGCAATATATTTCTATTTGGTTGTCAGAGGCAGAATTATTGATAACAGTTTTGATTACATCATCTAATGAATCCTCATCTTGTTGAGCGTGACATCCCATGAAATCAGTTGGGTTAATGCTTAAGAAAAAAAACAAAACAAAACAAATCAACTGAAAATCTGGATGGTGAAAAATGGCTAACATAATATATATATATATATATATGCTTACATATGTTTGCAGTATAGGAAGTATATTTTTGCTAATTCAGTCAAGCCAAATAATTCAGATAATTTAGTCAATCCCAAAGACGGAAAACCTTAAAAGTCAATGATTTTAACACCGAAAAGTTTCAGACGTAATTTTGTTACTATTTATGTTGAGTTTAGGAGTTGTTATTCCATTTAAAAAAATGTACATTCTTATAAACTGTTCATCTAACCCTTGCAAAGTGCAAACAATATCTGTTGTCCCAGTATGATCAATATTGAAAAAAGTCAATCGCGAAAATCTGTCAATGAAGAATAAACATTCAAATTGTTTTCATTCTCCCTATATTTATGCCGAATTTGCATTCTTCATCTGAAGGTTTACAAATACATTCCCCCACAAGCATGTTATATGCGATAGAATAATTTAGGACGTTTCAAAGTTAAACAAGATCACCACCTAGCGTTGCATAAATCACCCGATAGAGTTTTTCGAATTGTACATAACCAATGTTTTCATCCAGCAAATAACATTGCACACAATTCTGATTCGAACTAAAGCTGTATTTTAGTATGACTGACACACACACAAAGTTTGGCGCTGATCAACAGATCCAAACTCCAATCAAACTTAACATCACACTTACACGTGTTCTCATGGTGGTTAACGTCTGTGGCAGTTGGACAACAAAAGGCTCAGAAACGCTCCGGACAAAAATGAGTCAACAGACTGCATAATTTCTAAGTCAGACTGTACCATAACTCTGGTTTGAAACTCCAATCAAACTTAAAATCGCACCTGCACAGGTTCTCATCGTGGTTGACTTTTGTGCCGAGATTGAAAAGGATTAGATTAGCAATGGTTGAGAAACCCTCCGGACAAAGATGTGCCCACAGACTGCATAATTTCTTGTCAGACTGTACCATAACTCTGGTTTGGAAAATCCACTTATGTGGCACGTTGAAAAAGATTGGACAACATTGACTAAGAATTTCTCCGAACAAAAATCAATCCGGATGGACGGACTTTCTTAAGATTGGGAGTGGTGGGCTTAAGACATTACAGAAAAATTTTCATTTTAATTCGTTCTGACAACGGATAAAACCTCGTTTTTTAAAACTTTCGGGGGCTTTAGACATGGTTAAAATCCCCAACCCTAAACCCGAAGAGGCACTAATCCTAACCCCAACCATGAACTGATCCCTAACCCTTAATATAAACCCCGAAAATTCGTAACTTGCCTCATAAGTCTCATATCTTAGTAATTAAGCTCATAATATATCAAATAAGCTCTTAGTAGTTCGGTAAGATCATAATGCCTGTCCGGACACAAAAAAACTCGTAACTCCCGCATTATAGCGATGTCGGACGAACGTACGGACACAAAAAACTCGTAACTCCGGACGGACGAAAAAAACATTTACAAAATACGACCGTTTTTTTGTAAACGGGCGTATGAAAAGATAAAACCTACTTTTTTGTTTTCTTCATGAGAACTTAGGAATATACTAATGACGTTCACACTGCACTGGTTCATGAGAGGAGATGTGATGGCTTAGTAGGTTGAGGTGCAGGCTGCAAGCCGAGAAATCCTCGACGTACGACAACCACATTGTGTCCTTGGGCAACACACTTCACCCCCATTGCCAACATGGGAGCACGGTGACGATGTGTATTAAGTTACACTGCATGTCGATGGTGTACTTGTCTTCAACCAATGCAAACCCTTCTGGTGTGGAGTTAGTATGCTAAGTAGCCTGACAGTTGCTCTCCGTTGCTCGGTGGTTCTCTCCGGGTACTCCGGCTTCCAAAACCCGTACAATTGCCAGACACGAGATAGCCCTGGCTGCCGAAAGTGTTAAGCCTCAGTAAATAAATAAATAAAATCATGACAATATTTACACTACTTATATCCTGCTTGTTCCCCTACATTTAACACAACTGTCATATGATACATTTCATGTTGTTTTATTATTTCAGAAATAGGCATTTATTGACTTTCTTACATAACTATGTGGTTTTAGCAACAACTTCCAATTACGAGTTTTCCAGGGCAGCCCTCTCATTTAATTGTTCGTTCGGGTGTGCACAAGGAGATGCGAAATAACACTATTTTCATCCCATCTCTCCATTAGTTATTCAATGAATCTTATTTTTCTGGGGTTTAACGACACTTTCGGCAGCCATGGCGACCTCGAGTCAAAGAGTTGTATGGGTGGAGGAAGCGGGGATACCCGGAGTGAACACCTGAGTAGCGGCTACCAACTATCGGGCTCCCCAACTAAGTCCGCTCAAGAAGGGTTAGTAATGGTTGATGGCAGGTGCACCATTGACGTGCAATACGTCTTAGTACACATCCAATGTTACAATCGGGATTAAGTGCCGTGTTGAAGGGCACAACTCACTTACCGGTAGTCAAGAGCGAACCGTGAACCTTTCGGTTTGAAGTTTATTGCTCTAACCAGTGAGTCACCGATCTCCCTCAAAAAGTTTCATTCATTCCACTGGGAAAGTATTTGAGACCTTTCTAAATTAAATGTTACAACTCCCCTCTTACTCCATAGAACTTTTCATTTTAGAATTCATCAAACACCCAACGTTAAATTTCGACGAATTGGCAAATAATAACACGTGTTTCCTGGAGATTGTGATTCAGAAGCTTTATGTGTTTGTGTCATGTGTTTCTCTCACAAAGCAATGAAATGAAATGAAATATTAGGTTTTGTTCTTTCAGTCTGTTTGTTGTCCTCTTTTAACTCCGACATGTGTCGGGAATGTACTGTGTGTATCCCAATCAAGTGATTCTCAAATATTCTATGAACTCCAAACGAACTAATGTTAAAGAGTACAGCGCTGGAGCAGGGTGGGGAAAATACGCTTCCTCCGACCTCTGTCTACACAAGTCGTCCCCCGAGTTCCAATGTTTTCTATGTGCCTACTGCCTAGGACACATTGGAACTCAGGGGACGAAATGTTGATTTCCTTATTATGGCAGACATTTATAGATAGTGGTGTGGACAGATGTGTGTATGGGTGGGGAGGGTTTAATGACCATCGTATAACACTTTTTAAAATCGACTGAACATCTCAGACAATATTCTTCATGGGTTTATTTCCCACCTCACATGCCATAAACCGACTGAATATCTCAGACAATATTGTTGATGGGTTTATTCCCCACCTCACATACCATAAACCGACTGAACATCTCAGACAATATTGTTGATGGGTTTATTCCCCACCTCACATAACATAAACCGACTGAACATCTCAGACAATATTGCTGATGGGTTTATTCCCCACCTCACATACCATAAACCGACTGAACATCTCAGACAATATTGTTGATGGGTTTATTTCCCACCTCACATAACATAAACCGACTGAACATCTCAGACAATATTGTTGATGGGTTTATTTCCCACCTCACTTACCATAAACCGACTAAACATCTCAGACAATATTGCTGATGGGTTTATTCCCCACCTCACATACCATAAACCGACTGAACATCTCAGACAATATTGTTGATGGGTTTATTTCCCACCTCACATACCATAAACCGACTGAACATCTCAGATAATATTGTTGATGGGTTTATTTCCCACCTCACATATAATAAACCGACTGAACATCTCAGATAATATTGTTGATGGGTTTATTTCCCACCTCACATACCATAAACCGACTAAACATCTCAGACAATATTGTTGATGGGTTTATTTCCCACCTCACATATAATAAACCGACTGAACATCTCAGGCAATATTGTTGATGGGTTTATTTTCCACCTCACATAACATAAACTGGACAAAATATGTATCCGTCTTGTATTCTATTAACCCTTTACCCAGCAAAAGTAGAGAAAGACACTTTCAAACAAATTTCATGAATAACAAAAAGTTTCATCCTTTGCTTCTAAAATATAGCTTACATGTATGACCCGCATTGGAACGAGTTCAACGAGTAGTCAACCCTGACTGGGGTCGAATCGTGGATCTTTCGGTTTGATATCCAATGACGTAATCACTGAGCCACCGCGCTCCCAGGGATGGGATTTACAAAAATTGAAAGTTGTAGGCTTGACGTTAAAACATCAAAAATGGCGATATATCTAAAAACTTAAAAAATCAAGAGCAAGATATTCCAGATTTTACTGGACACTTCGCCAGTTTCTGGATTTTTAGTCGCCATGGTTGGTAAAAAGATATTAAGTCTTATATAAAACAGGCTCGTCTGTTGTAGACACCCCTAGTTAGCTTATTCGCAAATTTATGAAAATTAATTTTAATCTTACACACATACGTTTATTACAATAGCGGTTGAGGTAAAAATTTGAATCGCCAGTTATTCTAATGAGTTTATTACAAAAGTGGTCAGTGAAAAATTTTGCATCAACCGCTATTGTAATAAGTTTGTTACAATGACCGTCTGTGAAAAAGTTTGTATCAATCGCTATTGTAATAAATTTATTACAAAAGCGGTCGGTGAATAAGTTTGCATCAACCGCTATTGTAATACATTTTGTTCAGTAGCGGTTCCATTGCAATAGCGGTTGGTACAGAGCAGGTTTGTCAGCTCTTATAGGACAACCCGGGCTGTGCAAAGATTATAGTATACATTGTATACGATATTCCTCATATCTACAAGGTTTGTTGTTATCATCTCTTTCTTGGCACAGCAATAGGTTTAATAACTTGATTGAGATTATTGAATAAGTTTGTTCGATCTGATTCTGTTAATGTATGTATATTGCCAAAGCACAGAATTATCTTTATTTGCATAACACTTCCCTGCTACAATTGCCCATGCATGGAAGGAACACCGATTCATTAATTTTCATAATTTCAACCCTCTTTCTTTTACCTTCAATAATTTCTCCAGTGGAAGCAAACAAATTCAGTGTAGGTCGTCCAAGCCCTTGTAATGGAGGTGGGTGAGTAAGTTCCAACGATACATGACCATAATCATGGATAGTAAAGTCCTGATTAGATTGAACAACTTTTTCAACTTCACCTTACACTGTTTTATTAGTGATAGATGGAATTTCAGTGAGAGGATTAAACAAACCTTATCTCAGTCCTTGGGGATCAGTTGATTTTATCGGACATTATATATAATTCGAATCAGTCATCAAACTGTCGAACACTCTCTGGTTTAAGTGGAAAGAGCTATTCCTGTCGTCATTTTTTCTTCACTGTCAATCTGTGAACCTGGCTGATGATCAGAATTTTGTCCGGGCCTGAGACTCTACTCACTACGATATGCCTCTCCCTCCCCAAATACTGATCTTTTTTTACAAGTTGAAATGGACATTTACGAAACGTCCCTAAAATGTACGTTTTAATGTGTGAATTGACAGTGTCCAACTTTGAATGTCCTTTCCAAATTATTTTACGCCCTAATTTTCCCATCACCCAAGCACTGAATATCAAATTTGGTATTTTTAATCATTTTGTAATATTGTTTTTACAAAACATTTCGACAGAACCATATTATATGACCCCTTATTGGAACCAGCTGGTGTCATATGATATAGTTTGGAGAATTTGTTTTTTTTTAAGTATTTTTCAACTGCTGAATTTGTAACTTTGCACGGTCGGATGCTCCCGTTGCATTTGGTAAAGAGTTAAGATGCATGTTTCGCGGTTATAGGCTCAAGTACTGCACCTACAAATGCACACTCACGGATGTTTAAAATGGGCATTTAATGAACCTTTTTCGTGGAATTTGATATTGTATTACCCGATAAAAACCTAACTTTTAGAGTGTCTAGTCACAATAGAAACTTTGCGAACTTTATTCACTGAGCAGTACAATGTTATAGTAACAGTAACGTAATCAACAGTTAACGCGTATATTTGTTGTTATGTTTTCTTCGCAAATAACTAGATCATTGTCACCCGTCAAAGATTTGCGATAGTGAATGTCTTATTTTAACAGTTTACCTAACGAATCGTCATCCACCCGCGTAATTAAAACATAAAGTTGTTGAAACAAATTTATTTTTCAAATCTTTTTTAACAAAGCCATAACTTGCGCTCTCTCATTGGAACGATCTCGTCGAGCTCGTTCCAATAGTGTCACCTGATATGGTTATGTTGGGATTTTTTTTTTGAAAAATGAGAACCCTTTGATCCCAAGCGACCGCCTTTCTGGCCCAGGCATATAATACGTCACAGTTTCATTAAGGATGATAGCTGCTAAGCGAATGTGTGGTGCAGACCAATCAATATTTTCAACGTGCAGCTCCAGAGCTGCACGTTGAAAATATTAATTGGTCTTTCCCCAAATAATGAATATGGACTCTTCCAAATGCTGCCATTGAACTGATATGGAAGATACCACCAGTGTTTAAAGGGTTAAACAACAATAACTAAAATAATAAATTTTGTTAACCTGTGCCGTGTATAAAGGGTTAATAAAAAGAGACAGAAAATATTGGCGTTATTACTTGTATGATCTACAGCTCAGAAGGTCGTTGGTCCATTGTAATAGTAAATGCGCGGAAAACAGTTTGCTATTTTTTTCTCTTCTGAGGGTTTTCTCGTCCAGTGAGAGCCCACAATATTAGTTTGGTTGACAAAGCTGAATTGTATGTATCTATTGTGTTCGTAATAGAAGTAAACGAAGACAGCTGACACACCACTAGTATTCGTGAAATTTGTCACGTACGCATATATTCTAGCATCTATATAAGGTGCTGCATTTTAAGAGAAAATCAATCATTGCCTGGTTAGACCCACTACAGGAGAAGCATATAGATATGGCTGCTGGGAAGGTATCAGTAACATTTGTCGTTGGTGTAGTACTTTTGGCTGCGTTTGAGGTAAGTGCACTTTGTGATTTATGGAGGAACCTGGTTTATAGTGAAAATTATAAAATAAATTCGAAATAAGTTTCAGGTCTAATTCAATGGAAACGTTTCCTATATTTCACCATAAAGTCAACATGTTCTATATCATTTGATCAATAAAATGGGGGGCTTTACGAAATGAATGGAGAAAAAAAATAATGTTGACGTCGAAACAGGACAAATGGTGTATATAACAACTTATTCGCGTTTTGGGACCTTTTGGCATTGAATCCGAATCCTATCTCTACCACTCTGTGAACTTTGGTCATTTTTACACATTTAATAACTTTCCAACCAAACGGCTGTGAAATTTGTCTTCAGAACGAATATAGGACGTCGAAAATCTTAAAAATACAATTATCTATGATGGATTAAATTAAAAAAACAAATTTCAGAATGTTGTTTGTGAGAATCCTCAGAGTCCTGAAATCTGAAATGTTCTGAAGGAAAACGGGATCAAAGTCTTACACATACTGATAAATGTTATTATCCTCCGAATGAGAGCTAAACTGAACCTTTTTTTCTGGCTAAATTTAGTTCAACTGGATTCAAATATATTTCCCAGCATACACACCCAAGAAAGAGATAACAGTTCGTGTATACCGTGGGGGTGGCATAGTCTTGTGACTGTCTTCCTGTAATTCTCTTGATAATTGAAATAGTCAACAAAAACATATTAGATGTCTGAAGGCGTCAGAATTGACTACAGTAGTTGTAGGCAGCACCTTGATGTTGGACGTTGGGTTAAGATTATTTTGATTGAAATTAGCTATTGTTTCTTCATCGTGTATTAATCTTTTAAACCCTCGTAGTTTTTTCCATGTCAGCTCAACGACAGCAACTGGAAGTTCCATATTCATTATTTCGGGATTGGCCTATGAATATTTTCAACGTGCAGCTCCAAGGCTGGAAATAATTATTTTTTCTGCCTTACCTATTCAGCTCCAAGGCTGGAAATAATGATTGGTCTACCTTACCTATTCAGCTCCAAGGCTGGAGATAATGATTGGTCTACCTTACCTATTCAGCTCCAAGGCTGGAAATAATGATTGGTCTGCCTTACCTATTCAGCTCCAAGGCTGGAGGAGATAATGATTGGTCTGCCTTACCTATTCAGCTCCAAGGCTGGAAATAATGATTGGTCTGCCGTACCTATTCACCTAGCGGACATCCTACTGAATGAAATTATGACGTATCATGTCCTTGGACCGGAAACGCGTACTCATGGGATCAACAGGTTAAATATTTTAAATATTTATTATTTACTTTATTTCCGGATAAGAGGCGTAACGTTTTAACGATATAATTCGGCGCAATGGTCGTGGCCTAACAAGCAGGAGCTTAGGTGGAAAACTGCAAGTGGGGGAACAACCAGGTCGTGAGATTGCTGAGAAAAAGGGATAGTTAGCCGAGACATTAAACTAGTCAAAAGAGTAAAAACATACCAAAGGTATCGCCTGTTTCTTTACCACCTCTTACCATTTATTAATTATGCATGGCTGAAAAGGGTATGGGAATTTCATTTAAGAACTGAATTTTCGAAATACAAGCGAATTTGAATCATCCATGGGCGTACATTTCATAAATGTCAGGCATTTTCCTCTAGAGTAGAATAAAAATACAGAAGTTTGCCTTTTACAGTTTTATCCAATCAGTTTGAACGTTTGACTATTATTATATACAGTCACAGGGGTCGAAGGGGGCTTGTCCTGCACTGTCCCTGTGTGCATTTGGCGCGCGAAAACATTTATTCATCAAAGCTAATTATTCCAAACCTTGGGGGCAACGACTGGAGGGTCCAAGTTGGAACTAGGAAGGCTCTCGAAACACCACACAACGGTCTTTCAAATATCAACTATGTTTCCCTCGTCCCTCCCAAAAAGGAAACAAATGGGTAGAACACCCCTATTATAGTCCCTGGCTACTCGCAAGGGTTTAAGTCGATGCCAACTTTAGCGGTTTTTCACCTCAGATGTTAATTTTCGGGTCCTATTTCACCAGCAAAGAAGAACTTGTTTCACGGAAAAAGATCACTGCTCTTCGTCCCGGAGTTCCCATTAGGGTGACAGGTGTTTAATTTCCCCTACCCAGTTTCAAGTATTTTGTAAGGCTTTTGAACAAAAGATAAATTGTTAACATTTTCCACATATGGATAGACACTATTCCTGTCTTTAAATGTGCAAAATTCGAAAACATTTTCTCTCGCTCAACTCAAAAGATATTGATTGATCTGTTGATTTGGAACAATCCTCTCCACCTGCGTTATTGTGCTGGATAAAGCGGAATTATTTGAGAGTTGGACACCTTTGTTATTTTTTTTCACAGCGTTTATCTTTGACAACCAGTCAGAAGATTATATGCTTGAAATGGAAAATGTAGAGCCACTCTTGAATGTAGTACATTTTATCCAGATTTTGACTCGGAGACGTATTTGTCTAGCTGAACTCCAAATTACATTCCCTGAGCGCTATACACTGATCCTATGAGCTTCCGTCCATTATTTAATCTTAATAGGTGATGTTGTCACATACTCAACTTCTGAGTCAACCCAGGATGTATACCCGTATGTGCAATGGAAATTGTGCAGTGGCGAGAAAATTTCCAAGCGCCGAAACGTCAAAAACCATGACCCACCCCAATTCATCATGACACATGTTGATTTTTCAGAACACTTCGAACAAAAGGGGTTTACAAATTTCGAAGACATAGACGTTCTCACTATAACTACATAACCCAATAAATCCGGCACTTGCAAGACCAGAATAATTCCTTAAGGAATTCGACACTGTTGTGGGTTGTTTGTTTACCAAATTTTCGTGTAGTTTGCTACTACTATTGATATAATGCGACGTCCCTTCATTCACAATGATAAACATATATTCTTTCGTGCTCAAGTTATAGATATTTCAATCGATATATAAATATTTATTTCGACTTGAAAAATATGTTACCGTTATTGATGGAACTACATGGCGTAATCATATACCTTTAGCCAAGGTCAGTCTTCATTCATAAGTATTTAGTTTGCAAACATGGATTATAATATTGTAATATCATTTAATGATTCAGTGAATCACGTCTCGGTTGAGAAACAGTTCATGCATTGATTCAAAGTAAACGATCATTTCAAGCATTTTTTGATTCAAGCATCTGGAATATTTCTCTTGGTCAGAAAAGCGAACCGTTCGTTCGCTTTTTCCGACCTGCTGAAATATTCTAGACGACTGACTGTAAAATTTATTCGATGGACTATTTAAGGAATAGACTAGTTCCCGGCCATACCATCATCGAATTCCTCATTTGACTGGTGACTTAAGAGCTTTGTACGATTCATTACAGTGACTATCAACAGTCACATCATTAACATCAGAATTGAAATTAATTATCGGTTGTTATATCGGCGTATTAATGTTAATTGGACTTGCTAATGTATGAAATTCTACTCTTGTAACTTAACCATTTGAACCCTGGCGGCCGCTTTTCCGGCCAGGAACATGATATGTCATAACGTCATTAATTATGCTGACTGTTCATTAAATATGTGGGGGTAGACCAATCAAGATTATCAACGTGCAGCCTCGGGGCTGCACGTTGAAAATATTGATTGATCTACCACAAATAATGATGAAGGTCTCTTCTAATTGCTGTCATTGAACTGGCATGGAAGATACCACAAGAGTTCAAAAGGTAAATGTGGGGTGGCTGCTTGTACTTTTATGTACACAGAGGAAGTCGTTATCATTTATGCCAATGAAATATCACAGGATCACATGTTATCGTCATCAACTTTAGGGAGTAATTTAAAGTGTATTGCACCTCATCGCATCGCAACACGCGCTGTATTTGATATGTTTGGCGTTGCTTTTCATCGGGAACACTAACAAAAAGCGAAACAAAAATTTCGACGCTATCACAATTATTCTACAGCCAGTGATAGTCATTTCGTCCCCTGGGTTCCAATGTGTTCTATGTGCCTACTGACACATAGAACACATTGGAACTCAGGGGACGATTTGTTATTCATATGTGATTCTCATAATGAGAGAGGAACAGAATCATCCGGGTTGTGACGGGCAAATAATATTTACCATAATATGTGGAAATGAACAGAAACCCTCAAAATGGGCCAAACATCGCAGCTATATTTTGATGCTCGAATCCAGTAGCGTCACTAAACCGATTTTTACTGGACAAGTGACCTATCCTAGCACTTTCGGGGGCTGTGAAAAATATGAGCTCAAGTAGACTGAACCAAACTGATCCACATTCAAATAGTGATCCTTTATGGTTCCCTGAGTGCAACAAGGCAACATCTGCAATGTGTCAGTATTGCAGACGACACCTCGTGGTACTTAAGGGACGATATACCACCAATGGCCCAAACAGTAAACAATATCTTGTCAGATACGTTGACGGAATGAACCAAAATGCGTCACCTGAAGAGCTTTTCATACGGGTTCAGACAAGCCTGACATGTTTTTAGGAAAAATGCGCTGCTGTGTCAAATGTGTCAGAGGTCCATTTGATATATCCAAATGAAGAATCTTCTTGACTAATTTCGGATTGAATATTATTTATTTATTTATTTATTTATTTATTTATTTATTTATTTATTTATTTATTTATTTATTTATTGTGCTAATGATACATCACTATCTAAGGCTATCGTGGCGATGAAAAATATGAATTAAAAAAAAGAAGTTATTATGTTCTATGAACTTCAAACAAGAAGATGACATCGGGGAAGAACACGAGAAATAAGAAATGAGTAACGAAGACAGTAATAAGAAAATGAAAGAGTTTTTAAAAAAATACAATGTAAATCAACCTGTTGAATGGATATGAATATATGAGAGCTTAAAGGAAAAAAAAACAATTTCAAACTGCTATACAATCACAAGACGACATATTTCCACTCACAATATAGAGACTCGTTTTTTTTTTTTTTTTTTTTTTTTGGGGGGGGGGGGGGGCGTATAGCTTCGAGTCCTGTTTGAGTGTCGAGTAGCTACCAAAAATGAGTCGCGATAAAAGATTTTATCTTACAATCAACATGTATTTTGTCTGTATTAACTCCGCAACTGTCGTGTATCCGACCGCCCGATACAGATGTTTGTATCAGGGGGTCGGATACAAGCACGTTCCTTTCGCGTGAGTTCCATGTTTTTTTGTTTTTTTTTTTGTTCATCCGTACGAATCAATAGTTCGTTATATATTCGTCTACATTCTTGACTTATCCCCAATATATTGTAACATAAAATGATTATTACCATTATGTGGATGTACAAAATATGTATCCGAGTCTCGCACCGGGTTCTAAAGGTAGATCACGACTATTCTTCGACTCGTCGTGATCTGCCCTTAGAACCCGGAGCTCGACTCGGATGCATATTTTGTACATCCACATAATGGTACTAATCTCTATATATACAAGCACAATGAGTACACAACCATTTTATCTTCCCTACAGTCATTAAAAAACATTACCATGACTTCTAAAAAATTATACGTGTTGATAAAGTAATAATCAAACTCGACCCAAGCATGCTTTTTCGACGAGAAATGATATTCCAAATCGAATTCAATTCAATTCATGAGGTCAATCCAGGGGTTGGTGGGTTGTTTGCGAAAACAACTAGGGAATTAATTATATTTTTGTAGTGTGCAAGAATCTCTTTAAATACTTGACGTCACTTCAATCATATTTTTGTCGATGCCACAATGAGACTGACGTTATGTTTTAAAATATTTGCCCGCTTTAGCTTTCTGTTATTGTTATTCACCTTCAAGTTTCTTGTTATTTGATGTTTTGCATGGTGGATTGCCTATTTATTATTATGATTATGTAATTTAACCGCTAAATATCATTACTGTTTGACGATCTTTTCCTTGTTACTTTTCAGAGGTAACTTCGATTAAATCTTACGTTTTAAAAGAAGACAAACTAATTTTCATTAGCAATTCAGATGGAATCCTCTTTATCGTGTGCGTTATTATTTATTTATTGGTGTTTAAGGTCACATATTTCTGCACAATGGCTAATCATGACCACAACAGTTTTACGGGTGGAGGAAGCCGGTGTACCCGGAGAGAACCACCGAGCAACGGCGAGCAACTGTCAGCTCCCCAACATACTATCTCCACTCAAGCAGGGTTAGCATTGGTTGAAGACAGGTGCACCATCGACGTGCAGTACGCCTTAGTACACAGCGTCACCGTGCCCCCCACGTGTGCACTGGGGTGAAGTGTCTTGCCCAAGGACACAACGCGGTTGCCGCAGGTGGGATTCGAACCGAGGACCTCTCGGCTTGTAGCCTGCACCTCTACCAACTGAGACACCGCGCCCCCATCTAGTGCGTGGGAGTGAGTGTGTGTGTGTGTGTGTGTGTGTGTGTGTGGGGGGGGGGGGTGATAATGTAAAGCATGAAATGGACTTTGTTGCCAATAAAGAATCAAACTCGGGTCAAATGTTTGTTTCTACGTTGAGACTGCACGATCTGTATGAAGGAATCTAGAAGTGTCTGTGGGAGGGAGGGTCGGAGGTGATTGGAGTTGTATGTTTAGCAAATTCACGTGGGTAACTTCACGGGCATCGTTCTGAAGAGTATAACTGATTGTGTGTATAGGAATGTCAACCCTGCACCATCTCACACTTTGGGAGTTGGTTTAAAACTAAAGATATAGATAAAACAAATCAAACTTGTCGACCATGGTTCGCAGGGTTTGAAATTAAAAAGAAATTAAATATCTCCTGAAATGTGATTTTCTTTGTATTTGAGAACAAAATTTCACATTTTGTACGAGTCCTTTTTGGGCAGTGGGAACCAACTTCCTGTCTGTATTGTATTGCTGAATGGTTTACACCTTTTTGAAGAGGGTTTTGACATTAATTTTGCTAATGGAAATACGATTGTATTTCATCTGAGAATACCACATGCGTTTATGAATAATTATTTTGACGGAATTAATGGCCAAGGTACCACATCATATTTGATTTTATTTCCTCATTTGGATCAGCATTGAGGTAGATACGGCGTGGGGGAGAAAGGAAACGCCTCCCAAAAAATTTATCGGAAAATGTTCGGCTTATCGGAAATTTTGTTAAGCTTCTGGACAAAATTTCACAAAACGGAAGGAAGGTTATTATTTTGGGGAAAGGACCACTTTTCGTACCAAACAACCCTCCCCAGTCAGCCCACACATTATCCAGGTTGCATATCTAACATGTGGATGTGGCCCAGGGATGACCGTTTTTTCAACACACAGGGAGGGGGTGGGTCGGCACGTTCCAGGTGCAGAACATTTCCAATTTGAGATGACTTGAGAATATTTTGCCTCATCCATCAAATCAAAATTGCTCTATTTTCGCTGGAAATATCTCATTATGACGCAGAACGCTCTAGTGACCAGTAAACATGTAGTGATATTAAATATTGTAGGGGACACAAGTAGGTGTACTTTGTAGAGAAGTATGCCATAAGTTGTTTGAATGTTGGTGGGGTTGTATACGTTTGGCAACGGAAAAGAAATGTAGTGGACATGTAGTGGAAAGAAAATACCCGTGGAACATTTTGAAAGGATTTTGATCACTCTAGACACAATTACAACGCAGAGAATGGATCTCTCTACTAGAGCTGAACGGTATACCGGTAAACCGGTAATAACCGGTACTGAAAATTATACCGGATGGATACCGGTATTGTTTTAAAAAGCTCTAAAGCCAGGAGATTTCTTGGTAGAAAAAAACCCGTATCTATCCCCCTGTCTGACATGGCTTTTTTTCATGGATCACCAGAGTGGACTTCCTCCATTTTGGATTACACCATTATCTATCTCCATCTGACGTGACTTTTTTCATGGATCACCAGAGTGGACTTCCTCCATTTTGCATTACACCCTTATCTATCCCCCTGTCTGACATGGCTTTTTCCATGGATCACCAGAGTGGACTTCTTGCATTTTGGATTACACCCATTTATTCAGCAATGAGCAACTGCAGAGCAAACCATATAATTAAAGTGAAAAAAAAAACCGTTTGACTATATTACGTAGTACTGTAACGGGAAAGGTGGCGACCTCCAACAAAGAAAGTTAACGACGAAAACATGTGCAACGTTAACACGCAATGCTCTTGCACATTAAAACCACATATCATCGGAGTCCTAGGGGGATTGACCATCCCATACCAGGCGGATGGAGGGCGGCCTGCTCAATTGATCAGGTTTGCTGCGGAATATCCAAAATACGCATCACCGGACTAAAATGATACTATCCTGTTGTAACATCCTGCAGGCACCTTGTGCTACCGTGACGTGCGTTCCGAATGCCCCAGAGGAAGGAATCCTGGCTGTTGAGGACAAACAGTGTCCCGGCTAGGGTGGTGTCCACATTGGAGATACCTGTCCAATATACATCTTTGGCTCTAACTTCGGACGGAGACGGATGGTCAGAAGGACCCAGGACCCGTTCTGTCAACTGGGAGCCCCCAAAAAGTGTGCCACGTCGGGGGTATTGGCAGGGGGGGGGGGGGGGTCGTTCAATCAGTTATTTATTTTACCTAAATGTTACTATTTTCATTAACAATTTTTCAGAAATCGTTCAACATCTTCTCTTTTTACACTGCCTGTGGGTTGATTGTAGATGGCAGTTTCTATATCACAATATTTATGTTCAAATCGAATCTCAGGTCAAATCGATTGTAAAATTTAACCCACCACCCGACTGTAACGATACTACGGCCCTCTTACCAATGTTATCTGTGTACTCCATGTACCCTGTATCAACATGCATACTCGTTAGTCTATTCCGTACCATCGAATCGAACAAGTAGATGAACCTATAACTTGTTTTTGAAATTTAGAGCAATTTATTCATATGGCAACTAAAAATATTCAGAGTGGATCAGTGCATGGATCCGATGTACAATGTACTTTCGTTAATTAGAATTGTATAGTATAAGTTTCTTACGCATTGGCATTCAAATCCTCGGTCCTTGTCTGAAGCCATTCACTATCGCAATCATCTGGCATGGGTTTGGGGGTCATCGGTCGTAGTCTGAAGAAATCCACTAATGCAATCATCGGGTATGAGTATGAAGGCCCTTGGTCCTAGTCTGAAGACGTCCACTAACGCAATCACCGTATGGAGGTCCTCTCTCAGAAGAGCAATCGCAAAACGTAGTACACCACATATAGAATTAGAAGCAGCTGTTTGCACTGAAAATATTTGGCTCAGATTGATGAAGAGAGGCCAGATCGGATAAACGTCAGCATTAGACACTGGTCTTCTTGTTAGGGACGTGACAACTGTTACTTATTTCCATTCCCTTATTCGATATTCGGTTTCACCTGATTAAATCGGTTGATAACGAATACAGAATAAGAGCTGGAAACGAGTAACAGTTGTTATATCCGCCTTCTTGATCACAACGACGCTATTTGCTTTGGCGCAAAGTACGAGATGTCCGTTTTTTAATTCTTAAGAGACAATGTATGCCCCACCCTCTTCCACATCTCCCCAGTGTTCTATTATTCCCAAATCAACGATATACAAAAGTAACTTGCATGGGCAATATTTCACAGTAGGATCTCTTAGAGATCTATTTTATCTTTCGAACCCGAATAAAAGTTTGCCATGAGGGTTAGTTCGAATTTCCAATGGAGGAATTTATAACTGTTTAATGCTAAATAAATCTACATTTTTAAGATTGGAGACACAATCACCAGCGGGATTTGAATGATTAGCAAACAGCTTAGAAACATATTGGAGTGACAGTTTTTATTCTGAGCTTCTCAATAGGAGGTTCTTCTGATTTAATGAGCATGGAATTTATTAGCGATGTTCAAAATGCCAGCAGGCTAATTCTAATATCACTATTGTAGATCGTGTCAAGTGGTATGAAGTATGATTTTTCTCGCAGAACGATAAACCACACAACAGTAATCTAGTTTTCATCTCACAATTAAACTAAACATATGGTGTAATGTCTTTTGGTCAGCACCCCAATCACTGCCACCAACTAGTTTCAGAAGGTTTAGTGTTCCTTTACATCTAACAGTTAGTTATTTTATATGATAAATGAAATTTAGTTTTTTGTCAAACAATAAAACCAATATTTTCACTTCTTTAACCCTTTACCCAAAGTAACGGTCAAAACTGGCCAGCGATATTCTCAAAAATCGCTAATTAATTTTTATTTTTTCATTTTTTTTGTCTCAAAAACATAGGTTATGACACCTCATTGGAACGAGCTCGACGAGCTCGTTCCAATGGGGTGTCATAGCATATATGTTTGAGACAAAAGATGAAAAAAGTTAGTTATTCAACATTTTGTTTTACAAGTGTCGTCTGCTATTCATGTTAGGTAAAGGGTTCACAACTTTTATAGTTATTTCATAATTTCCGCAAACACAATCTGTTAAGCGTTTTAGAGCACCCTAGGTGGTTTCACGCTATATAAAATTAATTATTATTATTATTATTATTTATCTATTTTTTCTCCAAATCCAGGTGATGTTTTTGGAGCTTACAACAATGTAAACAATTTGGTTTGGACTTCGAGAACTTCAAACCGTTTTCTATGGCTCATTCCTGAATTTTTTTTAACACAACTGAGGGTTGTGCTCGATGACTTTCATGCTTTTACTCCCGTAGAAAATAAAAAAGTAATCATCAACATATAATGACGAATCTACCATATTCTCACTTTCATCAATGAGTCCTTTGATTTTAACGGAAGTTGTGGTAACAGATAAAATATTCCCCCAATAGACCCCCAGCTCCTGTTCGTGGGGGAACAGATAATGTAGTTGTACCATTAAGTATTTGTTTCAATCAATTTCAAACCAACGTTAGATAATAATAATCTTATTTAGTTACAGTTAAAACTAGAAGTCCTGTCACGAACTGTGCGCTTCTCTAGGCTTAATTGCGCGTAGGAATTGCGCGCAATTGCCATATCGAATGGCATCCAAAGCACGGCAGGTTCTCCTGGTTACCAATAGCAAACACAGGCAATGTCTCTGCCAATGGACCTCCAGGTTACCCGGAGGTCTATTGGCTGACACATTGCTTGTGCACAGGCCATATGTACAGAATTTTCTAGCCTTACTATAGTCATAACGCGTAGCTTAACGCGCATATCAACGTGCTATTTGCGCGCATTTCATGACAGGACTTCTAGTTTTAACTGTACTTACAATGTTGCTCATAATTTAATCAATCACGGTAGTTCTACATTTGTTCTAAAGGAAGTTACTCACGTCGCCATTATATTATTATTACTCACCTATAGTTGGTTGTGTAAATATACAGAATCGCACATACGTTTGGATGGGTTAAGAATTATCGCATGAGATTACTTTGGCCCACGAGAGCCGAAGTGCGATAACTCTTAACCCATTCAAACGTGTGTGCGGTTTTGTATTTATCACACACCTCCCATGTAACAACCAGTCTACACGAAAATTGAACTAAAAGCACTTTTTAAACTGGATAACTGCCAAGTTTCCTTCGTTGCAAACAAGACACCACTGTTAGTTGGCGGGGTATCAACCCTAATTTGCGTTTTAAGTTTTACGACATTCAATTGGTCGAAACCAAATGACACCGATCATTGTTGTTCACGATGACCGAACTTCAAATATTGGCTAAACTGCGGGGAATAACACAACAAAAAGCTTTTAAATAGCTAATAAGTTCAGCACACTCTACCATTATATGACCAGTTCTGGAAAGTATTGGTCATGGAACAAACTGTCAGAATGTTATGTTAAATTTGTAAATATTTGTCACGAATCTGATTCTTTAAATATCCCGGATAAACAACGACGGGTATCATGTC
This sequence comes from Pictodentalium vernedei, assembly GCA_031216915.1. NCBI lineage: Eukaryota > Metazoa > Mollusca > Scaphopoda > Dentaliida > Dentaliidae > Pictodentalium > Pictodentalium vernedei. The sequence continues at coordinate 455,461,767 of CM062291.1, forward strand.
TCTGTTTACGTTGGAAACGAAAACGAACGTGCTTTGTATCGCCACATGTGCGATACAACTTTATCGTAAGGCAGAACAGGGGAAATCCCGTGTTTTTCATTAATAGGTGTGTGATGATCCATGTCATTCAACAACTTGTGGGTAAGAATAATCTGTGGTGACGAGTTCAGTTGGTGGCACTGACTCAGTGGTAATAGCGTTGGACTTGGAACTGAAAATTCAACGGTTAAAACCTGACCAGCGAAATAGTGTTGTCCTTGGGCTTGACACATAATCCCAAACGCAAACGTAAGGACACGGTGGCTCTGTGATCTAAAGCGTACTGCTCGTTAATGGTCAAACGTAAGAGCTCGGTGGCCCTGAAAACTGAGACGTATTGCTCGTCAATGGTCAGACGTAAGAGCACGATGGCTTTGTGGACTAAGACGCATTGCTCGTCAATGGTAAAACGTAAGAGCACGGTGGCTTTATGAACTAACGCGTGCTGCTCGTCATTTGTGTATTGCCTCCAGCAACTGCTTTCTGATCTTTTGCAGAGTTAATAATTTGGAGGGTCCGACAGTTTCTCACCGCTCGTCTGTGGTTCTCGCCAGGTCCTACGACTTGCACTACCCATAAAACTGTCCGATACGATGTAATCCTGGCTGCTGAAAGCGCCGTGGAATCCCGAAGAACAAACAAACAACATACGCATTGGTATTATATTTGATTAGTATGTCGAAATTTGGTATTGGTACGAATAAGTTCTGTTTCTAAACGTTTTATGGCAAATAGTCACGTATCGTTTATTTGTTGATATGTTTTCTTTAATTCGTTTTCAGAGTGCATATGGAGCTCTATACTACAGATGGGGATCGTCAAAATGTGCAACAGACGCCATACTTATCTATGCAGGTAATTTGTAACCTAATTATGAAATGAGGCAGGCACATAGCCAGGGTTTTATAATAGGGGTGCTTTGTTGAGGGCGGGGGAGGTGGAGCGATATTTAAAAGTCTGTTGTGTGGGGTTTCGGGTGAAGGGAAGTGACCAGAGAGAGCTTGTTAGGACTACCCCCGCCCGCCTTCCACCACTATCACAGAAAATTTGCAAAATTTAGTGCTTCAAGAACGAATATGAAGCATTTGTAGCATGTGTAGCCCTCTATTGGAAACCATTTGTAGCATGTGTAGCCCTCTGTTGGAGACCATTTGTAGCATATGTAGCCCTCTGTTGGAGACCATTTGCATGTGTAGCCCTCTATTGGACACCATTTGCAGCATGTGCAGCCCTCTATTGGAGACCATTTGTAGCATGTGCCGCCCTCTATTGGAGACCATTTGTAGCATGTGTAGCCCTCTATTGGAGACCTTTTGTAGCATGTGCAGCCCTCTATTGGATACCATTTGTAGCATGTGCAGCCCTCTATTGGATACCATTTGTAGCATGTGCAGCCCTCTATTGGAGACCATTTGTAGCATGTGCAGCCCTCTATTGGAGACCATTTGTAGCATGTGTAGCCCTCTGTTGGAGACAATTTGTAGCATATGTAGCCCTCTGTTGGAGACCATTTGTAGCATGTGCAGCCCTCTATTGGATACCATTTGTAGCATGTGCAGCCCTCTATTGGAGACCATTTGTAGCATGTGCAGCCCTCTATTGGAGACCATTTGTAGCATGTGTAGCCCTCTGTTGGAGACAATTTGTAGCATATGTAGCCCTCTGTTGGAGACCATTTGTAGCATGTGCAGCCCTCTATTGGAGACCATTTGCAGCATGTGCAGCCCTCTATTGGAGACCATTTGTAGCATGTATAACCCTCTATTGGAGACCATTTGTAGTATGTGTAGCCCTCTATTGGAGACCATTTATAGCATGTGTAACCCTCTATTGGAGACCATTTGTAGCATGTGTAGTCCTCTATTCGTGTGAACCGATTCATTTTACAATCATCTTATATCTATACAAACATAAGCGTGACTAGTCCAAATCATTTTTAGTACCCAGGGGCCAAGACAATAAAAAGTACAGTTGTATTATTATTATTGTTTCTTCTTTCTAGAACTGTATCTTCTACCTGTGAATATATGTGACAGGCGCGAATCAATAGCATTCTAAAAGACGTGATAACTTTCCTGGCGGTCAATTGTCAAGTCTTTTGAAATGCTAATGTGTCCTTTAGTCATACCTGGAAAACACAACTGTGGAAAGTAGCCCAACAGCTAATGGGTAGACAATAACCTGAATGTGTAGCGTCATCCTGCCAAACTAGAATACTAATTATGGGAGACTGAGGCCACTTTCAACATCTATGGCGATGTCAGACAGACAACAGGCGCGCAGAGAGGATTCTATAATATATAAAGTCGTAACCTAGCTTTTTTTGTTTGGGGGGGGGGGGGATTTTTTTGAAAGGCCCTTGTGTGGGGTTTCGGACGACTCCCCTAGTCCTAACTAGGACCCTCGATTCGTTGCCTTTTTTCCACTTATCAGAGGGGATTTATGGGAGGGGCAACGACTGGAAGGTACTAGTTAGGACTAACCCCCTCTCCCCCCCCCCCCCCCACACACACTCATCCGAGAAAATTTTGTAAAATGTAGTGCTCTAAGAACGAATGTGAGGCATTTGTAAATCTATTGGAGACCATTTGTAGCATGTGTAGCCCTCTATTGGAGACTATTTGTAGCATGTGTAGCCCTCTATTGGAGACCATTTGTGGCATATGTAGCCCACTATTGGAGGCCATTTGTAGCATGTGTAGCCCTCTATTGGAGACCATTTGTAGCATGTGTAGTCCTCTATTGGAAACCATTTGTGGCATGTGTAGCCCTCTATTGGAGACCATTTGTAGCATATGTAGCCCATTATTGGAGGCCATTTGTAGCATGTGTAGTCCTCTATTGGAGACCATTTGTAGCATGTGTAGTCCTCTATTGGAGACCATTTGTAGCATGTGTAGCCCATTATTGGAGGCCATTTGTAGCATGTGTAGCCCTCTATTGGAGACCATTTGTAGCATGTGTAGTCCTCTATCGGAGACCATTTGTAGCATGTGTAGTCCTCTATTGGAGTCCATTTGTAGCATGTGTAGTCCTCTATTGGAGACCATTTGTAGCATGTGTAGTCCTCTATTGGAGACCATTTGTGGCATGTGTGGCTCTCTACTGGAGACCATTTGTAGCACGAGTAGCCCTCTATTGGAGACCATTTGTAGCATGTGTAGCCCTCTATTTGAGACCATTTTGGGGCTCTATGTTGTATGAAAGTTGCGTTGGTCCAATCTTTCTGGGGGCCAGCGAACATTTTAGGGGGAGGGGTAGGTCCCTCTCTGCCTACGCAACCGAAATGAGGACATACGTACTGTGTATATTAAGTTTTGCAGTCACCTTAGACGTTTACGTCCATACCCCGTTCAGTATTTTATGAGAGCTCTTGGAATACTGTGTACATTTCCATGCCAAAGGGATTGGGCTCTTGCCATAATTCCGTCTAAACGGTTTTACTCCGCTTTACATTGCTATTGCAGACTGAGAATTTAACCTTTCGGACTGAATCCCCCAGTTCTTCGAATTGTAACTATTTCACTTCTTACAACCATCAATATCACAAGTATCCACTCAAAGTTTTGTATTCAAGGGAGACTAATCTGTTAGGGCAAGTCAACCATAAATGTAGAATATTCTCGTACTGAGTCAAAGTAGTTTCGGATACGGCGGAGTCTTGGATTCTTCTTCTATCACCACGAACCAAATACATGAAACCTGATGATAGAAGAAGACTTCACGACGGTACAGTTGGTGGGTTATTGAGAGCATCTCGACGATTCGCAATTCTCCCAATCAGCGCGAAACGACGTGTCGAATCATCGGAACGATTTTTAATCAAATCGAGTCTTAGCAGGGTCATATACTTTTGGACACGAAAGGCCTGTTGCTCGTAGCTTTTGGCTGTCTCCGTGGAGAGTCGCTGGTTTATAGGTAGAACGACGGAAAGTTTATTTGGTTTCCGTTGCTGAGCTGTGTCACTAGAGTGGACACGTCACACACGCTGGCGTGTGTGACTTGGCCACTCTATTGACACAGCTCAACAAAGTCAACTAACTCTTTCACAGCACAATGTGTTTTTTAGGTGATACAATAAGTGTGTCTCGAGTACGCCAGCGTTGCTCGGCCGTCTAGCCAGCTACCATATAGCAAAACCTGTCATGAACTGAACATTTTACGACTTCGGGGTCTGGCATGTTCTGTTTTCCGAGGACTATGTCTCGGGTGAAAATGACACGTCGTGAACAAATCTTCATTGTTTAAGCCGTTCAAAGACAACATCTATTTTATTTCACCGGGCAACAAGTTTCGTGACACGTAGAGCAGGGTATAAGGGTTCAGAGAATGCCACATACTGTCTATCGTCAATAACTCATTGGCTCTAATAATATTATTCAGCTTCAATATGCGTCAACTCTCATTGATAACGTTTCCATGACGTCAAAGTGGGACACTGATATTGGTTGACTGGCGGGTATTATCTTCATCCTCTCCACGGGGAAGAACTGAATGGTAGTTATAACTGATAGAAATCACGAATAATGTATTTCAGCAATCAGTTCCGTTAGTCGGTTAGATTTATGTTGATTAGGACGGTTTGGGACGTTTCAGACTATGACGTCTCGTAGTATTATTTAAATTACGCTTTGAGTGAAATAAGGTTCCGCTACACAGTTTCGCTCAATTGAACAGGGAACAATTCCAAACTGAGGTCATATGTTGAAACTAATGCCATGTTAAGTTGGTAATGTATTTTCAGTATCGAATATATGAGTACATTATGCTATTTCCTGGACAAGAGAATTTGAAGCTTTGGCCACAGAGCTGGAGTCTGATGCGAAAATATTACCAGAGAAATTATGGGAAAATCTGGCTTCAAAAAAATTTCATTTTTACATGGAATTGTTAGCAGGCATGTAACTAAATAAATAGATGGATACATATAATTGTTTTTTTTTCACATTTTACAAACCGGGAATGACATGCTTCAGGGGTAGATAAATCGGTGTAGTGGGAAAATTGTGCTTTTGAGGCTGCTGGGTAGCTGAAAATGACTTGTATCGACCTTTTCTCATGCAAATTTTCATGTTAATGCCTTGCATTTGACGGTAAATTATATCACTCACATTCATATTTGTTAGTTCTACTTGTTCAGATAGTGATGTATGTTTGTAGTGAATTTGGAAAATGTAGTACATGTTATGGGTTGGATAACAAAGTTATTCGCATTTGAAGAAAGTGTATGGTATATACTATTTGGAAATGCCTGGAAAATTATGGAGCGGAACCTAAATGTCAAATTGTTTTTTATGGATGTAGAACGTTTCATCGCACGACCTTTTAGTTCCAGAAGAGTCGGACTGAGACGTTTCCGACTTGGATGCCTCGGACTGGAACGTTCGGAGCAAGATGCTTGGGCATTTCAGGCAATGACGGTTCGGACTAGGGCGTTTCGGAAGGGACATTTCGGAAGATTCTATTTCGGGCTTGTACGTTGTGGAATGGGGGTCTTTCGGCCTAAGCCGTTACGGATTACTGCTCATATTAGGCCTGAAGTAATTCTCGAGTCGGTAAATTTTGATGTAGGGTGTTTCTTTACCGAGCGATTAGTCCCGATTGTTTCCAACTGGAACGTTTCTGACTAAGTCGTTTCGAGCCAGGATATTTCAGCCAGTGTGTTTCGGCCCTTGGAGTTTGGAATACGAACGATTGGGGCTAGAACGCTTCGGCTCGAAGTTTTTCGCCCGGAAAGGTTGGGCTGCCATGTCTCGCACTCACCGTTTCAAACTGGAACCTTTTGGATTGGGATATTTCGGGCACGAAAGGTTCGTATTTATTATCTAATTAAAAAATGTCAGTTACCAATTTGTCCAACAAAATAACGAAACACAACAAAACATCACACCTGTCAAACAAAACCTGTACCAAGCTGCAGTCATTCAATAATCTATAACAATGTAACAAAACACAACAAAACATCAAATCTGTCAAACAAAACCTGTACCAAGCCGCAGTCATTCAATATTTTTATAATGAATTTTATGAATCTGAACCCTACTGGAACCAGTCCATTGAGTTGGCTTTGGTGGCACCATTGGCTTAGCTAATAGGGGGTCTTGCCACCTAATGATGGCCCCAGTGGCGTAGCTACAACGGGAGTGCCTCCCCCAAAAGAAATTATTAGTTCTATGCAACATTTATACAGCATATAGCCCCAGAATGGTCTCCATTATAGGGGTTACACACATTACGAATGCCAAATCTTCGCTCTTAGAGCAGTACATTTTGCAGCCTTTTCTTGGAGGTGGGGTTTAGTCCTAACTAGACCTCCCTGCTCGTTGCCCCCTTCCTCCTATTTTCCTTCAGGAAAGTGGGAGGACGGGCAACAACTGGAGTGTTATAGTTAGGACTAGGGGAGGATCGAAACCCTACTCAACAGCCTTTCAAATATTATCTTTGCCCCTCCCACCCCAAACAAAAAACTGGCTATGGCACCCCTGTCACAGAATCCATGCTACCCGCCTGGGTGGCACTGATATTGATGGGTTTATTGACAAATAAGTGCACTTATAAAATATTTGAAAACGTGATGATCAGTTAAAGAACTTGAATAATTGTAAAAAAATAACTTTAAAAAAAACCCGCGCATGCGCGAGAATAAGAGGAAACATTAAAGGAGAAATGACCAAATTGATATTCCATTATTTTTTATTGAAAGTAAAAAAAAACTCCAATTTCCCTTGTAAAAATAAATGTAATGCACAATGCATTATTTCAGTAGTGTCGATATAGAAGGACAAACCCATTGCACGCCAAAATCTTTAACGGAGATTTTTGCAGTGCGAATTTACTTATGCAGCCGCATGGATACAGAGAAAGAGACGTTCACTCATTCCAGCAGTTTTGTCAGAAATTAGGCAGTGGACTTTTTTTATATACTTTCATGCAGAGGGGACCGGGCATTTTACACAAAGTTCATTGACGTTTTTTATTGTTTTATTTGCATCCAGTCGTGAGCTGAAACACCCATAAACTATTTAAATATATTTCATTGGGATATTGGGCTTTGAATGGTGGAGGGGGGGGGGGGTGGGGAGGGGGGCGGGGGGATCAATATTTCGGTTTATCATATGATTCGTCCGTTTTGTTCACTTTAAAACATTTGATATTTTGTTTTCATATTAATCAGTGATAAAAAAGCCTTCCGTCAATTTCATTGGTCAATTTAAAAACTAGACAATTTGATTTGCTGAACAAAATACAGCTGGGCCACATTTTAATAATTTGCATAATTGGAGTTGGGAGCTTTCATTAGTCAATTTCAAAACTGGACAATTTGATTGGCTACAAAAATACAACTGGATCACATTTGCATAATTTCAGTAGGGAGAATTTACGTTATCTGTCCTATTTAGGGTGGGTTATATTGAATTAATTTTTACCTAACGGAACGGCAAAAACCGTCTCGCGCAATACAAGAAAAACGCCATTAATTTTTTTTTATATTTTCACTTTTTGCTTCTAAAACATAGGTTATGACCCCTCATTGGAACTAGCGGGTCGTGCTCGTTCCAATAAGGGTTATAACCTATGTTTTGGAAGTTAAAAAATGATTTTTTTAGTTATAAAAGGATGTTTTTTCCAAGCGCCGTCTGCAACTCAAGTTAAAAAGTAATACTAAGTGGCTAATTTGTGCGTGTGTGTGTCATATGATAAATATAATATGAAATGAGTGTTTTTCTCATATAATATTTATGAAACTCGTCCGAATTCTTAGACTCGTTTCATAAATATTATATGAGAAAAACACTCATTCCATATCCTCTATCTATTAAAGGGGATGGGGCACGGTGGCGCTGTGTGGTACAGCGTACTGCACGTCCATGGTACACTTGTCTTCAATCAATGCTAAACCTGCTTGTGTGGAGTTATTATGTCGGGGAGTCAGACAGTTGCTTGCCGTTGCTGGATGGTTCTCTCCGGGTATTCCGGGCTTCCTCCACCTGTTCGACAGTAAGTGACCCTAGCTGTCGAAAGTATCCTTAAACCCCAATAAATAAATAAATAAATATTAAGGGTGATTTCGGTGTTTAGGACTATCGGACACATTGCACGATATTTTCAAAGAGAGGGGACCGGACACTTTACACAAAGTTCATTATTTTTTTTTATTGTTTTAGTTTCATCCAGGCATGGGCTGAAACGTCCCTAAACCATTTAAATGTATTTCATTGGGAACTTGTGTTTTTACTAAATTGGGGGGTGGGTGGAGGGCGATTTTTCGGTCTATTAAAGTTGGCGGGGGCACGATGGAGCTGTGTACTAAAGCGTACTGCACGTCGATGATACACTTGTCTTCAACCAAGGCTAACCCTGTTTGCATGGAGTCAGTATGTTGGAGAGTCAGACAGTTGCTTGTCGTTGCTAGATGGTTCTCTCCGGGTGCTGCGGCTTCCTCCGCCCGTAAAACTGTCCGACAGGGGATGACCCTGGCTGTCGAATGTATCCTTAAACCCCACTAAATAGATAAATAAATATTAAGAGGGATTTCGGTGTTCAGGACGACCCGACAAATAACACGTGGCTCTTGCATTGATTTATAACGTTGTGAACTAACTGTGATTTGAATGAAATTGTGTTAACAGTGGTTCTCACTCCAAACTGTCGGATTTTGAACGTGAATAAAAGATACGGCCGATTTGTATTGTCGTTCGTTGTTGTTATTTTCGACAGTATTGTTGACAAACTGCGATTTGAATTACCGTTACTCGCCATGGTGCTAGGGTTCTCTACAGTTGTAGTGAATCCAGTTACCAGTGACCTAAATGTGTTTTGTGTAGGGTGTCGTTTTCCATTTCAAATCTGAAATCCAAATTCCGAGAAGTCGTTAGAATGAAGAGCAAGTTGTGAAATTTTCTCTTTTCCATTTGTTTGGTTTTCTCCGGCCGATACGGGATATATGTATGTTGAATACATGATCGATGTCAAAATTGTCTGGATTCTCGACTGGTCGATGAAACGCCTGACATCGATGAAAGTCCATATGACCTCATTACTTATCTAAAAATACTTCATGCAGGAATTCCCTTGTTTTCTCGTAAATTTCTCGAACAAATGAAATCTGTGAAGCCCGAAACTTGTCGATAACGTTACTTCAAAACGAGTACTAAGGTCCAATCCAGGAGTTGTGGCGTATATTCCGGAACATTCATGGATCGCAATGTTCTCTGGCTAAATATTCGGCCTGAAATGCACGGAACGAAATATCTAAGTCCAGGTCGAAGGTTGAGGTCTGAAAAGTCCGGCTTTGGTAGTTAATACCACTTAACGAATTATACAGTACAAAAGAAACTTGCTTTGTGGAGTTCTTGCGATAATGTTTGTTCGGCTATAGCTAAAACGCATTCCATTAAACAAGACAACCTGACAAGCCCCTTTAATAATGATAAATATTAAAAGATGTGCTTTTCATGCAGGTCTGCAATGTAACGATCGTCAGCTAGGATTAGTCGTTGTGTTAACTGATAGAACCGCGAAGTTCCACCAGCCCGTGGCTTTTTGGTTTCCCCTTCCAGAAGATATTGGAAACAGGTCCCAGATTGTTTCAGCTTCCAGTAACTTCACGAATCTTGTCGTGCACCAATTGCAAAAAATGTAACGAACTCTTTAAATCAAGTATCTAACATGTATTTTTAAGAAACATACGATTAATATGCCGTCTCCCTCTGGCTGGCTGTTTACAATACATAAGTAAAAAAGTCCATACCTCAGTATTTCAAAGAGTTTCAAAGCAACTGGCGACATCCATCTATCGCCTTATGCGCAGGTATACAGCGTGTGATGACCTAGGAGACAACATGACCCAACAACCAGAAAACGGTGCTTATATTCACAAATTTTCTGATGCAATACCTAATCACGCGACTACCAGGCAGCGGAAACGTTAGGGAGAGTCCCCTATCGTGACAGTCGCCATTGTTGGACTCTTATACTGCCATGCAGACTGCTGCATGCAGTCGATGTAATATCAACAACAAAATAGTATTCTGCCAGGTGCCTGCTAACCGGCAAAATGTCACGGTGGAATTCACAATTCTGCAACGCAGCATCACCTTATATCTGGTGATGGGCCCCTAGGTGCATGTTATGATTTGGTGATAGATCGAACAATAACATCACAGGAAATACTGCACCATGTTATTATACTTTCCATCAACAAACCCTACAATGTTATTGTTTGTTAACAATACTGGTTTACAATGTTATGCCTGGCATTGCCAACAGATCATCTGGCGTCCACTCCAGTGTAGGAACTTAAATTACTTCTGTACTCTGATCGCCAGCTAGTGCAATTCCATGTAATTTCAACTTTCATAAAACTGGTATTAAAATCGAGTCCCATTTACCAAACAGAAACTATCTATTAATTCTATTTTCGCCCTAAAATAGCTATGCGCGTGGAGAAGAGTTGTAGCTATTCTCTCGAGCTTGATTAACCCATGTGGGCTAACATCGCAACACTATGCCAGAGTATTACTGTCAAGACAAATAATGTTGTGGTGGGTGACACGCACAGACCCGTTATGATTTAATACCCCTGTTGACCTTCGACAACTGAGTTTAAGATTTTTATTGTCTTATGAATCACTAATGACCAGTTGCTATAATTTTATTTTATAATTTTATCAATAAGTAAATAATAACCAGGAAATTATTTTGTAAACATTAATAAAAAACTTTGACTTTTGTATTATTTATATTATTCTCAATAGAAACTTAAATACTAAAAATAGTGGCAGGTAATACTAAATTAAAATATTGTACTTTGTGTGCAATAAAGCACCATCTGCAACGCTTTAGCATTGCAGATGATGTCTTGCTGCACTCAAAGAAAGACACATGGTTAATGTGTTCTCATTTACAATCATATTCCATTTTCCACCAGTGTCCTTCATTTGGCACTGGACAAAAAAATCACTTGGCACCAAAGACGTTCGGGCCAGCGTGAACATTGGTTACAGCCCCAGTATCTTTCCAGTCGGGACATTTCCGTCTCGATTACAGTAAAAATAAACAACAATAATAATTTTCAGCCTAAAATTCACAAAATGTGCTCTTTGGCTTTACACACTGTTAAGTATCAGAAAAAGATTACCTCTTACTATTAATCCCTTAATTTCCTACGAGAAGTGATTTGTACCTTGGGCTTATATAACTTACACTGTCGGTCTCATGTACATTGAGTTCTGTGACCGGTTAGATCCCAGCATGACCAATTTTGAACTCAGCACACAGCTGCAGAACGTGTTAATTCAATACGAATTTCTGAATCCCATGTATCACAACAAAAAAAAATGTATTTATCCATTAACAAACTTCTAATTATAATCCCAATTGACAAATATTCCAACAGTATTGTCAAGACATGCCTTCATGATGGAGTTAGATTATGCTATCAGTCGGGAGTTGACTCAAAGCAGTCGGGACAAATTGAGGTTCATCCCACAAATCGCTTATCCTCACTTCTGGTTCTGACGCCTTAGTTGCAAATATTTCTGCGCTTGATTTTGACGCCTCCGTTATTTTGCTGAACATGGTGTTCTCTTTGTAGACTGTCCCAGTTTATGTCGTAAATCAACCGAAACCTAGAGAATTCCATTTAACTCTAATCAACATTAGACTCTCAGCCCTGCACATTCTAGGATAAGACACCCACCTCCGACCATATCTACAACCTCAATAGAAAAAGGCTTCGTTGATCGTAACGAAATGTTTCGGCGAAAGTAGATGTTTCAAGTGGTTTGTGTTTCAATATGCGATGCGCTGATATTCGAAAGTACGACATTTTGGGGTTATATTTTGGAGTTTGTTAGGCATGCCCTATCTTTCTGAGACGGTCCATCAATCCGACCAACCACATTAACTTTTCGGCGACATACGTCATTGTCTCACCGTCTTTGTCGATGTTAACGGGCTCCTATGAAATCGGCCAGTTTTAATAGGTTTCGTTTGCAAATTCCATAGAGATGATTGAAGGACTGTATCACCTCCATAGAAACAAATACTTTGTACTCAGTAGTTTCTTTGTTTAGAAGTTTTCTTGTTCATAAGCATCTCATAGATAATATCTATAGAGACATCAGTACAGAGGTGACTAGTGGTGGGAATTAACACTATTTTTTATCACAGATATACTTCATGATTACATGATACATTTATAATTTGAGATTATGCAATGGTGGCAATGCACAATACATTTGTGCCATATTTTCTAAAGATGTGAACAAATGTATTTTCATTTGTCCAAGCAATTCCACGTACGGACACATCTTCCAACATGGAGGCAGACCTACAGTTAAAACTAGAAGTCCTGTCACGAATAGTGCGCTTATCTAGGCTTAATTGCGCGTTGGAATTGCGCGCAATTGCCATACCGAATGGCATCCAAAGCACGGCAGGCTCTCTTGGTTACTCATAGCAAACACATGCAATGTTTCTGCCAATGGACCTCCGGGTCCGGTCCATTGGCTGAAACATTGTTTGCTCACAGGCCATATGTACAAAATTTGATAGCTTTACTTGGGCCATAACGCGTACATTAACGCGCATATCAACGTGCTATTTGTGCGCATTTAATGACAGGACTCCTAGTTTTAACTGTACGGGTTGAAAAAATGGTTGAACTAGCAGAAACTGAATGACCCCTGACCTGATCGAAGCGTTCTTACTCTTAGCCATCTGTACACTGGTGTCAAAATCTAATCATTTCAAGTGGCTTATATTTCCCATAATGCATCCAGAACTTTAACCAATTGAGTCTTGTTTGACAGAGCTCATTGAGCTCTGTCAAACAAGACTAAGTTGCTTAAGATCGTAGTTACATTACAGTTGAGCACTGGATATGTTTTACAACCACCTACTCCTGCTATTATGAACAGTAGATATATTATCTAACGACCAACTATCGGAACAATAGACATATTCGGCTGGATTGAGAGACGATATCGATTTTCTCTTGTTTGTAATTATATACTTTCTTACAACCCCAGAATAGATATTTGTATTTTTGTCATGTCTGTTCTATGAAATCTCCATCTACAACAACACTAAAATGCTGAAAATGAAAATCCGTTCCGCATACTTGAGCCCAGCGCAAATCGTTCACGTACTATTTTTTGACTATCACGTCATCTGTCAAAACTTAACAACGCCGTCTACTTGGAATTTCCGTTTGACCTACAAACACGGATGCCGTGCAGTTTAAACGAAGCAATTGCGTTCTAATAAGCCATCACTAAGACAAGCAACTAAATAAAAACATCTTTGTGTATAGAATTACTTACAAAGTTTAGAAGGGATTGTTCAAACCAATCATTCTTAGCTGTATAATGATAACAAATTGAATAGAACTAGCTCAAATTCGCATGTACTACGATAGTACAAACGTACGTACACCACATTTTTGACCTATTTATAAATCGGACCATAGGAATTCCCCCAAATTCGCGCTTGTGTTTGTAAACATTAGCAGACGATTGATTACCCGAAACTGAACCGATTGCGAAATAACTTGTTGACAGTTGTCAAATGAATTATTGAGTGCCCTTGTAATTGTTTTATAGATGTGAAGGCGTGTAATAAACACAGAACGACACGCGCGTGTGAATGGATTAATCGATATGGCACTTGTGCCATCGAGGAAGGATAAAACTTCGGGCCTGCCTCTCGTTTTATCTTTCCACAGTGGCACTCGTGCCATATCGTGCTTGTCGTTCTGTGTATTTATGCCAAACACATAGACTGACACAGTCAGTCATATAAATGGAGACCTGTATGTGATACTCAATTTGAGTCTTCGGGAACTCATCATGGCCCGTTTACTGCGGGTATTTGCTATTACTAATTCAGTAAAAGGTTGGGGGTCCATGTGTCACGTCTGTTACAGTTATTCAAACACAGAAATACATTTAAAGAACACTGATGTTTGCTCTATAATCCCGACGGACTAATATCGCCAATGAAAATGTGACAAGTGCCTGTCATTTGATACACTTTGGTAATGCGGTACACTAGCAGAAAATAGCACATCTTCTGTTCAAAATTATGTTTGCTCTATAATCCCGACGGACTAATATCACCAATGAAAATGTGACAAGTGCCAGTCATTTGATACACTTTGGTACTGCAATATCCTAGCAGAAAATAGCACATCTTCTGTTCAAAATTCTGACATAACACCGCATAGCCATAATCAGAAATTAAAAGTTTGGCGATATGAAGAGGTATATAACACATTGGGATACAAACTTCCCCTTTTGTCTGAAATGTATTTACATGCTGCAGGTCGGATTTAACGTGTGCTGTTGCTAAAAGGTTTCTCAGGATTTGTATTCGATCACTTAACGTCGACGTCATACATCAATCGTAGTAAAATCGTGGATATCCCTTTCACTCGACTGGCGCTGTATGGGGAATTAATTTGATAAAAATGTGCATGTACCTTCCGCATGGTTGTCGGTTATCACTTGTAGTTTTTACTTCAGCTGTCCATTATATGTGGTATTTGGATGTTGTTTCTATCGGTTTGAAAATTTCCATTAATTTACACGGGGTCGAATAATGGCCGCACCGGAGGAGAGAGCCCATTGAGGAGTTAAAGTTCTACGGACTGTAGAGGCGTGAAATGGGGACTGTCTAATCGTGTTCCCGGGTGAATAGTTTGCGTAAGTTCGACCCTGGATTGCTGCTGGTGTAATGGAATGGCGTTAACAGTGCTGGAAATGAACAAAATTGACGAGTGCAGTTTTAAGCTCCCGGGAATTCAGAGGCGGGAGTAAAATGTTAGTATATGAATTTTCGAGGGAATGCTGTCACCAAACACCAGAAACCTCAACCCTGTGAACTATAGTGGTATCTTCCATGCTAGTTGTCCAATGGTAGCAATTAGAAGAGTCCATATTCATTATTTGGGTAGACCAATCAATATTTTCAGCGTGCAGCCTCGGGGCTGCACGTTGGAAATATTGATTGCTCTACCCCACATATGTAATGAACAGCCATCCTATTTAATGACGTTATAACGTATCAGGGAGCGCGGTGGCTCAGTGGTAGACTGTTGGACTTCTATGCTAGAGGTATCGAGTTCGATCCAGTCCGGGACGACCCGCGTTGTGTCCTTGGGCAAGGCACTTTATCCCGGTTGCCTACATGGGGGCACGATGACGCCGTGTACTAAGGCGTACTGCACGTCGATGGTGCACATGTCTTCAACCGCTGTAACCCTGATTGAGTGCAACTTGAACATAGTTAGAATGTTGAGGAGCTGACAGTTGCTAGTCGATGTCTAGTGGTTCTCTCCGGGTAGCCCCGCTTCCTCCACCCGTAAAACTGTCACGGTCACGATTAGCCATTGTCCATAAGTATGTGACCTTAAACACTAATAAATAATTAATAATATTATAACGTATCATGTTCATGGCCAGAAAAACGGCCGAACGGGTTCAAGGGGCTAAATGTATAAGGGATTGCTGAATTATGACAGTAACTTGTCGCTGACTGCAGAGTGCGGTTTTCTCAAAACAACACACATTTATATGTCCTCACAGTATATTAGCTCCACAATATTTTTCAACAAGTGCATTTTTTGGCTCCCGTAAAATAGAAAACACGGGTGCTGACGGGAGCAATTGCAATCGCACCCGTCTTATTTCCAGGACTGCGTTAATAACTTATGTAGTGTATGATAGATAGTACGAACGATTATGTATTGAATTTTGATTTATTTGTATTTTTCAGGAGTTGCTGGAGGTGGTCATTACAATAATCCCGGCGCAGGTGTAAATGCGCAATGTTTACCAAAAAATCCTGATTTGAAAGTCTTCCCAACTGACAATGTATACAACTTGGCGACCTATATTTATGGGGCAGAATACGAAATGGGGCCAAACTGGCAACATGACGTACCGTGTGCTGTATGTGAGTCTTCCAACCCGCTGAAGATGATGATACCGGCAAAGGAAACCTGTCCAGAGAACTGGAAATTAGAATATAAAGGATGGCTGGCAGCTGGATATTACGACCATCCATCTGCTACAGAATATATTTGTATGGATGGAGGTTATGAGGTAGATGAAGGAGGTGCAGACAACCTGGATGGAAAGCTGTTTTATCATGTAAAGGCACACTGTGGCGCTCTTCCCTGTCCGCATTATACGAAGGATTACGTCCTTACCTGTGTCGTGTGTAGTAAGTAATTTTGAGAAGGGGATTAAAATTATCCCATGATTTGACTCGTTCTTCTTTCAATAATCGCATACATTAACCCCTTAGACCGGGTGATATCATCCACGTCAGTTCATTGGCAACAATTACAAGAGTCCTTATTCGTTATTTAGGGGTAGACGAATTAATACTGATTAGTCTAACCCACACATTCACTTAGCAGTCACCCTACTAATGAAATTATGACGTATGATGTACCTGGACCGGAAATCGTCCTCTCGGGTTCAAAGGGTTAAACGGTTTTTTTTTTTTTGGGGGGGTGTAGCCTCGGGAGCGCACGTACGATTATCCTATGACATTTGGGATGTACAGTTAAAACTAAAAGTCCTGTCACGAATAGTGCGCTTATCTAGGCTTAAATGCGCGTTGGAATTGCGCGCAATTGCCATACCGAATGGCATCCAAAGCACGGCAGGTTCTCCTGGTTACTCATAGCAAACACATGCAATGTTTCTGCCAATGGACCTCCGGATTACCCGAAGGTCCATTGGCTGAAACATTGCCTGTGCACAGGCCATATATACAGAATATGATAGCTTTAATTGGGTCATAACGCGGACATTAACGCGCCTATCAACGTGCTATTTGTGCGCATTTCATGACAGGACTCTAGTTTTAACTGTAGCCTCGAGATCACATACGGTATATATTAAAGTGGGGTACGCACGATTAATCAATAACATTTCGGATGTAGCTTCAGGATCGCATACATTAAAACGGTGTACGCACAATTAACTAATAACATTTCGAATGTAGGTTCAGGATCTCATACATTAAAAGGGTGCACGCACGATTAACCAATAACACTTCGGATATAGCCCCGGGATCGCATGCATTAAAGGGGTGGATGCACGATTAATCAATAACATTTCGGATGTAGTCTTGGGTGTTCACAGATGTATTCCTTTTTCAAACCACGATTTTCAATCGTAGTTTCAAAAAGTATTCTATTTTGGAATGATTATAATATATTTGGCAAACTATGACTATTTTTAAGTACTCTCTGCCAAATCATAAATCTTTTACAACATAATTCGACGTCTTATATGAAGAGATCTTTATTCTGCGGTCCTTTTCTGCATAGATTATGATATTTTGAATCAAGTGATTAATTCAATCATCAATTTGTTTTACCGAATTTATCAAAACATTCCCAGTAACTTAGGTCTGATCTGAGCCTCTGACATTCCAGAACTGTTTTACCGGACAAAGTTCGTAAAGTTCACATAAACCCCGTTTGCCTCAAAAACATAGCTCGATGAACTCATTCTGATGAGTGGTCATAAAAAATATTTTTGAGGCAAAAAAATGAAAGTGTCTATGACAGTCAGCTTAACGTCACCAAGGAGGAACTGAACTGTACAACTAACTATACGATGTGCTGTGGGAATTGTAGATAATGCAATTGCGAGATGACCTTTGGCGGTCATGTTTTTAAATTAAATTAAAAACAAACCATGATTGACATCACCCTAAAGCCATCTATTGAACAAGATTGAGGAAGAGATGGACCACATAGGGTGTGTTTGCGAAAGAAATTGTTGACAATTTATATACCAAACCCAATGGCCTCTTGTGGCCATGTTTTCCTACGAAATTCGAAACATTTGACAGCTTCCATCTGGACATCACACCAATGCTACACGCGAAACATGATAAAAAAAATCGTGTGAGTGCTGCGGCCTGTAGGGTATGCTAATGCAATTGTGGACAATTTATATGCCAGATACAAGATGGTCGCTCTGGCAGGTTTTTCAACAAAATTCAGACAAAAATCGATAGCTCCCACCTAGACATCACATAGGATTCTGGCGGTCATGTTTTCCAACGAAATTCAGAAAAAAGTAACAGCTCCCATCTCGACATTGCTTGAAAGCCACACATGAAATTTCAAACTGATCGGGTGAAAGGTGCGGCCTGTTGAGTGTTCAAAAGTAATTATGGACGGTCAGGGGGTCGGACAGACCGACAACCGGCTGGACGTACAGACGAACGGACCTCCGGCTAGGCGTTGTGAAGCTGAGCTAGCTAATGAAAATAAATAAAATTCAAATTGCGAATGTTGTAAATGAAGATGAGTTTTTGTAGTCTTTACATTACAGTTAAAACTAGAAATCCTGTCATGAAATGCGCACAAATAGCACGTTGATATGCGCGTTAATGTACGCGTTATGACCCAAGTAAAACTAGCAAATTCTGTACATATGGTCTGTGCACAAGCAATGTTTCAGCCAATGGACCTCCGGGTAACCCGGAGGTCCATTGGCAGAAACATTGCTTGTGTTTGCTATGAGTAACCAGAACCTGCCGTGCTGTGGATGCCATTCGATATGGCAATTGCGCGCAATTCCAACGCGCAATTAAGCCTAGAAAAGCGCACTATCCGTGACAGGACTTCTAGTTTTAACTGTAGGTAAAAAGTACAATGTGGGATTCATTGTTTCTCATCTCTTTATGACGCTTATATACTGAGTTAAAAAAGAAATATAATAGAAACAAACGTGAAAAAATAGCATAAAGGATGAAATATAATTGTTCTAATGTGTCATGTTTGTGGACAAGAAGTCGTGCAAAGAATTTAATGACATGTTGTTGTTGTTGTCCACCCAACCATATGCAATTTTGCTACAGATTTCAAAATACCACGTGATATCCGTGAATGTCAAAAACTGATTGGGTGTTGTGTTATGGTGTGCTAGAGAGCCTGAGTTATTGAGAAGACACGCTAGTTTTTGTATTCCGGCATTTTAAAAAATGCCAATGTTAACCGAAAATCAGAGGTTGCGTGCCATTGGTGTGCATGATGCTGGGACACCTCCAGATGAGCTCGCTGCTGAGTTCTGAGTCACTGTGACCACTATTTACCGTCTCATGGGAGGGTGTAGAACCATTGGATCTACTGCCGACCGACCGCGTTCAGGTTGACCAAGAGTTACAAGACCGACACATCAGGAAGTCTCACTTGTGGGATCTCTTCTTTCCAGCGACGAGGACAGCAGTAATTACTACTGGTAAAACTAACAATAGAATCAATGCATAAACTGTCCGCAACAGTCTCGCTCTACACGCCATCCGAAGTAGGCGTCCATACCACGGACCAATCCTTACCCAACGTAATCGTACCGTCAAAATGGAATGCGTACGTCAGAGTGTTCGCGGGACTCAGTAGCGTTGGAGCATAGTTCTTTTCAGTGATGAATCACGATTTTGTCTACGGGGCGCTAATGGTGGGACAAGAGTGTTTCGCCGACGAGCAGAACGGTTTTCTGATGTTTGCGCGCGGGAATGCGGCAGCTTCGGCGGGGGTAGTGTAATAGTTTTGCAGGAATGCCCTTGCACCACCGAACGCAGATGATATTCATCGTTGGTAATCTGAATGGACAGCGATACAGGGACGAAAGTCTTAAGACAATGCCCGATGCCACGTGGCACGCATCTGCCAATGTCGCCACAAACTAGAGATGGGCAATATACCGAAAAACCGAACCGATATCGATATCATGGGAATACCGAAAAACCGAACCGAACCAATCTTTGAATACCGAAACCATTGGTATTTTCAGTTCCCCTACATTCGCTATTTATAAGGCCTTATTGAGGATTGATTGCAGTTGAAGTGTTCATTTTCATGAAAGAAGTGACTGATTTTCTTTTTGTTGTTTTGCTATGCCTTAATGGCCTGGGCAGTTGAACTGAATTCTCAATAGACTACGGCATGTACATGACTTGCTTTGCAGTGATTTCTAGTCAAGTCTTGGCTGCCTTACCAGGCAGCCAAGACTTGGCTAGAAATCACTGACCAGATGATTTTTCTACTGTCATCAGGCCCACCTAAAGATGACATCTTCAGAACACACATTCTAAGATTACAGACGCCTTAAGTAGGCCTTGAAAGGTTAAGGCGTGTTTAAAACAAGTCACCAAATTACTGTAGATATGATTTGTATTGGCAAAAGCATGACAATGTTGAGCTCATTAGCAGTGGCATGTGTAGCACTGTGATCGAATGATCGAAGAACAACTTATTCTGTATTTTTCTGACATGGATTCCCCTTTTGTACTATCTGTGAATCTCAAGTCACAAACCGAATACCAAACCGATACCGTGGTATGCCCACAAAAAAATACCGAAACCGATACCGAACTCAAAATTCCAATACCGCCCATCTCTACCACAATCACTATAGTTGTTTGGTTGCTACTACTACTGCAGCTGGCAAGATCTAAGATATCAACTGAAGCAGTGATTGCAACATGCATTGTTGGAGCGACTCGAATATTATCGAGCAAATGAGCTTTTGAGCAATTACTCGAACGAGTGACTCCACGTACGATTCAAAGACTCATCTAAGTATTCGAGGATACTTATGACATGTGATATACTACTTGAGGATACCTTCTAAGGATACTTTTTGGATACTTATCGGGGGATAACTATTCGAGGATAATTATGGGTGATAGAACCTGTTCGGCCCCTGGATTTTACTATCCCGTGACTAGCCTTCGCTGGTTTACAAGTACACTAACACTGTATATTACACGCCTGTTCTATGAAATCCATATCTACAGCACACTAAACCATGCGGAAAATGAAAATCGGTTCCGCACATGTGTGGAACGGAAATCGCTGATGGACTATTGTTAAATAGAAGTGAAATTTCACTGGAACTGGAATTTTCTACAAATCGTGCAACGCAATTAAAATTTAAATCGTTAGAGATAGCTGAAAATCATCCCCTGAGTTCCAATGTGTTCTATGTGCTATTAGAACTCAGGGGACGAAATAGTAACAGGGGTTCCCCTCGCAAATATGGTTGGCGATAAAATGTGTTTTTTTTTATTTTTGATAATTGTCAAATGAATTGCCGAGTGTCCTTCTGATGATTGTTTTTATAGACGTGATGGCGTGTAATAAACACACAACGACACATGCGTATGAATCGGTTAATCGATATGGCACTTGTGCCATCGCGGAGGGATAAAACTTATTACACACCTCCGATTTTATTGAAAGATTCAAAATGTCTACGTCATTGGAAAAATTATTGAATACAATAATTCGGTGTATCAGTTGTCTGATGACTATATCTAGCATATGAGGTATCGAACTGTTGCTAGTTCAGACAACAGTAATATTGGGACGACGAAAGCGGGAGAGACCGAAATTGGGTTACTACAAGTGGGGTGCCACAGAACTATTGTTTGATGGGTTTTAATTTGTGCTGTGGTGTATAATGTGCACACAACACATACAGCACATTGACACATGCTAGATGTGCTGATATGTGCTTATGTGCTAGTACTCGATGTGCAAATGACACATAGCACATAAAAAGATACGACGAAAAAGTGTGCTGATGTTCAGCTGCTTGCTAACCCTTTGCCCAATGAATCGGACACATCCGCCAGGGTAATATGTAAATAGAGTAGTTGAAAAGAAGTATTTTCCCCAAAAATCAACTAAAGATATCATGTGACAAGCTCGTTCCAATGAGGGGTAACGTCATATGGTTTTGTTGAATAGTTTTTGAGAACTATGAATAATATTTAAAATACATAAAGTTTGATATTGTCTTCGTTTGGTAAGGGGAGGGTGAAGACCTTGTGGTGTTATGGGACGTGGGACTGATGTTGTAAGAGGTCGTAGATATTGTCTTCGTTTGGTAAGGGGAGGGTGAAGACCTTGTGGTGTTATGGGACGTGGGACTGATGTTGTAAGAGGTTGCTGATATTGTCTTCGTTTGGTAAGGGGAGGGTGAAGACCTTGGGGTGTTATGGGACGTGGGACTGATGTTGTAAGGGGTCGTTGATATTGTCTTCGTTTGGTAAGGGGAGGACGAAGACCTTGGGGTGTTATGGAACGTGGGACTGATGTTGTAAGAGGTCGGTGATATTGTCTTCGTTTGGTAAGGGGAGCGTGAAGACCTTGCGGTGTTATGGGACGTGGGACTGATGTTGTAAGAGGTCGTTGATATTGTCTTCGTTTGGTAAGGGGAGAGTCAAGACCTTGGGGTGTTATGGGACGTGGGACTGATGTAAGAGGTCGCTGATATTGTCTTCATTTGGTAAAGGTAGGGTGAAGACCTTGGGGTGTTATGGTACGTGGGACTGATGTTGTGAGAGGTCGTTGATATAGTCTTCGTTTGGTAAGAAGAGGGTGAAGACCTTGGGGTGTTATGGGACGTGGGACTGATGTTGTAAGAGGTCGTTGATATTGTCTTCATTTGGTAAGGGGAGGGTGAAGACCTTGGGGTGTTATGGGACGTGGGACTGATGTTGTAAGAGGTTGTTGATATTGTCTTCGTTTGGTAAGGGGAGGGTGAAGACCTTGGGGTGTTATGGGACGTGGGGCTGATGTTGTAAGAGGTCGCTGATATTGTCTTCGTTTGGTAAGGGGGGGGGGGGGGTGAATACCTTGGGGTGTTATGGGACGTGGGACTGATGTTGTAAGAGGTCGTTGATATTGTCTTCGTTTGGTAAGGGGAGGGTGAAGACCTTGGGGTGTTATGGGACGTGGGACTGATGTTGTAAGAGGTCGTTGATATTGTCTTCGTTTGGTAAGGGGAGGGTGAAGACCTTGGGGTGTTATGGGACGTGGGACTGATGTTGTAAGAGGTCGCTGATATTGTCTTCGTTTGGTAAGGGGAGGGTGAAGACCTTGGGGTGTTATGGGACGTGGGACTGATGTTGTAAGAGGTCGTTGATATTGTCTTCTTTTGGTAAGGGGAGGGTCAAGACCTTGGGGTGTTATGGGGCGTGGAACTGATGTTGTTGTAAGAGGTCGTTGATATTGTCTTCGTTTGGTAAGGGGAGGGTCAAGACCTTGGGGTGTTATGGGACGTGGGAATGATGTTGTACAGTTAAAACTAGAAGTCCTGTCACGAATAGTGCGCTTATGTAGGCTTAATTGCGCACTGGAATTGCGCGCAATTGCCATATCGAATGACACCCAAAGCACGGCAGGTTCTGGTTACTCATAGCAAACACATGCAATGTTTCTGCCAATGGACCTCCGGGTTACCCGGAGGTCCTTTGGCTGAAACAGTGCTTGTGCACAGGCCATATGTATAGAATTTGATAGCTTTACTTGGGCCATAACGCGCACATTAACGCGCATATCAACATGCTATTTGTGCGCATTTCAGGACAGGACTTCTAGTTTTAACTGTAAAAGGTCGTTGATATTGTCATCGTTTGGTACGGGGAGGGTGAAGACTTTGTGGTGTTATGGGACGTGGGACCGATGTTGTAAGAGGTCGCTGATATTGTTTTCGTTTGGTAGGGGGAGGGTGAAGACCTTGGGGTGTTATGGGACGTGGGACTGATGTAAGAGGTCGGTTAAAATCCACCACGATTGTCGCCATGACGAGTCCTTTACATTGGGCTGTACCCCCTTCGAGGTAAGAGAAATAGTTTTCAATTAACTCTCTTACTTGTCCAACGAATCCAGTCTTAAAACAGAATCCCAAATATTATAAAACGTTGTTTTACACCGCCGACTGTCAGCGAAATCAACCAAATAGTCCAGGTAATACTGTTTATTGACATCTATTCTGTTCTTGGCCATCATCAGTCCAAGCTATCCTCCACCCCCACCTGCTCAAACTCAGCCTTGCATCACACTCTGGTATACGCTTGCTGTCATGTTCAACAATTGCCAGTGTTTTCTCTGCACCTTAATTTCTGACACCAGTACCACATCATCTGCTACGAATAAACCCGGAATCTTCAGATCCTCCAACTGATACCTCCTCATCGCTAATGCGGTGCTCTCCTAAATCATTGATGTACAATGCAAAGATAATTTGTGAAGGGCCGCACCCTTGTTTGAAGCGTATCTCCAGAGGCGTGCCTTTTCTGGTTACGTGACCCAATCTGCACTCACTCCAAACATCCTTAGGTGTTATTTCAAGACTCCAACAAACTCCTCAAACCCAAAGCCTGGAGATGTTACCACGCTTCATCCCACTCTACCGTTTTGACACCCAGAAACTGCATAAACGTCCAATTCTGCCTCAGGCCACCTCGTACCATGTATGTCTGTATTGTTGCAAAAAGTAAAACGTGCAAATCTAGTTGCATTTATCTGGAAAATATGATGAAGCTGATTGGAACGTTTGAGGAGAGTGATGAAAATAGTCGTTACATCTGCACGTGTTTTGATGGTCCACAAGTCGTCGACGGTGGTGATGTCACTTTGGTGTTGCAGAACAACTCAACAAGAAGATGAAGATGTGTAGAAATATTGTTCGGCTTCAGGTGAATTAGACCATGATCTTGAATGAACAGTGACATTATAAAATCAACATGGCGGAAACATAACTTATTTTCTTGAACCACACACACAAGGTAGCATTACACTAAATAAAATTATTGTAACCATTTACCTAACGAATCGTCCGGAAACGCCTAGGTAATATGTAATTTCGGCAGTTGAAAAAAAAAAATTTTTCAAAATGTTTCAACACAACCATTTCATGTGCCCCATCATTTGAACGGCTCGTCGAGCTCGTTGCAATGAGGGGTCACATGATATGGCTTTGTTGAATTTGTGATGCTAAATATGAAAAAAGGATATTTAAAATAATAAATTCTGATACCGTCTGCGTTGGGTAAAGGGTTAAGCTCATAGATACAGTACATCCTACAATAAAGTGAAAACTGCACGCGCTGTTAGCTCCCTATTTGGCAACTCTCGGTGTCTCAATATCTCACTAGTTACTGTATTGGACATCAGACCGAAAGATCCACGCTTCTATCCCCACGAAGGATAACTGCGTTTTGGCCTTGGGGAAGGCGCTTAATCCATATTGCCCGCATGGGGGCACGGTGGCGCTGTTTACTAAGGCGTAATGCACGTCAACGGAGCAACTGTTGTCAACCAATGCTAACCCTGCTTGTGTGGAATTGGGGCGCCTGACAGTTTCTCGCCGTTGCTCGGTGGTTCTCTCCGGAAACTCCGGCTTCCTGCACTCGTAAAACTGTCCGACACGAGGTGACCCTGGCTGCCGAAGGTGTCGTTAACCCTTTACCCAACGAATCGCCCGCATCCGCCCGCGTAATATGCAAATTCGGTAGTTGAAAAATTATTATTTTTCAAACAATTTCAACAAAACCATATCAATGTGACCCCTCGTTGGAACGAGCTCGTCGAGCTCGTTCCAACGAGGGGTCACATGATATGGTTTTGTTGAAATTTTTTGAAAAAAAAAAATGTTATTTAAAAAAATAAATGTTGATATCGTCTGTGTTGGTTAAAGGGTTAAACTCCAATAAATAATTAAATAAATAAATAAATAAATAAATAAATAAGTAAAAAATCTGTGTTTTTAGAATCCTAGTATTCACTTCTGGCGTAACTACATCAGATGGGAGTACGCTACTGTGATTGTAGGCTGCTGCAGGGGTGCTCTGCGGTTGTACCTCGGGTAGTATTTTCCTGCAGGTGGTTCCCTTCAAGAACAGTCTTATGAAGACGGAGTCTCTGAATAGGTCAGTTTCGCTATGAAGCTTCAGGTGCTTTTTGTTAGTGACCGCTCGAGTATGTTATCTTAAGTGTAGTTGGTAGTCTGGTGGTTCTGACTTGTCGCCATTGTGTTCGGAAAACATGACTGGCGAGTAGTAGAAGAATTGGTTTTCGACCCGGTTCTGGGGGAGCAGGGTGGGGGAGCAGGGGCGAGCAGGGTCGATGACGTCATCTTAATTAAAAAGTTACGTAAGGTAATTAACGTCACTTAATTAATATTTTTTTAATCACTTTAATGACTGTTGCATAATTAATGTAATTAATGTAATTAATGCAATTAATGAGTGTAATTAGGGTTGATTATAATAATTAGTATATTAATAAATGAATTAATAATGACGTACTGGACATATATATGAATGCTATCGACTGACTGACCCGCAAAGGTGTACAGTTCATTGCGTGTTTAGGTGTCATTAAATCAATTTTTCCTTTCAAACGCCAACTTCTATACGAGAGTGACAGATGTAGAACCAATTAAATCTATTATCACACTTTAACAACCGGTCATAAATATCGTTAGACTGGACATGCTATCATGTATTTAAAAATCAATGATGATCTCACGTGACAAGATGTGTCTTGCTTTTAACTGAAGACTGTGAACGACTCCATTGTGGCTATTTTTATAGATGTAATTGGATTTAATAACTTGGCATGATTCTTACATATTAATAACGCCAGTTTATTCTTCTCGTTTTTATGGCTGTCGAAAAACTCTCATAGACCAAGGTATTCTGATTTTCCGCCTCACACGATAAAGTAATTTTTTAATCCGATGACAACATGAAAAAATAACATTTCGGTTTTTGAAAAGCGGGGTTGTTTGTTTTTTCCCCTATAAAGTCTGACAATTCGAACCTCACTCTCTGCAGGCCCGACACCACCTCCTGTGGGTTACCGGCCACCACTATATCATTCCCACCAAGCTGAAGCACTACCAGTTCCAGGCGTCGTTCCACCATAGCACGATACTCACTCTCAGGGTAATCTCTTACCCACATGCCACCGACACCGTGGAAACTTACTGGAACCTGTGAGCCCAAACCTTGGCTCCCACAATAAGTACCCAGTCTACGTACCAGGCTACTTCCAAATATAGCTGACATATCAGAACGATCCATGACTATATATGTTGGGCTCCTTCAATTGCAAAAAATCAAAAGATTATGAAGCGCCCATGACTTAGCCTGGCCTATATACCCTACCCATATCAGTGCCAGCCGAAACTATCACAACATTCAAGCCAAACATAAGCCCGTCCGATCAAAGGGACCCAAGCGCGATAACCGGCATCTCCTTGTAAGTGCCGCATTAATTAAACAAACACGCGAACTACTACTCATAGCGCCTCAATCATAACCATTAACTAAATAAACAAACATCCCCAAAAATAAACCAAGCAATAAAAACAACTATAAAATCTAATCAGATCAAAAATCAACACAATGAGTAAACAGGCAGAAAAAACAGCTTAACTGTGGCCTTCTACCAGAAAGAGCTACCTTCACCGACTCCAACTAAAAACTAAAAACGACAGGATTATATACTGTAATAAAATCTTAAAAATAATAAGGGAACGAGAAGGTGAATAAACAGGCAGAAAAGCAGCTTAACTGTGGCCTTCTACCAGAAAGGGCTGCCTTCACCGACTCAACCAAAAATTACTTCAGGATTAAATACTGTTATAAAAACAAACCAATAATCAGGGAACGAGAAGGTAAATAAACAGGCAGAAAAACAGCTTAACTGTGGCCTTCTACCAGAAAGGGCTGCCTTCACCGACTCAACTTAAGATTAAAACCTAGAGATTGAAAAAATTGTGTTACTTCTCTTTCTACAGTTTACATATCCTAATGAAAACTAATTCTACCTTCTTCTTTTAAGCAGGTACACAGAAGATGCCTTTTGATTGGCACCCCAACAACCACTACAGACAGTCTAACCGTTATGGAAACAGTCACCCCCACAGTTCCCGAACCAGTCCTCCGCCCCATCCCTAAAAGTGGTCAACCACCTTAAGGGAGGCGAGCGTTGGTCCTGCGTCCCACCTCTGCCCCTTTTTGTAAGCATCTTTTTGTTCCAACCCAATAGGATTACAATGCAGGCCTGCCCCCGAACCAGGGAAGTTCGGGTCTTCTTCTTGGTGGTCCCCGAATGGGGCCGTTGTTGTTTCCTTCAAAGACATCCTATCAAATAGAGACAGCCTGAGGCATATTATACTTGCCAGTGATGGCCACCACTCAAATCATCCTCGAAGCGGCAGACTATACTTGCCCGAAAATCCAGATCGACAGCACCATCGGGAAGAGGTAGTACCTTTGTGAGAGGACCCGACCTCACACATTGGTCCTCACCCGAGGGTTCAACCGACATCAGCCAATGATACTGCCCATCCACAACTGGACAAAACTGGAGACACCTGCCGAGTACCGGATCCTTTTCTTCCTTCAACACGCCTAGACATATGACAGCCATCCTATACAGTTACAGAGGGTCGAAAGGGGCTTGTCCCCCATACCGTCCCAGCACCTTCGGCACGAGAAATCATCATTTCATTTGCTCACTCTCATTAGAAACTGTGTCAGAAAAGCCAAGATGACAAGCATCGACTATACTTCCGTAAACAGCTATGAGTGAACCAAGAAGCAGCGTGCCAACGAAGAATTTGCATTAGTATTAAAAAGTGGTGGTCAGTGACGCTTCCCACGAAGGAACAAGAAAAGAGACTAAAAGACTACCCTTTTGTTGAGGCTGCCAGACGTCCTTTCGGGGAGATCCAGTACAGAAATCGACCCAAACACTGGTTCGATCTTCCTGTACACATGCAGGAGGAAGCACTAGTAGGGCCACTAATAACAGTTGGCGAACATTGGGAAAAGGATTTCTTCACCGAGGCGGAGATGGGAGGAAAAAAATAGCTTTCTATGGAAATAAAAAAACGGTCCTTTTCAGGGCCACCATAATCTTAAAAAAGAGTTGCTTTGTCACAAACACACACTTTTTCAACCAATCAGACACCTCCATTATCCCACACCCTCACCATCACACCCCTGTATCCGCTCACAGTACCTAAAACTTTCATGAACTCCCCTCCTCCAGGTCATCCAATACTAAAAAAACTTTTGGAAACCTCTCTCCCCCTCCCCCAGCCCTCACAATAGCTGAATTATCTCGAACCCCAGTTCAGTTCTCTAAATGTAATGGACATGTCAGGCCCCCGAATACGCCTTCCCCACAATTTTGAGCGATCAAATTACCCCGATTAGTCTCCTCTCATAACTTACCACACTCTTAACCTGTATTTACTATGAGATTGTCCCCCTAATAAATAGCGTATGTTCATTTAATATAATATATTAATAATTTTCGTTAAATAATTCATTCCACAAGATACTTGTCGAAAAAACAAAATGGCGGATTAGTTTGACAGAAATACGTGTATCAATTTATTCAGGAATGTCTGTCGGTTGTGTCCTTGGGCAAGACACTTCATCCCTATTTACCATGCGGGGGCATGGTGACGCTGTGCTCTAAGGCGCACTGCACGTCGATGGTGCACCTGTCTTCAACCAATGCAGACCCTGTGTAGAATCTTGACAGTTGCTTGCCGTTGCTCGGTGGCTCTCTCCGGCTTCCTCCACCTGTAAAACTGTCGTGGTCATGATTAGTCATTGTGCAGACCTTAAACACCAATAAATAAATATAAATAAATAGCCGGTTATCAAAACAGCCCTTAAGTGTTTAACAGTTAATTGTGGACCAGTGCGTTTAAAAATGAAAAAAATTGGGTGATAGCACTACGGATTGTGTTTAATCATAGAAAAATCACTCCCGCGCTATTACTAACCCGTATGATTTATTTTTGAATGTCCACTGAAGAATAACCCACCCATCTAAGTAAAAGCATGAAAGAGCTACCATTATCTAATTACCTATGTAGGGGTGGGGGTGGTCGATAACATTGCATACTATGGCGTACTACCTTCAGCCAATGCTAACCCTGTGTAGAACTTTGACAGTTGTTTGCCTCTGCACGATGGTTCTTTCTGGATTGCTCCAACTTTCGTTAAGTAAATGGAAAAAAAACTACAATTCTATAATAACAGGCCAAGCCCCCCCCCCCCCCCCCCTTATCAACAACAGTACTTTCTTCCCCCTCATTTTAATAGTTGAAAAGTGCAGTTACTCGATCAAAAAAAATGGTAAAAGGATATGCAACTCTGTATTAGCCTCCCAAATTTGCGAGACTTGGGAAAATGTAACCCACCTAGAGCTGCATGAAAGCTATGTACACTATTCGAACTCCTGCATTGTGTCCTTGGGCAGGGTTATTTACTCCTATTATCCACATGGGAGCACGATGACGGCGAGTAATAAGGTGTACTGCACGTCGGTGATACGCATATTTTAGAACAATCTAACCCTGCCTGTGCGGATTTCCGACGTTGGTGAGATGACAGTTACTCGTTGTTGCTCTGTGGTTCTCTTTGGATATTCCGGAGTCTACCTGTAAAATTGTCACGTTTAATTATAACTTGAACTTGATGTCCGGGTGTAATGAAATAGCATATTTTCTGCAGACATTCTAAATAAACACAGCTGGTTTACAGACCTATATATATATTTTTTTTCAATTGAGTAAAAATATAGGATAGTTACTGATGTAACACGCCAATTAGTATGTTTAATGAATCTAACTACACCAGCCCGACCGACCCTTTGCCCACCATGATCACAACAAATGTTTTAATTCTACCTCTCTCTCTCTCTCTCTCTTTCTCTCTCTCTCCTCTCTCTCTCTCTCTCTCTCTCACCGATACAGTACGGGTGGAAACTAATTGCGTTCAAGCTGTTGTTTCTTCCTAGGTTTTACCACTCCCCTTACAGCACAATTAGTGGTAATTAGTGAACATGTAGGAGCAAATGGTCACTAAAAACCGTTTCATCGAATTGTAAAATCACTAAAAACCATTTCATCGAATTGTAAAATCACTAAAAACCATTTCATTGAATTGTAAAAGCACTAAAAACCGTTTCATCGAATTGTAAAATCACTAAAAACCATTTAATCAAATTGTAAAATCACTAAAAACCATTTCATTGAATTGTAAAATCACTAAAAAACATTTCATTGAATTGTAAAATCACTAAAAAACATTTCATCGAATAGTAAAATCACTAAAAACCATTTCATTGAATTGTAAAATCGCTAAAAACCATTTCATTGAATAGTAAAAGAACTAAAAACCATTTCATTGAATTGTAAAATCACTAAAAAAACATTTCATCGAATTGTAAAATCAGTGGTCACTCATTATCTGATTAAAGGGAATATCTGATTAAAGAGTGCGACGCGGGTGGTTCAGATATGCTACCTCGGCTTGTCATGAATGTGACTTTGATGTTTCTTTTTTTTGAAGTAAACTATATCAATGTGTGTGAAGTTGAGTAAAAAACTTATTTTACCCCAGAACTCTACCACTGTAATTTCCCACAATTCACTGTGTGAGAATTTGAAGTAACCAGTGATCAACATATTGGGGTAGAACCCACCTTATCTTGGTATATAATTAGCCAATCAGCGATTAACAGGTTGGGGTGGGACCCATCCTATTCATGCATATAAATGGCAGAGTGTTGGAACTGTATTGCCACTCTATTAACTCGCTTCTGAAAAGGATGAATTCACGCTACGTCTGTGAATTGTGTCAACAATCTTATTCTCATAAAACTTCATTATTATTGGCACAGACGAAAATTACTCAAAAATGTAAATTTTAAACACACTATAGGGGGAGCGAACCCAAATACAGCCGAGTTAACAACCAGATCTGTCTGTAACCAGCCACCCTATCCTCCAGTGCATATGAAATCAACCTTTACTTGGAACAATGCATTAACAAGTGGAAATATTTTGGGGCTTGCAAATAAGCTAGAGCCAGTAAAATCGCTAGTGATGGGGAATCACTGAGGGAAAAACCTATAGATGACTCAACCAGCCTACCCTCAAGCAGAATTCAGTGTATTGAACCATGGCGGAGTGAACAGTTGCAGGAAATACTCACACCCCTGAATGCTGTAGCTGTCCCGCCCATAGACCAGGGTATGAGACCAATTACTGAATCTTCAACATCGAGTTCTGAAGAGAAAGGGCTGATGAACCAGACAATCTTTCAGCGCCAATCAAATTTACGCAAAGAAAACACCAAACCACACTCCTTAATGACTAGTTTTTCAGTGGATAATCATCCGGACTGGTTAGCCGTTATACCAGATTCCATGCAGCAGAAGGCGCTTTTGTTACTCCAGATAATAAAGAATATACCCAATTTATCCTGGGATGAGAAAGATCGACTCGTGTATAACGGCATTACAATTTCGGGCTCCAATATGTGTGATCTAATAAATGATCTGCTGCGAAAAAGAAAAGATTTTCAACCGACAGGGTGGAAAATTTTGGCAAACATCCTTAAAGATCAAAATATCCCAAGGGGTCTCATCAGAAATCAAGAACAAATTGGCTTGTGTCGTCCAGAAAACAATATCTCTGCAAAGCTGCGATGGACCAGCCTCTGAAGAATAGCCCCTGGAAGAGATTGCGAATGTGGAACTGACTTCGTGGAAGCTCTCATGAAACAGGACGAAAAAGCGAAAACTCACACCAATAGGATGTCATTCCGAATAGCCATATATGGCGGTGTTCATTTTACTGCAAATTTCATATTCATTTGTAATTTAATACTAATCAATTTGACTAGTTTCGACCTCTGGTTAATATCAATATTTAAATAAATGCAATATATCTCAGATTTTTTATTTTGTTTTTAATGTGTGGAGTCTCCTAAACTACAGAGTGCCTTTCTTGACATTCGCCATTTGGCGGTTATTAAGCAGGTACATTAATAATATCCGGGAATGTGGTCATGACATATTTTATCAACAAAATGCAGGTACACAATGCATTCTCGCGTATTATCTTGTTTTATATAGGTATTTGTGAGGGAAAGGTCTTGTGATTTGTACAAAAATAATCGTATTAACACAAAGTTACGCTATGGTCATAGCTGCTGATAGTGGCACATAGAAAAAATGGCGTTCAAAAATTAATTTGACATACGCTGTAGTATGATTCAATGAATCAGATTTCATTTTGATTTGCACTGTAAGGGGAGTGGTAAAACCTAGAAAAAAAACAACAGCTTGAACGCAATTAGTTTCCACCCGTACTGTATCGGTGAGAGAGAGAGAGAGAGAGAGGGAGAGAGAGAGAATTGAAATGTTTGTTGTGATCATGGTGGGCAAAGGGTCGGTCGGGCTGGTGTAGTTAGATTCATTATACATACTAATCGGCGTGTTACATCAGTAACTATCCTATATTTTTACTCAATTGAAAAAAAAAAAATATATATACAGGTCTGTAAACCAGCTGTGTTTATTTAGAATGTCTGCAGAAAATACGCTATTTCATTACACCCGGTCATCAAGTTCAAGTTATAATTAAACGTGACAATTTTATGGGTAGACTCCGGAATATCCAAAGAGAACCACAGAGCAACGACGAGTAACTGTCATCTCACCAACGTCGGAAATCTGCACAAACAGGGTTAGATTGTTCTAAAATATGCATATCACTGATGTGCAGTACACCTTATTACACGCTGTCATCGTGCTCCCATGTGGATAATCGGGGTAAATTACCTTGCCCAAGGACACAATGCGGGAGTTCGAATAGTGTACGTAGCTTTCATGCAGCTCTAGGTGGGTTATATTTTCCCAAGTCTCACAAATTTGGGTGGCTAATACAGAGTCGCATATCCTTTTACCATTTTTTTCATCGAGTAACAGCGCTTTTCAACTATTAAAATGAGGGGGATGAAAGTACTGTTGTTGATAATGGGGGCTTGGCCTGTTATTATAGAAATGTAGTTTTTTTTTTCCATTTACTTAACGATAGTTGGAGCAATCCGGAAAGAACCATCGTGCAGAGGCAAACAACTGTCAAAGTTCTACGCAGGGTTATCATTGGCTGAAGGTAGTACGCCGTAGTACACAACGTTACCGACCACCCCCACCCCCACATAGGTAATTAGATAATGGTAGCTCTTTCATGCTTTTACTTGGATGGGTGGGTTATTCTTCAGTGAATGTTCAAAAATAAATCATATGGGTTAGTAATAGCGCGGGTGTGATTTTTCTATGATTAAACACAGTCTGTAGTGCAATCACCCAATTTTTTTTCGTTTTTAAATGCACTGGTCCACAATTAACTGTTAAACACTTAAGGGCTGTTTTGATAACCGACTATTTATTTATATTTATTTATTGGTGTTTAAGGTCTGCACAATGACTAATCATGACCAGTTTTACGGGTGGAGGAAGCCAGAGAGAGCCACCGAGCAATGGCAAGCAACTGTCAAGATTCTACACAGGGTCTGCATTGGTTGAAGACAGGTGCTCCATCGACGTGCTGTACGCCTTAGTGCACAGCGTCACCATGCCCCCACATGGTCAATAGGGATGAAGTGTCTTGCCCAAGGGCACAACCGACAGACATTCCTGAATAAATCGATACGCGTATTTCTGTCAAACTAATCTGCCATTTTGTTTTTTCGTCAAGTGTCTTGTGGAATGAATTATTTGACGAAAAGTATTAATATATTATATTAAATGAACATATGCTATTTATTAGGGGGACAATCTCATAGTAAATACGGGTTAAGAGTGTGGTAAGTTATGAGTGGAGACTAATTGGGGTAATTTGATCGCTCAAAATTGTGGGGAAGGTGTATTCGGGGGCATGACATGTCCATTACATTTAGAGAACTGAACTGGGGTTCGAGATAATTTAGCTATTGTGAGGGCTGGGGAGAGGGAGAGAGGTTTCCAAAAGTTTTTTTAGTATTGGATGACCTGGAGGAGGGGAGTTCATGAAAGTTTAAGTACTGTGAGGGGATACAGGGGTGTGATGGTGAGGGTGGGGGATAATGGAGGTGTCTGATTGGTTGAAAAAGTGTGTGTTTGTGACAAAGCAACTCTTTTTAAGATTATGGTGGCCCTGAAAAGGGCCGGTTTTTTTGCTTTCCATAGAAAGATATTTTTTTCCTCCCATCTCCGCCTCGGTGAAGAAATCCTTTTCCCAATCTTTGTCAACTGTTATTGGTGGCCCTACTAGTGCTTTCTCATGCATGTGTACGGGAAGATCGAGCCAGTGTTTGGGTCGATTTCTGTACTGGATTTCCCCCAAAGGACGTCTGGCAGCCTCAACAAAAGGGTAGTCTTTTAGTCTCTTTTCTTGTTCCTTCGTGGTGAGCGTCGCTGACCACCACTTTTTTAATGCTAATGCAAATTCTTCGTTGGCTCGCTGATTCTTGGTTCGCTCATAGCTGTTTACGGAAGTATAGTCGATGCTTGTCATCTTGGCTTTTCTGACTCAGTTTCTAATGAGAGTGAGGTTCGAATCGTCAGACTTTATAGGGGAAAAAACAAACATGCCCTCTTTTCAAAAACCGAAATGTTATTTGTTCATGTGGTCATCGGATTAAAAAATTACTTTATCGCTTGAGGCATAAAATCAGAATACCTTGGTCTATGAGAGTTTTTCGACAGCCATAAAAATGAGAAGAATAAACTAGCTTTATTAATATGTAAGAATCACGCCAAGTTATTAAATCCAATTACACCTATAAAAATAGCCACAATGGAGTCGTTCACAGTCTTCAGTTAAAAGCAAGACACATCTTGTCACGTGAGATCATCATTGATTTTTAAATACATGATAGCATGTCCAGTCTAACGATATTTATGACCGGTCGTTAAAGTGTGATAATAGATTTAATTGCTTCAACATCTGTCAGTAATTGGCGTTTGAAAAGAAAAATTGATTTAATGACACCTAAACATGCAATGAACTGTTCACCTTTGCGGGTCAGTCAGTCGATAGCATTCATATATATGTCCAGTACGTCATTATTAATTCATTTCTTAATATACTAATTATTATAATCAACCCTAATTACACTCATTAATTACACTAATTATGCAACAGTCATTAATTAAAATTAATTAAGCAACAATTATTAAAGTGATTAAAAAAAATCATTAAGTAACATTAATTACCTTACGTAACATTTTAATTAAGATGACGTCATACACCCTGCTCCCCCCCCCCCCCTGCTCCCCCACCCTGCTCCCCCAGAACAGGGTCGAAAACCAATTCTTCTACTACTCTGGCGGCAACGCTCGATTCAACCCCTCTCCCACTTTGCACAGACAGAAGAGACGCATGTGTTGCGTCTTATCTTGAGTGCTGAGATCTTAAGGTCAAGTAACATCATGGTTACTCTTCCTTCATCTCTCGATATGTAGTCTCTTGTAAAGAGGCGAGTTGCCTGGTTTTGAATTTTTTATATTTTTTTGATATGGGTCACATTTCGGTGCCCCGTATTCGGGATTAGACGTGGGTGGAGACAGGTTGGCTGTGCGTAAACAAGTTCCAGGACAATTTGTTTTTGAGGTTAGTCCCAAGAAGCCTGTGGTAGAATTGAGCGTATTTGTGATGTTCCTGATATGGGTACTCCACTTCATGTCTTCAGAACGCTGTATTCCCAGATATGGGTTGTTCGATATCTGCTGCAGTATTGTATTGATTAGACTGTAGAAATGGTTAAGTTTGTTTCTGTTGTTCAGAATGTAGCATTTTCTGGCTTGGAATCTCATATTCCAAGGTGATGACCAGGTCTTTAAATGTTTCAGTCTTCTGGGAGAACACTGATCTCAAAGGGTGCCGATTTGCTCGTATAACAGGCAGAGGTCGGCAAATAGGCACATCTGCAATCTCACAATGTTTGGCAGGTCGTTTATGTGGCACACGAAGAGAAGAGGACCAACACTGGTAGCCTGGTGTATTACTGAGTCCACAGTTACTTCATCGGATGCCACGACTTCTAGGACCTTTATTGTACGTTTGATTAGAAAGGTTGTCAGTCAGGTGTGTTCTGTTTCTTGGATACCGTACTTGCCCATTGTATGTGATTGATACAGTGTCAAATGCCTTTGAAAAATCAAGACTAGCAACGTCGATTTGTTTATTATTGCCGAGGAACTTCCGTAGGTCATTTGTTATTATGAGTAGCTGCATATCCCTCTCTGATGGCTTAATTCTGTAAGGCTGTTATTTTCTTCATAGTGTTGTAGTAGGCGGATGTATATATGTTCTAGTAATTTACACGACACCGACGTTAGAGATATAGGTTTTTATCTAACAATCATATAGATTTTGGCCTGAAAACCACGAGAAACGGTACGTATCACATAATGTGTTCCGATGCCGTATCATATAGACAACTAATTCTGATTCCGTATCATATAGACGACTCGTTTCCGGTAGCGCTACGGGCTATCATAACAGGCACATGGATACATTCTATGTGCGTTTCAGCGATCGACCGAACATTATGTCTCAAATATTTTTAAAAATAATTTAACTCTTTACCTAACATGAAAAGCAGACGGCACTTGCAAAAAAAAATTCTTGAATAACTAAATTTTTTTTCATTTTTTGTCTCAAAAACATAGGTTATGACCACTCATTGGAACGAGCTCGACGAGCTCGTTCCAACGAGGGGTCATAACCTATGTTTTTGAGACAAAAAATGAAAAAATAATGGAAATTAATTGGCGATTTTTTTATAATAGCTTTGGCCGGTTTTGTCCGTTATGTTGGTCAAAGGGCTAAGATTTAATCTGTTTATGTGACAGAATTGTTAGATAAATGAATTATCATGGTAATGTGCGTGTCCTGTGATTTGAATCTGATACAAATCACAGGACATGCACATTATCATGATAATCTGTATATATTTGTCTGCAAGGTGTCTATCTCCTTTTTGAAGGCTCATGAAATTTTTATTGTCAGCCAGTCTAATGGAAGTTCACCAGAGTCGTTTGATGCTTGGAAGATGCTGCAGAGGTCTTCGTGTGTAGCATCATATTGGGTATGGTATCTGGACCGCTTCTCGTTGATGTGTTGATCTTTTTAATAGGTTTGCCACACCCTATTTTATTATTTTTAGCG
This sequence comes from Pictodentalium vernedei, assembly GCA_031216915.1. Lineage (NCBI taxonomy): Eukaryota > Metazoa > Mollusca > Scaphopoda > Dentaliida > Dentaliidae > Pictodentalium > Pictodentalium vernedei. The sequence goes on from CM062291.1 coordinate 455,499,674, forward strand.
GACTGGTCAGGTGCACGCGTATCTACTTTTGGTACAATAGTGTGACTGACATTGGTAAATACTGTTTGGATTATGTTCCATTATGTCTCTTGTATTAAAACCAAATCATCAAAAAACAAATTAAAAGCATTGCAGTGAGTCGAAATAGGAAATTAGTGGATAACTTTTAGTAACTTCAAGTTTCTGCATCCCGCGAAACATTCGTTTCTGGTCCGGGGTGAAGAAGCCCAAACAACAGAGAAGTAATAGGAGAATTATTACAGTAGAAGTAGTATCAAGAATAACAAGAACAGTAGTGTCTGTAACGGCAACCGGGACAACATCAACAGCAGTTGTTTGTCTGTGTGTTTGCTTGTTTCATTGGGAATTAATAATACTTTCAACAATCCGAGCCATATCGTGTCGGAATAAGCAGTGACGACAGTGGTAACTGCAGTAACACACACAACTTATCAAACATAAGATTCTGCAGAGTTCTGCGGCTATACAAGAAGCAAACTTGTATTTTATTGCTGTACACGCGTCTACTCAACAACGATACAACTGTAACACAGTAAGTGCAGCAGCAGTAATAAACTAATCCAACTTATTGTACATAGATTCCATCACCATGGAGTTCTGAATTCAAAAGAAATTACACGAAACACATTTTTTATTCTCCAAGGATCTCCACTGATATTGTTATTCCATTCCATAATTTTGCCCCACAAACCCGATTTTTGTTCTCTAATGATCTCCCCTGATTTTTTGTATTACATTCCCCAATTTTGCTGGTCTCGAGTCATACCTTTCTCATTTGTCGGAAGTCGACCAATGCCTTAAAATGAGAAGGGTATGACTCGAGACTTGCCAAAAAACTGAGGGTTTGTGTATGTTTATATTTCCTTGTTGTCCAATCGTTAGAGAGACCATGTGCATATAAATGCAGTTTAAGTTAGCGCATAGCCATCTAATATTTGAAAATCTATCGCACACCACTTATATGTAAATCAGGGAACACGTCGGGAGCCCGCAAACAGATTAGCAGCTCATGAACACCGTGTAGACTATCCGATGGTCGTATCGATCGATGCCCACCAATGTGATCATGACCAATTCGAGGTGTGTGTGCGTGTGGGGGAGGGGGGGGAGAGGGGTGGGGGGGTATGTAAACCCAATTTGTCCCGACAATCGTTACTTACCTCCCTGATGAAGAAATATTTCTGCTACATATTTGTTTACTTATCTCTACCTTGTTACAATTTATGGGAGGGTGCTATAGGCTCTCTCCCATAAATTGTAACAAGGCAATTCCAAATTGAAATCATTTTACTTCGAAGATAATATGAAGCACATTCACAGAAAATGATGCCTTTAAGTTGCGGTACATGCACTTCAAAGTAAAGACCGCATATGGGCTTCCAGCACTATATCAGTTACTTCGAAAGCAAGACTTGGCGATGTAATAGGAGTATTTGTCAATGTGGATTATGGTTAAAATTAAAAAAAGATGCCGAAAATTTGTGTGTGGATACATACATGTTATAGTCTTACTGCATGTGTTTCCAAAGTTCTTTAATTAGCAAGTACATGACTCAAAATTGATAATACTGAGATCCCACTACCCTTAATCCCCCACGGATCTGCATTCGTATAAGACCGAGTGTGTGTGTGATGTAAGTCCAAGAAGCAAACATAGTCTGTAAGATAGTACATGCATACCAGCAAGAGCAATACCTAAGACGCCAATCCAGATTAAAATGTGCCGACTGAAAATTATTGGGAGGGTGTCACCCCACACCTCATTTACACCACAAACTAACCCCACCCTACCCGAATAGTTATGCTCGTGTGGCAGTGGGCAACATAGCATGTGCATCCTGTATTTTTACCCTTTACCCAACCCAGACGATTTCAAATTTTTTTTAAATATCATTTTTTAATTTTTTTTCAAAAACTTTCAAAAAAAGCATATCATGTGATCCGTCGGGCTCGTTCGAAAGAGGGGTCACATGCTATGGTTTTGTTAAAATTTTTCGAAAAATAATATTTTTTCAGGAGCTGAATTTGTTGGGTAAAGGGTTAAAATAAATGCGATGGAAACGAGAAATGTCTTCCTGAATTTGTACCTTCAGCACCCCACATGTACACAAAAAACTAGCGACCATCCCTGAAAATAATTTATTTGCATTTTAAGAATAAAAATCCAAGTGAGAATCGTATTAGTCCAGTGGAGCTGGGATTGAGCGAAATCCAGGACGGTGTGATCATATTGATTTAGTCTCATATGATACAGTATGTGTCTTCTTTTCCACCAAGCTGTGGCTCTACGAACGTGAAAAGGAATTTCGAATTATTTAAATGTATAATTTCTGACACGAGGTGACTCTGGTTGTCTAAAGTGTCGTTAAACCCCAATAAATAAATAAATGCATAATGGTGTTGTGCAATTCAGTTTAGAAGAGACTACCGATGTTTAACATAGAATTATTGAACTGCAAGAAACTGATGTCATTTGATCGCAGTCACCCTTTTCTTTGAAGTAAGCTCGTTTCCAGAAGCAATCATCTCTTGGGTGGCAACGAGGCGACATCTTCAAATCTTTGGCATTGCATATGACGCCTTGTTGCACTCAAGGGGGGGGGGGGGAGGGGGGTAAGAGAACATTCTAGAGATAAGAAACCCTTCGCTTTAGAAATGAAAATCGCAGGTGAGAACGCAATAAAAACGAACTGCAAAATGAATATTGTTCAGGAGATGGGATATTAAAATACCACTGTCAACATTATCACGCGACCCAATGTGAACCCATGGACGTGTACGGTGATAATTTGCTTGACTGGTGAAACAGGACTCTGTAATGAACGGCTGGGACGGAAGTATTTTCAAAGTGGGCATACATCTGAGTAGACCTGTAGGTTTTTAAATTTCTTGTTCGGTTTCAGTTTTGGGTTTTCAGGTGGAGTAAAACCTTGGTTCGGTTCGGTTTTCGGTTTGTTCTTGAGGCCAAATAAAATACAATAAAACTCATTCTTCAGTCAAAACTGAATGGCAGTGAAATTGAGTGAAACTCAATGAATGCCCGAAATAAGCTTAATACATTAAGAATCAGGAAGGCCAATATAATAATTACCTAAATATACAGAACGTTTATTGTGCTTGACCATTTTTCGAGGTCTGACACCTACACGCAACGTGAGGAAAGCTGAAAACACAAACTAAACTGAAATGTCGGAAATTCACAGAACGTAGCCTTTCCAGAGTAGTGAGAGTACCCAAGCACTGCCATTGGCAGTGTCTGGGTACTCTCACTAGTCTGGGATGGCTACATTCTGTGAATTTCTGCAGCAAGAGAGTATTTAATAAAAAACGAAAAACCTTAGATTACGGGATGTCGACGGTTTCGGTTTCGTTTTTTTTTTAAAAACTAAAAACCTCGGTCCGGTTTCGGTTAATCTAGAGCTCTACATCTGAGCGGACATGGAAAAGCCATAGATGCAGATAAGTGACCTCAAATACCAATAAATAGATATAAATAAATAAATTATCCCAACAGATATATGTTTCCAACAGAGATGTATCTTGAAATTGAAAAATCACGGCGTGTGGAAGGTGGAAGCTGAACGGGAACCAAGGACGACTCACACTGTCGTTTTCCACGGCAACAAGAGTATACTTTTTTCCTTTGCAATCTAATGTCAAAATAACGAAATTCCAATGAGCAATGTTTACCCATAATGCAACTAGGAATTGGATCAATTCAGCCTTGTTTGAAAGAGCACAACGTGCTTTGTCAAACAAGATTGAATTTGTTAAATTCCTGATTGCATCATGAGAACACTGCGCATCTTGCAATTCTGATATGTCCACATTTATTGTGCAGAGGATAAAAATAAATGTATAAAGAAAACAAGCCGGAAATTTGTTTGTGGATACATACATATCGTAGTCGTGCTGCATGTGTTTTCCATGTTCTTTAATTAGCACGTGCAGGAATAAAAATTGATAATACTGAGATCCCACCAACTCCATTTGCATAAGACCCGAGTTTTCTTATTGGAAGTGTAGCATTTCATCATTTTTCGTATTTGTTCAAAAGACGTTTGGACGCGAATGTTCCCACAGTGCAACTTGAAACTAAACCAATTCAATCTTGATTGACAAAGCTCTGTCAAACAAAATTGAATTGTTTAAATTCTAAGTTTCATTTTGAGGGTAATGGATACTATAATAAAAAGGTTTTGAAAATTTGAAATAACATAAATTAACTTTGGAATTGGAATTGTAAGTAAATTAAAAATGTGTGGCGTTAAAAACAAAACAAATTAGGGTTGTTTTCTTTTACCACTAAATTTTTGTTAGAGGTTTTTTTCATAGGATTTTTCTTCCAGTATGTTTTTTTCTAGTAGGTTATTTTTCTCCACTTAACATTTTTTAACTATAAAAACAAAATAAATATCGAGTTTTCTGAATAGCGCTTGCCGGTTTTGGCAAGTCCAAAGTTCTTAAACGTTGTAATCTCCTCAAACGTTGTGTTGAAACTTTAGTTGAAACTGGGGTTTCTCAATCGGGTAGACGTGAATATTTAATGGCAAACTTCGAAAATGGTCATGCATTTTGGCCCGTAGCTTTGGTACTGTAAGATGGATAACAAGAAAGGGAGCGTCAAACCCACATGTGTCTGATGTGTCTTTGGCATTAGGACGTGCTTATAAACTTTGTTACAGTATTGATTTGACTTTACGTATTGCTGCTACCCTCTGGCGTGCCCTGATCATAGATGCCTTTTAAAAGACTGATACTTTATTCTGGCCACCCACAGTAAAATGTTTGGTTAGTATTGACTGTATTGGTATTGGACAGGTCGTTCTAGCCCAAAAGCAGATATTTCTTTGCTTCTACTAAATATGAATCAATATGCTCGACACTTCGACACTTGTGAAGAATCCATAAATCTCTTAACCCTTTACCCAACGTAACCGCCAAAACCGGCGCGATTAACACCACTTTACCACGAGTGGTTAACGTTTGGTACACCAAGCTACTTTGGGTATATTTTATTTATACCATGATCGTCAGATTATTAAGAGTCGCTATTATTTTACTGAACAGCAGATGTACATACGTGCGAATCTGTGTTTGTTTCCATGAGCATCGATGGGCGGTACTTCCGCTGTCAACTGTACCGCTGAAACGAAATGAAAAATGAAACTGTGCCTTTTTCGTTTTAATTACATAATAACATACTATTTCGAGTTCTGAATGCATATTTGTTAAGTTTTTGGCATTTTATGAGGTAAACCCATTTAAAAACGTAATAAATAATTGCCACTTTCATTTCACTCTTCGCGAGGAGACGTGCGATAAATTTAGACAAGTTTGCATTCAGGTTGACGTCACCAAAGGTCAACTTGGATGTAGTTCTACTGTAGGTGTAAAATTTAACTTCTGAAATCCCGTTGCGGTCATGTTCACCACGGCTAGTATGTAAAGCTAAGATTTATGCCATAGGCTTTTATATATAGTAGAATAGGTTATCATGGTGTAAAAGGCAGTGAAATATTTTTGTGATACTTAGAGTTAATGCGTGTTTCCACATTTCTTTTTAACCCTTTAAACCCTGGTGGTATCTTCCATGTCAGTTCAATGGCAGCAGTTGCAAGAGTCCATATTCATTATTGGGAGGGGAGGGGGTAGATCAATTAATATTTTCAACGTGCAGCCGAGGGGCTGCACGTTGAAAATATTGATTGGCCTACACCGCACATTTACCTTTTAGCCATCCCACTTAATGACATTATGAGCTTGTGACTCGGCCGGAAAAACGGCCTCTGGGGTTCAGAGAGTTAAAAATTAAATCGATCGACTGCGTGTGCCCACACATGGCACACGTAAAATCTTTGAAGGGAGTCATTGAGTTTAAGAAACTTAGTGCTGTCTATGATTTCCTGGTCAATCACATCACATACTTTTGAAAACGCATTAGCATGTGCTTCTTCCATTACAAGCAACAGGATCTCTTCATCACTACGAATTATATATTTTGATCGACATGAACCACGATACCGAGTCTCACTAGCAAAGAAGTCAAACCCTCGTATTCCGGTGTATGGTTTCTTCTCGTTTTGTTGCTCTCTGGCTTCAACTACAGTATGCCACCCATATGATGCAAATGTTATGATCTTCTCCGTTGTCCTAATTCTTTCGCTCTATCTGTTTATTCTTTGCACCCTTCCTTGTAACAAACATTTAAATTGGGTTTGAACAACATCCTATGAGGTTAACATCGCAGTTTTTTTTTCTTACAGGTGAAGGTGATTGTTGGGGGTTTTGTTAGTGTTTAGCTTGATTCTCCACTTCGTACAACATAGCTCCAGGTCATCCGGAGCGCGTAGGAGATAATTGTGGACTTGGTTAACAGTGTTATTAGAAACCCAAAGACCAAAGTCCCTTATCATCCGCACCTTGTGAGATTTGATCGCGTTTGTCGTTGATTTTGAGGTCGTTAACATAGATAATATAGAGCAGGGGCTGAGGACGGGTCCTTGGGGGGGGGGGGTGATTTTTATTTTACGGTCGTTAATACAGGAGGAGAGCAGTCTTAACAATTTCATGGGGATTTTCATTTTGGACAGTTTGAGGCGTATTCCGTTGTACCAGACGGAATCGAACGCTTCTTCTACATCAAGTAGGATTGCTGTGCTCATTTACTGATTATTAATGGCTGTTTTAATTTGTTCAATTCCTTCCTAATGGTTCCTGTAGGTCCTTTTCCAGTCGTTGAAGAAGCTGGTATCTTCGAGGTGCTCCCTCAGTGGATTGGTAAGGACTCTTTCGAAGACCTCACCAATGCAGTCGAGGAGGCCATTTGGGCGGTAATTAACCGGATTAGACAGGTCCTTATCCGGTTTGGGTAGGATTACACCAATGCCGATTTTCAACATTTTGGAAATTACCCATGAGTGAGGCATGCGTTATAGAGGAGTGCGAACCTTGTTATTAGCCACTCTGGGCTTTGTTTTAGGACTTTGTAGCAAATCTCGTCAGGGCCGGATGAGGAAGAGTTTCTGTACTGTTTTATTATGTTGATAATTTCGTCATTTAAAATGAAGGATACGTCCCCTAACTCGGGGTCGGTGTCGAATTTTGGGTCACGATAAACATCTGGATGTTCATTAATGAAGTTATCGATCGCATTTCGAATGCGTCATCGGATCCGTGTCCTTCCTGTGGGTGGTGGGTTTTCCTTAGAAGGTCGGCACCAGTGTTGGCCTCCTCCTTGTCATTGTCAGCAGTGGAGCCATCCTCTTTAATGAGGGGGTTTTGGGACTGTTTTATTGCTATTACTTGTTTGGCCTGTCAACACCTTGAAGGTGTTCCAAATTTTTTTTGGCATATTTAGCTCCGTTGAGTTTGGCTGTGGTATTTTGCCAGTTGGCTTGTTGTTCGGCATGAAGGCGGTTATTGGTCTTTTTGAGGTCCACTTTTTTGTCTGGGTCGCTTTCTGATTTTAGTGCGCGTTGGGCTTTTCTTTTAGTTTTTATAAGTGAGATGGTGCCCCCTTGTTCTCAGTGAAAAAAATGTGAAAGGTTCACCGTAATCATATGAAAATTTTTGGGGTTCAGCTTCGAAAGTGGGTAATTGGTGATTTGTATTTGTCCCCACGATAAGTTTGGGAAACGCAGTAAGCTAAAAGGCCAACCGAGGGAATATTTTTCTGGCTTAAAATGAAAATTATTGGGGTATAAAATTACCTTTTAACATGTCAAATTATATTTTTTGACAGAACGTACATTGGATAAATTTAAAATGACCGAAAACTCACCTGGAATACATCTGATTTGAGACGTCACATCTTGTTGATATTCGCTGGTAGGTTACGTGCAGCAATTGGAGAGTGACCAATCTTGGACCAGTACTATAAAAGATTTACAATTGTATATTTTTGAATTGTATTTTCTAATTATGACTTTAAATTGTGTAAAAATTAACCACCAGCACTTTCAAAGATGTGGCAATTTCCCAGTTGTTAAATTGCCATATCTGTTAATATGATTCCCTTTAGTCAGTTATATTAATAGGTTAAAATACAATTCTAGAAAATACAATTGTAAAAGTTTTATAGTATTGGCTCCTGGGGGCAGGTATTTTGCCACGGCACAGGAAAAAAAATTCTGATTGGGCATGAGTTACGCCGATTTGACAGTAAGTTGAGCGTCGGTGGGAAATTATATTCAGGCTGAAAAACGATTCGGGTGGCAAATCATGAATAGTTGGAAATTCCAGCTATATGGATTTTAGAGCATCTTTGGCGATGCTTTACTTCCCAAATTTCACTTCGGTTTCAAATCGGCAAAAATTCCAACAGATAGTATTTAAAACTGCAGTGTATGCAATATCGATGTTCATGAGTATGCATGATATCAATTGGTACGAGATTTCTATAATACGTTTACTTATCGTAATAAAATAAAATCCCCGAAATGCACTTCAAGAACATCGCATCATGCAACATTGTTATCCGGAGTTAATTCCATCATTCACAGTTACAAAATGATGAAACATCGAAAATTTATCATTCCTGCATGAGCTATGGTTTAATGTTAGGAGAGTGTGAACTGCTCAAAGTTCTCAGCTTTAGCATTTGTTTAACACATACTTAATTACAAAAACTGCAAATTGACCCAATGGTCACCACCAACAGAGAGAAATGGGGTAGGGGCGCTATATTTTATCCCATTGCAACCAAGTCAATTACAGTAATGTAAGAAATCGTATCATTCAGTGCTTCACAAGGCATATCCTCCATGACGTGGCTTGAGGTTTCCGATTGGGGGGAGGGGGGGGGGGGGTGTAGGGAAGTGAATTTCCTACTAGGGGGAGGAACCGGGAGGAAATTTATTACCGAGAAAATTTCCAAAAATGAAGCCATGAAAGGAGGCATAAAATTGTTTCTAGTAACTGAAATACCAACACATTTAAGATAGAATCATCAGGTTGTTATTATTTGGTATTATTCTGGGAAGTTATCTCCAGCAGTTGTCAGCAGAAACTGTAAAGCAAAATTATAAAATAATAACCCTTTTAAACGATGATGGTAGACCCATCTAGCCATGAATACCAAGCAGCAAACATGGCCGAATCTGACTGTTGATCTTCATGGAGTAGTCAGATTTTATTTCTCATTAATGTAACTCGTTTGGTCAAATTGGATATTATGTAATCCCGAATAGAGTTAATCACACAACATATTCCTTGAACAAACATGACGACCACATCCGGCTGTCAACGTTTACAAAACAGCCACGGCTGGATCTGGACTAATAGCTGATAACACTACTATGACACCTTAGTTCATTAGGAACACTTGCGTCCCACGTACTTCAATGTCTGACACAAATCACCTGGACAAACTATACCTGCTGTAAAACATACGCCTAACGTACTTCAATGTGTGGCACAAACCATGTGGACAAACTATACTATGCCTGGTGTAAAACAGCCACAATGTGGTTTGATCGCTGCTGATTTGATAGAAAGTGCCTACTGGCACATGGAACTCATTGAAACTCAGTAGACGACTTGCATGCAATGTTACAGTTGTTTAACTGGTTACTGGCCATATTGATGAAAGGATATGCCATGCGAAGTACTGAACAATAGAATTCCTTACATTAATATGATCAATTTGGCTACAATGGAGTACAACATAACACCAACCCCCCCCCCCCCCCTGCTCCCTCTCTTTTCCTGGTCTTTATTGAGCATTGGCTTAATTCACAACCTGATTGCATTGAGTCAAAATATAATTTTCCTGCTCCATTCCTTAAATGGAATGTCCATACAAATGCTCAGCTATATGCTATGTAAAGTACTAAACGATACAATTTCTTTCCTTAATATGATAAGAATTATATCTTCATGTAATGATACCCCTTTGCAATGCTTGTGTGGAGAGTATGTCCATACATATGCTCATCTGGATGTTGGAGAGCATCAGAAAAAGGTAGATTATGTGAACTATTGATCGCTATGTCTTTTTACAATAATGTGATTTAATTGGAAGTAAAAGAGTTGTAAGGCAATTACCCCGACCCAATCCGATATCAGTCTGACATCTTAGCTTAGGTAACGGGTTGAAAAGACTGTATTGCACTGAAATTGAACGTATGGTCACATAAGTACTCAACTAAATCTTGTTAAGTGCGAAGGGAGGAACAAATGTTTCTTTGGGAAGTCGTGGATGATATGTCTCCCAATTTACTGAAATACGGTGTATGATTCAGTTCAGAACTACGGTAAAGGGTTAATTCCTAATGCATTTCTATCACCAATATCTGAAATCCGTAACGGTAGACACATAGTTTACCTACAGAACAACAACACATCATGTGACTTGGTGAGTGATATACTTTCTTATCAAACATAACTCACAAGCCCAAATAAGGGTTAATGCAACCCCATCCCTCCATTATAAGGTGGGTGATTTGACCTATACAGTTAAACTTAGAAGTCCTGTCACGAATAGTGCGCTTATCTAGGCTTAATTGCGCGTTGGAATTGCGCGCAATTGCCATATCGAATGGCATCTAAAGCACGTCTGTCTCTCTTAGTTACTCATAGCAAACACATGCAATGTTTCTGCCAATGGACCTCCGGGTTACCCGGAGGTCCATTGGCTGAAACATTGCTTGTGCACATGCCATATCTACAGAATTTGATAGCTTTACTTGGGCCATAACGCGCATATTAACGCGCATATTAACGTGCTATTTGCGCGCATTTCATGACAGGACTTCTAGTTTCAACTGTAGCCAATTTAATGTGCTCCAATACCTTTGGAGCAAATTCCTGTGTCTTTATCCCTAAACTCACAACTTTACCTTCATACCGCCCACTGTATCCAGAAATTACGAAGTGCCGTGTGCGAATAAATGTGTAATAAATTTAATAATTCGGTTAAGGGTCTATATAAGTAATGGAATTTTGTTTATTTTGAAATTCTCACCTCTCATATTCCTTAAATTCAGATTAAATGTACACAAATTATACATCAAAATGAAGGTTGGGATGTATAGCGCACGAAACACATATGTAATCAACTCGTAGAGTCGACTGTAGGCACCACTGGTTCCTGGAAGTCTGCTACCGTATTCGCACCCGAACTGATAATAAAATAATATTTCATCAGAACAACTTGTGGCCAAATGTGCTTCATATATCCAAAAACAAAGATAGGCATTCAAAACACTTTCGAATACAGCGATAGGACTGCATTTTGGAAAAGGACAAAACTGTCTGCATTTTTTATTGAAGATGGTTTGCATGCTCGACAGACATGCGCAAATCACTCGTTACCACGAATTTCCATCGAAAAACAAAATCTTAATTCTAAGAAATTTCAACAGGTATCATGATACCTTGCATTGAATATGGCAACTGTGCAATCTCAATCTAATAACAGTATACTGTATGAAGGCGATCTTTTTCATTATTTGATTTTAGACGCCGTTGTTTTTACATGATTTTTCTGTCCGATGACATCGACCGGAAATCGAAAGTATACTCATATGTAAACAAAAGCAAAGGCTTTGGAATTTTCCCCAATGTAGCTCTGTCGCCGTGTTTTGAAAAATTTTTATCCCCTAGCGTTGTTCTTGGATATGTAAAGCACATTTGGCCACAAGTTGTTTTCGTGAAATATTATTAAATTACCAGTTCTGGTGCGAATACGGCAGCAGACTTCCAGGAACCTCGACGATGAATTGATTACACATGTGTGTCGTGTTCTATACAACCCAACCTTCATTTTGATGTATATTTTGTGTATATTTAATTTGAATTGAAGGAATATCAGAGGTGAGAATTTTCAAAATAAACAAAATTTCATTACTTATAGAGGCCCTTAACAAGGTGCATACCAGTACACCCCCGTCATTTCTGCGCATGGTGTTGGGTACGTACCGAATTTTCATATTTCTATAGATAAATCGACCTGCACTTAAAATAGCTGGTACGATAATAACCCTGATGCAAAAGGCGTAAACTAGATCCACCCCTCGAATACAATAATATCATGTGTTAATAGGAAAATATTAGTTAATTTAAATTGACATCCCCAGAATAATCAGACCACATCGAGTTGTATAAGTTGGTTATTGTGACGTGCTAATTGGCAACAGTATAGGGAAGTATATGGTCGATAATTGTGAACCAAACAATATTGTTGCCATCCTGCGCCTGATGAATGTGGATGGGAATACATTCCATGCAAGAATCGAGCTTATGCACGGATTCCGTGTGTAATTACTTGTTTCGCCGCGAGACTGTTGCATGCGACCCAGGGAAATAAATAATCAAGTGTGAAAATAAATAACCATTAACCCCCATTCAGCCGATCAAATAGACAATTCAAATGTGGATATCTGATAGGAATAATTATATACTATTCAAAAAAAGTAGAGGAAATTCAAAGTATCCAAACTGATGTTGATATTTTCGGAAAATGGTATGGGATACGCGTGATTGGACACATCAATATGTTACTAAGTTCAGTTTAGATCAAGAATGTCACCTGCCCGCGAAAACTGTGTGTAGGTTTTTCGCACCAGAGCCGCGTAAAAGTCTGTGGGGTACGTTTTGAAATTTTCATTTGTACTGGACGGGCTTTTTCGGAGGTCTCATCGATCTTTTCTTGGTATAAACTCGTTCATCAATAGGTTCTGGCCGAAACGTAACTTTTGAGGTTTGCGAAGACAGACACTTGAAGAACGTGTACGTACCGTTGCCATGTTAGAAGCTGGCAACAGACTGACTGCAGTGGCTCAAATTCCCAACGTTACTCAGTCGGTGATTAGCAGGTTGTGGTCACGCTACCGTCAATGTACTACAATAATAATATTGTAAATGAAAACTAAAACAATCTACGCAAAACATGGCAAATCCTTAATGAAACAATTAAAAAGGCAAAAAATACCGCAACAATGTCAACACCATTCCCCAAGAACGATAGGGATGTATTAAACAAACCAACGGGGCGCGGTGGCGTCGCGGTAACCGGTTCTCGTCAGATCACCCAAGTTAAGCAGTTAAGCAATGTCGAGCGCGGTTAGTAGTTGGATGGGTGACCATTTCAGCGACTGATTCGTGCACCCGCGTTGTGTCCTTGGGAAAGGCACTTAACCCCGATTGCCTACATGGGGTCACGGTGACGCTGTGCACTGAGGCGTACTGCACGTCGATGGTGCGAATGTCTTCAACCAATCTAACCCTGCCTGTGCTGCGGTGCAGAGTTCAGAGTTACGATGTTGGAGAGCTGACAGCTGCTCGTCGTTGCTCGGTGGTTCTCTCCGGGTACTCCGGCTTCCTCCACCCGTAAAACTGTCACGGTCACGATTAGCCATTGTGCATAAGTATGTGACCTTAAACACCAATAAATAAATAAATACCACTTAGGTTCAAAGAGTTAAAATAAAAAATAAAACAATTCCAATGACGTCCTCAGCTCCATTCACTCCTCTCTTGGGAGAATAGGCCAGATGGGGAGCATACTGACTACTGCCGTACTACAACTCCACTCAATGGTGCTATCACATAGGGAAGCATGTCCTTTATCCCTTTACCCAACGCAGACGATATCAAAATTTATGATTTTAAATATAATTTTTTCAATTTTTTCAAAAAATTTCAAGAAAACCATATCATGTGACCCCTCGTTGGAACGAGCTCGACGAACTCGTTCCAACGAGTTGTCACATGGTATGGTTTTGTTGAAAGTTTTTGAGAAATGATATTTTTTCAACTTCTGAGTTTGCATATTACGCGGGCGATCGTTAGGTAAAGGGTTAACAACGTGAAATATTGTTTTGAATATTGGCAGTGTAATGTGGTATTTGATGGAGGGGGGGGGGGGGGAATTCAGGGGGAATATTTTGGGTGGTGTGCTTTTTGCTTATTGCATTTATATGTGCATACAGTTTTGTGCGGTAATTTCGACGTCCCGTTGTCGATTAAAAACTATAGAAATTTTGAAATCCATACATGGCTGATGGTTTAAAACACTGGGTTGGCAATTTTCATGTGAGCTTTCCAAAACTGATGAAAAATGGCATATAAGATTTAAATGACAGAAAATGGTTACAATTTGTGCATTTTGAAAATATACTATACAATAGCATTTTGCTATGCGAATCCTGTTATCAGACACCCCATGGGTACCTTTCAGGGTCTTTGAAGGGAAATTGCTGAAATTCCATTGAAAAATTAAAAAAAAACGAACTGTCGAACCAAGCCAGAAAATAAGCAGACTGACTTCTGAGGAATGAGGTCTCCAGATGGTGAATTTAGTGATGCTACCCTGCACAGAAGGGTAGCATCACTAAATATACCCTCTGTGAACCTCAATCTGAATCAGGGTCTCATAACTAAACAGAAAGAGGTACCCAGAGGATAAATGGGCCCACTGTATGGAATAGCATCAAGAAATTCACTCTCTGGGGACCTCATTCTGCAAATGTCGGACTGCTTATTTTTAGGCCTGTGTCGAACACACTGTTTACCTCCATTGTATTCTTCCTTTCCATTTTACGCGGTTAAATCATGGCGTCAGTGTTATCATTAACGTTACAATTTTGCTCAATCAAAATACTAATGTGCCGCCTCTTTTCTTTCTCTGATCGGCGACAGTTGCTCAGTTGTTACGGCATTGGACTTCAAACCGATAGATCTACGGTTTGGTCCCCTCTAGAGGGAACTCCGCTGTGTCCGTGGGTAAGGCAATTAACTCCGATTGCTCACGTGGAGGCAAGGTGGCGCTGTATACTGAGGCGTACTGCACGCCGATGCAGCGCTTGTCTGCTAACCCTACTTGTGTGGATTTAGTACGTTGGGGAGTCTGACAGTTGCTTTCCACTTCTCGGGGGTTCTCTTCTTGTACTCCGGCTCCATCTACCCGTAAAATCTACCGACGCGAGGTGACCCTGCCTGTCTAGTGTCGATAAACCCCAATAAATAAATAAATCAAATCATGTAAGTGATGCTTTTATTCTTTCCCATATCCAGAGTTGGTTCGGTATCTGATCGTTCGGGATAACTCGTCCAAGACAGCAGTGCGGATGTTTCCGTAGACACTCTAGGTTGAAACTTGTGTCAGGCAGGGCACGCTGAATGTTTGTCTTTGAGCACTAACAGTGTATTATTTAAACGAGGTCCCGATTATTCTCGGTTATTCTTAAAATTGAGGGGCAGTTATAGATCTTCACAGCCACAGATTCTTTTTAATAACAGCGAAGGTGAAACAACGGGACTTATCGGAGGCGGGTTTTAATCAGTGATGCTTTCCGACATTAGGTAGTAGGGGCCAGCTCACGATGGTCAACGCTTCGCGCTGAGCTACCGTTCAGAACAGGCACACAACGCGAAGAGATGGCCAACGCGAGACGCATCGTTGGGGGAAAGTGTCTTCCAGTCATAGTAGAGAAAGGGGTTGTGGCTGGGGTCCACCTCCAGAAAAAAATGAATATTTAGTACTCACGATTCTTCAGAAAAAGTTGTCATTGTTATCTCTGCGGAGCTGATATCTATACACAGCTAACATTGGTTAGATACGGCAAGTACGATGATTGAGGTCTCATTGTGTTGAATATTCGTAAAGATCGAGCAATCTCGGATACTGAAATTGTAGTGTTCAATGACAAACGTTTAGCGTCCCTCCGCGGAGAAAAATAGGGGCACGGCGACCCCCCGCGTGAATTCACCCAGGAAGGTCACTCTGGTTTTAATAATATCGAGGCACATGAAATGTTAAAAGTAAACAATTCCCAATGGTCATTTTTTCCAAACGGTTTGTTCAATCATTGTGGCAATTGTGACAACATTGATTTTAGAACTTTGATGGATACTTATTCCCAGGAGACTTCCTTAAACTGTTCAAATAACAGACATGAACAAATATAAAATCGATGGTTCTCATCGCTGTCATCATTTATAATCCATTGTGAGAGCATTCGAGACAGGGTGCAAAATCGATGTGTGAGTTATAACGCGAGCAAGGAATTGTTCAAGAATGGTAAGTTTTAAAACTATTTCTAAATCCGATTGATATGAATTTTGATTTTCTTTAAAACCACGCTTGCGACGGTGGAATTAAGGGTTAGGTTTTACCTGGTCCCTCTACACACAACCACAAACACCTGGTACCTCTACACACCACCACAAACACTTGTAGCCAAGTATATGAAAATCGGATATCTCGATACCCAGCTTCCAAGATTGACATATAGAATATACCCATAGTATACCAAGCTAATTTGGGTATTATTAGTTACCCCGTGTCTGATCACGTGGTACGGGTTTTTACCTACCCGAAGTCAGCCTTCGGCCGAATGGGATACGGCTGACTTCGGGTAGGTAAAAACCCGTACCACGTAATCAGACACGGGGTAACGAATTTATCTATTGATTTTCCGTTTTAGAAGTACAATTTATTTCATGTGTGAACACACACAGCATGAGATCTTTTATCTTCCATTGTTGAGCCATACAATGTTTCTGTGGATTTTTTGTGCAAAAGAGTTTTTGTGAAAATTTGCCGATATGACTAGTATAAAAAAAAATATTGAATTGTTTTTTTTCTTTTTTGTCTCAAAAACATAGCTTATGAACCCCACATTGGAGGGTACTCGACAAGCTCATTCCAAAAAGGGGTCATGAGCTATATTTTGGAGATAAAAAATTAAAATGTAATACATGTACACTGTAAAACTGGAATGACGCGTCTTCTACGGGGTACGGACAATTTGTAGATTTCGGAACGAGGCTTCCACTGGGTATGGGGAATTTGTTAGTGGCCGGGCGGACGTATCGTGGGTTACAATGAATTTGGTTTCATACCATGTATCTATCAACCAATCAAATAAAAAAATTCACTTTAGTCAATAGATAAATTTTATTTATACCATGATCGTCAGATTATTAAGAGTCGCTATTATTTTTTCTCGATTTTACTGAGCAATAGACGTACATGCGAGCAAATCTGTTTTTGTTTACACGAGCATCAGTGGGCGGTACTTCCGCTGTCAATTTTATCGCCGAAACGAAACGAAAAAGAGAAACTAAGCCTTTTTTGGTTTTAATAACATATCATTTCGAGTTATGGATGCTTTATTAACATGAGGCAATGCATGTTTGTTAATATTTGGCATCTTATGAGGTAAACGCATTTAAAAACGTAATAAATAATTGCCACTTCCATTTCACTCTTCGCGAGGCGACGTGCGATAAATTTAGACAAGTTTGCATTCAGGTCGACGTCACCAGAGGTGAACGGGGATGTAGTTCTACTATAGGTGTACAATTTTGCTGTTAAAATCCCATTGTTGGCGTGTTCATCACGGTTGGTGTGTAAAGCTAAAAGTTATGTCATAAGCCTTTCATATATAGTATAGGTAATCATGGTAGAAAATTCAATGTGCACCCTGTAGGTGCTGATTTGTTTTGTTTTTTAAACCGGAAGTCAAAGTATTTCCAAATGTGAGTGAAAGGCGTCATTTCCTTTTACAAGAAGTCCGAAAAGTGTCTCATTATTTATTAGATATAATTTTCTTTCCCATAATTGCCGATTATCAAGCTCGGCTGATGTGGCTTCAAAGTTCAAACTCGGTTGATATGGTTCTGATCTCGGCATATATAAACCAAACCAGAGTTGTCCCCCATATGTGTTACCAGGCGCAACAATTTTGTTCATAGCGAAATAGTACACCGTTATTCGTCGAACGCAACCAGTTAGTAAAATTGGCGTCACAGGTAAGATGTCAGAACATTTTGTAATTATATAGCTAGGGCCTATACTATAAAACGTTTACAATTGTATTTTCTAGAACTTTATTTTTCATTTTTGACTTAAAATGGGCTAAAATAAACCACAAGCATTTTCAATGATGTGGCAATTTGCCAGTTGGCAAATTGCAATATCTTTTGAAATGTTAATGATTCATTTTTGACATTTATATTAACAGGTAGGAAATAGAATCTTAGAACATACTACAAAAGGTTTAGAGTATTGTCTCCTTGTCTTGTAAACAAAGAGGTTATTACTTGGTCAGACCAGATTATAATTTCTAATTATTGCATGTCACTAATACCGTTTTTTCTTCCCAAGATGAAACATAGGCCAATATTTTTGGTGTCATCAACTGAAATTCATGGAAGCGAGCTAATTATATACATTAAACCAGAGTTGGGGCTGGCGAGGGACAATGTGGGAGCGTGTTCCCTTTTAGAGTAGAGCACAAATGGAAAAGTGTTTTTCTTCCAGAGAACTATAACGCAGATAATGTTTCATGAACAAGATTTAGTACACACAGTTTCGATAATCATCAAACAATTCGTACAATCGGCCGGGTGAGTTCTAAAGCTGTGTTCACATACTAACGAGCCCACATGCCACAACATGGGAAATCCCATTTACGGGAAGAAACAGTAACCCATTGTATATCAGGAGAGATAACCAATGACCTTTGCGGCATTTCTATCTGGATGGAATTACTTGATGGAATTACAGGCTTCTCATTTATATAATAGATGCAAGTACTTATGAGTGCCGCAATACAATTATCAGCACATGGTCTCCCGGTCTTAATTATATACTATTAAAAAAATAGGGCATATTTGATAAAACTGAGATATAGTTATATTTTCATCAAAAAGACAGTTGAGGCATTGCACTGTGATATCTGATGAATGATTTCAGCGATAGTTGGATTTCTTCTGACAAGCTCACATTCCTCGCACTGAGCTGTAGAAGATATGGACGATCAGTCATAGAATTTAACACATTCAGTCCAAGACCTCAATACCTTGTAAATCCTCCTCGCTTCGCGAAACAAGCACAGATACGACGTGATATACTTCTCACTAAACGTCCAGTATCAGCTTGACTGGTGTTATTTCTTTCCTCCTGTTGAGCAGCGGCGAGGTCCTGGACATTGGTAGGTAGCTGCTGGGGTTGTCGTAGGGGCCTGCCAATCATATCCCAGACGTGCTCTATTGGTGAAAGGTCTAGATTTAGTGCTGGCCAAGGCAGTGTAGTGATGTTCTGCCCCTGGAGGAAGTCTGTAGCGACATGAGCCCTTTGTACTCTTGCATTGTCATCTTTGAAAATGAATAGATGGCCGTGACGCCGCGCAAATGGCACAACATGAGCTGCTAAATTGTCGGCACGGTAAAACTGCCCTGTGACACGCCCTTGGGTGACATGTAATGCTGCCCCCTCACACCATAACCGATCCACCACCAAAACGATCGTGCTGCCTAACGGTTACGTCATTGTATCGTTCCTTCCACCGCCGCCACAATCTGTGTCGCTTGGTGGAGGTTACGTAATGCTGTGCTTCGGATGAAACGATCCTGGTTAGCAGTTGATGCCCTTGGATGACCTGACCGACGTCTGTCACCAACATTAACTTTTTGAGGGTAGTGTGACCACAACCTGCTAATCACCGATTGAGTAACGTTAAGAATTTGAGTCACTGCAGTCTGTCTGTTGCCAGCTTCCAACATGCCAACGGCACGTAAACGTTCCTCACGTGACAGTCTTCGCATACCTCAAATGTTACGTTTCGACCAGAAACTATTGATGAATGAGTTTACACCAAGAAAAGAACAACGAGACCTCCGAAAAAGCCGTCCAGGACAAATGACAATTTCAAAACGTACCCACAGACATTAACGCGGCGCTCTTCCGAAAAACCTGCACGACGGATGCGTGGGCCTGTGATATTTGTGATCCACGCTAAACTTGGTAACATCTTGATATGTCTAATAACGCATATCCAGTAAATGTTTTCGGAAATATCAACATCAGTTTGGATATTCCCTACTCCTTTTGAATAGTGTATTTGTCCTTTAGTAAAGCTTTTTGTAATACTCCGACAAATCTCAGTTGAATGGAATCTGAATTGAAATTAGATTTTCTGATCGCTGCACGGTTCCAAAATATATGTTTTGCTAACGATAGTGTTTGGGTGCATGCAGATAGCACGTTTTAGGGCTCGTTGACGGTCCAAGCATAATCTTACACATATCTCTCCTCTAATTCTCCCACTTCCACAATTTATCTATTCAGGTTTGTTTTTGATTGTCTCTCTCTCCGTAATAGAACAACTATGGATCTGTGGTCGACGGAAACGTGATCAAACTATGACACCGATTTGTGAATCTAAATTGTGCGACGAAAATAGGGGAACCAAGATAGAAGGAGAAATTGAAAATGAAAAATGTGTTTAAGAGGCGAGGAGAGCGTGTTTCCAACAAAATTAAATATTACTCAGATTTGATGAAGAAAAGTTAAAAATAAAACAGCGAATCACACTTTATCGCTGGAATCGAATCTCCCTTTTTTAATAGTATAGTTGAAACTAGAAGTCAAGTGACTGTATTGTGCACTATTTTGAAGTAACAACGCGCGGAGTACGTGCACTTTTTGTCCCGACCAAACTGAAATTGACCCATTAGCGTAACTGAATTCCCGTAGAAAAACAGTGCGCCCAACAATCCTACACTAGTAAATAGAGATAGTTGTCATCATTTCTAACTTTTACTGGGATACATGTGTATGTAATGATAAAAATAGGTGTTGCAATTCGACTGCAGTTAAAACTAGAAATTCTGTCATGAAATGCGTATAAATAGTACGTCGATCTGCGCGTCAATCTACGCGTTATGACCATAGTAAGGCTATCAAATTATGTACATATGACCTGTGCACAAGCAATGTTTCAGCCAATGGACCTCCGGGTAACCCGGAGGACCATTGGCAGAAACATTGCCTGTGTTTTGCTACGAGTAACCAGGAGAACCTGCCGTGCTTTGGATGCCATTCGATATGGTAATTGCGCACAATTCCTAGGCGCAATTAAGCCTAGATAAGCGCACAGTTCGTGATAGGACTTCTAGATTTAACTGTACATATACAGAATGAAGAGTGTAGATTGCTACTTAATCACAACGCCATATCGTCCCCTGAGTTCCAGTGTGTTCTATGTGCCAGTTGGCTGTCAGTAGGCTGCCAGTAGACTGCCAGTTGGCACATAGAACACATTGGAACTCACGAGACGATACATCCTCCACTTGAAAAGTGTTTATAATTGTTCCTAACAGTTCAAGAAGCACTAGCAAACTTTCATCGCATGGACCTACAGGTGCAACACGGTGGTCCATGTGATGAACGTTTGCAAGTGTTTCTTGTGTTTTGTCCTCAGAAATAGTAAATATTTACTCAGTGAAAAAATCTATCCCACAGCGATTTAGTTATCCTCCCACCACATTCTGAAGTCTCAATATTTTCTTTCTGTTTGATTGGTTCAGTTCGTGATTTCTCCACTAGCTTTACTAATTGCAATGATTTTTTTTTCTTGTGTACCTCAGAATACGTCATTCATCTGAAGAAAGGAGCACATTAATCAACAAGCATTTTCCGCGCTAATTGTGACAGGACTTACAGTTTAAAATAGAATACCCAGAGTCGAGAGCCAGTTTTGACATCCTTGTCAATGGACGCTGTCGGTACCGCTGCAGGGAATCACGGAACCCTGTCTTTCCCGCCTCCA
Organism: Pictodentalium vernedei; assembly: GCA_031216915.1. Lineage (NCBI taxonomy): Eukaryota > Metazoa > Mollusca > Scaphopoda > Dentaliida > Dentaliidae > Pictodentalium > Pictodentalium vernedei. The sequence goes on from CM062291.1 coordinate 455,521,258, forward strand.
ATAGCATACAGCAGCTACTCCGCTTTGTCTATAGAGCTAGATGTCTAGAACGCTCATTAGATACAAATACAAACTTGCCTCCACCTTCGCCCTCTTAGGAAGGTGTCAGGTTGTTCCTTTGAATAAACAACAATTAAAATTTCTCGATGATTTTCAATTTGTCGACGCTTCGGTTTTTAAAGAATATACTTGAGTGTCTGTTTAACCCTTTGAGACTGTCATTATCCTGATGTTCAGGCGTCATTGGGAATTCAGTTTCTTCAAAGTTTTTCAAAATGCGACTTCCAAAGTCGGAAAGTACCAATAAGATAGTTTTCACATTAGTGTTTATCTTATTGAAATCTTTATTATTTTTGGTGATCTGAATTTGTAATTCAAAACTTGTTTTATTACAAATTATTGGAGAGTGCAAACATGCACTCTCCAATAATTTGTAATAAAACAAATTTATATGAACAAAATATATTTTGTGTTTGGCTGGATATGAGATATAAGCAAGGAGAGTGTTGACTTTTGCTCTGGTATCCTTATTTTTTGAAAGCCCTGATAGTGGCTTCTAGCACTCAACCAGTTAAGAAGTCTTGACAGCAAGATTTTTTTAGTATTTTAAGCTGCAATAACATTTGGCTCAACGATTATCACTGAGCACTATTCGGGAGAAAATAGGAATTTGAGGTTAAAACTTGAAGAAATCGAAAAATAATAACAAAACAAATGACCACAAAGTATCAACGTGCTATTTGATTTCGTACGTCATAAGACGTACAAAAGTATCAACAAGCTGATTGATTTCGTATGTCATAAGACGTAAAAAAATATCAACGTGCTGTTTGATTTCGTAAGTGATAAGACATACACAAGTATCAACGTGCTGTTTGATTCCGTACGTCATACGACGTACAAAAGTATCAATGTGCTATTTGATTCCGTACGTCATAAGACGTACAAATGTATCAACGTGCTGTTTCATTTTTTCGTACATAACAAGACGTACACAGGTATAAACGTGCTGTTTGAGTTCGTACGTAATAACACGTACAAAACTCTCAAAGGGTTGAAATGAATATGTTGATGATGTGCACTTTTTTCGCCGCATTTTCCAATTTCCCCTTGTTTCCATGCATTGGGGACTGAGGGGGGGTGGGGGGGCGGGATCGTTTGTTGATATTTAATTTTCCAATAGGCGGGGTTTACCCGTATTGTGGCAAATACTTTTCATGTATATCAATCGCTCCAACGATAGCCACGCCAAACTTTAAAAAAACGTAACTTCCCGTGTGGCAGTCACTCTTTGGGATACTCTGCTGCACGGAAGTCATCTGGATAGCAATATTCTTGTAATGCATTTCTTGCTTCTCTATATTTGAGTAGATTTGCTCATTAACTGTCCTTTACGGCGGTGTGTAGTAATTTCAATGCGCCATTTGATAAGTTTTCCATGCGTAGTTAGCGGGGTTTTTTTTGTTCTGTAGCAACAGTGGCATTTTATGATGGTGAGGTTCAAACGGCCGTGCTACATACACGAGTAGGCTTCGGATTTCAGGTTTCCAGCTTTAAAATTATAAACAAGTGTTTTTTGTTCCTGACCGGCTGTGCAGACTTCATAGGTTCATTTTGTTACAAGATACATTGTATATAATACCCCATGAATATATACTGTTGAATAAACGGCGGCTCTCGGATGTTGCTAGCGTGGCTTATTTTGCAATGTGCATTTCCGTTTGTTATACCAGAGAATTGGGAATACTGAATATTTACAACATATTTGAGTTATTATAGACAAGTGTCGAGATTGGTAAGTTGGTACCGTGCAACTACTTTCCGTGCCAGGTAAACTGCATGACTTATGATAAAGTGAAAGCTGTTACGCTGTGACTACACTCACAGTGTAACAGCTTTCACGCCATCATACGTCATCGATGGCAGGAGTTACTACGTTTATTGACTTGACGTCACATTCGTGCCAGGCTGATTTGCGACGTTTTTGTCTGACGTTCCGGCGAACCAGTTGTATACATATACAGAACCACACTTATGTTTGAATGGGTTAACGATTACTGGTCGAGAGCGAGTGGCGCAGGGATACCACGAGAGCCGGTAGGCTCGAGTAGTTATCCCAGCGCCACACGCTCGAGTCCAGTAATCGTTAACCCATTCAAAGATAAGTGTGGTTCTGTATTTATTACACACCTAACCATGAAAAAGAATTCACTGTAATTTATCGCTAATTTAATTAAATAGTCGACAATTTGAACGGTTGAAGGAATTTCAGAGAGAAACGGGCAATTTTGTCAGAGAACCAGTCTTAAGTCTTTGACATTGCCACCTGTAGAATCGCTGTTGATTCATTTTATTCGCAAAAAAATGTCAATCCGAACACTCAAAACTCAAAAGATTGCGTTCAGCATATCAGACACCACAAATTATGACGTCTGAAATGTGTTTTCTAAAGTGTGTGTGCAGGTATCATTATATCAGGAGGATGGAAAATGTACAAGGATTTCAATTTGAATACGATGCGAACTGGCCGCTCTGTTTAAATTTCGTGCTTTTTAAACTGAAACTAAAAATATAAGTTTGAACTCGGCTTGACGATACATGCACTACTGCCACAAGGCTATCGCATGTGGACATCGGTCATTTCTGTTCTGCACTGTAACAAACGTACATACAGGACGAGAAAAGACATATTGTGCAATAATTAACCTTCTGGGGCATTCATTCGATCGTTTGGAGTAACTGAGCCTGAGGCAGTTTGAGATTCCAAATTCCATTCTGACTCTGAGTGAACTCAGCAGTCTTGGTAAGTTTGCACTTTATTTTTCAACATTATAAAGTTTCTGACTTGAAATTTAGCCTTCTTTTTATTTTACCTCAAGTCTTGATAACCTTTGTTTGAAATGGGCTGCGCTTACAAATAAAAGCTTTAGGTTGTCCACATACCTATTACTACAGATATACAAAGGGAGAAATACTTGTATATTGCATGACAACTGCAACTTAGTGCAAGAAAATGTCATGTCTTGTCTCCAGAAGTAATTTAGTTTGTACACCTTTTTTTTACAACCCCCCCCCCCCTTCCATCTATAACCTGACATCATTTTCTCGAAAGCTCACGAAATGAGTATCCAACAGTCTTAGTCAGAGGCTGAAATAGAAATAAGGGGGGGGGGGGGGGGGTATTTTGTACTACTACAAGGAGTACTATTCTTCACCAGTTTGTTATCTGAACGGTTCTGTCAATATTTTTTTCTTGGTATCTGGTTCAAAACAAAATAATTTTTTATGTGTCTGCCCCAATATCTTGTCAGTCTTAAATTTGGAATTTGGTATTCTAAATTTGCATTTAGTAAGTAGTTTTAAAGAGGGCTGATAGAATCTAAAATGATAGGCTTTTGGAGAACATTTTCTTGGGGATGGGGGCTGATCAATCAAACTGCCCTGAACTTTTGTTTCAAAATCAAAATGCAGGCCCTTGCCTCGAATTTTCCTATGAAAATGCTCTTCCCACTGCCCTGATATTTGTCAAAATTATAAAAATACCTCCTCCCTCTGAACAATCTGTTCTGAAAATACCAGTGCTTTCAATAAGAACTGCAAAATTAACTGCTTATTGGTGAAGGGGGTGAGAGTGCATCAACCCCCTCCCCATCTCATACACCCATGTATAGCTAAGTCACATAGGTGGCATTCGATTTAAGTTTTGTTGCTGAGAATTAAAGCAAAATAATTTCCTTGTATAAAACAGAAATACTAGCAAAAATCCTAAATTAGTCATTTAAAAATGCACATCAGTCTGTGTCTGGAAAATATTGTCATATTGTCTATGTTTTAAATATTCTAATAATTATTTTTTAATTTCATGGAAGTCATCTCATAAAATTGACAATATATTGCATTCATCAGACCACGCGTATTTACCACCCCTCCCCTCTTCATGGTCTCATTCCCACCCTACTCGAGACTTTTCAGATTTTCTGTAGTGGGTAGCTGGCAACATTCTTTTAATTTCCCCAGTACAAACTCCAGAAAGTCATATTTTAGCAATACTATATACCCCTAAAAAGCCCTGCCTCCCTGCCCCACAAAAAAATTAAATAAAATAAACCTGTTGCCCCAACACCCACTAGCACGTAAGAAACATTGGTTCCAACTTCCACAAACGTAAAATACCGAGTTTTTCTTATAAAGCCAGGCTTCTCATTATTCCGAATTTATTTTCTTTATTCAGCTAGTGTGGGGCGGGGGGGGGGGGGTGGTCATCGAGTAAGGGTGGAATTGGAGATAGTTAAGCTAATTAGTAACTGCATGTACTAGCTGTCAAACATCTCCAGGCGCTGTCGGTGTGTCGTCGTCTATTTTTCCGCTTCATGGTAACCAGTATTCAAGATTCATTTAGTCTTGCTTCCTGAGAACTACTTCAGCTTAACATGCTTTTCAAAGTATGTTTGCGTTGGCAAACGTGCTGCTTCATTGCCGAAGTGTGAATCGAATGAGATTACAGTTACACAGTAGGCCTCGTGTCGACTGGCCGGCAGCACGCAGCGGTGAGGGCAACATTGTAACAAAGTTTTATAGGAACTGTACTAGTGGCTGGCTGCAATATCGAACCCAACTGGGCTTTTTTGCACTAAAATTAAGTTTTCCTCGATTTTCAATAACGAAAGCAAAGATTGAGTTTGTTTGTTCAATTTCTTGGCAGAGATCATGTGTCTTTCATGACTTTCAACAATTTTTAGCACAGTTGTGCATCAAACATTTTGTAATGAGAATCGGTAATTCCTACAGATAAATACAGCCGATGGCTCTCATTGGTTATATTCCCCTGAACGCTGCAAACTATAAGAACCAGTCTAATGAGAGAACTTGTGCACGCGAAGGGCACCTTTTATCGCATTGCCCTAGAGCTTTCTGGTTAAAATTACCGCATGCCCCTAAAATCCATGTGATCGCGACAAATACAGTTACGGGTGTGTAATAAAGATAAGTGAGGTACTCTGAAGCTTTGTTTCATAGTGAGCAGGAAATGTTATATAACCTGAAATTCCCGATTTATATCATCACGAAAATAAATCGAATTTAGAGTAAGTTATCTCCCTGATTAATCCAGAGATTACGGTTCAATTAAGAAGCACGTTATTGTTGAGAAACCATCCATGCCATCAATAGAAAATGAAGCGAAGTTTCCTTTTTTTCTTGCTTTTAAGAAACGAAAACAACAGACAGCTCTCCCGGAGCTGTGTGTTGTTTTCGTTTATTAAAACGAACAAAAGGAAACTTAACGTTTTATGTATTGCAAGCTAATTAGAAGCAACTACTTCACAAATAGCCGTCAATAAGAACATCTATCAGTATTACACCTACCGACACTAAGAGGGAGTTCACTTTGGCTCTTATCTAGGCGAATGAGTTTTATAGCAATTTGCAATTTATTGTTCTTCCCATTAAAATGAACAGCAAATCTCACCTTCTAGACTTTTATAATAACGGAAAGGGCAGTGTCAGGTAAGATAATGAACAACAAATGTTACAGATTATAGCAAAATATGGGGAAATACGCCGTTATCTTATTTTTAGATGGGTTTCGGCAGAGAATAACAGTAAAACGTTCAAATCGATTAAGAAACACTTTTAAACAGCCAACTTCTGTGTTATATAATAGATGGCCACACATTTGTTTATGAAATCCAAATACCCCTTTTTTGGATATATTTGTTGTGTTTCGCACCAAATAATTTAATTGCAAATAAGACAAGACCGGTTGGGCCGAACTGTCATATTACGGTTTCTCTTTGGATCGTTTTGTGCTTCAAATCTCCTAGTGGAAATTACATTCAAAGGGAATTTACTCGTTTTCATTTGAGAGGCAAGTTTGAAATACTTTTCAATGCTTGAGATATTGTTGAACAGAGCGGACGAAAAGAAAAACTTTTCACCCACCCACCCGTCCCTAAAGTATTTCTCCTTTTTTTAGTGGTGTATGTTTAATCCTACATTCTCGTCATTTGCGTCAAATCGACTATATATTAAAATTCTTCAAAAATCTCTAGTGGCATTTTTGCGCCAAAACTTCAAATTCTTCCAACTACTTTTTTGGAGGCTCAAAAATGTTTGTCCTTTGAATTTGTATTTGGCATCAATACTACTTTTCATCTGTAAATGTTAAAATAACTTTCGTTGGTTCAAAATTCTTTTGACTTGTAACACTTCTTTATTCGCGATATTTTGGAATAAATTCTTCTTCATTCTAATAATAATGCTAAATTCTGATTTTCGGTGGCTAATTTGACTGAAGTTTAGAGTTTACTCAATCATATCTTGACAAAAGACCTCACTGAGGGCTTATGACAAGCTATGATGGTGTAATCATTTAGTTTGCCGCATCATCGGTGACCTTATTCTATTTTTCCAATGTTGATGAAAGCATGCTTTAGTGTTTTTTTAAAACAATATATACCCAGTATGCTTTTGTTTGTTTGTTCGGCATGTGTGTAATTAAAGCATGTGCAGTTTTAATTGTTTGTGGTGTATTGTCTGCATGTCATTTGTGTTTTGCGTATTTGTTTGTCCTGCATGTCAAATTGAACATGTATGCTATTTGTGTATTGTCTACCTGTTTGCTCTGCCAATGATATCTCAGACATCCAGTAAATCATTACTTTTATTCAGCCTTCTTTTTTGCAATTGAATTTACTGAGAGCATTCGGAAATTAAGGAGAGCTAACTTTCCTGTAAATATCTTAAAATGACGCAAAATTGTCAACAGAGGCTGACTGTTCCTTATCGTACGACAGCCTATTTGTTTCAGTTGTCTGCGAGTTTGTGTATTATTTGGGTATTTAGATATGTTTCTTCTGTAGACACAGGCTGAATTGACGAAATAATGATACTCACCCCGTCTCTGACATATTTGTATAATTTTATTACTTTCCAAAGTGTGATTTACTGGGATTTGCGGGTTTGATTATAAACGAAAACTTCACAAGTGAATCAACAATTGTGTCATGTATCCGTGCTCGCAAACGAATACGCTTTGCCGTGAGTGTAATGGGGACTTCATTGTTATTTTTTAACCCTTTTCCTAATATGAAAAGCAGATGACACTTGCAAAAAAATCCTTGAATAGCCATTAGGTTAATTTTTTGTCTCAGAAACATAGGCTATGACCCTTCATTGGAACGAGCTCGACAAACTCGTTCCAATGAGGGTCATAACCTATGTTTTAGAGACAAAAAAATGAAAAAATAATGAAAATTAATTGGCGATTTTTGAGAATAGCGCAGGCCATTACGCTAGGTAACGGGTTAAATAATATAATTATCGTTAATAATGAAAAGTAATAAACAGAGTAATCGCTTGACTGGACTGATTACGTGAAATAATTCATTCGAGGCGAGGGACTATATTGTAAAACACTCGTGCGCATTCGCGCACTCGTGTTTGTACAACGTCCCTCACCTCTCATGAATTATTTCGCGTAACCAGACCAGTCAAGCGATCACTCTCAATATACTCACCCTACCTCTGTCATGTTTGTTTATATATCCTCGAATTGTATTGGTCAAGAATGCCACATGCATACCGGCGGTAAATCCAGCACACGATGGGTGTCACTGTAATACACGGGGACCTCCTAGTTATCTTTCGCGGGTGGGTATCCGCCATTAGTATTAAAATATACAGTCATCATATTCAACTTAATGTTTGTGACTTTTATTGTTTTTTTTTCACGCAGTCAATTAAAACATTCGCACGCGTTAAATACACCCCACATAATTAAGTCGTTTAACGAAGTTGAAATGACATATTTGGTTTGCTGGCCTTATTTATTGGGTTTTTTTCTCTTCTTCCTATTGACAAATTAATGAACTTTCCCTTCGTCCACACTCTTGAAATTTGGCTTACTTGTAGATAATGACCATAATTGTGGTCGGTTTTATTTTGCTTTTTAAATTTCGCCTTCGATGCCAGAAATGCCAATATTAATTTATATTACCCATCTTTTAATTTCAACCTCATTTTGAGCCCCAGCCTTTTGAAATATTGAGAATGTAACCCCCCACCAAACGTATCTAAAAATGTGTAAGCCGTCATGAAAAACTCCCAACTGTTATGGTCGAAAAATTAGTTATAATGTCAACAATTAAAATACGTTTTTTTTTTTTTTTAAATTTCAGTGCAAAAACAATCTATAATATATTTGTTTTTGTTTTTCAATTTATCGCCATTTTTAAAGTTTTTTGCGCCACTTGAATGGTTAAGCCGTTTGGACATTTATTTTTAATAAAAACTATTCTTATTCCAGTAGCTTCGTATTTTTAACCACTTATTTGCGAGAAACCAGTTTTTCGTCCCAGGAACATGATGCGTTATAATTACATTAAGCAGATTGGTTGCAAAGTGAGTGCGTGGTGAAGATCAAAATAATATTTTCAACGTGCAGCCCCCAAGGCTGCACGCTGAAAATATTGATTTGTCTACCCCCAAATAATGAATATGGACTATTCTAATTGCTGCCATTGAACAGACGTGCAAGTTACCACCAGGGTACACAGGTTTAAATTACACAGCTTTGCAACTTCACACGTCGTTTTATGGCTATTCGAATTATTTATTTATTCATTTATTGGTGTTTAAGGTCACATATTACTGCACAATGGCTAATCATGACCTCGATAGTTTTAAGGGTGGAGTAAGCCGGATTACTCGGAGAGAACCACCGAGGAACGGCGAGCAACTATCAGCTCCCCAACATACTAACTCCATACAAGCAGGGTTAGCATTGGTTGAAGACAGGTGCACCATCGACGTGCAGTACGCCTTAGTACACAACGTCACCGTGCCCCCATGTGGGCAATGGGGGTGAAGTGTCTTGCCCAAGGACACAACGCGGTTGCCTCAGGTGGGATTCGAACCGATGACCTCTCGTCTTGCAGTCTGCACCTCTACCTACTGAGCCACTGCGTCCCCATGGCTATTCGAAACTGTCAACCTCTACTTTTCCTTTGTAACTGACGACCCCGATGTCAACGAATCCAGTTTACGTTTCTGTCGTTAGCTCTTAGTTTCAACTTAATAGTGAAGCTTAGTCTTTATAAATTTTCGGAATATAATCTCCACAAGAAAAACTATATTTCTGAAAATGCTTTCAGCTTTTTTCCCACAAAAATGTGGCCGGACGTTGAGCTGACGGTATGACGGCAAGGTCGCAAGAGTTAAAGTTCATCCAATTTTCGTGAAATTTTAGTAGGCACTAGGGCTCTTAAAATGAAAAACAAAGATTTGTTTTTTATTTGTTTATTTCTTTTTCATTTTAGACGTTTTTACTTCATTTTAAACATGGAAGCTCAAAATATCTCCAAATTTGTGAACCGCGTCACTCAAAAACTACGACGGATGCCGATGTAATATTTTACAGACAGATCAAACTATGCATGGAAACGAGTAACTCTTTTTTTATTTCGACCGACGGCATATAGTTTACGATACTAGGTTAGAGACAACCGGGTCCGTAAAACGTGACCAATTAAATTTCACTGGATAATGATTAAATCAAGAGACATTTCTGTTATTTTCTCTCCGGTGATAGTTTAGAACGCATAATTCCAATCACAAAGCTGAACAAAACTGAAAATTCCGACATCAAACACCAGAGATGTGACGTTAAAACTATCGGGGTGGGTGTGGTGGGGGGGGGGGGGGGGGCTATTTCATCATTGAAGCCATTTTAGACAGTTTTCAGTAAAGGCACTACACTTCACGTTGTTTTAGCTCCTTGTTTATAAGAGACACTGCCTCGAAACTTCACACGAGCGTTTCTGGTTATTTGAAATTGTGCAGTTATATTTTTGTCATTTCAAAACGAACGAACTCGATTCTAGCGATGTCAATTTTATTTTTTTTATATACCCTTTGTTTTCACCCTCGTTTTCAGCCTCAGCCTTTAGGAACTTTGAAAAGCATTCTCCACCGAAAACCATGTCTAAAATGTGTTCCTCCAAGGAAATGCCTAGCTGGTGTGGCGGAGATGATACCACAGGGGTCATACGTCAAAGATATTAAATCTGCGGCATTTTAATGGCATTTTAGTATATTATATCGTTAAAAAAGCAGAAGATAGCTGTATTGTTTTTTTTCCTTCCTTTTTTGATTATCACAATTTTGATGCTTTTTCGTCACTTCTGAGTTTAGCATATTTTAGACACATTTCACTGCAAAACGCTACCTTGTGATTCACGTAGCTCCGAATGTATAAACAACACCTATGAAATTTCACTTCCAGTTTTCTGGCTGTTTGAAATTTTACAGTTTTATTACACACCTGTTCTTTGAAATCACTTTCTACAGCAACACTAAACCACGCGGAAAATGAAAATCTTTTCCGCACATATGTGCGGAACAGAAATCGTTGACGGACTTATTTCAAATAGAAGCGAAATTGCACTGGAATTTTCTACAAATCCTGCACCACAATTACAATTTGAGTTGCTAGCGTTCCCCTGCGTTCAATGTGTTCTATGTGCCATGTGGCACGAGTACCGACGTGGAAGGATAGAACGAGAGGTTAATAATGTTAATTAATCGATACCTCAAATTCCTAAAAGTGTAGATTAAATATATTGATTCAAGTCACTGCAAATAAAAGCTTTCTAAGAGTAGTTTAAATCAATAGTGTCTTTAGTTGAGAAATGTTGTTTATCATTCCTGAACAGCACTGGAACGTCAAAAATAGCTTTTCCACGTTCTGGTATGCGCATATAAACCTAACACCTGATTACTTGTTGGAAAGGGCTCCGAGAGCCCTTTCCAACAAGTAGCCAGGTGATAGAGTTTCAAGTGTGTCATAGATTTTATTAAACTTCATCGCCCACAGGAGGACATAGGAGTCTACCATACATGGCTAAAGTGGGCGTTACAGGAAAAGGGTTAGCCTCAACACCCCAGGCAGTAAGAAATTTGATGTACCATGCAGTAGATTTCGTGGCATTTGTCTGTAGCAATGACTGTTTGCAGCAAACATTTATTGATTTTTGAATCTCACTGTTCTGGGTTTTCTAAATGGTGTTAATGTTTCATCCATTGAGTGCAATCCTTCAATGGTAGTCACTGTTTTGTGTTGAACATTTTGTTAGGTTTAGGTACAACGATTGGAATGTTAAAGGGATGGAAAATAAACTAAAAATCCAAACCATTTAGTAATAAACCTTTTTATTTTGTGTCTTATCAGGCGAAGCAATCGTCAATTCATGGAGACAAAAACAATTACAAAAACTGCCATTCATTTGATATACTTGTTATACAAAGTGTGACAGCGATTTCCAATGACAGCTAAATTATAGGAATAAAGTCTGCGCTTGAACACGATCGTTTTCCCAATAGGTGCGTAATTGAATGACATGATTATGAATTAAAGGTATCTACAGGATTTACGGTTTTGTGATTTCAGAGTAAATTATTATTGAAGATAAAATGTAAGTGCCTTCAATGATATATGATTAACACTGGTAGCGAATTATCTTCCCAACATGTCGAGATGTGTCTATCGCAATAAGAAATTAAAAAAAAAATGACCCCATGTTTTGTCAACTTAATCCAAACCAATGCTACTCGTTTCCAGTTGCATGGTACAGACGAACTCGTTATGGTTTTGGTAGCATATGTTTTTCAACTCTCCATCAATACTATTTCTGACGAACCTGTCTCTACACTCTAAAATCAGATGGGTACAACTCAACCCAAATCGGCTGGGTTAAGTGAATATGAACCCAATAGGGTTCATATTCACTCGATCCAGCTGATCTGAGTTCATTTTCAACCCAGTTGATTCTAGAATATATTTATTCGCAATTCGATAGGGTCTTTGATATATTTCGGCCCTTGCTTTATTCCGCTCAAGGGACGATTTGTTAGGTGTAATTGCTTTAACCGCAATGTGCTCATTTTTTGTTCAGTGACTGTCACCCATCTCATTTCGGGAATTTTTTTAACCCAACTGATTTTAGAGTGCAGTATCCCTTGACTCTTAAAGATGTAATTGTGTGTGTCAACATTGCGTATCACTTCAATCTGGTTCTGCTTAACTGCTACTGCTTTCAACATTCTCGAACAAACTGGACAAAATTGTGCCTTTGTTATTTAAGAACGCCTCTTAGATCCTTGTCTATATCTATTGGTTATTCATTCACAAGAGTAGTTATAGCTTGTTTGATGTCACGATACAGGCGAGTTGTATCCAAGTGATGCATTAGACATAATATTCTCCTTTTATTTCTGTGAAAATATTGCTTATTCCCAATATCCCTCCTCTCTCCTTCAGTGTACAAAACTTGTAAAATTCCCAAAAAAATTAAAAAGTGTGTGCAAACAAGTCACCGATCCAAACATATTGACTCGATGCTAAAAAGTCATATGACGAACATACTCAGCCAGCTGGATTGAAATGAAACACCGTAGCCTATGACTGATAGTAACTAGGGCCTCTAGCCATACAAGAAAATAAATGCCATGCCTATTAGTTTTCCTCAAAATGAAAGCTTGTAAAGAGCCAGGTTTGGTTTTCGGTTACCCAAATGCATTGACCGCCTTCCTTGTACCCTTTTAGTTAACGGAGTATCGCAACTTTGTCTCTTCCTTGGACATGATAATTAGTCCGCATGTATTTTGCATGCTGCTGGCGGATATTCCTGTCCAGGACACGAAATTTCTTGCTATTAAAATAAATACAATTTGAGAACATTCAGCCCAATTTCCCCTTGAAAATTGTGTCGAGTTTTGACTAACGATTTCACGAGTCAATGTTCAAGCATATTTTATCAAATCTAGTAATGGCTGCTATACTGCCAGAAACCCATAATGTCAAGTAAACTGTGCATCGGGGCTGTTTGTGGGGTGTGTGTGGAGGTGTGGGTGAGCGTGTCAGTTGGTATTTATAATTTTTTCCAAATCATAATATATCATCAATTGTATCATTTTTTTGTACTAAATTGCACTTTCCAACATTTCAGAGTGAGAAACATCCACAAACGTTCCGCGAAACAATTTCAGACTACGCAGGCGCAACGTCACTTCCTGGAGTTGGCAGAATAAAATCGTCTCTGTCTCGCCCTGGAAAAATACTATGGACCATCGCTACCCTCGCTGCACTCGCTGTCAGTATATACCATATAGCAACCCTGTATGAGTACTATATGTCCAGCCCCACACAGACTCTGTTGGAGATGAAATTTGCAAAGATACAGATGCCTACAATTACTTTTTGCAACACGAATGCGGTCAAAATTAGTCAGGTTTCTAATCTTGGAGCATCGTTTCAGCTGTTTGAAGCACAACGAATAACGGACGTACGAACAATGCCTGGCAATACGGAAATACTAAACGATCTGGTGAGTACTTAATAGAAAAACAGACTGTAGTGGGTTAATAACCCTGTACAATGCCTACTATTAGGGCTCTACGAAGCTTTAAGATTAGAATCGATTTCGGATCTTAAGTTGGTATTCGGTTCGACTCGAAATCGGCTGTCCGATTCGTATTCCTTCGAGTTTTTATCTCTTGGATTTCATTTGGTATGAGTCATCTCACAAAACGTACAGCTGAGACAGAAATTGTCCATATATAATGTTGAAAATAAAGACTGAGTGCAATTTCCGCAATATTAACATAAAAAATAACTTGTACCCATGCCACAATCCATGCAGATTCCAGTTTCACTAGTCACTGCCACTGCTGTACGCAAGTTCCCAAGCAATATCGGCGATGTGCTCACGGCTGCTAGCGGCTAACCCCATGCAGTGAGCAGTACAGGACTCTCGCTTCCATTTCTTACTACAAGTTACTAGGTGATATTCCAACTACATGTACATCATCAAGGCATGCCTTCGACGACGGCATACCTTGATGATGTGGCTGGAATATTTTATCAGTCGGGACTCCAAAACGCCTAAATTCGATTCGACATTCGATTCGATTTCGAATAAAACATTCGCTTCGATTCGAATCAAAAATATGCGATTCGCAAGGCCCTAGTTACTATCGCTCATTCAGTTATGTTATATGATTAGAGAACGTTTGATAGACGAATACGTGTTAACTATTTGAACCCAAACGGCCGCTTTTCGATCCAGCGCCGTAATACGACCTGAATTCCTAAAATACATAGCAACTCACTGAATTGGGCTGGTAGACTTATCAAGACTTGCCTTCACGTTGAAAATGTTGCAGAGATGGAATTTTTGTTCGGTATCGTTTTATATCTTACCTCCAACAAGTATCTGGGAATTTCATTGGTTCAAAGAAGTCACATGCAGACTGCATATAAAACCATATACTGCCTGACAATATCAATATACGCTGACAGCTATGGGTAATCTCCCCTTTGTCCATTGATTATTCAAAATGGCGGCAGCCGATAAACGATTCAAGTTGAAAGATTGAGTGTTGGCAGCCCATATTTGGTCTGAAGTGCAGGTTAGGCAACTTAGAAGGCTTCATATTCTGTGGATGTGTGTCATGTTACCTTCGAAATGAAACTGTTTGGTGTGTATGAATTTGCCTTGGTACAATTTATGGGAGAGTGCCTGTAGGCACTCTCCCATAAATTGTAACAAGGCAAAGACACGTGAACACATTATGAGAATTCTGTCTGCCTGTAGGCACTCTCACATAAATTGTAACAAGGCAAAGACAAGTGAACACATTATGAGAATTCTCTCATTTAATTTTGATCGCTGTTGTTATTAGTTCTGTGCATCGATGCAGCAGTCGGTAAGATATATTCGTTACACAGTTTGTTGGTGGCCTAATGTGGTATATATGGTGTCAGTTAATTCCATATTGGATTCGAGCTTCGTTCTCGTCCAATATGAAATTAACTGACACCATATATACATATTAGGCCACCAACAAAGTGTGTAACTAATAATATCTGTTCTATACCGTGTTCACCTATGTTACTACCTGGAAAAAGCCCGTATGCTAAATTTTAGCTTTTAACCCCACTACCGGTGTAAAGCTTTTACTCCTATTAAAACGTTTTCAATGGGAATTATATGTCAAAAAATTACACCTATTGTAGGAAATGCATCCAACGTGACCTTTGGCGTGACCCAATTTGCCGACTTCGATGCATTCACACTTCGCGATGTTTCATTCAAACACACGACGTTTTCCGGTACTATCAGCTACATGCAGTGACCTATTAAGTTTAAAATACCAACAATTAAATATTTAAAATAAAAAAAAAACAGAATTGTCAATAACAATTTGTGTGAAAAAGCAAGGTGACTTCAATCAACTTTGACGATATGTCTAGCTGTCAATCAAGCGTTCATGTGCAGCTGGAAGTAATGCCCACCGTCGCAGATGTAATCAAAACAAACACATGTGTTTGGGATAGAAAGAATCGTTTTTTCTCTCCATTTTATGTGACAAGGTCGATTATTTGTTACGAGCATGGCATAAATAAAACAACTTGGTACTAGGGCTGGTAATCACATTTAAACCACTCATACAAATGTAGAATAGGGGTTTTAACTACTCGGCAGATCCTCGTGGTTAAAACCCTTATCTTACTCGTGGTTTAAATCTGAGTATCTGCCCTAGTACCTATTTATTGTATATTTATTTATTTAGTAGTATTTATTAGTTTATTTATTTCGTGGCCGCAACCGATGTATAAAGTGAAGTTTACCAAATCATTTTAGCCGATCATTTATAGCAAACCTGCTGATTTTAAAGGATTTGCGCCCCAGAAGTAGTTGGCGTGTCCTATTATACAGAGAAACATGGCGACGGTAAAGAAATACATCTCCTCCATCTTCCGCTGTTCCCATTGGCAGAGCAATAAATTAGCTTATTTCCAAATGAAATAAATTACTGCATTTTGATTGGCTGAGAGGTACGGTGTAACTTGCAATCTACAGTGGCTTGTTTACACCGTGTTTAACCACGGTGTAAAAACAAGAATATACATGAGCAAGCTATATGGCTAAAAAGGTACCCATTTTTAATTATTAATTCATACCTTCTGCTCGGTTATGTTGGAACAAAAAAAAATACAGGAAATGTAATATTTATGTGAAATAAAATATTACAGATATAGATGTCATTGGAACTGGCTCATTGAGCCAGTTCCAATGACACACATACTTGTCTGGTTTTGTTAAGAAATTTGCAAAGTACAATTGTTCTGTCAGTTTTTGCCCACAATGTAGGTTAAAGTATTAAGTACACCAAAATGCTTGGCAATAAATCCGTTATCCTTGTGTTTTCCAAAGTGTATGGGAATTTACACCGGTTTGGGAACTTCGCCTCAGGGTGTATGAGTTCCCAAATCAGTCGCCCAAGGGTGTATGAGTTACCAAACCGGAGTAAATTCCCATACACCCTGGAAAACACAAGGATAACTACCCCACACAGTTACTGAACAGCCATCCTATTTAATGACGTTATGACGTATGATGCCCCAGACCGGAAAAGCCGCCGCTAGGGTTCAAAGAGTTAAAAATACAGACGCTGGCTTTCTACAATGTGTTTCTCCAATCAGTTTGAACGTTTCACTATTATTTTGTGTTGAAGCCCATGTACATGCAAACACAAGAAAACGGCGTTTCTACCATCTTTTCAAGTTCTGTATTTTTTTCTGTTCATTATATCAACAGTACACGCATCGTCAAATAGAATACAGCCACTGTCCTTTCCATTTATATAAGCGTCTTGTGGGAGAGATAGGTCAATTTATTTCCCGGCTAAAAATGATAACTCGCAAATTACAGTAAAAACGGACTCGGAAAAGAAAGAGCCAGTGTGGATACTTTAGTGTTGGGAGGTGAAGTGCTGATAGATACTCTAAATGACGGATAATCTGCGAAATAGTTGCTTCTAATTAGCTTTCCATAAAAACACTTGCGAGCTGTTTAGTGTTTTCGTCTTTGAAAAGCAACAACAGGAAACTTAACTTTATTTTCTGCTGATGTCACAGGCGTTTCTTGATAATTACGTATTTCTTGGTCACTGCGGCCCGGTTACCGGAAGTCGTTTTACGGATACGAAGAAACCAGTTCGTCGGAATGGTAAAATAAAAACAGTATATGTAAAATTGCCTGAGGCTCGAGTCTTCTGCGCTTTTGGAGTTTGAATGAGGTAAAATATGATAAGTATTATATCAGTGATATGAGCCAGTTGCAAAATGGCGTAAAAAAATGTATCGAAAATTTTGGGTATTTTTCTAACGTTCAAGGCAATCAATAAAGTTTTGTAATTTTGTCATCCAGGAGCAAATTTGGCGCATTTTCCTTTAAAAGAGACGAACTGCTGCACGTTGAACATATTGATTGGACTACCCCAAATAATTAACATGGACTCTTCTAATTGCTGCCATTGAACTAGCATGGAAGATACCACTAGAGTTCAAAAGGTTAAACTACGCTCTTGGAAAATGCCGTACAGTTAAAACTAGAAGTGCTGTCATGAAATGCGCACAAATAGCACGTTGATATGCGCGTTAATGTGCGCGTTATGGCCCAAGTAAAGCTATCAAATTCTGTACATATGGCCTGTGCACAAGCAATGTTTCAGCCAATGGACCTCCGGGTAACCCGGAGGTCCATTGGCAGAAACATTGCATGTGTTTGCTATGAGTAACCGGGAGAACCTGCCGTGCTTTGGGTGCCATTCGATATGGCAATTGCGCGCAATTCCAACGCGCAGTTACGCCTACATAAGTGCACTATTCGTGACAGGACTTCTAGTTTTAACTGTAAGTTTGTGAAATGATGATCACATCAATGATATAACTTCAGTGACATCACAAAATTTTAAAGCATTCATATCTTCGTTGATGTCTGTCTTGTCACAAATGCAGCCTATATACCACCTCCCCCAATATTTAAAGTACATTACAGGCCAGCCAACAGATAGCTGTATCTAGTATGCACTTTTATTACCGTTCTTCAGTACGGGATACTAATTTTAGCTTAGAGCCCGACCTGTCAGCTGTTCGCGCTTTGTTTAGCTGCTTGAAGGTGGAGGATGTAAGTCATAGAATAGGCGTTGATATTATGAGCTGGTGGACGAGTTTCTCTCGTAGGTACAATGGACGTTTTGGTTGACATATTCCTTTTCTGAGTGCAGCACGTTTTGCACAGCTATAAGAAATGAACACATACCATTGACACGTATACACAACCTGCGCTACTCAGTGTGGTAATGGTGTACCAATATCAATATTCTTTGTAAATTTGCCATATGTATAAGAAATCATATATACATTTATGTTCTTTTCTGTTTACAAACAGTGGATATCTGAATAAAAAAATATAATAAAAAATTCTCGAAATTTCAATTTTTAAATGAAAGTCTCTTTTTCTTAGTGTTCAATTTACTAAAAACTTTCGGAAATTAAGGGGAACAAATTTTTTCGTAAATCTCTTGCAGTGACTGAAATTATCAGCCACGTTACCATACGTCTTCGAATTGCTGGACAAAACAGATTAGCGTGGCGTATCTACGATTTCTGATTTGTAGGGTGGCGCCTCATTACATTCATGTAATATTAAGCAAAACATCACCTGACTTGTTCGTGCAGTTGCGAGTTCGGGCGAGCACGATAAGAGTATTCTCTCTCGACGACAGAAAAAGTATGGGACACGCAGGTCGATACGTTCCTCTAGTGTCTTCATTGTACATAACCAACCGAAATATATCCACGATTTTATAAAGTCTCACTCCACGGTGGAGCCACTTTATAATTCGTAATGCCTCATTCAATAGGATAACGGCATATGAGAAATCGCCGCATGTATGGGGTATACAGGATTTCCCGGATAATACATGACATGGACCCCCACCACCTCGGGTAGCTGATACCTATGTTATATTTCGGACAATACCATGCCCCACCTCCGTTCGTCTTCGGACTCTTTCTCTTTGGCGCCGTCCTTGTTGTTTGCATTGCTTTGAGCGTGAATATACAGAAAACCTCGAGTGTGCCAGATATAAAACTCTGGGGCCCTATGTAAAAAAGATTACACACCAATTCTTTTGTTTTCTCCGGGTTGGTAAGAGACGTGAAATACCCGATAGAACAAAAGACGTCACTTGAATACCTGTACTCACTTACCATACCTGGGTCCGTGCGTTCTGTGAATTGGCGTGTAAGTAAGTTACTAACCTCGCTGTCGGTATTCATGAATTTGAACAACCTGCCAACGTGCCGTAACACCTCGCCGCTTCGAGGTCGGCGTCATATACCGCACAATGGCAGGTAGTTCAAATTCATGAATACCTCCAGCTCAGTTAGTAACTATTACTTACAAAGTGTGAAAGTTTCACTTTGTACGAAAACATAAAACTCTGGATCTGTCGCTGGAAACTGATTGCAAAAAATGGATGCTATTGTTTTATTTATGGATCAAAAAATAGATGCAGTTGTTTTATTTATGGACCCCCCCCCCCCCCCCCCCCTCACAATCCTGATCCCAATTGCAATCAGGGAAATAGGGGCTTTTATGGTTTCCGTTGAATTGTTTTAATTCAAATTGTGAGGGTTATACGACCTTATAACACAACTGTCCTGTTGCATCGCCAATGCTCGTATGAATGTATAACTTGTTCCGAAGAGATAATATTGGGGGGTGGGGGGTGGGGGGGGGGACATGATGCATATCAGAGCCACTTGCCAACAACGAATGTAAGTGTAAATGTTAAGTTTGCTTCCGAAACATCGCTTATGCTCCTTCACAAGTATGAGCTCGACAAGATTTTTCCAGTGACAATAATGAGGTGGTTTGTGAGACACCTTAACCCTTTGCCTAACATGAAAAGCAGACGACACTTGCAAAAATAATTCTTGAATAACTAATTTTTTTCATTTTTTGTCTCAAAAACATAGGTTATGACCCCTCGTTGGAACGAGCTCGACGAGCTCGTTCCAACGAGGGGTCATAACCTATGTTTTTGAGACAAAAAATGAAAAAATAATGGAAATTAATTGGCGATTTTTTTATAATAGCTTTGGCCGGTTTTGTCCGTTATGTTGGTCAAAGGGCTAAGATTTAATCTGTTTATGTGACAGAATTGTTAGATAAATGAATTATCATGGTAATGTGCGTGTGCGTGTTTATTATTGCCGAGGAACTTCCGTAGGTCATTTGTTATTATGAGTAGCTGCATATCCCTCTCTGATGGTTTAATTCTGTAAGGCTGTTATTTTCTTCATAGTGTTGTAGTAGGCGGATGTATATATGTTCTAGTAATTTACACGACACCGACGTTAGAGATATAGGTTTTTATCTAACAATCATATAGATTTTGGCCTGAAAACCACGAGAAACGGTACGTATCACATAATGTGTTCCGATGCCGTATCATATAGACAACTAATTCTGATTCCGTATCATATAGACGACTCGTTTCCGGTAGCGCTACGGGCTATCATAACAGGCACATGGATACATTCTATGTGCGTTTCAGCGATCGACCGAACATTATGTCTCAAATATTTTTAAAAATAATTTAACCCTTTACCTAACATGAAAAGCAGACGGCACTTGCAAAAAATAATTCTTGAATAACTAATTTTTTTCATTTTTTGTCTCAAAAACATAGGTTATGACCCCTCGTTGGAACGAGCTCGACGAGCTCGTTCCAACGAGGGGTCATAACCTATGTTTTTGAGACAAAAAATGAAAAAATAATGAAAATTAATTTGCGATTTTTGAGAATAGCGCTGGCCGGTTTTGGCCGTTACGATATGGTTTCGTTGTGTTTTTTTCACATAAAGTCACCCCACTATCATATGAGATGGTGGTTCGGAAACGTTATATGTGACGACTTGGCGTTAGGTGTTTTGATGGCATCATATTCTGCGTAAACTGGGTCGCTCTCGAAAAATTTTGACGAAGAAGGCTGCAGTGTGCCTGGTGCATGCATTTATCACATCACGCTTAGATTATTGCAACTCATTGTTGTATGGGCTTCCAGGCAAGCAGATACAAAGGTTGCAACAAATACAGAACACAGCTGCCCGTATTGTCTCACTGACGAAGCGGCGCCAACACATAACTCCAGTCCTGAAAGATCTTCATTGGCTTCCTATTTCATCACGGATTCAGTTCAAGGTCTTACTTGTTGCACACAGGGCTCGCTGCTGTGATCTGACCCCGGCTTATATAAGCGACCTAGTGGTTCCGTATGAGCCTAAACGCACGTTAAGGTCTTCTATGCATGACTTGCTTGAAGAGACTACCTGCAACTTGGTATCATATGGTGGCCGCTCCTTCTCTCATAGTGCACCTAGGCTTTTCAATGAGCTACCCATTTCAGTGCGACAGACTGCGCCAAGTGCTTTCAAATCGGTACTGAAAACCTATCTTTTTGGTAAACCATACTCGGAGTGATTTCCGCGTAGCACTATGCAAATCTACAGTACAGAAGTACTGTCACATGTAACCATGATTTTTCTTGTAAAGCGCCATGGAACTTTTTATTATTGTGAAATGAGCGCTATATAAATATCTATTATTATTTTTATTATTATTATTATTATTCGTTAAGGGCAACTTAGTGTATTACCAAACACTCATAATGCGATATTGCCACACACACATCAACGAATTTGTGGTGTAAAAGGTTCGAGTCCGAAGAAAAGTCTAAGCCAAACAACCTCTGCGTTTAAACGTTTGAACAAGAAAGGCCATTTTTATCCGGTCCATGCACATGATGAGTCATAATTTAATTAAGAGGGATGGGTGTTAAGTGCATATGTGGGGTGGACCAATCGATATTTTCAAGACTGCACGTTAAAAATATTAATTTGAGAATTTGAACATCACTCTTGGATGTTTCGCATTATTCTTGAGTTGTGGTAATATTTTGAATATACATGTACATGTAGACTTGTATGTTTTCAACTTTTATTTGTATTATATGCTGAGTCAAAAAAGAATGAATAATAGAAACAAATGTGACAAAATAGCATAAATGATGAAAAAAATAGTTCTAATGTTGCATGTTTGTGGACAAGAAGTCGTGCAAAGAGTTTGATGACATGTTGTTGTAGTCCACCCAACCGTATACACGTTTGCTGCAGATTTCAAAATAGCACGTGCGTGCCACCCGAGAATGTCAAATTGAATGGGTGACCGACGATTTTCGTTGTGTTATGGTGTGCTAGAGAGCCTGGGTTATTGAGAAAACACACTAGTTTTGTCTTCCGACATTTTAAAAATGCCTAGGTTAACCGAAAATTAGGGGTTGCGTGCATTTTAGAATGCATGAGGCTAAGGTACCTCCAGATGGGCTCGCTGCTGAGTTCGTAGTCTTTGTGGCCACTATTTACCGGCTCATTGGAAGGTGTAGAACCACTGGGTCTACTGCCGATCGACCGCGTACAGGTCGACCAAGAGTTACGACCCCTGCTCAAGACCGACACATCAGGACCTCTCACTTGCGGGATCGCTTCCTTCTGGCGACGAGGACAGCAGCAATTACTCCTGATAAAACTAACAATAGAATAGTGCACAGACTGTGCGCAACAGACTCGCTGAACACGGCATCCGAAGTATGCGTCCATACCACGGACCAATCCGTACCCAGCGTCATCGTACCGTCAGAAAGGGATGTGTACGTCAGCGGGTTGGCTGGAGCACAGTTCTTTTTAGTGATGAATCACGATTTTGTCCACGCCGCGCTGGTAGGGCAAGAGTATATCGCCGACGAGGAGAACTGTTTTCTGATGCTTGCGTGCGGGAATGTGACCGTTTCGGTGGGGGTAGTGTAATGGTTTGGGCAGGAATTTCCTTGCACCATCGAACGCAGTTGATCTTCATCGATGGTAATCTGAATGGACAGCGATATAGAGACGAAATTCTTATCGCTGTTGTTGTCCCGTTGTTCAACGCTAACGTTGGACTGCAGTTAGTTATTCCAGCAAGACAATGCCCGGTGTCACATGGCGCATATCTGTCGTGGTTTTCTTGAGGAGCAGAGCATCAGACTTCTTCCCTGGTCTCCACTTTCGCCAGATTTGTCGCCAATCGAGCATATTTGGGATCAATTGGACTGTCGGGTACGACTTCATGATCTTCATACGTTAGGCGATTTACGTAATGTTCTAAGGCAATACCCCAGGGTGACATCCAGAGACTTATCAGGTCCATGCACCGTCGATGTCTTGCCATCCAAGAGGCAAACGGTGGACATACACGCTATTGACTGCATGTGTGGACTTTTCATTTAACCCCATATCTGAATTGCGACGCCCTGACGTGACGCTGGCAACAGTGAGAACATGAAATTATGCAAATTTAAACAGCTGGACTCGAAATAAGCATTCACAATAATTTGTTTGGGATTAAAGTCGATAATACTGAAAATATTGCTCCTCAAAGTTTATTATGCTTTCTTTTTTGTCTCAGTATATTTTTTGCACTTTGGTGGTTGCGACCTTTGTTTTGAAATGTCATTGTGGAATTTCCATTCCAATACTTTTAGTTGGCACGAATTACGCTCTCAGCAGCCATCGCAGGAATTTGTAATGTGATATTTCCATCCAAACATCACAGAATGTGGGGTGGCAAAAAAAGGGCGGAAGGAAAGTGTAAGCCCAACAATTTTTTTTTTTTGAGAATTTCAAAATCACTTGGCAAGTGATTCGAACTGTTCTTATATTGCGGTAGCCGGTAACATTTAGAATATACATGTACAGTACGGCCGCCGTGGACTGGTCACTTTCCAAGGGTGGGCAATATTTTCACGGACGCAGTAGTATCAGTTTCCAAACACTATTTATAGGAATGATCATCAAACATTTAATTAATTAAGCTTTTTTTAACCCTTTGCCTGACATGAAAAGCAGACGACACTTGCAAAAAAAAAAAAATATTGAATAACTATTATTTTCATTTTTTGTCAACAATCGCCAATTAATTTTCATTAGTGTTTTCATTTTTTGTCTCAAAAACATAGGTTATAACGAGCTCGTTCCAACTAGAGGTCATAACCTATGTTTTTGAGACAAAAATTGAAAACAATAATGAAAATTAATTGGCGATTGTTGAGAAAAGCTCTGGCCGGTTTTGGTCTTTACGTTGGGTGAAGGGAGAGCGGTGGCTTAGTGGTAGACTGTTGGACTTTCTTGCTAGAGGTCCCGAGTTCGATCCCCGTCCGGGACGACCCGCGTTGTGTCCTTGGGCAAGGCACTTTATCCCGGTTGCCTACATAGGGGCACGATGACGCCGTGTACTGAGGCGCACTGCACGCCGATGGTGCACATGTCTCCAACCGCTGTAACCTTGCTTGAACGGAGCTTGAACAGAGTTAGAATGTTGAGGAGCTGACAGTTGCTCTGTGGTTCTCTCCGGGTACTCCGGCTTCCTCCACCCGTAAAACTGTCACGATCACGGTTAGCCATTGTGCATAAGTATGTGACCTTAAACCCCAATAAATAAATAAATAAATAAATACGTTGGGTAAAGGGTTAAGTAAAGTTTTGCTGATAATTTTTATTATCTAGTAAATACATTGTTGAACATCACTGTCCACGCGTTGATTACGACCAATCCACGGCGTCTGTACTCTACATACGGCTTTATATTTTTTAACAGCTATTTTTTATTCTATTTTAAGCACGTGGGCGGTTGTGACATTTGTGCAGTAATGTGATTGTGTGATTTGCATTCCAATAATTTCAATTGACACTAATGACGCCGTCAGAATCTGTCGCTGGACTGAACAAACAAATGTACCCATGGTTATGACCGTTATTCAAACAATAACTAGCGAAACGAAAATGTAACTAGAAAAGCATGACAAAAATCAGCTGTTCTTTATCACAAACAACCTTTTATAATTCCATTAATAATTAAGCAAATTCATGTCATTATCACCTGATCCGATCATCATGTCAATAAAGGTACAGTGTTTACCAGATGAATATGCACTTTAGGAGATAAGTGTTTGTTTAAGCAATGAATGGATATTCGTTCGTCGCTTTAGATAATCGCAACTTTCTTCATGATTAAAATTTCTGTCAAGCACTGATCAATTATCCAGAACTTCACAGTCTATTAAATGAATTATTAATAAAATGCTTTTAGGTTCGAAATAATAAATGAGGGCTAATGGCTAGTTTAATTCATTTATTGCATCTGATGCTAATATTCCGGCAACCAAAGCGTAATTTTAGGGCTAAACTTGCAATGTTTGGAAGTAAAAGTTGTTTTTTTTTAATGTTGGAATCCCAATCTGAATGAGGCGTCTCTGTAAACCTTGGGCAAATCGAGGTATCACAGCCAGGTGGCGTCCAATATGTTTCCGGTTTGTGGGGGAGGGACGGGGTAGTGGACAGCAAAACGTTGTTCAGGTATATTGTATATGTTAATAACAGGAACAGTGAGCATCACCGTTACTAGGCACTACACAGAGCTAGCCGCTAGCTGAAACTGAAATTATGTGTGGGTGGAGGCACGTTTTGTGAGATGACGTAGATGACTGTTACCAAACTGAATTCCCGAGACAGGATTCGAAAGGAAACGAATCGGGCAGTCGAATTCGAATGGAACCGAAATCGAATCGAATCGCGAAGCTTAATGTCTCGAGTTAGAGTAAGTCACGTGACATTGATTCCTGTCAGTGGCCTTAACAGTAATATTGCAAGCCCTTAGGCCATATACTGTAATTATTCAGTACATTATATATAGAGTAGCTTGGTGTATCAAATGTTCACCACTCGTTCACAGCCTTTGGCGCGCGGTTAACACTACTTCACCACGATTCGTGAACATTTGGTACACCAAGCTACTTTGGGTATATTTTATTTATACCATGATCGTCAGATTATTAAGAGTCGCTATTATTTTTTCTCGTTCTACTGAGCAGTAGCCGCACAAACGTGCGAATTATTTTGTTTACACGAGCACCGGTGGGCGGTACTTCCGCTGTCAATTTTATCACCAAAAAGAAACAGGGACTTTTTCATTTTATTAACATAATAACATACTATTTCGAGTTATGTATGTTTCATTAACATGAAAGAATGCATGTTTGTTAATTTTTGGTATCTTACGGGGTAAACTCTTTTTAAAACGTAATAAATAATTGCCACTTTCATTTCACTCTTCGCGAGGAGACGTGCGATAAATTTAGACATGTTCGCATTCAGGTCGACGTCGCCAAAGGTGAAATGGGATGTAGTTCCACTGTTGGTGTAAATTTTAACTCCTGAAATCCCATTGCTGGCGTGTTCACCACGGTTGGTGTGTAAAGCTAAAATTTAAGTCATAGGCTTTTCATATATTGTAGAATAGGTTATCATAGTATAAAAAAGTTATGTTTTAGCACACTGACAAGGTACAAACATCCTATTTAGTAATATATCCATCCGGCCTTGACTAGCTTAAGAAAATCTAGTGATGGTCAGTGGTTACAGTATGGCCGTCGTGGACTGGTCACGTTCCACGTGTGGGCAATATTTCCAGTGACGCGATAATACAAGATTCTAAACACTAATTATAGGAGTAATAAACACAAAATAATTTATGAAACACCGGGTACAACCGGGTACAACCGGGTACAACGGGTACAACCGGGTACAACCTGGTGCTTCAATAATTAAAATTTCCCTGATGTTGATTTTCGTTCGTCCTTTTCTTTGTTTCTGTGTTCGTTCCTTCGTTAGTTGGTCAGCACCTTAACCTGGAAGGAGTCAAGTTGTCGTGTGCCACGTACACAACCCCGCTATCTTTATTTCAGAGAATATCGTCACGATTCTTTTTGCAAGCTGGTATTGAAGCATCCAACCTCAGTGCTTCAACTACAACACAGTTTTGTGGTCGTTAATAATTATTTGTTTCCAAACTGTTAGAATTGTTGCGGGCCCATAACGACGTGTAATTGTTGGAACCCTTAGGATCGGCCTAACTCGATGTATGGGCGTTACGCCACTGATTCCTGTCCCCGTACTCGACCTGAAAAATATCACTTTCTGCAGTCTCTTCTGTTTCCTCCGTGACAGTGTTGTGTGACGTAGGATTTCTTTCACGACATAACGTCAATAAAATGCTGAATGATTAATCAGATACATTTTTACATGACGTTCGTACAGATAGGTTGCATTGCACGCGTGGCGTATCTAGCACATTTCTCAATGTGTCGAATAACGTGGAACACACACGTCAGCAATAGTGGTGTAATAATAGATTAATCAGATACATTTTTACATGACGTTCGTACAGGTAGGTTGCATTGCACGCGTGGTGTATCTAGCACATTTCTCAATGTGTCGAATAACGTGGAACACACACGTCAGCAATAGTGGTGTAATAATAGTTGTTGTTTATGCCTTATTGACATTCCGTTGAGTTATGTAATCTAACGCTTTTATCGGGAATTTATTAACGTCTAATGGGCGCTCTCTAACACAGAAATGGTTATTCCTGTTTATTACTTTCCAAAGTGGGATTTACTGGGATTTCCCAGTTTGATTGTAAACGATAACTTCGCAAGTGAATTATGCACTCAACAATTGGGTCATGTATCCGTGCCCGCAAAGGAAGACGCTTTGCCGTGGGTGTAGTGGGGACTTCATTGTTTTTTTTTTTTTGTTTTTTTTTTGGGGGGGGGGGTTAACCCTTTACCTAACATGAAAGGCAGACGACACTTGCAAAAAAAAAAATCTTGAATAACTATTATTTTCATTTTTTTCTCAAAAACATATGTTATGACCCATCACTGGAACGAGCTCGACGAGCTCGTTCCAATGAGGGACCGTAACCTATGTTTAGACACAAAAAATGAAAAAATCATGAAAATTAATTCCCGATTTTTGAGAATAGCGCTGGCCGTTTTTGGCCTTTAGGTAAAGGGTTAAATAATATAATTATCGTTAATAATGAAAAATAATAAACAGAGTAATCGCCTGACTGGACTGTTTATGTGAAATAATTCATTGGAGGCGAGGGACTATATTGTAAAACACTCGTGCGCATTCGCGCACTCATGTTTGGACAACGTCCCTCACCTCTCATGAATTATTTCACGAAACCAGTCCATTCAACCGATTTCACTGTTTGTATTTTTACATTTCAGAGAACAATGCTCGATGACGATCTATTTGGCCCTTACAGCTCAGAAACGTTATGGAGAGAATTATTCCGTTATCGTTATAACTTATTGAACAGGTAAAATTTTCTTGATAGTATTGTGTGTTTGTTTATTGAGATTTAACGGCACTTTCAACAGCTAGGGTTACTTCGTGTTAGACTGTGTCACGGTTGGAGGACGCCGTAGTATCTTTTGGAAGTTTAACGGCACTTTCAACAGCTAGGGTTACTTCGTGTTGGAGAGTGTTATGGGTGGGGGACGCCGTAGTATGTTTTGGGGATTTAACGGCGCTTTCAACAGCTAGGGTTACTTCGTGTTGGACAGTGTTATGGGTGGGGGACGCCGTAGTATGTTTTTGTGGGGATTTAACGGCACTTTCAACAGCTAGAGTGACTTCGTGTTAGACAGTGTTATGGGTGGGGGACGCCGTAGTATGTTTTTGTGGGGATTTAACGACACTTTCAATAGCTAGGGTTACTTCGTGTTGGAGAGTGTTATGGATTGAGGATGCCATAGTATATTTTGGGGATTTACCGACACTTTCATTCAGCAGCTCCTCTTTCTCTTCAGATGATATTTGTTAGAAATGTTACGACTAAAATTGTATTAATTAGTTAGGCAAGATACGGTCAATCCGGAGTTACGATATTGGGGAGCTGGCATCTGCTCGTTGTTGTTCGGTGGTTCTCTCTGAGTGATCCGGCTTCTTCCACCCGTAAACCTGTCACTGATACGATATGACCTTGGCGTTTAATGTGTCGTTTAACCTTAATAAATAAATAAATAAATAAATAAATAAATAAATAAATAAATACGGTCAATCTCGTTCCTCAGAATGAAACCCGAAACACATCGGGATTCGCATGTTTTCGAATATTCGAGATGTTTCGAGTCAAATCGAACCAAGGAAAAAATTCGAAATCGAATAAAGTCTCGAACGTTCGCCGAGCACCAATAGCTGAAGAAACAAGGGTAAAAGTGTAACACAACTTTGCGACCAATACATTTATCTCTGTTTTTGTGTTTATTACAGATAGCGGGGGAGGAATTCGTCACATACAGGTGAATTGTGCACTTGGTGATACCTTCTTGAAATTTGGCACACTGTTAGTGTAGGCTATGAGGTTCTCAAAAACGATCGGCTACAAGTTGACACCGACCGGTGGCGACCAGTAGCGGCACAATCCAAAATGGCCGCCAGCGGCTGAAGGGAACCTCCTTTTCGACGGTCTACCGACTATACATCCGATTGTAAGGGCGCGAAAGTGAACTCTGATCCACGCACGTGTTGGAAACAGACGTGGGAGATGATGTAGAATAAAACGAGATTCTCTATACGGACGCATCAATTTCTTGGAACTTGAAAAGAGCGTTGTTTCTCCGGGATCAGCGTCATTCAGGCAAACCTGAATGACGCTGATCCCGGAGAAACAACGCTCTTTATGAAGCAGTCTCTTTGCCATACAATCTCTTGTTTGGCGTAATTCCGCAAGCAATTCTGATTTGTCTGTCGAAATTAATTCGAGAACGCGATTGTTCACAAAAATCATTCACAGAATGAGTGAGAATCCTCTTCGTGTACGGACTAGTACTGACTGGGAACGTTGTTGCTTTTGCCAGCAAGACAGTTCCAAGAAATTGATGCGTCCGTATAGAGAATCTCGTTTTCATGACGCCTATAAAGCTATTGAGGAAGACATAACGCGCTTCCTAGATAATGGCGTTGAGCTTCCATATAATTTGACCATTGATTGTTTGATGAGAGAGAGTGATGAGTGTATGTCGATGTCACTGTTGACGAATAAGGCAATATATCATAAGACATGCCGTGACAGTATTCGGACTCACATCGTACAGCGCGTGCTACACAAGCGAGAGCGAAATGAGGCAGTGGCATCCTGCTCCACGCTGAGTCCTAAAAGAACACGGACAAGTTTTGAATCTGGCTGTGACAGGAAACTGCCCCAGTGTGTTTATTGTCACAAACGCGAAGGTGACAGCAGTGAGCCTATTTGCAGATCAATGTCTGATAACAATAAACTCAAAATTATGGCAAAGGAAGCCGAGAACTGGGTTGTTTTTTCTCGGGTCAATGCAGCATTTGATTCCGCTGCTAGTGATCTTTACTATCACAAAACCTGTTATTGTAAGCTTGCCAATGAAGCACGAGCGGCTAAATCTAAAAAGTCGAAGAACGCCGAACATTCCGCGTCAGGCCTGCCCTATGACCCTCTCGTTATGGCAGAGCTCATAACATTTGTTGAACACAACGATTCCGCGATGAAGCTTGTCGATCTCAAGAATCTGTACAGTCGGAGGTTGAAGCAAGTCGGTTCTGATTGGCTTAGTGAAGAAATACATTCCACTCGATTCAAAGAACATTTGTTGCAGAAATTGGGCGATGGCTGGGACGCCTTCACACAGGGTAGAGATGTGTTTATTTCAAGTAGGTTTCGAGTTGGCTCCTTGTTGTCCGAATCTTTAACTCGTATAGTGTCTGAGGAAGAGGCAAAAAAGATAGTTGATGTGGGTCTTCTTCTGCGTAAACACATACTCATATCTCAAGCTCCTTTCACGGGATCATTTTCATCTTATTGCTTGAGCGAGCCTGTACCCAACTCACTCCTGACTCTTCTTAGAGTTCTACTTGAGGGCACATGTAGTATACAGAACTTAGGCGATGATGAGACTGTTAATGCCAAGACTCGAGTGGCTTGTACTATTTCACAGATGTTGATCAGCAATTCAGCGAAACGCTCCGAACATGCACAAAATGTTCACCAGAGACGTGACAGAGAAACTCCAATGCCTCTTTATGTGGGTTTGAAGTTGCATGCCCATGATCGTATGAAAAATCTTATCAGAGATTTTCATCAAATGGGACTCTCTGTCTCTTATGATCGCGTAATGGATGTTCGCAGGAGTTTCGCGAGAGCTGTTTCACTGCGGTTCAAGAACGAAGGTGTTGTAGTCCCAGCTAACTGCAAACGTAATGTTTTCTCGATAGGAACCACTGATAACATTGATGTATCTGGTAGATCTGATATGCATGGTACGTCCATCACACTCATTGGTCAACTGAGCAGGGACAATGTGGGTACTGATCCCCCACCACTGAGTTTAGATGTTCCAGAAGACACACAAATTGAACTCCCAGACGACTATGCATTTGTTCCTTTCGTTGAAGACTTTGGTGGGGACATCAGGCTTGAATCTCCAGATGAATGTAATGTACGGCCCAATGAATATGCAGATTTGAACGTGGGAGAGAATGACTGGTTGTCTCATGTGTCACAGATCAGCAATAAAGGGAAGGTTGATGGCAGCTGGCAGCTTGATGAAGTCCCTGTGACCTTTTCAGGCTTCTTTTCAAAACATGAAGATCAAGACAATGTCAAACCTCGTGCAGTTATTGGGGTATTCCCTGTTTTCAGTGAGCAGAAAGCGGACTCACTCAGTATGCAGAAGCATGCTATGTATGTGGTCAGGGAAGCTACTGCTTTCGTAAACCCCGGCCAGATACCTGTCATTGAAGGTGACTGTCCGTTGTATGCCAGGCAGAAAAAATGTCAATGGCTGTTCCCAGAGGAGATAGGTGAGGATCGAATGGTGTGTATGATTGGATTCCTGCATCTTGAAATGTGCACCCAAGAAGCTGGTGGTAAGCTTATGGGTGGTTCTGGTTGGGAGCGAATGTTTCACCTCGCAAAGATATTCACACCCGGTGTAGCATCATCCCTACTTGGTGGGAAACATGTCAAGAGGACGCGACAGGCATATCTTCTCACTCTAGCTTGGCTTGAGATCCTCAGAAAGAATGCTTATGAGATTTACTGTCAGCAGACTGGGCCCCATGAGTCATTTGAAATGTGGGAACAGAGGATTCTTTCACAATCTCCAACTGCGCGCTATTGGGGTGAAATCGTTCGGAACTTTCTCTTGACAAGCTGTCAATTCGTTCGGAACCAACGAATCGGTAACTGGCCTGGTACACTGTGTTCTATCGATGAGTTGTGCAGTTACTTTTTTGCCCTAGGACATACAAATTATTGTCGGTGGGTCCCCGTATTTCTGAGAGACATGTCTCAGCTACCCAGGCGGCATCCTTCAATCCACAACAAATTCATGGAAGGCCATTTTGTGGTCCAGCGTAGTGAGAGGAAGTTCAGTATGATGGGTTTAGATCAGAGCCAAGAACATAGTATCCAACTACTCAAAGAAGACAGTGGTCCAAAAGGTCTCTATGGCCAGGCTGAAGAGAAAGTCGTTATTGAGCTTTCAAGGTCAGAAGTTCTGCGTGTTATAGATGAGTATGAATATGCAAGTTTCCACACAACATCATCAGATAACACGGAACACCCGGAAAGTTCGGTATCAGAGCAGAAAAAATTTCTGAATCAATTGAAATCTCTCCTCGATCTGGTGAATCAGGGACTCATTATCAACCCTTATGATGAAACTAGTGGTCAGCTGGTGACATTAGATACTGGTGAATATATGGACCCCGAAGTTAGTAAGAGTTTACGGTCATTACCCGAAAGGGGCAAGCATTTATATTCCACTTTCTTGAAGGAAAGGCTTGTGGAATGCACCGTACCCCTGAATGATGTTATTCCCAAGGCAAATATATATACCTTCCTTAACCCACCCCCAGCCAACCTGGACAAAGGCCGAGACAAACTCATGTCAAGTAAAGCAACTGCCGCAATAGTTACCCAGATGTTCGTTTCACTGCAAGCCCGGCCTGATTCAAACATGGATGAGTTTTTCATGCACGAGAATGCACGTGATCCGCCAGCATTATCCGATAGAGGTAAGCTACGGAGTGGGACAAAATCTCAAATTCTCAATTGTTTACCAGCTATTCCTGCACAAGGGAAGAATTCAGCAGCTAGACAAGCTTCAGTTGTCATCTTGGATATGCCTGCTGTAGTCCATGTAATCAAACCACAGAAAGCGGATCTGTTTGGAGAATATGCTCGATTGCAATTATTGCCATACATCGAATCTCTGATTAACACGAACACCACAAGGGTTGATGCGATCTATGACTGTTACCCCGAAGGCAGTTTGAAGAATCAGACGCGAGCAAAACGCCTCGGTGAGACAGCAGTTAGGTTGATACGGGTGTCCGAGAACGTCCCTTTACCTAAAGGGAAGAATTGGCAGGCATTCTTGAAAGTTAGTGAGAATAAAGACGAATTTTTCAAGTTCCTGTCTGCTGAACTGCTGAAATTAACATCAACATCCGAGTACCAGTTGTTAACGACATCAGGAGAATATGTACTATGCAATAAGGATGTTAGCTTATGTGACATATCTCCATCGAACCACGAGGAAGCAGACACGCGCATGATGCTTCATCTCAACCATGCAGTCTCACAAGGTCACAAAATAGCTTTTCTTCGCACGGTTGATTCTGATGTCGTCATTCTGTCTTTGCACCATTTCGCAACATTCCGTGACCTTGGACTCAGTGAGCTGTGGATTGGGTTTGGAATTGGAAAGGCATATAAAGATATGCCAATTCATGAGATAGCTTCACAACTTGGACCTGATTACTGTAAGGCCCTGACTTTCTTCCACGCCTTCACAGGTTGTGATGTAACATCCAGCATGCTCGGCATTGGGAAGAAGACAGGATGGAATGCATGGATGAATTTTCCCGCATCAACTGAAATGATGATAGAATTGACTGAGAATCCGCAAGTCTTTTCAGAGGATTCCCCTCATATGCAGCATATCGAAAAACTCACCATACAGATGTACAGTAACAGTTGTGTCAGTACACGTGTCAATGATGCGAGACGGCATATGTTCACACATGGCCTTAAGTCTATGGAAAACATCCCGCCCACCAAAGCAGCTCTGTATCAACATGTAAAAAGGGTAATTCTTGTGTCATCTTTCATTTGGCATCGTGCTCTGCAGAAACACTTATGTGTGCCAGACCCATCACAGTACGGATGGGAGTGGAATCCACGTCTCAATATTCTGGTCCCATTTTGGACTCACCTAGGAGACGCAAGTGCTGCATGTGCACTGATGCTCCACTGTAGTTGTGCCAAGGCCTGCAAGGGCAATTGCAAATGCTTGAAAGCTGGATTAAGGTGCACACCTTTGTGTAAGTGTGAAGGTGGCTGTTGTAACAATATTGAGTAGTATACTGTCATGTTAGGACCAGTCATCTCCTATTCTGGTATTTTTTTTTCCATTTTCGGCCAGTTAACACATGTCATGTTTCTAGTTGAGTTGATTTTGCTAACAAATGTTCATCCCATGTGGCTTGCTACATTGTCCGGGGTATAGGAATACAGTTTTAGATTTCGGAAAATAGTCTGTTATTTACTGCACAAGACGGTGTTAATTCATGCATAGCATGATACAATATCCCCAACTATTTTGCCTCTGTACAACAGTTGATACCTTCGTTCACCCGTGTGTTCATCTATGGTATCCTTGTCTTTCTCTGGCCATAGGCCACATGTGACTAGTCAGTTCCTACTCCATAGCAAATCAACTTGGAAATCCTTCATCTTGTAGCGCACTCATGTCTCAATGAATCCATACCTGAGTTGATCTAATAAATCTAACGTAAGGTATCAAATTGCCATACCGGATCATATTTCGATAAGTTATTCGCTAAAACATTTCGACCACTCATCGACATCAAAGGTCATGTTTTGGCTCCCAGTGGTGGCTATATCTCTATATCCCTGGTAAAGTAGCATACCATGAGGGATGGGCATTAAGTGTCGGCAACATTAATCCTGACTTGGAACACACCACATCTTAACTGGCCGAAAATGAAGAATACTACTTGTAGTCAAAAAATATTCCTGTACCTCGAATGACTGCAAACATACACTCACCCCTTCTAGTCCCATTTTGCCAATGTTCTATACTGGCAAGATAACATTGTATAATTAACAACGGGAACTAATGCATCCCGAGTTCATTCCAGCACTGCCCTTGCTGGCAGACGTGTCGCTATGGTGTTGAGATTGAACCAGAACTCCTCTAGAAATTTGATAGTTTTATTTTCTTAGAAAATAAATCTATCGAAAATGCCGGAAGTTGAGAATAGACTGTCACTTTAATTGGATTATCAAATGTCCAAGTATCCCCACTGCTGCATACTATCGAGTACCCTTGTTCATGTGTTGACAGGAATCTCTCATACCATGTTCATTTGACCATTGCATTCCCGAGAAACATTCAACACTAATTTATCTACGGACGGACGATCATACTGACAGTCAGACACACAGACGCACACATCGACGGAAATTCTGATCCCATTATCCATTAATCTTCCCCCCAACTTGTTCCAAGGGCTTCACTCCATCATTCACATCAATTACAGCACATGTATGGTGTTAGGTTTGGAGCTTCAGTTGTGCGATCGGCGAAAATAGCTTTTTTTCGATCCGCTTGGCGGCCATTTTGGATTTCGCTGCTAGTGGTGGCTAGAGGATGGTGCCAACTTGTAGCCGATCGATTTTGAAATCTCTGATGCCTACCCTTACATCATGCCAAATTTCAGGAAGGTATCACCAAGTGCACAATTCTAGCGAATTCCTCCCCCGCTAAGAGGTGGGAGTGGGGGTGGGGAGGGGGGGGGGGGAGAACTGTTTTCCAGTAAAGTATGTTCGGGTGGGTGGATAATCGGAGTGGCCAGAAATCAGTTTTCTCCATGGTCTCAAATATCTTTCCTTTCATTCTTTTAATGATTTTACGTGATTTTTTTTTATGACAGGTATATTCATATAAATGTTGATTTTATCATATTTATAGATTTGCAGCCATCATTCAATGAGCCATACAGTTAAAACTAGAAATCCTGTCACGAAATGCGCACAAATAGTACGTCGATCTGCGCGTTAATCTACGCGTTTTGACTATAGTAAGGCTATCAAATTCTCTACATATGACCTGTGCACAAGCAATGTTTCAGCCAGTGGACCTCCGGGTAACCAGGAGGTTCGCTGGCATAAACATTGCCTGTGTTTGCTATGAGTGACCTGGAGAGGAGAACCTGCCGTGCTTTGGATGCCATTCGATATGGCAACTGCGCCCAATTCCTGGGCGCAATTAAGCCTAGATAAGAGCACAGTCCATGGCAGGACTTCTAGTTTTAACTGTACTACGTTACGCGACCTCCACATTCTCTTCAAATGATACTTTTTAGAAATTTCACGACTAAAATTAAGTTAATTAGTTAGGCATGATACGGCCAATCTCGTTCCTCATAAAGCTGCAGGATGAGATGTCATCTTCAGAATGAAATCCGAAGCACTCCGGGTTCGCATGTTTTCAAATATTCGAGACGTTTCGAATCAAATCGAACCCGTGAAAAGATTCGAAACCGAATAAAATCTCGAACGTTCGGCGGGCACTAATAGCTGAACAAACAAGAGTTAAATGGTAACGCAACTGAGTGTGCGACCAATATATTTATCTTTGTGTTTGCGTTTATTATACAGCGGTAACTGTATTTCTAACGATCACACAGTGGATGTATGTTTAGGGCAGTGGCGGCGCTAGAAATTTGTGTGTGTGTGTGTGGGGGGGGGGGGAGGGGCAACTAGGGGGGCAGACTCCCATGAAGGGGGGCAAATACGTGAAGGATCATATCATTACTTTGTTATGAGGTAGTCCAAACTTGGACCCAAAGAAGTCCGTAATATACTTTTTTGGTTTGGTACGTCCTGTGGACGTACCAAACCAAAAAATTATATTACGGACTTTGGGTCCAAGTTTCGACTAAATGTAATGGTAATTAGCGGTCCTCCTTTCAAAAAAATTCTGGATCCGCGTCTGGTGGGTCTGTGCGTGAGAGAGAGAGAGAGAGAGAGAGAGAGTGAGAGAGAGAGAGAGAGAGAGAGAGAGAGAGAGAGAGAGAGAGAGAGAGAGAGAGAGGCTGGATAGACATGCCTTTGTTGGCTCACAACTTAATTATAACTTATAAGTATCTGCACCCGAGTCTTTAAATCTCTACTGCCTGGATGTGTTCATCAGCTAGCCTGAGGCTTTGGGCTAAGTGTGTATGGGAAATTAATGGGAATAAAAAAAGAGAGGGGTGTGTGGGTGTGTGAGAGAGAGTGACTGAATGTGTTTGTGTGTGAGGGTGGATGGAAATGCATGCGAGATGGTTGGGGGGGACTGGGGGGGGGCCTTCAAAGCCCCCATGCCCCCCCCCCCCCCCCCCCCCCGTAGCGCCGCCACTGGTTTAGGGGTGGGGAGGAGTCAGAATTGTTTTTCCAGTAAATTATGTTCGGGTGTGTGGATAATCGGACTGGCCAGAAATCAATTTTATCATGGTCTCAAATATCTTCCCTTTCATTCTTTTAATGACTTTACTAGAAGTCCTGCGACGAAATGCGCACAAATACTACGCCGATCTGCGCGTTAATCTACGCGCTATGACCATAGTAAGGCTATCAAATTATGTACATATGACCTGTTCACAAGCAATGTTTCCCGGAGGTCCATTGGCAGAAACATTGTCTGTGTTTGCTATGAGTAACCAGGAGAACCTGCCATGCTTTGGATGTCGTTCGAAATGGCAATTGTGCGCAATTCCTACCCGACGGTACAACTGACCCAAAAGATGCTCGATTGGTGACAAATCTGGCGAAAGTGGGGGCCAGGGAAGAAATTCGATGCTCTGCTCTACAATAAAGTTAATACAGATATGCGCCGCGTGACATCGGGCAGGGTCTTGCTGGAATACCTGCAATACGACGTTAGGGTTGAACAACTGGACAACAACAGCGTTAAGAATTTGGCCCCTATATCGCTGTCCATTCAGATTACCATCGGTAAAAATCAATTGCGTTCGATGGAGCAAGGAAATTCTTGCCCAAACCATTAGACTACTCCAGCCGAAATGGTCGCATTCCCACGTGCAAGCAATGCCAAGCATCGCAAAACCATTCTCCTCGTCAGCGATACACACTTGCTCTACCATCAGCGCACCATAGAAAAAATCGTGATTCATCACTAAAAGAACTGTGCTCCAACGCTGCTGAGTCCAGCGAACACGCTGACATACCCGTTCCATTCTGGCGGTACGGTGATGTTGGGCAAGGATTGGTCCGTGGTATGGGCGCCTACTTCGAATGCCGTGTTCATCGACTCTCTTGCGGACATTGTGTGCACTGATTCTGTTGTTAGTTCTACCAGGAGTAATTGCTGCTGTCCTCGTCGCCGTAAGGAAGCGATCCCGCAAGCCAAACGTCCTGGTGTGTCGGTCTTGTGCATGTGTCGTAACTCATGGTCCACCTGAATGCGGTCGGTCGGCAGAAGATTCAGTAATGCTATACCACCCAATGAGACGGTAAATAGTGGCCACAGTGACTCAGAACTCAGCAGCGAGCTCATCTGGAGGTATCCCAGCCTCATGCATACCATTGGCACGCAACCTCTGATTTTCGGTTAACCTTCACATTTTTTAAAATGTCGGAAGACAAAATCTAGCGTGTTTTCTCAATAACCGAGGCTCTCTAGCACAACATAACACAAAGAAAATCGTCGGTCACCCATTCAATTTGACATTCCCAGATAGCACGTTTTATCTTGAGATCCGTAGCAAAATTGTATACGGTTGGGTGGACAACAACAGCATGTCAATAAACTCTTTGCACGACTTCTTGTCCACAGACATGCAACAATAGAACTGTTATATTTCATCCTTCATGCTATTTTTTCAAATTTATTTCTATTATACTTTCTTTTTGACTCAGTATATATATATAGCATTGGATGTATATATATATATACTGTTGTAGCATTGAACTATGAATTTTTGTATGACACATTCGTCTTGAATGTTTGTGGTATCCACATGCACTTTTATAAATTATGTATTGTCCTTCATGTAGGAACTATGTAATATATAAGCATTTATAGGCAAAGTTCTGTTCTAGTCTTCCTCTGAATAAGGTATGTCGGTCGATAACGGTTTTAAGTCACATCGCCTGGAGTTTTACCTTGGGGCAAGCCAAATTATTCTGTTTACCCGCAATACCAACGTATATGTATGTAGGTATATAATTTTGTCAAATTGCCCTCATGCTCGGGAGATTACTCCCTTCTAGGCGGCTCTTGTTTTTTGACTAATTCATATTCCGTTACGTTAAGTGCCGTACCAATGTATAACGCGTCATGGGAACGTAAAATTTAGCGTCTGGCTTATCCTACATGTAATTGTTATATGATAATTAAAACCAATTGTTCGAGATGGGCGTACGTCTTACAGGTCGATTTATTGTCTGGTAAGTGGCTGCCTAGCTCGTAATTACGAATCCGTTTATAAATCACCGTTTCAAATCTTCCTTGGATGGCAACAAATACAGATATGTTCCCCGTTTTACGTTGTTCTCAGTATTCAAGGGTAAATTATGCACAAAGATACCACATCATATCTTCCCTGGGGTGACAACAAGTAAAGATATATTCTGCGTTATTACGCGCAAAATTTGTGCTCAGCTTTAGAATTACGAGCCTTCTATCATTTATGTCAACCTCGCCATGGTAACAGAGGCAGAGGCAAGTTCGCGTACAGTATTCTCACATCTAACCATTCCTTGACCCGAATCATTCAAACGTGTTGTTCTCCATATTTTGGCGTATTGCGTGCAAAATCATCGTATCATATCTCCCTTGGGTGGCAACATGTAATATATTTCTCCCGTTTCACGTTGTTCCCCGTACCCGAGTCTATTATGTGCAAAATAACCGTGGCATATCTTCCTTGGGAGTCAACAAGTAAAGGTATATTCCGCACTTCAAACTGTTCTTTGTATTCAAATGTAAATTATGCAAAAAAATACCGTATAATATCTCCATTGGGTGGCAACAAGTAAAGATATATTCCGCTTTATTATGCAACAAGCAAAGATGAATTATACACTATTGTTAAAACCCCGCCCTGGTAACAGAGGCAGAGGAAAGTTCACAAACAGTATTCACACATCCAACCACTCCTGGGGCCAAAACTATTAACCAATAAACAAGTATAAAGTGGGTCTAAATACAATTGTATCGGCAACAGAAAACTATGAACGGTTTTCATTAGTTGTAAATTAACAATTGTGAGCAATAACTTGTGTTCGCGTTCTTAAGTTACAGCTGTGCATTTTGTGAAAACTATCAATTGTCAATATTTGCTTCAGCAGTAAAAATTCACCACTATTTACTGGCTACAGTTAAAACTAGAAGTCCTGTCATTAAATGCGCACAAATAGCACGTTGATATGCGCGTTGATGTGCGCGTTATGATCCAATTAAAGCTGCCAATGGACGTCCGGGTTATTTCCAAAGCGCCGGGTAGCTGGCACGATTCCCGTGTTGTGCGCGATTCTGCGGTGCCGTTATTTTGGGTGATAGTGCCTACACATGTAATGACTGGCTCATCACTCCATATCCAGATGGCGTGGTTGGTGCGCAGTCTGGATTTAACGAAGCACACAAGGCTAGCAGGAACGTTGTGGAAAGATGTTTTGGTATCATAAAGAATAGATTTTATGCACTGCGTACTATTCTCAGGGTTAAGAAGATGGAAATGGCCGCCGAACTTTGTCAGTGTGCATATGTCCTACACAACCTTTGCCTCATAAGTGGAGATAATGGTTCTGACTTTGAAGAAAGCGAATCTGAAGAAGGTGGTGATCGAAATAATACCACTGTGCAAGACAATCGTCGGGTTGTTAGAAGAGAGCAACTAATGCAGAATTTTGTGTGAGAAACATGTTCTCCCTTTTTCGAAGCACAGGAATAAATTTACCATTCCATTAGTCTCATAATAACCTTTCTTGCTATATCTCAACTTACATTTCAGAAACCCATTCGTCACCCCTATTTATATTTCCTTTTTGTGTCTTTCTTATGGGTACGCAGTCATGAAGTATACTGTGTTGGTTCACCCCGAGCTAGAGATACAGGTGATATACTGCCTGTGTCGTTCTTATTTCTTGGAATATGAACATTTTGTGTGTTTGTGGCTCAACGACACTGTTCAACCGATGTCCGAATATGTGAAGCGGATGTCCGAATAAATAAGCAATCAATTATATTAACCCTTTATCCAACGCAACGGCCAAAACCGACCAGCGCTTTTCTCAAAGAAAACACGCTCGTTCGAATGAGGGGTCACAACCTATGTTTTTGATGCAAAAATTGAAAATCGTTAGTTATACAAAAATTTTCTTCACGAGTGTCGTCTGCCCCAAGTGTTGGGAATAGGATTAAGGTGACAAAGATGATTCGTGATGTTACCACTGCAGATCTAACCACAAATGACACCCATGAATCGAAGATTTCTCGATATGAATAATGAAACTTTTTATAAAAAGCTTATTTATGTGTTATGGATTTCCGCATGTTGATGAGAAGAATCAGTCGATTTCCGCATCATCAGCATGCGGACATTCATATCACAAAAGTGGGCGTTTGATAAGCGTTTCGGGACGAAATTTAACAACAGTGATCTGTTATAACAGTAGGGCTAAAACAGTTAAACCTTCACCCAACATAACGGCCAAAACCCGACAGCGTCATTCTCGAATTTAGCTATCCATTTATTTTATATTTTCATTTTCTGCTTCCAAAACGTAGGTTGTGACCGCTCAATCGAACGAGCGCAAAACGCTCGTTCACAGTGGAGGTCACAATCTATGTTTTGTTAGCAATAAATGAAAAAAATTAATTATACGAAAATTTGCTTCAGCATTGTCGTCTGCTTCAAGCGTTGGTAATAGGGATAAGTGGTTAACCGGTTATTGGAATGACCTATTTTGAATTACATAATCGGTTAACAGCTTTTCTTAGATACAATGCATATGTAGTGGAAGAGTCTGTAAAAATCACAAAAGTAAAGCATTATAATGATAACTACATTTTAACCATTCATCCAACATAAGTGGTATAGCTCGCACGTTTCACCCCACATTTGGATGACCTCGGTGGATGACCCCGGAAGTGACGTCATGTCACGTGACGTAGTGGCGCCATGTTGTGTTGTCATGGTAACCCGTGTGAACGGCCATGTTGTGACGTCATTTTCATAGTAATATAAGGTGTGAGTGCGCAGTACCGAGAGGGTACCGGGGTGTGTTCCTTTGTAGAAGAGTAATGTTCTGGTTCGGATTTTCCCAGAATCCTCGTTTAATTACACAAATAAACCCGTCAAGTTGTATTATTTCGAATTCTTTCAGAATCCCTTTTTTTGGATCGCGAAACTTTTGGTTTATAATATAGTAGCACATAGTGCTATAGATTTTTAAAACGTCGTGTGTTCGATTGAAGTGGAGTAATGTTCCCATTTTTTGGATCCCATGATGTGTTATTTCCCTATTAAGAATAGCGTGTAGTGCTATAGGACAAATTTACCCAGAATCCTCTGCTTCTACTTGGAACTATATTTTTATAAATTCCTACGCTCTATTTTTAGTAATATCCTTAACTGACCCCCTAACTAATTGTTAGAGTCTATATTTAGCAATTTCGTCAATGACCCCCCCAAACTACATGATTTTAAATAATAAAATTAATGAGGATCAAGATGTTTTTACGCTGACCAATCAGAGCGAAGTTAATCCACCAATCAGATTTCTGTATTCCCATTGTGTTTCTTTCCCATTGACTTCTATACTAATTTTCTAAATTTCCCAACTTTAACCTATAATCCTATAGGAAACAAACACAAACGCCCATCGAGAATGAAAATATCGATGAAAAAACGTTGTGACGTTTTCAAAAACGTCCGTCACGTAGAAATAAATTCCGGAGAAGAGTAACGTCGCGTCATTCTGTTTCGATCCTTCGAACTGAAAACATCGCTAGAGAGTTTTCTATAGCAATTTTGCCTTTGCAAAAAATTTATGAAGATGGAGTCTGATGCTGCTACTGCCGTTACCAGAACTGATGTTTACGCCTGTGAAGAGTGTGGAAAGACC
Source organism: Pictodentalium vernedei (assembly GCA_031216915.1). Classification (NCBI taxonomy): domain Eukaryota; kingdom Metazoa; phylum Mollusca; class Scaphopoda; order Dentaliida; family Dentaliidae; genus Pictodentalium; species Pictodentalium vernedei. The sequence continues at coordinate 455,564,316 of CM062291.1, forward strand.
TTTACGGACCGTCGGAACCGGAATCGCCATGTGCGCATCCAGCACGCCGGAGAGAAGAAGACCCACAATTGCACCAACTGCAACAAGAGTTATGCTTCCAAGCAGAAGCTGGATCAACACCTGATGAAATGTTTGGAGACCTTTTCATGTATGGAATGCGGCCAGAAGTTCAACCAACTACTCCATTTTAACCGACACAAGAGCGTTGCCCACCGACCAGTTCCTGTACCATCTAAAAGGAAGACAGATCAACCGAAGAGAGGACAATCCAAACAACCATGGACCACGACGACCACCTTTTATGATGTTGACCCAACTGAGTTTGAAAAGAATATGATGTCTGAAGAAGAGACCGATGAGACGTTGACCGTGTACAAAGATAACTGGAGTTCTATTAGAACTCGCCACATGATGAACAGAAGAGTCCAGGACCAGTATAACTACCGGATCAACGATATGAACATGAAAACGATGAATGATGAATTGATGACTACCATATTTCTGCCACAACAGGTAAGATTTAAAATTAATCTGAGTTTTGGTTTTATCCTGCGACACAATGAAACGAATGAACTGAAGTATTACCATCCATCACAAAACAACGCCCGGGTACTTGGTGTTCTACAACTTGTATGCTGCCAAGAAGACTTTGAAGAATTCCTTGATGATGTCATGGAAGAAGATATCCTGGAATGGGCCAAATTAAAACGACCCAACACCAAATGGCTTGTGGAGAGAGTTATGAACGTCACATTTTATGTGAATAAGCTGAAAGACCACCGAATTGGAATGGCAGAAGATCTTCATGACTACATTCTCCAGAACAAAGCAGTAAACGCTTTGGTGAAAGATGAAGCTCACCAATTTTATTATGATGACAACCTGTGTATTTTCCCCTGTTTAGCTCTATGGAGTGGTTCCACAGCACACAAATTGAATAATACAACAGATGCGATGTACAACAAGTATACAAAGAAGCCAAAGAATGAATTCCGTGGAGTAACTTTAGTCGAATTACCTGACTTGGAGAAATGTTTTGAAGTTAATATCAAAGTATATGAACTTGTCAAGAATGATGATGACCAAATTGTTGCCAAATTAGTACAGAGATCTCACAGAAAGTATGAAGATACCATGTATGTGAACGTCTACAAGAATCATTTTAGCAACATCATCGATATAGACCAATACTGCAAATCCTCTGAATGCCGCAAATGCGGCAAATTATGGAAATCTGACCGATTTCTTCGGCGTCACGAGAAAACCTGTACAGATGAAGTGAATTACCAGTATGTTGGCGGTGTATACCATCCATCCCAGTCCATATTTGATCTGTTAGAAGATGAAGGTATAGAAGAACCCGAAGAGAAGAAGTTTTATCCATACCGTGCAACGTTTGATTTTGAAAGTTACTTTGTCAAATCCAGTCTACCTGCTGACAGTGATAAACTGATATGGGAAGCAGAACACCGACCATTGAATGTGAGCATATGTAGTAATGTTCCAGAATACCAAGAACCGAAATGTTTTATTACAAATGGAAATTCTCAGGAACTTGTTGAAGAAATGATGACATATCTCACAGCTATTTCATCTCATTGCCACCAACTGATGCAGTCCTATCATGCTTGGACCTTGTTTAAACTCAGACAGAAAATTGATGAAACGCTGGAAGCGGAAGCCAGAGCTACTGGAGAAGATACATCAAAAATGCACCCTTTACAAAAAATTGGAGATGAAATTTCAAGACTACCTGCAAGATATGCCCGTCATCGGATTCAACTCTGGAAAATATGATATGAATGTAGTCAAGTGTGAACTGATGACATACCTGAAGAGACAGAATCCACTCAAGTTTGCAGTGAAGAAATCGAATAACTACATGTGCGTCTCGACAGAATCTTTCAAGTTTGTTGATATTTGCAACTACCTCGCTCCAGGATTCAGCTATGACAAGTTTTTGAAAGCATTTGGCTGTTCCGTGACGAAGAGATTTTTACCATATGAATGGATCGACAGCGTGAACAAATTGGATCAAGATCACCTACCAAACCATGAAGCCTTCTACAGTTCTCTCAAGAAAGAAAATATATCCAATGAAGAATACCAGTACTGCCAGTATGTATGGAACGACCTGGAGATGACAACTTTCCGTGATTTTCTGATCTGGTATAATAACTGAGATGTAAAACCATTCCTTGAAGCAGTTGACAAGCAGTGTGCTTTCTACCAAGAACGCCACATCGACATGTTTAAAGATGGTATCAGTGTCCCGGGCCTCACGTTGAAATACCTGTTCCAGACCATGAATGATGACACTTACTTCACATTATTTAACCAGAAAAACAAAGACCTACATCACTTGGTGAAAGATAATATCGTTGGTGGACCTTCAATTATCTTCGACCGATACCACGAGAAAGATGTTACCCGAATCAGAGAAACAAAATATGGCAAAGAACCAAAACCATGTGGAAGTATTATGGGCTATGATGCGAATGCATTATATCTTTGGTGCCTAATGCAAGAGATGCCAACGGGTTGGAGTATTAGACGTCGTGAAGCAAACCAGTTTAAATCAGAACATCCAATGAAGTATGGTAAAATGGCTGAACAATGGTTAGAGATTTTATCCATGAGAGATGACATCCACATCAGACATCAGTTTAACGGAGCTGAAAAAATGATTGGTCGAAGACAGTTGCCTGTTGATGATTGGTGCAAAGAGACACAGACTGTATACCAATTCCATGGATGCTTCTGGCACGGACATACCTGCATGAAAGATAAGAATGGCCTTCCTATCATCCATAATAAAGGCAGAGATAAGCCCATGAAAGAACTGCTACAAGACACCTGTACCAATGCAAAATACATCACCGATTTGGGCTATAAAGTTATTGAAATCTGGGAGTGTGAGTGGAGAGAGATGAAGACCGATGCCACACTCAAAGCCTTCCTGAAAGAGAACTTTTCAGACAAAATAGATGGTGCGATGACAGAGGAAGAAATACTGAACAAAGTGAAGTCCGGTGAACTGTTTGGTTTGGTCGAATGTGATATACATGTACCAGATCACCTGAAAGAGTACTTTGAAGAGATGACACCTATCTTCAAGAATACAGATATTTCCATAGATGATATTGGTGAACACATGATGTCCTTTGCCGAGAAGAATGGAATCATGAAGAAACCCTGTAGAAGTTTGATCGGAAGCTATGGAGCAGAAAAAATGTTGTTTGCAACCCCTTTACTGCAGTGGTACCTCCAGCATGGTATTGAAGTTGATCACGTCTATCAAGTTATCCAATATAAACCAAGAAGATGTTTTGAAAAATTGGGAGATGAAGTATCTGAAGCAAGAAGACAAGGAGATGTTGACCCTGACAAGTCGATCGTTGCCGGCACCATGAAGCTGTTGGGAAATTCTGGATATGGCAAAACCGTCACCAACAAAGAGAAGCATCGACGTGTGTGCTATTGCGACGACGAAGAAGTTACCAAAGCTGTAAATGACATGTCCTTCAGAGCCTTGAATCCATTAGATGAAACATTATATGAAGTCGAACTGAACAAGAAGACCATCAAGCTGGATCTGCCCCTTCACATCGGATTCTTTGTTTATCAGTATGCGAAACTCCGGATGCTTCAGTTCTATTATGATGTCATCGATACTTTTATCAACCGCCAAGATTTCGAATATGCTGAAATGGACATAGATTCTGCATATCTATGTACCTCGTCACCATCCATAGATGAATTAGTGAAACCAGAGAAGAGAGTAGAATTTTACAAAGAGAATCAAAAGTGGTTTCCATCAGAGTGTTGTGATTTCCATAGAGATGATTATGTGAAAACCAATTTAGAAGGCAAAGAATTGCTGTCACCCTCATGCTGCCAAGAAAGAAAGCGTTTTGACAGGAGAACTCCAGGCTTGTTCAAGGTAGAATGGCAAGGAACCGGCATTGTTGGACTGTGTAGTAAAACATACCACAATGATTTGACGAAAGACAGATATTTGCAAGTTTTGAAGACTCAACAAAGTGGATCTGGCATCAACCGAGGATTTGTGATGAATGACAACACTATGTATACCTACCAACAGAGCAGAGATGGACTATCATATTTCTACCCAAAACGAAGAGTTTTAGAAGATGGAGTAAGCACTATACCACTAGAGATTTAAAGAAGAAACAATTGAGTGAGTGTCATATTTTTCTGCAGCCTGAACAATGTCTAGCTTTTGCCTACAAAAAGTCCTATTTAGTTGACCGAAAAATTCCTAAAAAATAAATTTATAAAGTCCCATATGGCATTCTCTAAAGTCCTTTATGGCATTCTCTAAAGTCCTTTATGGCAGTCCTCATAAAGTCCTATATGGAATTCTCTAAAGTCCTTTATGGCAGTTTTTCTCTAATTAAAAAGTTCTTTATGGCAGTCCTCATAAAGTCCTACATGGCCGTCTCTAAAGTCATATATGGCATTCTCTAAAGTCCTTTATGGCAGTCCTCATAAAGTCCTATATGGAATTTTCTAAAGTCCTTTATGGCAGTTTTTCTCTAATTAAAATGTTCTTTATGGCAGTCCTCATAAAGTCCTACATGGCCGTCCCTAAAGTCATATATGGCATTCTCTAAAGTCCTTTACGGCAGTCCTCATAAAGTCCTATATGGCAAGTTTTTCTCAAAGTTAAAAGTCCTACACGGCAGTCCTCATAAAGTCCTATATGGCATTCTCTAAAGTCCTTTATGGATGAACTGAAGATTCATCTCAGAAGATACTTTGAGGGAAAAGATCAGAAATCTTATCCTACGAAGACTGGTATTGCTCTATCTTTAGAAGAATGGAGTGCCTTGAAATCTCAAAAAGAAGTAGATGCAGCCATCAAAACTCAACAAACAACTTTAACTGAAGTCTTCATGGTTAGTAGGTTTAGTGTCTTCAGGAACTTCAGTTAAAGTTGTTTGTTGGGTTTTGATGGCTGCATCTACTTCTTCTATTTGAGATTTCAAGGCACTCCATTCTTCTAAAGATAGAGCAATACCAGTCTTCATAGGATAAGTGTCTGGTCTTTTCCCTCAAAGTATCTTCTGAGATGAATCTTCAGTTCACCCTGATACTGGGTGACGTTAGCATAAGTCTGCTTGGTGCCAATTCGGAACATCTTCTCTGGTCAATGGTTCGATCGTGAATGATGCCAAGTCCATGCTTTGCCTAATCTTATATATTTTTGACGGACGTGATTGAAAACATCACACCAGTTCAAAAAAATTTGATTGAGTTTTTGATTCTTGGTTGGGGTTTGTGTTTGTTTCTTATAGAATTACAGATTAAAGTTGGAAAATTTAGAAAATTAGTATATAAGTCAATGGAAAAGAAACACAATGAAAATACAGACATTTGATTGGTTGATTAACTTCGATCTGATTGGTCAGTTTGGCGATCAAACTGCAATCTTGATCCTTAAACTGTAGGATATGGCCCTCTGCATTTTATACTGGCTTGGGACAGGTCAAGCTACAAACCTCTGTCCAATGGAGATAAGTCAAATAGCTCGAGTGCATTCCCACCCCCTATAGTTCGTATCCTCTTTGAGGGAATTTTTTTTTGTTCATCAAAAAAGAAAACGAAAACAACATGTCCAACTTAGCAATTCAGTTTTTCTATCATAAAAAATTCTCATTTCTTTTAAATATTCACAACAGAGTTTTCTTAGTAATGATGATGATGATTTATTCCTTTGGTTATACAATAGGGGTAGCCTAAACGACACAAGGAATCAACTTTTTAAAAAAAATGAAATGAAACTAAAAAGTAAAGAAGTATCATCTGGTTACAATAGGTGTAACCTAAAAGATACCATGATTCAACATTTTTTAAAATAAATGGAACTAAAAAGTTTTGAATGAAACTAAATTTTGAATGAAACTAAAAAGTAAAGAAGTATCATCTGGTTCCAATATGTGTAACCTAAAATATACCATGAATCAACATGTTTTTAAAATAAATGGAACTAAAAAGTTTTGAATGAAACTAAATTTTGAATAAAGAAGTATCATCTGGTTCCAATAGGTGTAACCTAAAAGATACCATAAATCAACATTTTTTAAAAATACATGGAACTAAAAAGTTTTGAATGAAACTAAGATTTGAATGAAACTAAAAAGTATCCTCCACTTCCAACAGGGTTAGCCTAAGGTATACCAGGAACATGACGATGATGATAATGATGAAAAATCTCTCTATTAGAATAAATAAAAAAAAAATTGAAAAAACTTTACACTAGAAAAATGTATTGCCTTGTAAGACTTGCCCTTTAGATTTTTTTTTTTGAAGACTGCCATATAGGACTTTAACTTAGAGAGAAAAACTTGCCATAAAGGACTTTAGAGAATGCCATTTTGAACTTTTTACTTTGAGAAAAACTTACCATAAGGGACTTTATGAGGACTGCCGTAAAGGACTTTAGAGAATGACATATAGGACTTTTTACTTTGAGAAAAACTTGCCATAAAGGACTTAATGAGGACTGCCATAAAGGACTTTAGAGAATGCCATATAGGACTTTTTACTTTGAGAAAAACTTGCCATAAAGGACTTTATGAGGACTGCCATAAAGGAGTTTAGAGAATGCCATATATGACTTTTTACTTTGAGAAAAACTTGCGATAAAGGACTTTAGGAGGACTGCCATAAAGGACTTTAGAGAATGCCATATAGGACTTTAGAGAATGCCATATAGGACTTTATGAGGACTGCGATGTAGGACTTTTTACTTTGAGTAAAACTTGCCATATAGGACTTTATGAGGACTGCCATCAAGGGCTTTAGATAATGCATATAGGACTTTAGAGATTGCCATGTAGGACTTTATGAGGACTGCCATAAAGGACTTTTTAATTAGAGAAAAATTGCCATAAAGGACTTTAGGGAATGCCATATAGGACTTTATGAGGACTGCCATAAAGGACTTTAGAGAATGTCATAAAGGACTTTAGAGAACGCCATATAGGACTTTATAATTTGATGAGCCTAATATGATTGAATAGACCACCTAAAATCCATTTCGGTTTTTAGGAATTTTTCGGTCAACTAAATAGGACTTTTTGTAGGCAAAAGCTAGACTTTGTTCAGGTTGTAGAAAAATATGACACTCACTCAATTGTTTCTTCTTTAAATCTCTAGTGGTATGGTGCTTACTCCATCTTCTAAAACTCTTCGTTTTGGGTAGAACTATGATAGTCCATCTCTGCTCTGTTGGTAGGTATACATAGTGTTGTCATTCATCACAAATCCTCGGTTGATGCCAGATCCACTTTGTTGAGTCTTCAAAACTTGCAAATATCTGTCTTTCGTCAAATCATTGTGGTATGTTTTACTACACAGTCCAACAATGCCGGTTCCTTGCCATTCTACCTTGAACAGGCCTGGAGTTCTCCTGTCAAAACGCTTTCTTTCTTGGCAGCATGAGGGTGACAGCCATTCTTTGCCTTCTAATTTGGTTTTCACATAATCATCTCTATGGAAATCACAACACTCTGACGGAAACCACTTTTGCTTCTCTTTGTAAAATTCTACTCTTTTCTCTGGTTTCACTAATTCATCTATGGATGGTGACGAGGTACATAGATATGCAGAATCTGTGTCCATTTCAGCATATTCGAAATCTTGGCGGTTGATAAAAGTATCGATGACATCATAATAGAACTGAAGCATCCGGAGTTTCACATACTGGTAAACAAAGAATCTGATGTGAAGTGGCAGATCCAACTTGATGGGCCTCTTGTTCAGTTTGACTTCAAATAATGTTTCATCTAATGGATTCAAGGCTCTGAAGGACATGTCATTTACAGCTTTGGTAACTTCTTCGTCGTCGCAATAGCACACACGTCGATGCTTCTCTTTGTTGGTGACGGTTTTGTCATATCCAGAATTTCCCAACAGCTTCATGGTGTCGGCAACGATCGACTTGTCAGGGTCAACATCTCCTTGTTTTCATGCTTCAGATACTTCATCTCCAAATTTTTCAAAACATCTTCTTGGTTTATATTGGATAACTTGATAGACGTGATCAACTTCAATACCATGCTGGAGGTACCACTGCAGTAAAGGGGTTGCAAACAACATTTTTGTCTGCTCCATAGCTTCCAATAAAACTTCTACGGGGTTTCTTCATGATTCCATTCTTCTCGCCAAAGGACTTCATGTGATCACCAATATCACCTATGGAAATATCTGTATTCTTAAAGATAGGTGTCATCTCTTCAAAGTACTCTTTCAGGTGATCTGGTACATGTATATCACATTCGACCAAACCAAACAGTTCACCGGACTTCACTTTGTTCAGTATTTCTTCCTCTGTCATCGCACCATCTATTTTGTCTGAAAAGTTCTCTTTCAGGAAGGGTTTGAGTTTGCCATCGGTCTTCTTCAGCTCTCTCCACTCACACTCCCAGATTTCAATAAGTTTAGAGCCCAAATCGGTGATGTATTTTGCATTGGTACAGGTGTCTTGTAGCAGTTCTTTCATGGGTTTATCTCTGACTTCATTATGGATGATATGAAGGCCATTCTTATCTTTCATGCAGGTATGTCCGTGCCAGAAGCATCCATGGAATTGGTTTACAGTCTGTGTCTCTTTGCATCAACCATCAACAGGCAACTGTCTTAGACCAATCATTTTTTCAGCTCCGTTAAACTGATGTCTGATGTGGATGTCATCTCTCATGGATAAAAACTCTAACCATTGTTCAGCCATTTTACCATACTTCATTGGATGTTCTGGTTTAAACTGGTTTTCTTCACGACGTCTAATACTCCAACCCATTGTCATCTCTTACATTAGGCACCAAAGATATAATGCATTCGCATCAAAGCCTATAGTACTTCCACATGGTTTTGCTTCTTTGCCATATTTTGATCTGATTCGGGTAACATCTTTCTCGCGGTATCGGTTGAAGATAATTGAAGGTCCACCAACGATATTATCCTTCACCAAGTGATGTAGGTCTTTGTTTTTCTGGTTAAATAATGTGAAGTAAGTGTCATCATTCATGGTCTGGAACAGGTATTTCAACGTGAGGCCCGGAACACTGATACCATCTTTAAACATGTCGATGTAGCGTTCTTGGTAGAAAGCAAACTGCTTGTCAACTGCTTCAAGGAATGGTTTTACATCTCGGTTATTATACCAGATCAGAAAATCACGGAAAGTTGTCATCTCCAGGTCGTTCCATACATGATGGCAGTACTGGTATTCTTCATTGGATATATTTTCTTTCTTGAGAGAACTGTAGAAGGCTTCATGGTTTGGTAGGTGATCTTGATTCAATTTGTTCAAGCTGTCGATCCATTCATATGGTAAAAATCCCTTCGTCACGGAGCAGCCAAATGCTTTCAAAAACTTGTTATAGCTGAATCCTGGAGCGAGGTAGTTGCAAATATCAACAAACTTGAAAGATTCTGTCGAGATGCACATGTAATTATTCGATTTCTTCGCTGCAAACTTGAGTGGATTCTGACTCTTCAGGTATGTCATCAGTTCACACTTGACTACATTCATATCATATTTTCCAGAGTTGAATCCGATGACGGGCATCTCTTGCAGGTAGTCTTGAAATTTCTTCTCCAATTTTTGTAAAGGGTGCATTTTTGATGTATCTTCTCCAGTAGCTCTGGCTTACGCTTCCAGCGTTTCATCAATTTTCTGCTTGAGTTTAAACAAGGTCCAAGCATGATAGGTCTGCATCAGTTGGTGGCAATGAGATGAAATAGCTGTGAGATATGTCATCATTTCTTCAACGAGTTCTTGAGAATTTCCATTTGTAATAAACAGGCCTGGCATTCTGAAAAATGCAGGAGGGCAAAACAAAAAATCGCTCTCCTCAATCAGCTTAGGAGAGCAATTAGCTTTACCCAGCATTTTAAGTATCCAGTTGAACGAACTCATTAAAACTGAAACCAACAGACTACATCAGTGATTTTATTAACTTTACTACGGTAAAGCGGAATCTCTTAGACATCTACATGTCTCACTCAACAACCGGACACACACTTGACAAGACCTGTGTGTGTACCCAGACCTGTTGTCCAAGAAAGTCATACGCCTACCACTACCACCTTCAACCCCCCACAGGCCTGCTTGAATCTACAGTCACATCCTGGTGCAAGTGCTTCAAGTGACAGGATAGTAGTAATGGTAGTATATTATAGTGTCAATATTCCTTGAATAATTACCCCTCAAACTGTGATGTCAGTTGTTGAACTTGAAACTGACAGAAAAAATATTGCTGTGACCCATTTTGCTTCAAATGATTGCAACTGTGTTTGGGTATGGTTGCAGCCATTAACTTTTAACACTAAACCACTTTCAAAATGAAATTACGTGATGTTATGTGACTTCGAAGTTAAATTACATTTTTGCTTTACAACAAAAATTTAATGTGAGCATAATACATGTAATCTCAATCATCCCAGACCAAAATATTTAGGAGGGCAGTTTTTCGCTCTCCTTAATTTTTTCAGGAGGGCAGTAAGGAGAACTAAAAAATCGCTCTCCTGAAATTGCCAAGCCTGAATAAAACATTTCGGTTCTCGGTATTCTGGAACATTACTACATATGCTACCACTCAATGTTCGGTGTTCTGCTTCCCATATCAGTTTATCACTGTCAGCAGGTAGACTGGATTTGACAAAGTAACTTTCAAAATCAAACGTTGCACGTTATGGATAAAACTTCTTCTCTTCGGGTACTTCTATACCTTTCTTCGGGTACTTCTATACCTTCATCTTCTAACAGATCAAATATGGACTGGGGTGGATGGTATACACCGCCAACATACTGGTAATTTACTTCATCTGTACAGGTTTTCTCGTGACGATTTAATTTCTTCACAGTGTGCCATAATTTGCCGCATTTGCGGCATTCAAAGGATTTGCAGTATTGGTCTATATCGATGATGTAGCTAAAATGATTCTTGTAGACGTTCACATACATGGTATCTTCATACTTTCTGTGAGATCTCTGTACTAGTCTGGCAGCAATTTGGTCATCATCATTCTTGACAAGTTCATATACTTGATTATTAACTTCAAAACATTTCTCCAAGTCAGGTAATTCGACTAAAGTTACTCCACGGAATTCATTCTTTGGCTTCTTTGTATACTTGTTGTACATGGCATCTGTTGTATTATTCAATTTGTGTGCTGTGGAACCACTCCATAAAGCTAAACAGCGGAAAATACACAGGTTGTCATCATAATAAAATTGGTAAGCTTCATCTTTCACCAAAGCGTTTACTGCTTTGTTCTGGAGAATGTAGTCAGGAAGATCTTCTACCATTCCAATTGGGTGGTCTTTCAGCTTATTCACATAAAATGTGACGTTCGTAACTCTCTCCACAAGCCATTTGGTGTTTTGTCGTTTCAGTTTGGCCCATTCCAGGATATCTTCTTCCATGACATCATCAAGGAATTCTTCAAAGTCTTCTTGGCAGCATACAAATTGTGGAACATCAAGTACCCGGGCGTTGTTTTGTGGTGGATGGTAATAGTTCAGTTCATTCGTTTCATTGTGTCGCAGGATAAAACCAAAACTCAGATTAATTATAAATCTTACCTGCTGTGGCAGAAATATGGTAGTCATCAATTCATCTTTCATCGTGTTCAGGTTCAGGTTCATATCGTTGATCCGGTAGTTATACTGGTCCTGGACTCTTCCGTTCATCATGTGGCGAGTACTAATAGAACTCCAGTTATCTTGGTACACGGTCGACATCTCATCGGTCTCTTCTTCAGACATCATATTCTTTTCAAACTCAATTGGGTTAACATCATAAAAGGTGTTGTCGTGGTCCGTGGTTGTTTGGGTGGTCCTCTCTTCGGTTCATCAGTCTTCCTTTTAGATGGTAAAGGAACTGGTCGGTGAGCAACGCTCTTGTGTCGGTTAAAATGGAGTAGTTGGTTGAACTCCTGGATGCATTCCATACATGGAAAGGTCTCCAAACATTTCATCAGGTGTTGATCCAGCTTCTACTTGGAAGCATAACTCTTGTTGCAGTTGGTGCAATTGTGGGTATTTTTCTCTCCGGCTTGCTGGGTGCGCACATGGCGGTTCCGGTTCCGACGGTCCGTAAAGGTCTTTCCACACTCTTCACAGGCGTAAACATCAGTTCTGGTAACGGCAGTAGCAGCATCAGACTCCATCTTCATAAATTTTTTGCAAAGGCAAAATTGCTATAGAAAACTCTCTAGCGATGTATTCAGTTCGAAGGATCGAAACAGAATGACGCGATGTTACTCTTCTCCGGAATTTATTTGTACGTGACGGACGTTTTTGAAAACGTCACGACGTCACAACGTTTTTTCATCGATATTTTCATTCTCGATGGGCGTTTGTGTTTGTTTCCTATAGGCTTGTAGGTTAAAGTTGGGAAATTTAGAAAATTAGTATAGAAGTCAATGGGAAAGAAACACAATGGCAATACAGAAATCTGATTGGTGGATTAACTTCGCTCTCTCGGTACTATAGCACTACGTGCTAAGCAGATAAAATGGGAAATCCGTATCAAATTAAGTCAATTTCGGTGACTTGGGGTGGATTTTGGTGATTTGGAAGGATTGTCGGGTTGTTTGTGGTAATTATATTTACTCTTCTACAATCGAACACACCCTCCGAACATACCCCGTCTTATTGCAGAAAAATTGGGTAACATAGCAATCCCGTGCTACCATAGAAACCAAGATGGCTGCCTCCAGTATACAATATGGACGACGGAAACATGTATCACCCTATCAACACGCGCTGCGCATGCGCACTCACACCGCGTATCACTATGGAGATGACTTCACAACATGGCCGCTCACGCGGGTTACTATGACAACACAACATGGCGCCACTACGTCACGTGACATGACGTCACTTCCGGGGTCATCCACCGGGGTCATCCAAATGTGGGGTGAAACGTCCGAGCTATACTACTAACATAGTGGTGATGAAGAGCCGGAAAACCCTTAAATTAGTCATTTCACGAAAGTAGCTTTCGATTGCCTCTCTAAGACTGTACAAGACTGTACAAGCATGAATATTTGCTAGAACCGGCTAATCGAGCCAGTTCTAATGGTATTCGTGTTTGTGTGTTATTATTATTGGAACATATTTAAAACTTCGAATTGAATTGGAAGTTTTAGTAAACCTTAGTTTCATTAAGGGTTAAGCGAGTCAGGAGTACTATCCCAATGTACATAGGTCATAACTATCTGTTCGTAAAACGGCTTTGTTCTTGAGAGAACAGTTCTTGAACATTTTTTTCAAAATGCTATTGATTATATTCATCCTAGCGGGGGAGGAATTCGTCACATACAGGTGAATTGTGCACTTGGTGATACCTTCTTGAAATTTGGCACACTGTTAGTGTAGGCTATGAGGTTCTCAAAAACGATCGGCTACAAGTTGACACCGACCGGTGGCGACCAGTAGCGGCACAATCCAAAATGGCCGCCAGCGGCTGAAGGGAACCTCCTTTTCGACGGTCTACCGACTATACATCCGATTGTAAGGGCGCGAAAGTGAACTCTGATCCACGCACGTGTTGGAAACAGACGTGGGAGATGATGTAGAATAAAACGAGATTCTCTATACGGACGCATCAATTTCTTGGAACTTGAAAAGAGCGTTGTTTCTCCGGGATCAGCGTCATTCAGGCAAACCTGAATGACGCTGATCCCGGAGAAACAACGCTCTTTATGAAGCAGTCTCTTTGCCATACAATCTCTTGTTTGGCGTAATTCCGCAAGCAATTCTGATTTGTCTGTCGAAATTAATTCGAGAACGCGATTGTTCACAAAAATCATTCACAGAATGAGTGAGAATCCTCTTCGTGTACGGACTAGTACTGACTGGGAACGTTGTTGCTTTTGCCAGCAAGACAGTTCCAAGAAATTGATGCGTCCGTATAGAGAATCTCGTTTTCATGACGCCTATAAAGCTATTGAGGAAGACATAACGCGCTTCCTAGATAATGGCGTTGAGCTTCCATATAATTTGACCATTGATTGTTTGATGAGAGAGAGTGATGAGTGTATGTCGATGTCACTGTTGACGAATAAGGCAATATATCATAAGACATGCCGTGACAGTATTCGGACTCACATCGTACAGCGCGTGCTACACAAGCGAGAGCGAAATGAGGCAGTGGCATCCTGCTCCACGCTGAGTCCTAAAAGAACACGGACAAGTTTTGAATCTGGCTGTGACAGGAAACTGCCCCAGTGTGTTTATTGTCACAAACGCGAAGGTGACAGCAGTGAGCCTATTTGCAGATCAATGTCTGATAACAATAAACTCAAAATTATGGCAAAGGAAGCCGAGAACTGGGTTGTTTTTTCTCGGGTCAATGCAGCATTTGATTCCGCTGCTAGTGATCTTTACTATCACAAAACCTGTTATTGTAAGCTTGCCAATGAAGCACGAGCGGCTAAATCTAAAAAGTCGAAGAACGCCGAACATTCCGCGTCAGGCCTGCCCTATGACCCTCTCGTTATGGCAGAGCTCATAACATTTGTTGAACACAACGATTCCGCGATGAAGCTTGTCGATCTCAAGAATCTGTACAGTCGGAGGTTGAAGCAAGTCGGTTCTGATTGGCTTAGTGAAGAAATACATTCCACTCGATTCAAAGAACATTTGTTGCAGAAATTGGGCGATGGCTGGGACGCCTTCACACAGGGTAGAGATGTGTTTATTTCAAGTAGGTTTCGAGTTGGCTCCTTGTTGTCCGAATCTTTAACTCGTATAGTGTCTGAGGAAGAGGCAAAAAAGATAGTTGATGTGGGTCTTCTTCTGCGTAAACACATACTCATATCTCAAGCTCCTTTCACGGGATCATTTTCATCTTATTGCTTGAGCGAGCCTGTACCCAACTCACTCCTGACTCTTCTTAGAGTTCTACTTGAGGGCACATGTAGTATACAGAACTTAGGCGATGATGAGACTGTTAATGCCAAGACTCGAGTGGCTTGTACTATTTCACAGATGTTGATCAGCAATTCAGCGAAACGCTCCGAACATGCACAAAATGTTCACCAGAGACGTGACAGAGAAACTCCAATGCCTCTTTATGTGGGTTTGAAGTTGCATGCCCATGATCGTATGAAAAATCTTATCAGAGATTTTCATCAAATGGGACTCTCTGTCTCTTATGATCGCGTAATGGATGTTCGCAGGAGTTTCGCGAGAGCTGTTTCACTGCGGTTCAAGAACGAAGGTGTTGTAGTCCCAGCTAACTGCAAACGTAATGTTTTCTCGATAGGAACCACTGATAACATTGATGTATCTGGTAGATCTGATATGCATGGTACGTCCATCACACTCATTGGTCAACTGAGCAGGGACAATGTGGGTACTGATCCCCCACCACTGAGTTTAGATGTTCCAGAAGACACACAAATTGAACTCCCAGACGACTATGCATTTGTTCCTTTCGTTGAAGACTTTGGTGGGGACATCAGGCTTGAATCTCCAGATGAATGTAATGTACGGCCCAATGAATATGCAGATTTGAACGTGGGAGAGAATGACTGGTTGTCTCATGTGTCACAGATCAGCAATAAAGGGAAGGTTGATGGCAGCTGGCAGCTTGATGAAGTCCCTGTGACCTTTTCAGGCTTCTTTTCAAAACATGAAGATCAAGACAATGTCAAACCTCGTGCAGTTATTGGGGTATTCCCTGTTTTCAGTGAGCAGAAAGCGGACTCACTCAGTATGCAGAAGCATGCTATGTATGTGGTCAGGGAAGCTACTGCTTTCGTAAACCCCGGCCAGATACCTGTCATTGAAGGTGACTGTCCTTTGTATGCCAGGCAGAAAAAATGTCAATGGCTGTTCCCAGAGGAGATAGGTGAGGATCGAATGGTGTGTATGATTGGATTCCTGCATCTTGAAATGTGCACCCAAGAAGCTGGTGGTAAGCTTATGGGTGGTTCTGGTTGGGAGCGAATGTTTCACCTCGCAAAGATATTCACACCCGGTGTAGCATCATCCCTACTTGGTGGGAAACATGTCAAGAGGACGCGACAGGCATATCTTCTCACTCTAGCTTGGCTTGAGATCCTCAGAAAGAATGCTTATGAGATTTACTGTCAGCAGACTGGGCCCCATGAGTCATTTGAAATGTGGGAACAGAGGATTCTTTCACAATCTCCAACTGCGCGCTATTGGGGTGAAATCGTTCGGAACTTTCTCTTGACAAGCTGTCAATTCGTTCGGAACCAACGAATCGGTAACTGGCCTGGTACACTGTGTTCTATCGATGAGTTGTGCAGTTACTTTTTTGCCCTAGGACATACAAATTATTGTCGGTGGGTCCCCGTATTTCTGAGAGACATGTCTCAGCTACCCAGGCGGCATCCTTCAATCCACAACAAATTCATGGAAGGCCATTTTGTGGTCCAGCGTAGTGAGAGGAAGTTCAGTATGATGGGTTTAGATCAGAGCCAAGAACATAGTATCCAACTACTCAAAGAAGACAGTGGTCCAAAAGGTCTCTATGGCCAGGCTGAAGAGAAAGTCGTTATTGAGCTTTCAAGGTCAGAAGTTCTGCGTGTTATAGATGAGTATGAATATGCAAGTTTCCACACAACATCATCAGATAACACGGAACACCCGGAAAGTTCGGTATCAGAGCAGAAAAAATTTCTGAATCAATTGAAATCTCTCCTCGATCTGGTGAATCAGGGACTCATTATCAACCCTTATGATGAAACTAGTGGTCAGCTGGTGACATTAGATACTGGTGAATATATGGACCCCGAAGTTAGTAAGAGTTTACGGTCATTACCCGAAAGGGGCAAGCATTTATATTCCACTTTCTTGAAGGAAAGGCTTGTGGAATGCACCGTACCCCTGAATGATGTTATTCCCAAGGCAAATATATATACCTTCCTTAACCCACCCCCAGCCAACCTGGACAAAGGCCGAGACAAACTCATGTCAAGTAAAGCAACTGCCGCAATAGTTACCCAGATGTTCGTTTCACTGCAAGCCCGGCCTGATTCAAACATGGATGAGTTTTTCATGCACGAGAATGCACGTGATCCGCCAGCATTATCCGATAGAGGTAAGCTACGGAGTGGGACAAAATCTCAAATTCTCAATTGTTTACCAGCTATTCCTGCACAAGGGAAGAATTCAGCAGCTAGACAAGCTTCAGTTGTCATCTTGGATATGCCTGCTGTAGTCCATGTAATCAAACCACAGAAAGCGGATCTGTTTGGAGAATATGCTCGATTGCAATTATTGCCATACATCGAATCTCTGATTAACACGAACACCACAAGGGTTGATGCGATCTATGACTGTTACCCCGAAGGCAGTTTGAAGAATCAGACGCGAGCAAAACGCCTCGGTGAGACAGCAGTTAGGTTGATACGGGTGTCCGAGAACGTCCCTTTACCTAAAGGGAAGAATTGGCAGGCATTCTTGAAAGTTAGTGAGAATAAAGACGAATTTTTCAAGTTCCTGTCTGCTGAACTGCTGAAATTAACATCAACATCCGAGTACCAGTTGTTAACGACATCAGGAGAATATGTACTATGCAATAAGGATGTTAGCTTATGTGACATATCTCCATCGAACCACGAGGAAGCAGACACGCGCATGATGCTTCATCTCAACCATGCAGTCTCACAAGGTCACAAAATAGCTTTTCTTCGCACGGTTGATTCTGATGTCGTCATTCTGTCTTTGCACCATTTCGCAACATTCCGTGACCTTGGACTCAGTGAGCTGTGGATTGGGTTTGGAATTGGAAAGGCATATAAAGATATGCCAATTCATGAGATAGCTTCACAACTTGGACCTGATTACTGTAAGGCCCTGACTTTCTTCCACGCCTTCACAGGTTGTGATGTAACATCCAGCATGCTCGGCATTGGGAAGAAGACAGGATGGAATGCATGGATGAATTTTCCCGCATCAACTGAAATGATGATAGAATTGACTGAGAATCCGCAAGTCTTTTCAGAGGATTCCCCTCATATGCAGCATATCGAAAAACTCACCATACAGATGTACAGTAACAGTTGTGTCAGTACACGTGTCAATGATGCGAGACGGCATATGTTCACACATGGCCTTAAGTCTATGGAAAACATCCCGCCCACCAAAGCAGCTCTGTATCAACATGTAAAAAGGGTAATTCTTGTGTCATCTTTCATTTGGCATCGTGCTCTGCAGAAACACTTATGTGTGCCAGACCCATCACAGTACGGATGGGAGTGGAATCCACGTCTCAATATTCTAGTCCCATTTTGGACTCACCTAGGAGACGCAAGTGCTGCATGTGCACTGATGCTCCACTGTAGTTGTGCCAAGGCCTGCAAGGGCAATTGCAAATGCTTGAAAGCTGGATTAAGGTGCACACCTTTGTGTAAGTGTGAAGGTGGCTGTTGTAACAATATTGAGTAGTATACTGTCATGTTAGGACCAGTCATCTCCTATTCTGGTATTTTTTTTTCCATTTTCGGCCAGTTAACACATGTCATGTTTCTAGTTGAGTTGATTTTGCTAACAAATGTTCATCCCATGTGGCTTGCTACATTGTCCGGGGTATAGGAATACAGTTTTAGATTTCGGAAAATAGTCTGTTATTTACTGCACAAGACGGTGTTAATTCATGCATAGCATGATACAATATCCCCAACTATTTTGCCTCTGTACAACAGTTGATACCTTCGTTCACCCGTGTGTTCATCTATGGTATCCTTGTCTTTCTCTGGCCATAGGCCACATGTGACTAGTCAGTTCCTACTCCATAGCAAATCAACTTGGAAATCCTTCATCTTGTAGCGCACTCATGTCTCAATGAATCCATACCTGAGTTGATCTAATAAATCTAACGTAAGGTATCAAATTGCCATACCGGATCATATTTCGATAAGTTATTCGCTAAAACATTTCGACCACTCATCGACATCAAAGGTCATGTTTTGGCTCCCAGTGGTGGCTATATCTCTATATCCCTGGTAAAGTAGCATACCATGAGGGATGGGCATTAAGTGTCGGCAACATTAATCCTGACTTGGAACACACCACATCTTAACTGGCCGAAAATGAAGAATACTACTTGTAGTCAAAAAATATTCCTGTACCTCGAATGACTGCAAACATACACTCACCCCTTCTAGTCCCATTTTGCCAATGTTCTATACTGGCAAGATAACATTGTATAATTAACAACGGGAACTAATGCATCCCGAGTTCATTCCAGCACTGCCCTTGCTGGCAGACGTGTCGCTATGGTGTTGAGATTGAACCAGAACTCCTCTAGAAATTTGATAGTTTTATTTTCTTAGAAAATAAATCTATCGAAAATGCCGGAAGTTGAGAATAGACTGTCACTTTAATTGGATTATCAAATGTCCAAGTATCCCCACTGCTGCATACTATCGAGTACCCTTGTTCATGTGTTGACAGGAATCTCTCATACCATGTTCATTTGACCATTGCATTCCCGAGAAACATTCAACACTAATTTATCTACGGACGGACGATCATACTGACAGTCAGACACACAGACGCACACATCGACGGAAATTCTGATCCCATTATCCATTAATCTTCCCCCCCAACTTGTTCCAAGGGCTTCACTCCATCATTCACATCAATTACAGCACATGTATGGTGTTAGGTTTGGAGCTTCAGTTGTGCGATCGGCGAAAATAGCTTTTTTTCGATCCGCTTGGCGGCCATTTTGGATTTCGCTGCTAGTGGTGGCTAGAGGATGGTGCCAACTTGTAGCCGATCGATTTTGAAATCTCTGATGCCTACCCTTACATCATGCCAAATTTCAGGAAGGTATCACCAAGTGCACAATTCTAGCGAATTCCTCCCCCGCTATCCCCATTAGAATGATTTTGATAGAATATCTCACCTAACTGGTTAATCGAATAATCGTGATTATTATATGTGGTTAACCGTTTATGAAAGTTTCTAAACCGTTTCAATCTTACATTACACGCCATTAACCAATTACCACTAATAATCGAATAAATTACATGAGACCAATATCTTAATATCTATCATTTATTTTATTACAAGTCGGTTCGAGAAATGTTCATTTTTTCATGTTCTTTAGCTTTTCCTTCATGATCTTCATTTCGAGTTTTTTCGCAATATTACACAGTCGCAGATTTTCTACCTCTAGTGCAATTTTCTTATGTTTGAATTTGATAAAATCGTCTTGAAAAAGAGCATTCACACCACTATGACGTTTTTTCTTTCATCGAAGCTGCATTTCTGCAGGTTGAACTGTGGTCCCCGTAGCCTGCGATGTACTGGGTGTAACTTCACTGTTGTCGCGTTGGGGTGAAGAATCAACTGCAGCTGGTGAAGCTGGGATCGAAACACTTGCTGCGTCAGCGGTAGCACTAGACTCAATGTTACTAACATGCGCGGAGCCAAAACTCAAAGGCGTGTCCCTCACATCAGGGGGTTTCAGCACCGCTGAATCTCTGCCGATAACATCCAAAATGAGATTGTCTAAATCGGTCAGTTTCGTTTCATTCCAACCACCTGCACCGGTTTTCTTGCTTTCCGAATACCGTTTCATCGTTGCTCGGTGGAGATTTGGCCAAACGGTATCTCGCAACGTCTTGAAGTCTTCCTCTTTTGCACCGACAGCCTGAACTTGTACAAAATGTACTTCCATGCCTGCACCTTAGCTACTTTCGTAATCTGATTCGAAAACTTCGCAAAAATAACATCTTTTTGTCTCTCACTGCTTCTACAAAGACCTCTTCTGCACCCTGTCCAACATGGTAATTTGACGAACTACTTACAAGGTATGTTGGAAAAGACGGCCAAGTGGCAAACAATTTTTTCTTTAAGCAATAAAAACACGAGCCCTACAAACTATTGATGATTGAACACACACTCCTATTTTACTTGTGACAGTGCGTGCGATTACAACAAACCCGATGAAGCGAAACTATGAATCTCTTGTAAACAGATCCTACTCTTGTTATTACAAGACTCTGTAAGCCATACTGTTGTAGAAAACTGCTGTACTATGAAACAGTTATTTATTTATTTATTTAGTTATTTATGTTTAAGGTCACATATTTATGCACAATGGCTAATCATGACCGTGACAGTTTTACGGGTGGAGGAAGCCGGAGTACCCGGAGAGAACCACCGAGCAACGACGAGCAGCTGCCAGCTCCCCAACATCGTAACTCCGCACTGCAGCACAGGCAGGGTTAGATTGGTTGAAGACATGCGTGCCATCGACGTGATGTACGCCTTAGTACACGGCGCCATCGTGCCCCCACGACTATGAAACAGACCGTGACAATAAACACAAGCCTGTGATAGCTGCCGACTATACTACTGTAGACGGATACGGCTGTAATGATGATAATGGTTTAGGCCCCTGGTCCCCATCATATATATAGCTTTAGAACTCACCTCACCGATTGTACAACTTCCTTCTTGGTTTGGTGATTATGGATCGGCCTCCCTCACTGTACCTGATAACCCCTCCCTCCCTCCATTGGCATTGACACACGTAAAGTACGTTAAAAACACATAGTGCAAAGTTCCTCGGTTACAATTTTTTACAAGTTAATTATGTAAGACTAGTGCACCTTTGCCTTCCTAATCGTAGAAAAAGGGAGGCAGGCAGCTATACCCACTCCCGCTTCTGCGCTCAAGACTGTTTTGAATTCCACTTTCTGTGTATCTACACCGGTACAACAATTAGTTGGGAGCATTAGACAAAAGAATTAATAGCTAGTGATTGGGGAAGATAAACACACAGACGGCTACACGTGCATATTGTAGATTCTGCCGTATACCCCATGGGTCGGGCCATGATGAAACCGCTGATCAGAATGGTTTTCCTCTTACATGTATGATATTGCCATATTCTGGCTACACGATTCAACTCATGTCAATTTTCTTTGCAATTGCGTGTTCAAGTGAAACAAGAAGGGAAGTTGGACACAAGATTGAAGAAATGGTGCTTTCCTGCTCCTTCTATGGTTTTGAATGCGTCATTGGGTAAGTTTTTTCAAATAATCTTTCTTTCACCATTTAATGTTGTTCAAACACTGTATGTTGAAAATAGTAGTAGTGCGTGTGATTTTCGCACCATATTTGATGGACTTTTGTGAGAGTTCTTAACTGATTTTCTCCGATGCTAATTTCCTCTATGAATTTTCGTATGACACATTTGTATTGGAGTTTTGTGGTATCCATGCACACCTTTATAATGTGCGCATTGTCATTCATGTAGGAAATATTTTATATTTTTAGAGATAAAATCCTATTCTATTCCTCCTCTGAACCAGGTATGTCGATCCTAACAGGTTCTAAGTCAGCTCGTCAAAACGCCATCTGTTTCACATTGGGATCAGCCAAATCATTCTTTTTATACTCACTTCCAATGTCGCTGAAATTGTCTGACATTCGAACAAGAGGTTCATGGTCTGGTGCACACGGTTCTAAAAATGATTTAAAGTTAGCAGTATCCTAGAAACTTAATTAACTGACAACATCATCGACCAGCATTAATATTAGACGGGTTTCCAATAATGTTTACGATCACGCATCATGTTGATCCATGGGCCATTTTATTTTAGAGCTTATAATGCACACCAAATGTGAGTAACACAGATGAATTCAAAGAGGTGTGAGAAAATTTAACAAACAAAAATGTTTCGAGAGAATATTGTTTTTAAATTAAGTCATATTTATGAACGATTTGGTTGGGAAACGATTGTGGTATAAAGCCAAGACACGAAGTCAACACACTGAAACGCTTAATA
This sequence comes from Pictodentalium vernedei, assembly GCA_031216915.1. Lineage (NCBI taxonomy): Eukaryota > Metazoa > Mollusca > Scaphopoda > Dentaliida > Dentaliidae > Pictodentalium > Pictodentalium vernedei. The sequence continues at coordinate 455,587,140 of CM062291.1, forward strand.
AAGCCCCGATGACAGACACGTGCGGACTTCGGATGTCTTGCCTTTTCGTTTACATTGATCAAGGCTGAAGGAATCTCTGACGTTTTCTGCAGTTCACATACCTCGTTGATATTTTCTCTCTATATAGTAGTAATTATTCTAGATCTTAAATGCGATCATGCGAGCAGGGGTGGCGCCAGGGTTTTCCCGACGGGGGGGGGGGGGGACCTCTCCGACAGGGGGGGGGGGGGGGGCTGTATACCGGTTCCCGACATTGACAACCAAAAAAAAAGGGTTACACAAGGGAATTCTCGGATGCGGGACTCAAACGCCTGAGCAGGTGTAGCAATTAATGACAAGATACACAGGATTAATAAGAAATAATACTATTTAGGGACAGGACATTCCTGTCACGGGAATGGCCCTAAATATTATTATTTCTGATTGTTTGAGGGTTTGTGAACTTTTTAGGGGCATTTTGTGTATTTTCAGTGTTTACAACACCTGTTTCAAGAGTTCATGTGAGTTAATTTCAGTTAAATCAAATCGGTAACAAAATGATTGTTTAATTGTTGTAACATTCTGAGGTAGATCATAAAGTTGATGAAATTAATTAAACTTCCTCATGGTGTGCGCACTGCGCAACTCGCACGTTTTGCGATGTAATGTCAATCTCGAGTCCTCAACAGGATAATCTGATGATATACTGGACAAAATAAATTAGGGATCATGGGGTTTTGGGTTTGATAGTAGTATAAGATGCTATTTTCGACCCCCATTACCAGGACATTGGGGCCCCGTGGCCCTGGTGATGGGTCGAAAAGTGCATCATATACTGCCAAATACTCCATGACCCCTCATTTATTTTGTCCAATATATAAACAGACAGTGTCACAGCTTACAAAGATATTCTGCATTTTGGAAACTTGAACTTGAATGTGTTTACTGCCGCGTTCAGATCAATGTTGCAACTTCGTGATCGATGAATACCCAACATCATGAGGCTGTCGAGTCGCTCATCACTCATGCTTGTTCGAAGGTCATTTTTTATAATTTTCATTGAACTGAATCTTCTCTCACATTCAGCTGAGGAAACAGGCAATGTGCAGGCTATGGTTACCAGTCGATCCAACTCAAAGAACGCATCTTTCAGTTTCGAGAGATGCTTTTTCAATTGCAACAGTGTGTTTGGGGGAAGCCTTAGTCGTTGAGTCCGATTTTTTCATCTGAGACAACTCTCGCTCGCACATACATTTGTAGGTTCCAATCTCGCTGCGCAGAGCTTTCAGACCAGAACTGAACAGGTCTCCAAACTGCGCAATGGAATCAGGGTCGAGAAAGATCTCTGAATGGGGGTGACAGCGACTACGACTTGCTCTTTGTGGGCTTTATCTTTCGACTCGTGAGCAAGTACGGCGAAATACTGCGCATCCAGAAACTCAGATTTTATTTCTGATAAGACCGTGTCTTTCATGATGACGAGCAATGCACTCTGAATACTGTGATGTGTGTATTTGGAGCTATTTGGGCCAGAACGAATCTTCTCAGCGATAATGGGATCATGTTTTGCAACGAGGGCGAGAATTGCTAGGAAATTCCCACAAGAGGGTCTGTAATCTAGGATTTCAGTGTATATATCACTTACACGAAATTCACTTCCAGTTTCCCTCTGAGAAATTTTTCGCTGAGCTGTGAGCAATAGAATTTCACAAAGAGTTCGTAAATAATGTCAGTTCTGCTGAACGAGTTGTGAATGAGCGGAATCTTGCATTTCTCGTACTGAATGGAATTTTCCGTTTTTCATGTCCAAATATCGTGAATGGGCTTCGACATTTTTGGCGTGCTGAACACTCAGCTGATGCTGCAACAGTTTATTTGTCTTCTTACCACTAGAGCTGTAGGTTTTTAAATTTCTTGTTCGGTTTCGGTTTTGGTTTTTCAGGTGGAATAAAACCTCGGTTCGGTTTGGTTTTCGGTTTGTTCATGAGGCCAAGTAAAATTCAATAAAACTCATTCTTATGTCCGGAGTTATAACTGAATGGTAGTGAAATTGAGTGAAACTCAATGAATGCCCGAAATAAGCTATAATACATGAAGAATCAGGAACTCCAATATAATAATTACCTAAATATACAGAACTGTTATTGTGCTTGGCCATTTTTCGAGGACTGACACCTGCACGCAACTTGAGGAAAGCTGCAAACACAACTAAACTGAAATGTCGGAAATTCACAGAATGTAGCCTTCCCAGAGTAGTGAGAGTACCCAGACACTGCCATTGGCAGTGTCTGGGTACTCTCACTACTCTGGGATGGCTACATTCTGTGAATGTCTGCAGCAAGAGAGTATTTAAAAAAAAACGAAAAACCTTAGATTACGGGATGTCGACGGTTTCGGTTTCGGTTTTTTAAAAAAACTAAAAACCTCGGTTCGGTTTCGGTTAACCTACAGCTCTACTTACCACCATAACATTTCTTCCAATGAGATAGACCCTGGCTTATAAAAGTTATGGAGGGGGTGGATTCAACATCTACACTATCCTCATAATGGCGACAGTAGAAGCAATAAATGGCGTCTTCAATGGGAGAATATTCCAACCACTGGAATTTATCGTACAGAATTGTAGAGAAAGCCCGATGTTGCTTTCCTATAACATGTGTAGGAAACTTAATATTTCGTGGCTGGTATGGCTTGTCGTCTCTAGATTTGGAGATGTCGTTGGGACCCGGAAGTGCCCTTCGATTGCTTTGAATCATTCCGGGGTGGCTTGTGTCCGAAACAGCAAGTCCAGCTGGATCATTATCAATATCATATTCGAGATCAGAGTCAGACTCGGAAGTTGAGGTGTTAGAGTCATCCGACAAACCTGAGACGTCAACGTTTTCGGACGATAGCTCACAAGGTTGAGGTTCATGTCTCTCTTTAACCGACACATTTTCACAAGAGGGCAATGTAGCACGAGCACTATCAGTATCAGCACTTGTAGAAGTGACCTCAGCAGGTCTACTTTCACTTTCAGTCTCAGTTTTGCGTTTTTGTCGCTTTTGAAGGATCAAAAAACTGTGCTAACTTGGTTTGCTGTCCGCTAGCGCCACTTCCATCTGTTAGAATCATCGTGGGGGCAACTCTACCTGCTTCGTGGAGTTCTTTATGCTTTGATTTCGTGTGCCTAACTGCATAGTCATTTTGAAATACATCGCTACATCACGGAACATTATAGTGGGACGCCATACTTTTGTTTTGAGATTTCCTGGGATTTCACTTTCAGTTTCAGATTCTGAGACTCTAAAAAACTGAAAGTAAAAGTCGAGGAAATCCCAAAACACCTTTTGGAATTTCCTTGGATTTTTTCGCTTTCAGTTTAAGCTTCTGAGAATTCGACTTCTACCATGATGGTTATAAATAACGGCAATCCCAGGCGTTGGGGTTAGGTGTGAAACGCCAGTTTGAAAACAATTTGCTACTGTGATGCCTCACAGACAGGGACCTCATACATCGTTTTTGATCGACATAAGCCGAAACATTCGGGTTAACAGTATTCTCGGGGGGGTGGGGGGGGGGGGGGGGTGGACCCCCTCCGACGGGCTTGCTGGACCCCTCCGACGGGGTGGGGGGCACAAGCCCCCCCCCCCCGACCCCTCTGTCACCCCCCCCCCCTTCCTGGCGCCACTACTGCATGCGAGTGATTCAGATAAAAACAGTTCCCTCGTTCTACTGAAGTAAACAATTGTATTTCATCTGTGTACCGATGTATCGTTGAGGAGCAAGAGTTTTAGCCAACTTGGTGAATAATACCACATGTACTGCACAGCGACAAACCCTCGAGATTGTTGCATCCCTTTCTTTATACGCGTTTTTCCAAACAAAGGCATATTTAAAGAGGCATATCTTAAAGTGTATCTGCAAATCAGTGACAAACTGCTAAATATTTTCTTGTCAATGATTTTTCGACGGGCCAATCATGAGACGAAGATGTGAATGCCCTTATGAACGTCTGTAAATAGACGTTCTGTATGACCACTATAACCGCCCATTTCTATGAACGTCTACCCAGAGGCGGCGAGGCCGGGGGCACAGGTTACACGTGTCCCATCCCCACTCTCTTTTCACCAATTATAGGTACCCGAACGGCATTTTCCAATATAACGTACACAATGATCAAAACACATCACCTATACATTTGTGACCACACTAATTTTCATGATTTTATTGAATAAAAAATAGAAAGTTCCAAATGGAACGTAATATTTCAAAGCACGGTTTCAAAGTTATGATTAGCCCTTTGAACCCCAGATGCCGCTTTTTGGCCCATGAACATGATACCTTATACATTCGTTAAGTATGATAGCTGGTAAGTGATTTTGTGGGGAAAACCAATCAATATACTGAAAATATTAATTGGTCTACCCACATATAATAAATAAGGCCTCTTCCAATTGCTACTATTGTAATGATATGGAAGATACCATCAGGGTCCTTAAGGGTTAAGTAAACACAAAACACAATAAATACCCTGAGGTTAGTGTCTTAAATATGGTGGGTTGAAGGGTGGGGGGTAGCGTAAATTTATATGTTTTGCATGGATACACCGTACCACCGCCATTACCACCCCCACCCCACCCCCCCCCTCGAAGAAAAAATGTTTTCCATCTTACACCCTTAGGGTACCCAGAAATGTGTGACCCCCACTCTTTTGCAGCTACCGCTGCCTCTGCTTCCACCACGCTTATAGCCTCGGGGGATTACTACTGACTTGTAGTACTACCACAGACGTGCTAAATCTCAGATTGCTCGCACCACTCGAATCTTATCGCGCAATGAGGTTTTCGAGCAATTGCGCGAACGAGTAACTCCGCATAGGATTACTGTTCTCATCCGGGTATTAGAGAATACCTATGATATGGTGATTTTGTACTGGATGATATCTTTTGGAGAATATCTTTTGGAGGATTCCTTTAAAAAGGATACCTTCAGGGGGATATCTTTTGGAGAATGCCTTTTATTGGATGGTTATGGGTCCTAGAACCTGTTCAGTTCATGGATTCCAGACCACACCATAGCCTCCATAACTGACCTATCCAAAGTAATCACTATCTGCCCGTCCTTCTACCACGCTTACAGTCCTGTACGATTACTATTGAGTTGTAGCACTACCGCAAGCTTGCTAACTATCTCAGATCGCTCGAACGACTCGAATCTTATCGAGTATATAAGCCATCGAGTGATTTCTATTACGACACTTATCTTCACCTGGATACCGAAGGATACCTATGACATGTTAATGTAGTTCTGGAGCATATCGTTTGGAAGATACTTATCGGAGGATACCTTTTATTCGTCAGTTATGGCTCCTTGTGTCTGTTCAGTTCCTTGTATCTAGACCGCCCCATGGCCTTCACACTTTCAAGACCACTACTGTTGACTTATCCATTGTCCTCACCATCTGTCCTATGGTCAGCTACCACGGTACACCAAATGCTCTTGTTTGCTCCCCATACGAGCCTAGTACGATTACTACTAACATGTAGCTTTACAACAGGCTAGCTAATTGTAAAAGATTGTTGCAACGACTCGAATATTTTTCAGCAAATAAGCTATCGGGCAATTGCTCGAATGGGTGACTCCTCCTACGACTCTTATCCCCATCTATGTATTGAGGGCTACCTATGGCATGGCGGATCCCTTTGAAGGATACCTAATCGAGGATTTCTTTTAGAAGGTATCTTTTGGGGGATATCCTTTGGAAGATACCTTTTGGTGGAGTGTTATATATTGCTATGGCTCCTGTACAGTTTCTAGTTTAAAACCACCCATAGCCTACATGGGCTTAATACCAAATCTGCTGACTTATCCATAGTTCCCTCATCTGTCCTATGATCAGCTGACACTATATTTTCCCAATACTATAAAATACCACCACTGCAGCCCAGCAGCATTCCTACTGACTTGAAGCATTACTGCAGGCTTGCTAGTTATCTCTGACCTGATCAGGACCTTGGCTTAGAGTGCCCATGAAACCACCCATACTTTACTACGATAACTAAACATATATCACACAACCAGATGACATAGAATTTTGAACTACCCATATGGCAGTATATCGCCCTATGTGTACACACCAACTTACATACCATATCATATTATTTTTGCAGTATGTATACTACTTGACGGAATTGGCGGCAAAGAACCGATGTTCTGTACAGGAAAAGGTGTCTCCGGCAAAAAACCCGTTTCTGTGGAAATTTAACCTAGGGGCTCAGGCAAACATCCAAGTAACGAGGGTCCATTCTTATGTGCGATACTGTTGTCGTCTGTAAAAATGTATTTGCATAGATTTATTGGTGGCAGATTACTTCGAAAACGTTACATGGAACACTTTCCAAATTACTAACATAATATCCGAAAATCACGATTTCGAACGGGATTATCAGGGGATGCGGGTGAGGGGGCTATTGCATTATTATTATTTTCTGTCATTTTATCCTGCTCTTTCACATGTTTGCCATTTTGTTCAACATCATTTTTCATTTTGTAGCTGCTTTATTCGTCGGTGCTATTTGTTTTCAATGGCATTTATGCGATTCGTAAATATATACAGCTGGACCATGACCACAGTGGGGGTATGGATGGGGTAGGGTGTGGGGGATGGAGAGTGTACATTTTATTACTCGTTATTTTTGAGGCGGAATCTTTTAGCAAGAGGTAAATCTGCTTACAAATAGCTGCGTTTTCTTGAATCCTCTTCTATTTTACGGTATCTGCATATCTCCTATGGTTTCTTTGATTATTTATTTTAATTCTGAGAGGAAACAAATGTTCAAATATTTCAGCACATATTTTAAAAACAAATATTAAAACTTGCGCGAAAATAGGAGAACTTTTAGAATAAAATTTGCAAATGGCCTGTTGCGGGTTGTTTTAATTACCCGTTTTCTAGTACCGGTAGTTAAAAAAAAAACTTTCTACAGTTGAGTCACCTAAAATGCGAGGAAAGACTCCAACATTCTCCGAACAATCACCGTTTTTCAAAAACTTGTGCCATTAAAAATCTGTACACACACTCGCACACCTTCCCATGTTACAGATGCAGAGATTTCCAAATGTGTATGTGTATGTCTACTGCAGCTGTACGTACAATACGACCGCCGTGAACTGCACACTTTTACGGATGGGCAATATTTCCACGGACGCACTAATATTCGATTCCAAACATTCATTTTAGGAATAATAATCAAAAATGTAATTAATGAAGCACCGGGTACATTTTACTGGTGTCCATTTTTATTAAAAAACTGTATAGCTACACTCATATCCTCCGCATATTTTGTGTACTTTTACTCGCAAATTTTGAAAACAGTCTCTGTGCAGTCAACTCCAACTGTTTAAAGTTAGAAATTTGCATTCTGTCTCAATCTGTGCTCTCGGTCGAGTTTTGTATTCATGATTAATAATTTATACACGCATGGACGGATAAAATCGGCGTACAAATCCAAGAGATAGAAGGAAACAAAACGCAAAACACTTCTCACTGAAGTAACACATGTGCATCGATCGAAAGAGATTATCGTTTTGCGGCACACGCGTCTGTCTTCAGACCACACAGTAGCAGCATGTCACCTTGTGAAGTTGGGATAGGGTAAAATAGTGGCGTGAGACTGAAAATATTCTTAACTCAAGAAAATTTGTGACGGCATCCAACTTTTAGTGTGCAACAAATCAATCATACTCATGTGAAAGCTTCAAATAGTGTCATATTTTACCACTGTAGTCCTCAGATACCGGAAAGGTGGGAAAGGTGTACTAGGAGCTACCTTGCGCGGGCCAACTGGACAGAGAGTACGTGTGACCAGCCAATGATTTTGATAAGTATCCGAATATCTAGGTAGGAAGCAATGGAATCATCAGATCTAATAATGTTGGGTGTTATGGAAGATAATGGAGAATTGCTCATGTTGTCAGCACTTGGTGAAAGTCAAACCAATTTTAAATTTCGATAACATCTCAAGAGTTGTCGCGTTTTAGAAATGAGGAAACACCAGCTTCTAATGCTATTAATTTGTTTTACATTTTGTACATGTATAGTACAGTCGCCGTGAGCTTTGGACAAAAAAAAAACGTTGACTGATCGAAACAGTTTCGAGTTTTTTATACTTTAGATCACTCAATTGCAAAATATATTTTTAACTAACGGTACGAGAAATGGGGTAATGGACCAGCTCAAACCGAGTCAGTTGAAGGTTTTGTATTAGAAAAGTTCACTCCTATTTTCGTGCAGTTTTAATTTGTTTTTTTGTTTGTTTAAATATACCCTGGACAATTTGAATATCTTTTTCCCTCTGGATTAAAAAAAAAAGATAAAGAAAGAAACGAAAGGTGACATGTTGTGCCCGTAATATAGGAGCTTCTTCACGGAAACGCAGTAATGCCTTAGTACATTTTTCCTCTTATCAAAAGTCACCGCCTCAAAATAGACAGTTAAAACTAGAAGTCCTGTCATGAACTGTGCGCTTATCTAGGCTTAATTTCGCGTTGGAATCGCGCGCAATTGCCATGTCGAGTGGCATCCAAAGCACGGCAGGTTCTCCCGGTTGCTCATTGCAAACATAGGCAATGTTTCTGCCAATGGACCTCGGGGTTACCCGTTGGTCCATTGGCTGAAGAATTGCTTGTGTACAATGTACAGCATTTGATAGCTTTACTATGGTCATAACGCGTAGATTAACGCGCAGATCGACGTGCCATTTGTGCACATATCGTGAAGGACTTCTAGCTTTAACTGTAGCGGGTAACAAAATGTGTGCACTTCTCTTCACCTACTATGATGAATATATCTCAATTATCTCATGATTTTTATGCAATGTGTACACTTTTTATATTGTAGAGACAACTTTAGGGAAAGGCAGTCATCTGTGTATGGAAACTGTTACAGCTTTAATCCATTTTTCGAGGTGGAAAACACAGGCCCAAATGAAGGTAAACAAACGTTTGTCTCATATTGCCATTTAAACACCTGATTGAAAGGCAAATTGAGATATACTGATAATTCGTCACCCTTCGTACGTAATTTATTGTCGTTCTTCGTTTGTCATCCATTGCAAAGGTAGTGTTTTAACCCTTTACCTAACATGGAAATGCAGACGACACTTGTAAAAAAATTCTTGAATAACTAATTATTTTCATTTTTTGTCTCAAAAACATAGGTTATGACCCCTCATTGGAACGAGCTCGACGAGCTCGTTCCAATGAGGGGTCATAACCTATGTTTTTTGGACAACAAAATAATGAATATTAATTGGCGATTTTTGAGAATAGCGCTGGCCATTTTTGGTTGTTACGGTGGGTAAAGGGTTAATCTTTCAACAAGCCACTTGCCAGGTTCCTTAAACGTGTGAGTAATGGTTGAAGTGGGGCACTGGGCATTTCGATCTTATTAAAACGAATGTGATGCCACAGGCAATGTTTAGGTGAGAAACATCTAGTTCTTCTCATAAAAAAGATGGACATGATGTTTGGCATTTCTCATCATATTGAGATAAGGAATGAATTTTGTTCAAACTATGTTCGTGAATCAATATTGGCCATTGCAAGTTCTGTTTTTGGCTGCGTCCAAATTTTATATTTTTCGAACCCCTCTTTTGCGATATGAAGAAAACTTGAGATACGTTATAAACGGGCGACAATTTTTGATCTATTCAGCACTTTGGCATTGTCATCAAAGGACGCCCACATATACTAAACGGTACACTCTTTCAAACCTAATATAACATGTTCCCCAACTACATAGTTCAAGAAATTGCAGTATGGCATGAAGCATCCTAAAATGGAATAAAGCCAAACCAGTGAAAAGGTTCCCCATGTTAACATTGCAAATGAAGTGGAAATCGATTGAAAAACTTGTTCTCGTAAACCACTCGTCTAATTACTTCTAGCCTTTACATATAAGATATCTGCAGGGACACTTTACAGGTTAGCTTACATCTATCCTAGGGAAACATATTTAGGTGCACCATTGGGCCCTTATATGTTAACACTGAAGATTGAAAATAAACATTTTCTCCCAAACAGCTACTCCTCCAGAATTCTTCCATATGATATAGCTAACATCTGTTTAACCCTTTGAACGCGATCGGCCGCTTTTCCTGCCAGAAACATGATACGCCATTACACCATTACGCCATAACGTCATTAAGTAGCACTGCTGTTCAATAAAAGTGTAGGTTACCCAGAGACTGCACGCTGAAAATATTGATTGGTCTACCCCCAATAATGAATGTGGAATCTTGTAGTTAATACCATTGAAATGACATGGACGATGCCACTACAGTTAAAGGGTTAACCCATACAACCCGCTGGACATAATTGTTTGTGTGAAGAAAACACTGGAAGTGTTCGAGCAATGATATATGGAGCACAAAAATCTGAAGCGAGGCTCAGTAATAATTTAACCCTTTACCTAACGTGAAAAGCAGACGACACATGCAAAAATAATTCTTGAATAACTAATTTTTTTCATTTTTTGTCTCAAAAACATAGGTTATGACCCCTCGTTGGAACGAGCTCGACGAGCTCGTTCCAACGAGGGGTCATAACCTATGTTTTTGAGACAAAAAATGAAAAAAATAGTGAAAATTAATTGGCGATTTTTGAGAATAGCGCTGGCCGGTTTTTGCCGTTACGTTGGGTAAAGGGTTAACACAATTCTCTCGAGAGCTGTTGGATTAAATAATCACCGAATCTCCCATCAACCCTGAATTATTTCTCTCGTTTCTCCGTGGACGGTATTGATTGAAATGATACCCTCCTGGTGCCAGCGCTGAAGGGGTTAACACTGTGGGTAATGGATGAAAGATTACAAAACGTATGTTCCCACAGTACTATTCCAAGTGTTTTAATGCTTGATATGCAACATATTTTCTGAGGACCATTTACATTGTACTAACTAAGCCCCTGGGAGCATATTTTCGGGTGAAGCCCACAAATTTCAATATCAAGTGTACATATGTAGTGGAGAAAATACTAACAGTACTTTTTTCTCTCAAACCACTCCCTCAGATACGTCCATGTTCGTTATGTAACAATGCGATTGGACTCAGTCCGGAAAAGTATATCACGCACGCTATGTTGATCATTGTTCAGTACACTGGCCGCAGATCGAACGAGCATTGCTTCGGTCCCGATGCCATTCTGTTTAGCCTTTGGGTAAGACACCTCATTCCGGGTGCCAACTGTCCAATTGGTACCACGACTCCGAGCGCGTTAAGACAATAATATGTTGATGTGACATGCGCTTTTAACCAATACTACCCTATCCCGTGGCATCTTTGTTCAATTTTATTTCATCCCATCGTAAGAGTGGCTGGTGCGATTTGACCATAGTTGTTGCGAAGTGTGGTTAAACCTTCAGTGAAGTAACAAACATCATACGTGATTCTGAATAAACGAGAGATAGGACTTTCAAACTTTTTGAAAAATATGAGACAAAACTAAACGGACAAAATTTGATGTACAGTACTATGGTCACAAAAGCAGTCTGTATGGCGATACGATCCTGATCCGATCCGATCGAGACACATTTTCGCCAGTGGGTCGAAATCAAGACAGCATCAATAAAAATCAAATGAAATAATCATTTCTGATTTAATGGTATTGTATTCCCATTTCGTCAGGTGGGATTCTATAGTGCTACTTGACGGTGGCCCAGTGGTTACGCTATTGCACTTCTAACTGAAAGGTGCACGGGCCGATCCCTACCAGGAGAAACTGCGTTGTAACCTTGGACAAGGCATTTTATCCTCATTGCCCAAGTGAGAACACGGTGGTGTATTGTGCTAAGGCATACTGCAGGTCGGTGGTACACTTGTCTTCAATCAATGTTAAGCCTGCTTGTGTGGAGTTAGTACTTTTGGGAGTCTGACAATTGCTTGCCGTTGCTGGATGGTTCTGTGTTTCTTATCAGGTACACCACCCGTAAAACAGTCCGAAACGAGGTGACCCTGACTGCCGAAAGTGCCTTTAAACCCCACTAAATAAATAGTGGTGTTGAGTGACCGGCGGATATGAAATTTTCCGGGTACTCCACCCGTAAAACTTTCCGACACGAGGTGACCCTGACTGTCGAATGTGTCGTTAAACCCCAATAAATAAATAGTGGTGTTGCGTGATAAGCGGATATGGAATTTCGACCTGATCGCGACTGTGTCGCGATCTGGTCAAAATTCCATTTCCGCTTATTACGAATTATCACCCAAATTTCTGCCCGCTTTTGCAATCACAGTACTGTAAGAGCCTCGAACTGGAACATAATAATGAACATTGCCTATGGATATAAGAATTGATTAACCAAACAATTCTAAGACGCGTCTTGGTTTTGTGCTTGTTGGAAACACAACCACAGTTAGAAACTATATACATGATTTATTGGGATAGTGATAGCCACAATGGATAATACACAGACACGACAGTCTGGAATAAAACGATTTATTGTATAGCAAACTAAATAAGAAACATCGTAGAGCTTCTTTTGAGAAGTCAATGACCTACTTGCTGATGGCATAGCTACAGATTGTAATCGCCTTAATATTATTCTAACACACAAATCATTCTCATTTCGAATTGCAATACTGGTTATGCGTACAGTAGTGGTTATGCGTACAGTACTCTTAGGTTGTTTGATACTGAGCCCGAGAAAGGACGTTTAGCTCATTTTCTCCCCCCCCCCCCCCCCCCCCCCACTGCATGTGTAACATACGTGTGTCCTGGGTGAGATAGCAGGGAGAGACAGATGTCTCACACCCCACCCACGTGACGTTATACATTTATAACGTTGTTAAGACGTTATGCATATCGTATCAGTTTCTTGCTACCAACTAATTCATATTGACGTCATCGGAATGCAGTGTGATCAAAGTTCTATGCTCTAAAACTTTTCAACCCTCAAGCTGCCACCGTTCCTAATCGATTTCGTGGTATATACCTTTGGTATATACATAACTTGTGCACGCTCTTTCCGGTGGTGTCATCAGTTTCTCAAAACAACGAATACCAAATGAGTTGATTGAATCAGTACGTGACTCCCGATTACCTCTCGCTAACGTAATCTCTGCATGCTGGGGGAAGAAAAATAATCCTCGATGAGTCTGAAGGTGGGAATGGGGACATTTCGGGGCAAGATATTTCAACCAGACCCTCGGCAAGCCCCGGGTCTGGTTCAAATATCTTGCCCCTCGGGTAAGATATCCCAATCCCACCTCCAGACTCACCGGGGATCATAATAATCTTGGATTATCGACGCTTATCTTCATTCCTTTGTGCTGTTTGTTTTGATTTGTCGTAACACGTCAGTTTCGTACTTTGTTTTTTTCCAGGTTTGACAATAATTCTTGCAATTCAGCATGAAGAATACATTCCCACAATAACTAATGGATATGGAATACGTGTTGTAATACACGCTCCTTATACCAAGGGCTATGTTACTGAAGAAGGATTTGTTGTATCCGCTAATGCTGAAACAAATGTGGCAATCAAACTTGTGAGTATTAACATTAAGCACTGAAAGTATCAGTGGTAAATACTGCCATTGATTCCATGGCTATAAAAATTGGCTAATTGTTGTGGTGGCGGCGGAAGTGGGTAAGTTCCCTCATGGAGCCTTTACCGTATTTTAAAATCATTTCGATGTTTGTGAGACTTGCTGAAGTTTTTGTAATTTCACGCCTGACCGTGTGACCACTCGCAAAGGAAACATATACCAAACTGGTCAAAACACATGGTGTTGTCACTAACAATTTCAACAGATTGTTTTTCTATGCAAGACTTTTTGGGATACACTGAGATTCGTCACTCTCAGAGACCTACCATTACCGTTCAGTAATTTAATATTGCATATGAGTCCCCAAAAATGACTATTGAACTATAAGCATATTTTTTTTCTCTATCCTTAAGCCTGAAATTGCACTCCCCAACTGAGAAACACCACAATAATTACCAGGAGGAGCGAGGAGAAGGAGTGAGGGGGAGGGGGAGGAGTGAAGAGCAGTGGAGGAGTGGGGAGGAGGATGTGTGATGATAAGGAGGGGTAGAGGAGGTGGACAATTTAGGGGGAGGAGTGAGGACGTTGAGGAGGAGTAAGGAAGAGGGGTGAGGCGGAAGAGGAGGGGAGAAGTGGAGGAGGATAAGGCTCTCCTTCGTGACATAAACGATGTTACGGGACGTATCCAGTAAAAAAGGCAGCACCCTGCTTGAGTACTCTGTACAGAAAACTCACCATAAACCTTCGAGATGTACTAATATCAGGTCCCATGGAAGGCCCAGGAGCATGTTCCAGAGGGAGGAATCCTACCTGGTACAGTATTCCGTTATTAGAGGGGCACCCGATGAGGCCAGGAACACACCCCTGCAGTAGAGAAGCCACATATGAGATATCACACTATCAAGACCCCTGGAAAACCCGGGAGCACACCCACAGACGAGAGTTCCTCCCCCAATATACAAATATAATATATATATATAAGCCATAGAGATGTACTAATATCAGCGCACGATAAGATCCCATGGAAGACCCAGGTGCACCTTCCACAGGGAAGAATAAATCCTACATGAGACACTGTCACGTTATTCGTGGTGGGAGGACATGATGAGCCCAGGAACATGCTCCCTACAGGAGGTAAACCCTATATGAGATATCACGCTATTAGGGTCAAAAGCATGCCCATTGACTGGAGCACCTGCCCTAATCCCAGATCTTAATATAAAATAACATGACGTATGGGTTGCATCTTTATATTTTCCTGTTTGCATTGATATGTCAATCTTTGTCTATCGAGAGAGCTAACCATGGATGCAAATTTTGAAAATGTACACAACTCGAATAAGCTTGGGCGGAGTTAATTTCAATACATGCAGTCTAACTTCAATAATGCGTATTAAAATGTATTGTTTTGTCTAAAAATCAGTTTGGTGTAATATGTAATTGTTGAGTACTAATGAGGTTCAGATGATATGTGAAAATTCTTTAATAATTGGTTAAAATCTCTTTCACTCACATAATCAAGTTCAAATCTGCACATGTCCAGACATATGTGACAAATGTCATTACACTCGATAATATTTGTGTTGGTGTATTTATGTTTATGCGGTTCTACTTTATAATTATATCATATATTTACAAAAAATCAATTAGGTTTCTCAGTATGTTAATCCTGGTTAAACACCACAGGCTGAGCATAAGCATATATAGAGGATATGGGATGAGTGTTTTTCTCATATAATATTTATGAAACGAGTCTAAGAATTTTCCGTTTTGGCGAGCCTCTGGCGAGCCCAAACGGAAAATTCGGACGAGTTTCATAAATATTATATGAGAAAAACACTCATGTCATATTCTATTTATCAAATGACACACACACGCACAAATTAGCCACTTAGTATGACTTTTTAACCCATCACCTATCTTGAGTTGCTGACGGCACTTGGAAAAAACATCCTCGAATAACTAAATAATTTCATTGTTTGCTTCCAAAAGATAGGTTATGACCCCTCATTGGAACGAGCTCGTTCCAATGAGGGGTCATAATCTATCTTTTGGAAGCAAAAAGCGAAAATATAAAAAGAAAATTAATGGCGTTTTTCTTGTAGGTAAAAGATTAATACAATATAACTCACCCAAAATAGGAAATATAACGTAAATTCTCCCTACTGAAATTATGCAAATGTGACCCAGTTGTATTTTGTCCAATGAAAGCTCCCAACTCTAGTTATGCAAATTATGCAAATGTGGCCCAGTTGTATTTTGTTCAGCCAATCAAATTGTCTAGTTTTGATATTAACCTATGAAATTGACGGAAGGCTTTATTTATCACTGATTAATATGAAAACAAAATATCAAATGTTTTAAAGTGAACAAAACGGATGAGGTATATGATAAATATACATATTTATCTGATAACCACAGAGTATAACACCCGTTGTATACGGGTGTTGTACATAAATTATAATTATAATTTATGCGAACGACCTTTGAACTCGTTCGATTCCATTTTCATTCATTCATAAACTTCATAATGCAGGTTTGAATTCTTCGTTGATGGAGGAAGTGACATTCTATCGAAATCATATGATATATTCATCAGATAGTTGCATCTAAGCACTTAATTCTACGAACTGCACCTCAGAAGAAATCAGCGACAGTACTTGTCTTTTTCAAATTTCTCGGCGGTTGGTGCCGAAGGAAACTCTCTCGGCGTGGGTTCGAACCCCCGCCATGCCAATGTAATATGAAATATTTTCTATGAGTATAAACATGTAAACTTTATGTTTATTTAATTGAAATAAAGAAATAATGACAAACTACTTCGTTCAAAAATTTAAGTAGTCTTCATAAAGTTTTGAACGAAGCAGTTTGTAATTATTTACATTATAGAAATTCCTAGAGTGTCTTATTGTTGTGGGCGTATTGTAAACAACAAATGTGCTTGTCGTCAACTGGTTCATATATTATTGGGCCGAATATATTACACCATTTGTAACTGATCGTCTACTCGTGGCACGTTCCTTTTCTCTCCCGACACTCTTGGACATTCCCCCATATATCCTGGAGGACGCGCATTTTCCTCTATCTATACCTTAAGGTAATATATCGACCACACCCTTTTCAC
Organism: Pictodentalium vernedei; assembly: GCA_031216915.1. Lineage (NCBI taxonomy): Eukaryota > Metazoa > Mollusca > Scaphopoda > Dentaliida > Dentaliidae > Pictodentalium > Pictodentalium vernedei. Next base: position 455,603,771 of record CM062291.1, read on the forward strand.
TGAAAACTGGGGAGTGGAGGCGGCCTTCTGGTCCCGACTTATCCTTCCTTGAACACTTGCCGACACAGGTGTTATCACCTGGAACAATAAGGCATGGTCGTGGTACAATAGGTAATGCGGGGTGTCAAGCCTCTAAAACCATAGGCTTTATCCTCAAACAATAGTCAGAAAGTGACTCACTCTTCTTGAACACTTGTTGATGCACAATGATATCAAAGCGTCATACAACTCCCACACAATAGGCAAACAATAGGAGGACAATAGGTCTGTGGTAGATAAGTGGCATTACGTGCGTGTTTGTATAGAGTGTATGGAAAATGCCTCTAACAAAGTTCCTTCCTCGAAACAAGATGACGGCTTTTGTACAGAAACTATGGGGAAGAGGCGTTCTATAGTGCTTGTTATTACTACTCACAGGTACGTAAACGGGCGTTATCTGGGTTTTAGCATATCAAAATAGGTATTGATAGTCATACCTATGCTATCAAATCAATCAGTATTAGAGAGTGAATGCACCTCTGGAACACACTTCCTGATCACCTCACTCTGTTCTTTGTTTTTCTATGCACACAACTTTGGGAGTCGAGGAAGATGGCCCTATCAACAAAAATGACGATCTCGCCTATACAACCCGTGCTGCACATATTGACTAACACAAGGTATCTCAACAACCTCCCTGGTGGTAGTTACTCCAGAGGAGATAACTTTACGACTATGACCTTCTCACTAGAGTTCTTGTAATCAAGTTGTTTCTGGTGCATGACATACGTGTTGCGTGTATGGAACTTGGTAAACAATTGCTTATTGGTCACACATGTGTTGCCTGGTATTAACATCTTGTTTTCACTATCTGAGAATTCGCGTTTGGTCTGAAATGTACATGCTTACACTGGCTCTGGAGTTGGCGCTGTGTTCTCGGAGTTGTTATCCGCGGAACTACCACACTACCTAACGCCAGAGTGTGCACCTCGAAAAGCCGAATAATGTGTGTAATATGTGATAGCCACAATTATATGACCTTCGTTTCAGTTTCGAAAAAAAGTTAAATTCAGGTCTTCACAATGTTTCACACATCATTTCAGGCCCAGCAGCACTCAGAGAGTGGGCATAATGATATATATTGAACAATTAAATAGCATTTTATACTTGATAAGTTATATAGCTCCAATGAAACTGGGAGAGCAGCGGAAGAAACGACATCTAGTCGCGTGCCCCTGGCCCGTACCATTAGGTTGTCGTAGTGGCCCAGTTGAGTGGTTTGTTGCCCTGCTAATGGATGGTGTCAGTACATGTGCGCAGCGTGTATTGTACGGGTGACACGTGTCCATTTTGGTTACAGGAAGCCGCCACCTTGGCGTCTATGTTGGTGCATGTTTGCTTATAAGACCGAACGTCTTACAATAGGGTGGGTTTTGTATTTTTCGAATGCGTCCAACTTAAAGAGAGTATATATCATTGCTGGAAGCAACTCGACAACTCCCAAATGCACCAACATGGAATTATCTTTCTTGTGCACAACGGGAGATTGTATTTATTTATTTATTTATTGGGGTGAGAGTGCGGTCGTGTCAGACAGTTTTACAGGTGGATGAAGCCGGAGTATCTGGAAATAACCACAGAGCAAAGGTGAACAACAGCCTGACTCCACAACGTACTAACTCCGCACAAGTGGGGTTAGCATTGGTTGAAGACAGGTGTATTTAGTACACAGCACCATAGTCCATCACATGGGCAGTTGGAATTAAGTGGCTTGCCAAAAGACACAATGCCATAACCCTTGGTGGGGAACGACCAAAAGGCCTATTGGTTTGAAGTGCAAGCCATAGGTTCGGAACCACTACTCTCCTAACGGCGGGGTGGGAGAAGGAGTTGCATAGTTACTTAGAATAAGTCAGAAGGTCAAACGAGCCATACTTTCTTGATTCTGTGTTATTCAGGAAATGTATAAGAGCTATTTTATCTCTGATTTCCAGTGAAGTAGATTATGTGGAATTGAAAAGTGCAAAAAATGTGATACTCACATTGGTTTAGCTTTTGTTTTCTTTTGTAGTCTGAGAAGCACAGACTTGGCGGTCGATATGGTGCTTGTACCGAGGATTTGGATGAGGGATATGATGTCAAATACTCAAGACAGGTTTGTAAAATGCAAGTGATTTCAGTAAACAGTTATACAGTATGTGGAAAGTGGATTGTAACAAAATCCCCCATGCAGTGGAGTTATCACCCAAAGTATCTCTTTCAAATTCTGAATATATGGGCAAAAAACACACGCAATATTTTTATACTGTACCAATGACCCAGACATAGCTGGTGCTAATTCTCAAAATCTAGGGCCAAACACAAATTTTGCCCCCCAGTCCCCAAAATTTGCATCTAAAACCGACAAAATCATGTCCTAAATGGTCCTCCATACTTTTCCTCCACTGCGCATGCGCAGTGTCAAGGAGGACTCGATTATGGCGCCAATTATCATTCTGTGTTTGGCCCTTCATCAGTTCACATCTGACTGATACTTGTGCTTGTAAATCTCAGTTTAAATGATGCCAGACACATAAATATTAGAGAAATGGTGGATCTAAAGAGGAATTAGAAGGAGGAGAGGAAAATGAGTGGCAGGAAATAATCAGGGCTGTAACTTAAATTTTTTTTACGAAATTATGTTATGTTGCATAATTTCGAGGCGTGGGCCTGTTGTTGTCATTCTTGCTATAAAGTTACACTGCTTGTTCAGTGTTTCCTCTCTCCCTTTCCTTTAAGTCCCCCCTTGCTATTCTCCCATGCTTTTGGCATATTTTTTGTAATATTATTACTAAAATTTCTTGGGAGTTTTAGCTGGGTAACAGAATTAATTCTGTTCTTTTCCCCATGTTTTGGGTGTTTAGGCGTTGTGTTCTGCATCTACCATCTGATGTTCTGCAGTTTCTTCCCTGGAAGTCTCTTTTTTGCATCAGATAGTGTTGTTATTGGTAACTGATTTCGGGCCATGTTTATCAGTGCCTGGAGTCATGTTTCTGGTGTGTATACACTTCTTGTTTACATTGACAACGGTTTCTGTTGAGAGGGATTTCTTGTCTTTGTATTAGTTTAATCATAACAAGACACATTATTATTATACGTAAGTGTTGCATTCATATTTTTGTAATATTTTTAAAAATTTTGTCCACACTTAGGCTTTTTTGGGATCCATTGGGGCCCAACGTTACTTTCAAAAACTTGGGCTTTTATGAAAAAATATTTTTTCAAAAATTTTTTTTTGATTTCAATTATTTTTTCTATGTTAATGGATCATGTTATTATGTATCTTTGTTTTCGGGGGTTGGTGCGAGTACTAGGACTTTTTGTGTTCTTTTCACAATGAAAGGATATTGTTCAAATTGTAATAAGAGGAGATCTTCCTCTGACTTTCATAATCATTGTATTAATTCTAGTCAGTGTACTCGCACTAACTCCTGTTCAGTATGTGTCAATTGGGATGACAAACATTGAAAACGTGTGTCACGGTATGTTGTTAGCGGGGAAAAGGCCATGCCGGTCCTTTCTCCGCAGGGTCACTCTAGTTTATCAATCTCTATTTCAGAGGAACAAGAACAGGGTGATGTTTCCGTGATGTCTTCCAAAAGTGTGCCTCCGTCGTCACAGTTAAATGAAGAGCTAGCGGCAAAAGGGCTCATGGAAATACGTCAACTGCCTAAGAGGTCCCTATTAGGATCGACGGCATTGGCGTCCGCTAGCTCGCCCGGTGTAGCGACCATTCATCGAATGGCTCGGCAGCCGGGTTCGTCCGTTGCGGTCCAGGAAGGAGATTTGGGTGATGCGAGCACTATAATAAGACAAAGTGCACACCCAGTGACGACGGATCAGAAGGGAGAACGGAGGAAGCCTGTTAGTCCGGTTCCTAGCTTGTCCAGGTCCATCCGGGCTGCGAGCGAGAGAGGTCCCTCTCTCGTACAACAACATCTGGGACCAGATGTTGTGGTACAAAACGTTTCGCATTCGGAGCATACGTCCGCCGCTCGGGACGCTCCGTTATATAGACAGTCCGGAGAGACTGTCGATAAGGCTTCCTCATCCTCACGGCAGCGCACACGACCGCACCTTGGCTATGTGACCAGGGATATCCAGTCAGCTTCGCCGATCAGGGATTCCACGGCGACCAGGTCACGCCATCCGGTAGCCAGGGACACGAGGCCTGTAGACTCCGGACGTTCGCAAAGAAGTATGCAGGAGTCAACTTACACGGATCTTCCAGCGGCAAAGCAACGTAAGACCGCTACTCCGCAGGCCTCAGTGACGGACGTGCTATCCCAAATAGCACAACTTATCGCATCCCAGCAAACGACAGAATCTCTGTCGGATCAGGAATTATCCGACGACGCTGGGTCGGTACGCTCCGCTGAAGCATCAGGTACGGACAGGTTTATCAATCTCTATTTCAGAGGAACGAGAACAGGCTGATGTTTCCGTGATCTCGTCCAAAAGTGTGCCTCCGTCGTCACAGTTAAATGAAGAGCTAGCGGCAAAAGTGCTCATGGAAATACGTCAATTGCCTAAGAGGTCCCTAGTAGGATCGACGGCATTGGCGTCCGCTAGCTCGCCCGGTGTAGCGACCATTCATCGAATGGCTCGGCAGCCGGGTTCGTCCGTTGCGGTCCAGGAAGGAGATTTGGGTGATGCGAGCACTATAATAAGACAAAGTGCACACCCAGTGACGACGGATAAGAGGAGAGAACGGAGGAAGCCTATTAGCCCGGTTCCTAGCTCATCCAGGTCCATCCGGGCTGCGAGCGAGAGAGGTCCCTCTCTCGTACAACAACATCTGGGACCAGATGTTGTGGTACAAAACGTTTCGCATTCGGAGCATACGTCCGCCGCTCGGGACGCTCCGTTATATAGACAATCCGAAGAGACTGTCGATAAGGCTTCCTCATCCTCACGGCCGGGCACACGACCGCACCTTGGCTACGTGACCACGGATATCCAGCCAGCTTCGCAGATCAGGGATTCCACGACGACCAGGTCACGCCATCCGGTAGCCAGGGACACAAGGCCTGTAGACTCCGGACGTTCGCATAAAAGAAGTATGCAGGAGTCAACTTACACGGAGCTTCCAGCGGCAAAGCAACGTAAGACCGCTACTCCACAGGCCTCAGTGACGGACGTGCTATCCCAAATAGCACAACTTATCGCAGCATCCCAGCAAACGACAGAATCTCTGTCGGATCAGGAATTATCCGACGACGCTGGGTCGGTACGCTCCGCTGAAGCATCAGGTACGGACGACCGAGAACTTCATAGGGTCCGACAGGATGGCGAAAGGGATTCGGAGGATTTGGAGCTTTCCCTTTCGGAACAACATAAAGCTGCCGTAGATTTTATCCGGCATTATCTTCCAGAGGTTGTTCCGTTGGCCAGAATGCTGCGATGCCGGATAAGAGACTGATAGTGTCATTGGACACAGAATTTTTTGATCGGTTCAGGGACATCGTCCCTGAGTTTCCGACACAGTCCAATAAGGTCACAAGAACATTCGAATTATTGAATGACGCTATTTCTAAGCTTGCTACCAAAACGGGCAAGTCTGGTTTCTTATCCGCAAATGCTCTAATCTGCCTTTCATCAATTCAAGGAATAAATTCGAAACGGCAGGACAGGGCATACCGAGAGTTCCTCTGCGTCTAGACGACGAGGCTGAAGACTTGGAATTGTCTATACCGTCGTCTATGTCAATTCCAACCACGTAGTTGGAAACGACAATAATGTCTAACAGAGTTAACTTAGACGCTTTATCATACGCAGATCACCTTACTAAGGCGTTATCATTACGTCTTCAAGGGAAAGAATTCCAGGATATACAATCCTCATTAAGACTTCTTTCAAGGGCAGTAGCTTATTCCACGTATAACTCCGCCCTTTCAGTGGCAAACCTGGAGTTGGTTAGACGTGACGCAGCCCTAGCTACATACACGCGCGTGGATGGTAAGGTGAAGAACTATCTCAGAGTCGCCTCGGTCTCCGGAGAGCTTCTCTTCGACGACAAGCTTTCAGCAATCTATGATAAGGTAACTAAGAAAGCTTCGGATTCTCTGCTATTCAAATCCGCTTCCAAAAAGTCGGATACAGCAGAAAAGAGTAAGACAGGCACTTTTGGGACAAGTACGCCCAAGAGAAGTTCCTATAGAGGTTCCTATGCGTCTTGTAGGTCTTATTCTAGAGACCGTCAAGGCAGCGACTCACGTGTCGGACGTTATTCTGGCCGAGATAACCGGTCAGACGTCCCTAGGTCGACGGGGCGAGGTGCGGGTCGTGGAGGACGTAGTTTCTCCTTCCGCAAGCCTCGCAGGTCCAGGAGGTGATGGTTTGAACCTCTATCGTGTTCCGGTAGGCGGAAGATTATCGAGTTTTATAAACGATTGGGCGTCAGTTACGGACGACCCCTGGATTCGAGGGGTAATTTCGGAAGGACTAAGAATATCCTTCAAACGAAAGCCTCCATTAACTCGAAGTCCAAAATTGACTCAGCTTCCGTCAAATCCGCAGAAAAGAGACGCTCTTTTATCAGAAGTACAGTCTCTTCTGAAGAAGAACGCGGTAGAGGTCGTAGAAGACCAGAAATCACCGGGTTTCTACAGCCATCTGTTTCTGGTTCCGAAACCAGACGGCTCGTTCCGTTCAGTCATAGATCTGAGCGGGATAAACAAGCTGATCGTCGCTCCGAAGTTCTGTATGGAGACAATTCGATCAGTCAGAGCGAGTATTCGGGTGAACGACTATGCTACAAGCATAGATCTCAAGGATGCGTACTTTCACGTCATGGTACATCCGACATTCAGAAAGTATCTACGCTTCGCAGTCCCAGGAGTTGTATATCAGTTCCGAGCGATGTGCTTCGCTTTGAACCTAGCGCCCTGGGCTTTCACTCGAATAATGAACTCGGTAATGATATATTTCCGAGCTCATTCGTCTGCAGTAACGTCGGCCTACCTGGACGACATTCTTCAGAGGTACGGCAACGAGTTGACGCTTCAGAACGATGTGCAGAATCTGCGTCTATTACTCTGACGTCTCGGTTTTATAATAAACGAGGAGAAGTCGGATCTGGTGCCGTCCAAGTCATTCACTCATCTGGGAATGAGCTTCGAGACGCACAACAATCTCGTTCGTCTGCCGTTAACCAGAGCGAAATTAATCAGTTGTTACGCTCGCTATTGTCTTCACTCAGACAAAGTCACAGCGAGAGAGTTCATGAGACTGATAGGTCTGTGCGGAGCCGCTGCGGATCTCATTCCGATAGGGCGGTTACGCACTCGTCCTCTCCAAATTTTCTTGACTCAGAATTGGAGTGTAAAGATTCATTCGCTCGATATAGACGTTCTCTTGTCAAATCAGGTGAAACAAGAGATTCAGACTTGGGCAAACATTCAGTGGTTGACTCAGGGAGTTCCACTGTAGTTGCCGGATCCGAGTTTTTGTCCAAATCCTGTCCGACAATACGACAGTAGTAGCGTATATTCGGAACCAGGGAGGCACTCATTCCGTTCCGTTATTCAATTTAACGGAAAGAATCCTTCTGTTTGTTCTAGAACACCAGGTTCTACTTTCGGTCCGTCATATTCCGGGTCGTCTGAATGTATTAGCAGACTCCCTTTCACGGAAGGGTCGCTTGTTGCCGTCAGAATGGACTCTCAACAAACAGGTATTCAATCAGATTTGCTACCAATGGGAGCGGCCAATGATAGACTTATTTGCGACACAGCTCAACAATCAGTTGCAGACGTATGTGTCTCCATGTCCGGATCCCCGAGCATATGCAGTAGACGCTCTATCGATCTCGTGGGACGGAATGATAGGATATGCGTATCCTCCAGCGCCGTTGATTCAGCAAATATTGCTAAAGATAGAACAATCTCAATGCAAAATTATATTGGTAGCATCTCTGTCTCCACAGAGACCGTGGATAAATCTACTCAGGTGTCTGCTGTGGGACTTACCGCGGAAGCTTCCTCCACGAGAGGATCTTCTTTCGCAGGGAAATCGCGTCAACTACATCACAACCCGCAAGGTCTCAACCTTCACGTATTTCCGTTGTGCGGTCCTTCTTGCACGGCAAGCATTTTACAGGACGAGCAGTAGACGCAATTTCTAACTGTAGGAGGACCTCCTCTTCGCTAAACTATGCGGCTAAGTGGAAGGTCTTTTGTCGTTGGTGTAGGGATCATTCTGTTGATATTTTTGATCCCTCCATTCCAGACATTGCAAACTTTCTGGTATACTTGTTTGATGAGATCAAACTGCAGCCTGTTACTATTAAAGGTTATAGGTCTATGTTATCTGATACCTATGTACACCATGATAGTTTACAAATTGGATCTAATGTCTCTTTATCTAAATTAGTTAGAAACTTCTCGATAAATAGACCTAGAGCCCTTAGATTAATTCCTAAATGGAATTTAGCTTGGGTTCTTCTTAAATTAAAAGAAAAGCCATTTGAGCCTCTTGAGACAGTGGACTTCAAATTTTTATCTTATAAGACAGCATTTCTCTTAGCTTTCTCGTCTGCTAGAAGAGTCAGTGAGCTTCATGCACTATCCGTGGACGATTCTCACTATCGTAGTGTCGGGAACACTATTACCTTTACTACTAATGTTGGATTTTTGGCTAAGAATCAGGCTCCTAATAAATATCCGGAACTTATTGCTATTAAGGCTCTTCCGTCTTCAGACGGGCATAGGCCTTTACTCTGTCCGGTTAGAGCTTTACGTATCTATAAACGAAGATCTCAGTTTATCAGAAAGGGACAAAAACGCTTTTTTCTGTCTCTGATGCCTAATAGAAGGGACATTACGGTCCATTCTATTGCTAGATGGATTCAATTAACTGTCCGTACTGCTTATGATAATCTATCTTCAACTCAGCAGTCTGTGCTTAAGATTTCGGCTCATGAAGTAAGAGCTCTTTCTACGTCTTGGGCTTACGCAAATAGTGTTGCTATTACAGATTTAATGAAGGCTGCATATTGGTCTCAGCCATCCACATTCACGAATTTTTATCTCAGGAATATTGAGTCCATTTCTGGAGACCTGCATTGTTTAGGTCCGTTATCTGTTGCTCAGAATGTCGTCCACTAAACAGTTGCAACTATAGTTATGCAGGCTTTCTGTTCTGGCAGTGACTCCGTCCTGCTGCCCTCTTCGCTCTGGGCTATTTGACCCAGGGCAAGGGGAAGGGGGGGGGGGGGTGAGGGTGTTCCCTTAGGTCACCTGCTTATATTAAAAAGCAAGGGGATACCTCCTGCGGAGTCAGTAATTCTGAGTTGGCACTGGGATAGTTTTAAAGTGTAAAGTTAATGTTTAAAATTCATTCATGTTATATTTTTAAAGTGTAGCTCGGTGTGAAGCATTTGTATATGTCACGTGTCAAACGGGCGTTAATATACAATCCTCGGACACTTTTAAAGAGTATAAAGAGTCTCAATTCTCTGGACTGACCTTATTTATTGGCTTACTTTAAAAATAATTAGTATAAAGGGTTATACTGGATGTTAATAGAGAACATGAATGTTATTATGCTCAATTATGGAGGGTGTTGTGTCTTTCTAATTTATCATAAATAAGAAAGATACATGTAAAGCCTAATACTCCTTTTCTCCTCGAGGGGATGACTCTATTATATATAGTTGAGCTTATTGGATTTTCCTCTATGTCCTAGGCCTTCCAGCCTTTTTTCTATTCAGCTATGTCTGGGTCATTGGTACAGTATAAAAATGTTAAAAAATTTATAGTAATTTATATATTTTTTATACTTACCAATGACCCAGACGGGATGGCCCTCCCAGGAGTTGGGAACTCATACCTCCCCACTGAGTACATAGCGCTGACCAGGCACTGCTTGTAAGAATGATAATTGGCGCCAATTTCGAGACCTCCTTGACACTGCGCATGCGCAGTGAAGGAAAAGTATGGAGGACCATTTAGGACATGATTTTTCGGTTTTAGATGCAAATTTTGGTGATTGGGGGGCAAAATTTGTGTTTGGCCCTAGATTTTGAGAATTAGCACCAGCTTTGTCTGGGTCATTGGTAAGCATAAAAAATATATAAACTGCTATAAATTTTTTAACTTTTAAGCAAATGGTTCACTGAGTTTAACCCAGATGTCAATTGGCTGGAACTTTGCTTATGCTTGTTGTGCTTTGCAACACATTTGCAAGTATTCATTGGGTGGAATATTCAATCTGCGGGTGGTTTAGTGGTACTGCACTCTACACATACTGTACTTTGAAGCTCATCAGATACAGGCGTTGTGAACTAAAGCGATTCTCACGACGATTAACAGCTAATAAAAAGAGACTCAGTCACTAAAGTCTATCTCAGTTTGTACAATAAATAGAAAGAAATATATATAGTTTAGCTGAATACACAGATGACGTTTCACAGAAGGAGATAACTGTATACATCTGGATTTACCTTTTGAATGACCTTAAATGATCATGCATGCTTCGCCAAGTTTGATAGGTGAGAATGTTGGTCAGAAGAGGGTTAAGCCATATAATAAACTGGGAGTACTGCACAGCGGAGTGGATAAGTAATAAAAAACAACCAGTTCAGACTTCACTTCCATCAAATTGGTTGGTCGTTCTTTGCACTATATTCCTAACTGTGAATAGTTGAGTGGTGGAAAATCTACCCAGTAATATGGTGATTGTGAATACTATGCCCCAAAATTTATATAGAAACTTTCTACCAGTGGTGCTTTCCTGTGGGAAATTGGAGGAATGATGCTCCTCTACCACTGTCTGGGTGGGGACGATGTTTCCCTATAAATTGCAAGGAATGGATTGATCTTCACGGATAACCAGCACTGCAAACACTTCCACGTCATGCTATTCTCACAAAGCCAATTTTAGTGGTATGTAACTCACATTGCATTGCCCAGACAACAATTCCCACTACTTTTAAACACTTTTTGTCACTGAATTTCAAAATTTTCCCGGAGATGAACTCCTCTACTATGAGAGGACAACAACCCCTAATTGGCATTTCCCCTAAAACACATACTGTGTCTGCTATCACGGCGCACTAAATGTCCGCCACCCCTTATTTTATAGTCACTTACAATTCAAAAGGTAAATACACATCTTCTCTAACACTATTAATGTTTTATGTTGCAAAGTGTAGCCTATGGAGTCAAGAAGTTAAACTGTGAAAATAAGTAAACTAAATATTAGTTGGAGAATGAGTTATGTTCATAGAAATGTGCTAGCCAATATATCAAATGTTGTAGAAAACCAACAGAAAAGAAAATCAGTTAAAAGAGTGAATGTATAGTGCATACAGATTGCCTACATGGAAATTAGTTGTTAAACAAGTGAGAACTAATCAATTCACATGCAGCTGACCACCTCTAGCGATCAGTGATTGCAATTTGTGCAGAACTGAATGGCTGAGGAACACAGTATTCCCAGACATTCAGTTTCAGACGTAATGGAATTTAATCCTGTCAACTACAGATCATACCAGGAAAACTTACACACTGTGTGATAACCTGTAAAAGCCTAGTCACGCTCATTCTGGCATCGACAACCACCAGGCCAGACATAAATGAAACCTTGGGATCAGCGGTAGATTATAGAAATGTTTAGGTGGATCTACATAATTTGTAGAGGGTGCCACATCTCCTCACTGACATAACTGCTTTTGATGACAATCACAGGATCTGTGTTTAATAGATATGCACTTCTGTCCAAGGCCAGTCGCGTGCTTCAGAGTATAAACAACCACAATTAAGCCAAGATGTACAATGCTGGTCATATTGTATCAATCAATCATGCTGTTTATTTTTAACATTTTTTGACAGGACAGACTAATTCTGCTCTCAGAAGAGTACCATTTCTCTGGTGTATTAGATTTTGATAATTTGCAATATAACTGGTGCTGATAGTTCCAGTGATAATTTGTTGAATTGGTGAAGAGTAAAAGTTATATGTTTTAACAAAATAAAACCATATAGAGAAAATCAATTACAGAGTGTTGGTATGATCCATTATTTACTTGCCCGCTGAACCATCCATCAGCTGAACCACCCATTATTTACTTCTCTGCTGAAACACCAGATGGGGCTCAGATCAAAGGCAGCAGCTTACATGAGCTTATTCAGAATCTAAAGATGTTTAAGAGTATTGAAGATACTGACAGCTATGCCATGTCTTTATGATGCCTGGACCAGGATGTAAACTCAGGCCGATCTAACCTTCATTTAGAGGCAGTACACGGTGGTAAAAGTAGTGGGAAATTTGCAGGCACCTTGGTGGAAAACTAGGAATTCTCAGAGGAACCATGCAGGAAATTGTAGGACAAAACAAAGGAAACATGCAGGAATTCTTCAATTCTTTTTTTCAAAACTGTGGGTACACATTTGGATCATTTTATCAGCAAAAAAGGTTTAAAGCTATAATTGTAAATAATGGCAAGCCAGTTATCAGAGGGTCAAGTTAGAGCTGGTATAGAAAAATCTTTTGACTGAAAAAGCAGCAATACATGTCCAAGAACTAGAAAGACAATTAAAAAAAAAGATTAAAATTTGTCAAGTCAAGACTTATTGGATCATGAACTTGCTGAGAAAAACTGCATATTGACACACAACAATGACAACTGCAACAATTAGAACCAAAGTTACAACAAAAAGTAGCAGAGTCTGAAATGGAAGATGAATTTGCGTGATTAGAAACTCATCAAAAATTGAGTTCAACCACTGCTGCTATGCACAAATTAGATAGAACAATAATCAAAAAGGAACCCTGAGTGTCTTGGGGATCACCTCCAATCGAATTAAAACTTTGTTACACTGAAGTAATGGGACAATATTGTGACCAGTAATTATTTGCACCGTTTGAAGCAGGAGAGGCAAGAGAAAAATGAATCAGTAGTGGGTTATGGTAAGAGTTTGTTTGATTTTGGCAAATTATGCTTATAGTGTAGAAATAGATAACCCAGTATTACATAAAATGGTGGGTGGTGACAAATTATTTTTGTGATGGCCTGTACAAAAATGATATGGTACTGAAACTCATTCATTGGGATTGAGCCTTCAACATTTGAGAAAAGCCCATTCCATGGCCATGTATCAGACTTCAAACATAAAAAAATATTGAAACATCATATAAAGGGAAATATTATTATTCCAATATCAATGACCAAGATGTAGTAGAATAAAATGCATATGAAATCTACAGTTAAAGCTAGAAACCCTGTCATGAAATGCACACAAATAGCGCATTGATCTGCACGTTAATATACATGTTATGACCATAGTAAGACCATCAAATTCTGTACATATGGCCTGTGTAAAGCAATGTTTCAGCCAGTGGACCTCCGTGTTATCAAGAGGTCCATTGGCAGAAACATTGCCAGTGTTTGCTATGAGCAACCAGGACAACCGGTCACGTTTAGGATGTCATTCGATATGACAATTGTGTGCAATTCCTATGCACAATTAAGCTTAGGTAAGTCCACAGTTCATGACTGGACTTCTAGGTTTAACTGTAGGTATGTTTAGCCCATACAAGTGCAAGTATAGACACAGTGGAGTAGGAATTGAGTACATGTAATCATGAAAAATAATAACACAAAGCAGTATAATAATCAAAGACAGTATAGTAGTTGGTATCAGGAATCGACGAGATAAACCAAACCCATTTGTCATAGGTGTGGTCAACCTGGACATTACAGGAGAGGATGCTGGGTTAAAATTACAAAACAGGTACAGATTGTGACTGTATAACAACCTACTGAAAGGTCAGCAAACTATAATCTAAGATGTTTGTGTTGTAGCAAAACTGGACACTTTGCCCCAGAGTGCAAAGTACATATAGTTCATTTTAAACAAAGGCCTCTCTGTACATGTAGTGTAATAAGTAGAGTGTGAACAGTAAATCAAACAGTTCCACAAGGGTGTGCAATATGTAAAAATAGGAAACATGAAACTAGAAATTGTAGGAAAGATGTGAGAAATATAAATGATATTAAGGAAATAGTTGTAATTAAAAACGTGAATGGAAGAAGTCCCCACAAGAACGAATATGTAAATAAAGGTAGAAAAACTGGTCAGGAAAGAAAAAAATGTACAGTGAAGTTAAAAAAAGCAATACATCTCAAAATTAGCAACAGAACAAATAGAAGATCAACACCAACAGAAATGTAAATTGATTCTAAAGAAGGTAAACAATGGCGACAAGGTAAAATATGTGCAAAGTGTGGTAGTTCAGTCCATTTACCCATTTTTGTTAGGGAATAAGAATATGTGGCAGATGCACTTCAAATGCACATCACAGAAAGATAAAACTCAAGGCCAGCAGCCTCTCATTTTATCCTTCTGTGCTAGCAGTTGTGCCATAAGATTAACCCATTTACACATGTGTGTCATTCTGTGTATTTACTTGCTGCCGCAGACATGTTATCATCATTATTTATTTATTTATTGATGTTTAAGGTCACATATTTATGCACAATGGCTAATCATGACCGTGACAGTTTTACGGGTGGAGGAAGCCGGAGTACCCGGAGAGAACCACCGAGCAACGACGAGCAGCTGCCAGCTCCCCATCATCGTAACTCCGCACTGCAGCACAGACAGGGTTAGATTGGTTGAAGACATGCGTACCATCGAAGTGCAGTACGCCTTAGTACACGGCGTCATCGTGCCCCCACATGGGCAATGGGGGTGAAGTGTCTTGCCCAAGGACACAACGCGGTTGCCGCAGGTGGGATTCGAACCGAGGACCTCTCGGCTTGCAGCCTGCACCTCTACCTACTGAGCCACCGCGCCCCCTGTTATCATCATTACAATATTATCATTTTATTATTTTTTTCAGAGGAAGGAGAAATGATTTAGATTTATTTGTGACATCAATATACAGAGCATTTTATGACTTTTGTGGAGTGATGGTATGGTGGGTTTAGAATCATTTCAGAATAGTCCATTAGAGTCATCATATTTATAGAGAAAGTCATGTATTTAACAAAAGTCTTTGAGATAAATCATATCACTTTTACACTCCATTTCACATAACCTCTTCATATTATTGAGATCAAGTCCCTATGGGTTTTGATCTCAGGCAAGGAGGACTGTTGCAATGTGTAGCCTACCAAGTGAAGATGTTAAATTGTGAAATGAGTAAATTAAATCTTAGAGAATTAATAATGTTTCTAGAAATTAGCTGGCCAGTAAATTAAATGTTGTAGAAAACAAATATAATAGAAAATCATTTATTAGTGTGAATGTATTGTGTGCACAGCTTCCCCACATAAAACTATTTGTTAACCATGACTGTAATTTCAGCTGTCAGTAGAGTAGAAATCGCTATGTCAAATATATTAACAAGTATCTATCCACATGTAAGTCAGGAAGTACACTTGTAAGAATCTGAGAACTAGTTGGTTTGTATTCTATTAATATAAGTTATCTCCACCAACATGTATATTATATGGAGATTTAATACCTGTCAGTTTTTAAACACTGAGAACATGTGTTGTGTTTAAATGAGAGGGCCAAGTATTTCCTCTCCTTATACCATACATGTTGGTGGAGATAACATTTTGTCCCATTTGAAACACAAGACAAACATGGTGAAAATAAATTTGTGGACATATTTCTCAGCTCCACAATGACTTGGACCAAATTCGTGATAATTATTTTGTTTTCATAAGCACAGAAGACAACAGGTAGAGTTAGATCCCTTGGGTCATTAAGGAAATGAGTAAACAGTTTTATTATTTATTATTTATTGGTGTTTAAGGTCACATACTTATGCACAATGGCTAATCGTGACTGTGACAGTTTTACGGGTGGAGAAAACCGGAGTACCCGGAGAGAACCACCGAGCAACGACGAGCAGCTGTCAGCTCCCCAACATCGTAACTCTGAACTCTGCACCACAGCACAGGCAGGGTTAGATTGGTTGAAGACATGCACACCATCGACGTGCAGTACGCCTCAGTACACAGTGTCATCGTGCCCCCATGGAGGCAATTGGGGTGTAGTGTCTTGGCCAAGGACACAACGTGGTTGCCGCAGGTGGGATTCGAACCGAGGACCTCTCGGCTTGCAGCCTGCACCTCTACCAACTGAGCCACGGCGCCCCCTAGTAAACAGTATTTTGTTGACATATCATCCCCTGAGTTCAATATGTTCTATGTGCCTACTGGCACATAGAACATATTGGTACTCAGGGGACAAATTATTTGCTCTTATTTTATTTTTATGACTGAATTGTTGGAAATCTGATGATATTTGTGACTAATATTCAGGGGTTTTGTTTCAATTGTTATGTTGAGGTGTGCAAATGCAGAAAGCTTTCAATTAAACCATATACCTCCAATGTTTTGTGGGCTTATATCCTGGATGTTGCAAGCTCTCACACACTTTGGATGTTGGGTTCACCCTTTGTCATGGATATTTGACCAAGGCATTCTGACCAATCAAAAGTCAGAATTCATAGTCATATGGGAACAACAGCATTCCCTCTAGTGATTTGGGGGGGGGGGAGGTGGGAGGGGTGGGCATTTTGTATGGAACTGAATGGCTGGGATACATATTATTACCCGACATTTGGAAGACGTTCAGACATAATGGAATTTTAACCTGCCATCAACATGTCATAACAAGAAAGCCTGCACACTAAGTGATACCTTGTGTAAGCTTAGTCACATCCATTCTGCCATCGACAGTACCCGGGCCAGACATAAATGAAACCAGAGAATCAGTATTAGAGTATAGGGACATTTCCGTGCAGATACCTAATTGGTAGAAGGTACCGCATGTCATCTCACCAATGTATCTGATTTTGCTGACAATCATGAGATCAGTATTTAACATATGTGTAATTCTGCCCAGTGCCAGTCATGTATTTAAGTGTATAGGCTGTGCCAATTAAGCCAGGGCCTACACCTTCGGCCATATTTTTAGCAATCTATCACCCTGTTTCTTGTTAACATTTTTTGCAGGGTAGTTTAGTTCGGCTCTCTAAAATCTCCTGTCACTATAGTGAATTATATATTGACAGTTTGCGTTATAAATGGTGTTGATAGCTCCAGTGATAATTTGTTGAATTGGTGAATGGTAAAAGTTATACAGTTTAAAAGAATAAAAGTGTATAGAGAAAATTAATTACAGAGTGATCCATTGTTTACTTGCCTTCTGAATGGTCCATTATCTGAACCACCCATTATTTACTTCCCTGCTGAACCACCAGATGGAGCACAGATCAAGGGTAGCAGCTCACATGAACATATTCAGAATCCAAAGACATTTGAGGGTATTGAAATCCGAACTATTTTCGACCAAATCCATCACCCAGATGTTATCCCAGCTATGCGACATTTAATTGTTTTCTGTGCACCACCCAAATATATATCTTCCCTTCCACAGATTATAAAGCTGGGATGTAGGTCACTTCATTGGTCAGTGATAAACATAGGATTGACTGAGCAAAAATCGACCAGAATATGACCAATACTGCAGGTCTGCAATGTCAGTTAGTACAATACACCACTGCAGTCACAAATGCGGTCTTTTGCCGACCCAATCGACGCACTCTTACATCAATGGGATGAGATTTCTGAAGTGCATGAGAGCTAGCAGCCACTTTCATGACTTTCAAAAAATGAAGGCCCCAGAACAAAAGCCAACATGTTCCTTGCTCATGTTTCCTCTTCAGTCAAATATAAGTAATGTTTTATTTATATAACTCTGCTTTATTACACATTATTGGAGAGAGCCTGTAGGCAATCTACAATAATTTGTAATAAAAAGATTTTGCACAAAAAATGTAGACCACCCAAAATAATCTAGTCCTCAAATAGCTAAATATCAAGAGAGCATAACAAAATAAAAAAAAAAACAAGGAAAGAGAGAAAAACGAAATTTCCAATTCCGTGTCTGCATTTTTCTTTTTTGACAAGTAAGATTTCACAATACTGCATGAAAGGAAGCCTGAAGAAAACTTCGACCGGATTGCTACTCGGTCATGATCCGATCATACGGCTTTTGTCTGCTGTTGTGATCACAGTACTGTATACACCAGCGGCCATCGCAATGTATGATCGACTATCACTGCAATCGGGAGTGCAGTGGCTCAGTGGTTACGTCATTGAACTTCAAACCGAGAGGTCCAAGATTCGATCCCCACCAGGAATAACTGTGTTGTGTGCTTGGGGAAGGCACCTAGTCCCGATTGCTGACGTGGGGGGCATGGCGACACTGTGTACTGTGGTGTAATACACGTCGATGCTGCGCGTGACCTGTCTTCAACCAATGCTAACCCTGTTTGTGTGGAGTAAGTACGTTGGGGAGTCTGTCAGTTGCTCGCCGTTGCTCGGTTGTTCTCAGTGTGTTCTCCGACTTCCTCTACCCGTAAAACAGTCTGACATGAATTGACCCTGGCAGTCGAAAGTGTTATTAAACTCGTCCAGATAAACAAATTACTAAGGCCTAGTCGAATCGCCCAGTACTGAAGAACGTCTACAGTCTGCAGATTGTCTGACCAATTTACCACGTAAGGTTGGTCTTCTGTTAAGGATAGAATATATGCAATTCAACACCTGCGCCAAGAGATTTATACTCAATCCAACACACCAGCGGCCAGTACTCTTACAAAAACTTTTAGAATTGTATTTTCTATAATTGTATTTTCTAGGTATGACTTTAAATGGGTTGAAATTAACCACTAGCATTTCCAAAGATGTGGCAATTTTTCAGTTGGCAAATTGCCATATCTTTTAAAATGCTAATGGTACAAATTATTGAGTTATATTAATAGACAGAAAATACAATTCTAGAAAACACAGTTGTAAAAGTTTTATAGTACTGGCTACAGGTATACTTTTCAAAATGTCAACCCTTCATTTTTCTGCATTTCAGCTCTGTTTGACTGTATGCAAAATAAAGAGGATTGCTAAAGAATGTCTATGTGTGGATTATGACGCGATGGAGCATGAAGAGAGAGAGACGCTGAACCACGACGAACTGGACATTCACTACAGTGGTTGCAACTCCACATTCGGTAAATAACGAGTTCATAATAACCGATATCTTACGATAATAGTTTCAGTTTTAAACCGTTTGACAGAAACACTAGCAGAGACGATGGGGTCAGAATTAAAGCATCAGGTAAAATCATTACCGTCAAACATTCGCGATACAACACATTCCGTGTACCAGACAGATTTTCGCTGACGCATTATCTTTCCTCCTGACGTCATGGATCCATAAAAAAGAACTAAACTCCGCCCATTTTATTAGTCAGTCAATAGAATTCTGACCTAGATCAATTCGGAAACTGCTGTGCAGCCGGTGAATCGACTGTAAATAGGAAAAATGATTTCGTTAAAATACACCAAAATTATCATAGACCTATTCTATAATTTTATAACACTCAAATTTTGACTTTGAAGCGATAACGACGGATAATTTCTTAAAAATATGAATGAATAGCATATTTGAAATACAATTTTCATTTATATTTTTCTATTTAGGTTTTGATCTGTGACACGTGTTTCCCAACCACACCTCAGTTTCAGTTTTGTTTTTATTTCAAGTAGATATCAGAAGTGTCAAAGTCTCCAAATGAGACCAACTTTTTCAATTAACGGATTATATGTTACTGGGACGGCTAATAAACACAGAACGCCACTATGTGTGAATGCGTTCGTCAATGCAACACTCATGCCATCGCAAAGGATAGAACTCGAGTCTGTATAAACTATACCCTGCGACACAATTTTGTTAGCATGTAAAGAATAACATATTTCCAATACAAATATCTCTTGAATTTATTTAAAATGTTTTGTATCGTTGAATAACTAAATATTTCAATTTTTTGCATAAAAACCACAACACATAACCCCTCATTGAAATGAGCTCAACGAGTTCATAAGCTATGATTTTTGAAACAAAAAATGCCAATTTATGAAAATCGAATGGTAATTGTTGTGAATAGCCCTGGCCAGTTTTAGCCGTTACCTTTTGTGAAAGAATATACTGACAGACGGTGTGGCAATTAGTTCGGGGTTAGGACTGAATTATGCGTACCCGTGATTGGGACCAACAACTGTCGAGGGGACTGAAATTGCACCCCATCGAACAAGTCAGATAATTATGTTAGACACTTGTCCAATATGGACATACGGCTTGTAATTTATAAAGCAATTTGACTCAGACACAAATACCATCCCCCCGAGAATATAAGCTACATCCCATGTAGCATATTAATTATGTCGAAAGTTCATGTAAATCAAGGAATTAATATATTTTCACGAGAAACAAGGGACAGCCGGGCGCTCATTTATTAGAAGCTGCAATTGATAGCACTGCACAGAATCATCAACAGTAACTGACACCGGTATGTATCCATTGTGACAGTAAACAATCTTCGTCTTTATGTCAGTAGGCACGCAGAACACATAGTAACTCAGGGGACGATTTGGTTACAAAATAAACCTTATCACCACAAGCATATCTGGAATACCCTTACACACATTTACTGTCATTACAACCTGAAAATGGCTAAAAAAAACACATTAAAATGTTCAAAAAATCAATTTCTATCTCCTGCATGAACTGTAAAGAAAATGTTCGCTTCACCATAAAAAATCGATAGACTTTGAAGTTTGGTCGGTATAGGCTAGAATCGTTAAAAACAACAATGAACGTTTGGGATTATGAATAATATTTTCTGTCCATTTTTTGAATATTTAAAGTTTTAAATCAATAAACACTGTACCTTGAAAATATTTTTGGAACGTAAGTTCTCTTTAGTTTGTTTCAATCCAAATTCTGAAAATTCGAAGCGAGTGAAAATACTTCAGTTTGATCAAAATAATAATGGCTGCTACTAACCTGATATTATAAGTTACAGGACGTTCAGGTGGCGGATACGGTATCATATGAGGCGAGGTGAAAACAATATTGGACGAGGCGGTACGCCGAGTCCAATATTGTTTTTGCCGACCCTCATATGATACCGTATCCGCCACCTGAACGTCCTGTAACGTATTTATTATGCCAGCGAAAACAAAATAACAATCAAATTTGAACGCCGGCACATTTTCAAAACTGGTGCAAAACGCTATGTAAGTTGTAACACACGTGCACAGTTGTTTCCCTGTGTGTGTATAATTTCCTTGACAACACAGACAACAGCGATAGAAGCTTTTCTTCGTACTGTCACTTTGTCTTGAGTGTGCAGAAAATGTCCGAAACGTCCGATTTTATAGAATTCGAACAAAATAAATGTATCTTGCATCTTTTCTTTCATAGCTGTGATTCATTTCTTACAATTTCATTATAGTGCAGTCGCTATTTTTAAAAAATAGCGTTTGGCACTCGACGTGATGGTATTTACCAGAATATAGAGCCGGAATAAAACAATTTTTTATCCGTTATCGGTAGATCGAATACAGTAGTATTTCTCACTTCAAATAATTAAATTTACATTTAGAAAATAAATTTCACAATATATTTATTATAAAACGAGAGAAAATGAGACATATAGACACGGAGGGACGTTTGATTGTACTGCAATTTCTTCAATATGGATATAAAAGCACCGCGAGGTGAGGAATTTCCACGTCGAAACAAAATGGCGGTACTGACCTATTACGAGTTTCGTATTAGGTCACCTCGGGCTGCAGGTGACCCAATACGGCTCAGTACCGTTCCACTATTCGGGAGCTGTGATTGGCGAATTTCATTAGCTGGTATAATAACAAATAATATCAGGTGAGTTACCTGATACGACAGTACCCTTAGATGGTATTCAAACGTTCTGATTGGATAAACTAACTTTGAGGCATAATAATAAATGTTGACTTCAAGTGGTCGACCTTTAATAGGCCGGATTTTACACCTGTATCTACGCACCACTCCAGATCATCCAGTTAAAGTTCCAATCAAATTAATACGGGAAAGCATCCAGGTTGACATGAATTTATTATGAAAACGCGGAGCATGAACGACACTCAACTAACATCAAAGAACACCTACCAGCTAGCTGTGACAGCATATTGTTCGCCGATGAGCATCAAACAAAAATCGACGAAGTCGAACGCGAACAATTATTGAGAAACGGATATAGCGCTTCAGACGAAACAATTTCAGTGGTCATAACTTACCCTTGGCGCCTCCCTGACTTCGGGAAAATAACACCTGAAAGTGGACGACTGCCAATTCTATACCCACTAAAAATGTGTGAAAAAAGTCATTTGAACGCCTCCTTCCATATCTTTCATGTATATATAATTGAAAATCTTAGTGGATATGTCATATTATAGCAAACATAATAAAATGTTTTTTTTTATTAGCAAGGCGTGACATCATACGTGTGCGGTAGGAATTGTGCATTCTGTGGCTTTGTGAATCAAACTAAACAATTCGCGGACAAGCACGAGAAAACATACAGAACAGGGGCCAAAACTATGAAACTTTTATAGCTATATTTTTTCAGAATTTTACTTTCTATTTATGGAAATAGCTAATTGAAATGAGCCGTCAGCAATTTCAAGGACATGGCAATTTGGAATACTAATGGTTCATTGCCGTCATATATATTCAGGTTACAATTGTAAAAGTGTTATAATGTTGGTCCCAGGTAGAAAAATCATAATCCGAAAGTCGTGTATGGGGTTTTCTGAAACAAACATAGCGTATGTTTGCGAGACTAGTATAAACTATTATGATAGAATGCAAAACTACCTGAGCAGAATAAAACTATAGGACTTGTAGCAACTAATACTGCAAACACAAGAACCCAATGAATTGTTACATTTCCCATTTAAATGGTTCTGGGTGGATAGGGCCAAATCAGCGAGCGTACTGCATACGTTGGTGGGAGAGGGGTCGCTTTCGATCTACAGATATGGACGATAGGATTGTGTAATGGGACGCTGGTGTTGCGGGGGTGATGTTGGGGTTTGGTCTTTTTGAACACATGGGAAACAAATGGCATTCCTGTGTGGTGCAGCATCCCGTAACATATGTATGACGCAAACCTACGGTGCGGCCGCCATGGATTGGCAACTTTCCACGAGTGAGCAATATTTCTATCCACGAACGCAATAATGTTAAATTTCAAACTCTAGTTACAGGAATAATCTTCAAAATTTTAATTGCATCCCGGTGCTTCATTAATTAAAATTTTACTGATGGTGATTTTTATTACCTGGTAAACGTATGCGTGGACAATACTGCCCACACGTGGATTACAAGCAGTCCACGGCGACTGCACTGTGCGAAGTGCTCCAAATCCGTTTGATGTTTTCGTTATTTTTTCTTTAAAAGGGCGTCGGGTTCGACTTGTTTACGAAAACAGACGAATGTTGATGAAGTGCAACGAGAGAAAACCAGCATCGCAGGAATATTATCGAATTATGTCTTCCGACAGTTTGGGGTGCATATACAATTCTGCTTACTTTAATATGTTTGAATTACAATCAAACATTTTAAAGTGCCGATCAGCCGAATTCAGACTGATTTCTGCGAAAAGGGCTGATAGTGGCAATTAATTGAATCAATACAGGGTCCCTCTTGACCATTATTGTCAGCGTATTCCTCGGTCCTATGCCTCTAGCTACTAGGTACATTAATTTAATAATTTTCTACCCAGAAGGTATTTGATTGAACATTCCGAACTCTCTTAACTTTTAACGGCATATTGCCGACTTGGGGAATTTTTTACTGTATTAGAAGAGGTACTCCAACTTGCTGTGTTTGAGTAAATTGCAAGGTACGCTCTTAGCACATTAGAAGTTGTTTCTAGGTAAGTCTTGACTGCCCATATAGGCAGTCAAGTCTTGCGTAGACACAGCAACAAAATTACAGAACATTAAATGTCACAGTGTGGCAAAATGGATCAAAAATCTCCAGGCCGTCGAGTGTTAAAGGTTGAGGGGTGTCAAGATGCGGTTCTCTTATATTCATTTTTGTTTTTTATAGAACGGGCATCTTGACGGAAAACGAGTCTGAAATATATATACCACTCGTTCTATCCGGCCTACAACATGTAAGAACGCATCTGAATGGCTGCTGCGTATTCCAGTTGATTGCGCGAGCCAATGGAATGTTAATTCGATCCACTGGAATTCAACACAAAACAACAGTGTCACGAAAAACGTAAACAAGCCCCCCCCCCCCCCCCCCCCCCCCAGTTGATGTTTTTCTTTAAAAATCCAAGCGTTATTTTCATATTTCAAGTTTACTCGTGTCATAAATACGTAATACGACCGGGTACAATACAGGGTACCATGTTGGGGTTTTCTATATTTCACGAGCGTCTCGCCGTGTACTGCATTATTCTCCACTGACCATAGCACGTAGAATTATTTGCGTAGATACAATGTTTACAATCAGCAAAAGTTGGCACAATTGTTCATCAGATACTTCTTGGGATATTCCATACCAATTTTCGTATCACCGGTAATACCCTCAAGTGGTTTTCACCATATCTATCTAAGAGATCCTTCCCTCAGAAACTCCAGTTTGGAGTCTCACAAGGCTCTGCACTTGGCCCTGTTCTCATTACATTGTACCTAAACTCCTCCTACCAATAGTCAACCAAAATGGTTGTGACCACCACACATAAGCTGATAATACCTAACTCCTTAAACCTTCAATACTCAACAATTTTGATGATTCACTACAAACTGTCGAAAACTGCACCACATCAGTTAAACAATGGATGACTTGAAAAAGATGGAAATTATAAAACGATAAGACAGAAACCGCATTGGTCGGCACACACTCAAAAGTCACCCCACTCCTAAACCATCACTTGTCAGTTGGAAATTCAAATATCCCTTTCACGAACTGTGTTAAGAACCTCGATGTCCACATTACTTAGTTTCATATGTAATTTCATATCAGCCTGAGACCTAAAGTCGAGAGCTGATGTCAAGTTACCAAGTAATAATTACATTGTTAATGTAGTTATACGTTTTGGGTCCAAATACTCAATTCCCATTTGTCAGCTGGATGAAAATGTCATGACCAAATGCAATTCATTTTCCAATGAATACATTTGGTCGAACTTTGACCCGCATTTACGGTAGAGCGCAGTTGACAGAATGTAATTCGAAGATGTGTTTGGAGGGTTTTTAATTTTTAGCGCCACTCGCTGTGATCAACTCCGCTGCTGTTTCTTTGGTGACATTTCCCAACTGTGGCATAAAGCCCGTTACTAAAATACTCGTTTCCATTTCTAAAATTGTGAAAATTAAAAATCAGAGTTGTGCGTTTTGTCTTTTGTGTGAGGGTGGTTTTTCGCCTCTTTCGTTCGTACATGTTTTATTTCGTCTTTCTGCTTTGTTGTTTTGTAAAAAGTAGTTTAAACAGTTACGGAATGTAATTATAAGAAGTGAATGCAATTTTTATAATCTTTATTGGAGTATGAACGTGTGGGAATGGGTACAAATTATGTATGAATCCCTTCGGGATTATAAAAAAAGATTATAAACATTGCATTCAGTTCTTATAATTATAAAAAAAAAAAAAAAAAAAAAAATTCTTATAATCCCTTCGGGATTCATACATAATTTGTACCCATTCCCACACGTTCATACTCCAATAAAGATTATAAAAATTGCATTCAATTCTTAAATAACTTCTTTTTTATGAAACTAAAACAAATAATTACAAAATGGTCTCAGATTTGTTGCAGTTTGCTGAACGTTTTCTGACAGTATTATTGTTCCCAATTCTTCTTCGAAAATTAAAAGTATTCTCTTCTATCGTCCAGCTTTCCGAACGTCTCGACTTACCCCCAGCGACGTTCATATAGCTGAACTATCTTTTCTCCCTCTTCAACAAATCTCCGTAACGACTTTAAACCTAACGTAGCGTTGAAATGTGTGTATTGCTCACTTCTACTTTCTCTCTATCCGTCTCATACTTTCTTATTGTCATCATCATTGCCATCATCAATTCTGCATCATACAAGCAACTACTAACTTTTGAGGTTGTCACTTTGACCACGTTAGTGTTTCTTTAAATTTGGAAAGAGATGGTAGTCACTACGTGACTACCATCTCTTTCAAAATTTGAAGAAACACTTACGTGGTCAAAGATTTCAAGAAAATGAGGAACTTGCTGTGGAGGCTTGGCCACAAGATCAAGATATGGACTTCTACAGACGCGGCATCAACGTCTGGAAGACAAGGTGGAACGTGTGTATTGAATTACAAGGGGATTAAGTTGAAAAATAAATATGTTATGTACCGATATTCCAGCTTTTTTATGTTAGGCTCAACAGTTTTTGACATCCTCTCGTATCTTTTGTGACAGTCCGTTGCAATTGACCACATTATCCAAGGGTTGCTACGATGTGTTTATGTAATTATCCTCTGGTTACTATGTGTGTTTTGTATTGCTCAAACTTATACGGGAAATAATACTAGGAGCTTTAAACCAAAATGCCATAAAGTACATTGTTTTGTGTATGGTATTTTCCAGATAAGTCATGTTGGGTCAGGGAGGACAGATTGATCAAAAAGGAGGAAACCGCATGCGATTGCAAGAATGCATGCAGGTGAGTTTATGTAACTTTGTTATTAATAATCGTTCACGTCACTGCCAGAAGTAATTTTAATTTAAAAAAATGATCAGCCGAGATCACAAATTGAATTTCACCGCTTTTAATTTGTAGTAATTGCATCTTCATAGAAGCGAAAATACTCACTGTCAGCATTCAAGAAGTATAGTTGCAGCTGCCCTTCGTCAGTTTGGGTAAATCAATCAAAAAGGAGGAATACACTACACAACGAAATCTCCGTAGCTTCAGAAGCGGATCCTCCTTGAACTCTTCTTCTATCATCAGGTCTCCTGTACAGGACAACGCCCCCCCCCCCCCGCATGTATAGGACACCCACCCCCCCTCTCTCTCTCTCTCCTGTAGAGAAGACCTGATGACAGAAGATGAGTTCAAAGGGTTTGCACAAACAAAACTATTTAGATTCCGTGTCTCGTATATACCGCGTTTTGGGTTGACATGCTCCAATACACGAGTCTCTGATCAATACATGATAAATAGGGATTATTACCATTATGTGGATGTACAAAATAAGTATCCGTGTCGAGCTGCCGGTTCTAAGGGCAGATCCCGACGAGTCGAAGACGAGTCGTGATCTACCCCTAGAACCCGGAGCGAGACTCTGATACATATTGTGTACATCCACATAATGGTAATAATCATTTTGTCTCACAATATATTGGGGATAAGTCAAGAATGTAGACGAATATATAACGAACTATTTATTCGTACGGATGAACGAAACGAAACAAAATGGAACACACGCGAAAGGAACGTGCTTCTGTCCGACTCCCTGATACAAAAATCTGTATCAGGGGGTCGGATATACGACAGTTGCGGAGTTGATACAGACAAAATACATGTTGATTGTTAGATAAATAGCAGTATTTGGGTGGAGACTGACAATATTTGTTATGGTTCACGGTTGTTAGGAGACGCAATATTTACAACTTGAAAATTCGATTCGTTTCGAGCTTTGATTCGATTTGATCTGAAATCCTTTCCCTGATTCGATTCGAGATTCGATTCAGCCTGAAATGTGAGATTCACAAGGGTACTAATATTTTGTCCTACGTCGGATATCATAAGTTATCGCAGACAATATCCAGAGTACATGGAGATTTAATACCTGGTGTCGATTTGAAACCCTGAGGCTGAATGGGATAACGACCTTGTTCCGCATCCTTGTGTAGATATAATGCGTGTTTCAATAAATACGATAAACTACCCCAAATATCACTGGCGTCATTATTTTTGTTTCGACAATTTTAGCCCATCAGAAGTTGCGTTCAATGCCAATAAAGGAAAAAACTCCGTTAAAATATCGCACCGGCTTCCCTTCGTTACAAACTAACACTGAATTTAAAATTAAGAACGAACAGTTATTAACTTTGATTGTAAGTGCCATCTTTTAATAGGCTACAGTCGAGTCCTCTCGCTGTTCTCGCTGCGCACAGTTCTTCGTGTAATGAATTCTAAAATTATCAGTTGTAAAAAAATCAGCAGCTACAACTTTTGAGTTACTTGTGTTGTAGTTGATAGAACAGACATAACTTATACGGCAAGTGGTAAACACCCGTGCGTGTGCAAGTTTTAATGCATACTTTAATTGGCTATTCATATTTTGTTGTTCTTGAACCCTAGTTCACACCATTAGTACAGGATTTACTAGTGGAGGTGCCTTTATAACTGCTTGTGCCAATTGTCCTGATTGCGTGTGACGATCATTTCGATGTGAACAAATTGGTTGCACATATTAGCAAGTTCAGGGGACAACACCAGGTTGGTTGCTATCGGCCGAGATCGCCGTCGTATTAGCATAGTTTGAAGCCATATCAGTCGAGTTTGATAATGTTCAATTCTGGGAAAGAAAATCATATCTGCTAACCCTTTACCTAACATGAAAATCAGACGACACTTGCAAACAAAATTCTTGAATAACTATTTTTTTTTCATTTTTTGTCTCAAAAACATAGGTTATGATCCCTCTTTGAAACGAGCTGGACGAGCTCGTTCCTAAGAAGCATCATAACCTGTGTTTTTGAGGCAAAAAATGATAAAATAATGAAAAAATAATTGGCGATTTTTGTGAATAACACTGGCCGGTTTTGGCAGTTACGTTGGGTTAATGGTTAAAAAAGAAATAACAGAACATACGTAAGCAGAAAGATATGAGATATTATTAGGAACGTTTGAAGCTTCAATCTACGATCTCATTTGAATGATTCGATTCGATTTGAGTGACCCCAACTCGAACGTTTTAGAATCACCCAGATGTCCTGGAGTCCTCCCTCTTAATTTCTTATTGTAATTATAAAGTTGAATCTCTCGTCTGAGGGTCGGGGAATCTCAAATGTAGAGTCGAATGGAATGCGAAATCGAATCTTTAAAAAACATTTCGTGTCGAATCGAATCGTAAATTGAATTTCACCGCTTTTTTAGTTGTAGATATTGCATCTTCCTGCAACTAAACACCTCTTTTCCCACGTCGACATACTTCCGCTTACGACCCTGGATTTTTGTTTGCGATGAATGTCCTGAACAACTCTTATCTTCATCCATCCAGTCCTTACTTATTGCAACATTATAATTCCTCACCGTTCAAAAACTACTTCTTTTTGCCTGGTAACACCAATTTTATTAATTGATTGCTTTCGTCGAATAACAGTGAACGATTTCGCTGTAAACAGAATGGCTGCGCTTAGTAACGTATTGGAGGGGTAGGGTTGGGGGTGTGGTCAAATCGGCTGAGATCAGCGTCATATTATTCTAGTTTGATGTCGTATCAACTGGGCTCGATGATGGGCAGTTCTGGGAAAGAAAACCTGACAAGTTCCAAACTGTATAGATAAGTAGTAGCAGTGTCTTGTGATACGGTGATGGTCACATGACTAAAAATGGCTGAACGTTTTGTTTGTGGTCAGAAGTATATGGGGACTTTCGAAGCGACTAACTATATTCAATTTTCACGTAATGAATAATGTGGCATCTATAGTTGTGATGGGATGGTTTTATGTAAGAAATACAGATAAAAGAAAAATAAAAAACATACCAAAAAATATGTTTTTGATTTCCGTCAAACTTTCCCAGCACAGCTATATTCAAAGTCTAAATGTTCCCAAAAGAATGGCCAACGTTGCACAAGAATATACACTCTAATAATGAAATCACAAACATATAGAATAAATGAATAAATAGGTACTAGGGTCGGTAATCTGATTTAATCCACGCCTAGGCAAAGGGTTAAAACTTTTATTCTACGACTATGTTCAATCTGATGACAGGCCCTAGTACATGTTTGTTTTGTTTATGCCATGCTCTTAATAAATAATAGACTTTATCACTTTAAAAACGATACTTTCTATCGCAAACACATGGGTTATTAGTTTGTTCACATAAGTCGCGAAGGGCAGTACTTGCGGCTGCACGTGATAGCTTGAACGACAGCTAGATATAGCTAGATATAGCCACCAGGCTGATTGAATATGCGGTGCTTTTCTAGTGAAATTTTATTAACAATTCTTAAATTTTATTTAAAGTATTTAATTATAGGCATTTTAAACTTAAGTCATTGCACGTAGTAGATAGTACTGCAAAATGTGGTAAAGAAATAAACTCATTAAGAAATGAATCGACAGACCAAATAGGTTTGGGAGCATAAATAAGAACAGGAATTTAATTTGCCGTCATGACAACTGTTAAGAAATAAAACCCAACAAATAGGTCGATAGAGTCGATGGACATCGCAAAATATTTAAGATGGCGTTTTTGTTGCATCATCCAAAGGAGCAAATATTATAGAACCCATATTGTTAAAATATAGTACCACGGTTCACATGCGTACAGCGGCGTTGCGAAATCCGACTGGAGGGGTGTAAACAAGATTTGTCCCAACTGTGATGGATCAAGTCCGAATGATAAAATATTCCAATTTCGTCCAAGGCATGTCCTGATGATGTAGTTGGGTTACTAATCTCTTGGGATTGTAATTAAAAACCGATGACCTATTGGAAATTTATAATTGTGGATAAAATATACATGATGTACAGTACAGTCGCCGTGGACTGGTTACTTTTCACGCGTGGGCAATATTTCCACGGACGCAATAATATTAGATTCCAAACACTAATTACAGGAATAATCTTCAAAAGTTGAATTAATGAAGCACCGGGTATAACCCGGTGCTTCATTAGTTAAAATTGTGCTAATGGTGATTTTTACTACCTGGTAAACAGATGCATGGACATAACTGCCCACGTGTGGATTTGGACCAATCCACGACGACTGTACTATAGTCGTAATCAGCTTCTTATTTAATTATACTAGTAACCGAAAGTGTTCATGCTAGGACTCCAACAGTCCGAAGAGGATACCGCATACATCCATGTAGCAAATTTAGTCTTGTAAGAAAGGACATGATTAACAGAAAGAGTGAATTGATATAGAAGAATCCAACCCAGACGAAAATGTTCCGACTGGAAAAAGTATTGGGAAGGGTGTCATCTCCGAAATTCTCCTTCGTCACGCCCCTGTGTGCAAGAGGCATTACCTAAATGATAACAAACAACAGACAGATGTAAAAAAGAGCTTAATAGCAAGAACAGTACTGTGATTGCAAAGGCAGCCTCTTTCTCGTAGATAGCTAAATGGTCATGACACGTTTACACCAGTGGTACGGCCTTATATAGCTTCGAAATTCGATTCGATTCACTCCCACGATTCGATTTGCTTCTAAAGGCGCTGATTCGGAAATTTCCAAATGTTCTCAAAATCCTTCCAAGTGTCTCTTCTTGGACTCTTCTTTTGATTCCGTTTCAGAACTACTTTGATTCTGTTGTTTGGTCAGCCGCCCAAACCAACCAGTTGACGTTAACCTTTTACCCACCGCAGACGACATCAAGCTTTATTTTAAACGTCATTAGGGGTGCGGTGGCTCAGTAGGTAGAGGTGCAAGCTGCAAGCCGAGAGGTCCTCGGTTCGAATCCCACCTGCAGCAACCGCGTTGTGTCCTTGGGCAAGACACTTCACCCCATTGCCCACGTGGCGTTGTGTACTAAGGCCTACTGCACGTCGATGGTGCACCTGTCTTCACCCAATGCTAACCCTGCTTATGTGGAGTCAGTATGTTGGGGAGCTCACAGTTGCTCGCCGTTGCTCGGTGGTTCTCTCCGGGTACTCCGGCTTCCTCACCCATAAAACTGTCGCGGTCATGATTAGCTATTGTGCAGAAATATGTGACCTTAAACATCAATATATAATGAATAATAATATTTAAATGTAATTTTTTAAAATTTTTCAAACAAATTCAACAAAACCATATCATGTGACCCCTCACTGGAATGAGCTCGTCACGCGCGTTCCAACGAGTGCTCACATGATACGGTTAAGTTGAAATTTTTTAAAAAATAATATTTTTGCAACTGCTGAATTTGCATATTCTGGAGGATTCGTTTTGTAAGGGGTTAAATACAATAATTGAATGTCTATGTGGAGTTGGAATGTGTGAGAGTCTGACAGTTGTTCTCCTTGCTCTGTAGTTCGCTCCAGGTACTCCCGGCATCCTTACTCGCAAAACTGTCCGACATGCTGTGACTTTGGCTGTTGAAAGAGTCTTTAATACCCAATAAATATATACATGAACCTTCAAAATGGAAATATTTATTTATTTATCTATTCATTGGTGTTTAAGGTCAAATACTTATGCACAATGGCTAATCGTGACCGTGGCAGTTTTGCAGGTGGAGGAAGCCGGATTTCCCGGAGAGAATCATCGAGCATCGTCGAACAACTGCCAGCTCCTCAACATTCTAACTCTGTTCAAGCTCCGCTCAAGCAAGGTTATAGCGGTTGAAGACATGTGCACCATCGACGTGCAGTACGCCTTAGTGTGCAGTACGCCTTAGTACACGGCGTCATCGTGCCCCATGTAGGAAATCGGGATAAAGTGCTTTGCCCAAGGACATAACTCGGGCCGCCCCAGACGGGGATCGAACTAGAGACCTCCACAAAGAAATTCAATAGTCTATCACTTAGCCACCGCGACCCCCCCCCCCCCCCCCAAAAAAAAAAAAAAATGGAAAGGACACAGAGTATCTCAATTAGCTGTGATAACGGCTAATAGAATATTCAGTATAAGCTGAAGTATGCAAAAATAGCAATTCCACATACATTATTATCAATTTCATTATTCATTTATTGGGGTTTAAGGACACTTTAGACAGCAAGGGTCACTTCGTGTCGAACAGTTTTCCACGTGAAGGAAGCCGGAGTACCCGATCGAGCTACAGCGAGCAACTCTTACACTCCGCAACATACTAACTCTGCACAATCAGGGTTAGCATTGGTTCAAGACAAGTGTACAATCGACGTTCAGTACGCCTTAGTACACAGCGTCGTCATACCCACAAGGACACTACGCTTTTACCCCTGGGGCTCAAAATCACTGAGCCACATCGCTCCCACATACATTACCTGGGTTACCTGTTAAAACAAAGAAACCTAATGTCAAGTGTCCTCTGCAGTGATGTCGTACAGCAAGTGCGCTTTACATCTGTGGGTAGGAATAGTTTTATTACCCAACCAGATGTTTCTAGTCAAGGGTCGTCTGTCTTAACCCTTTACCCAACGCAGACGATATCAACATTTATTATTTTATATATCATTTTTTTAAATTTGTCAAAAAAATTCAACAAAACCATATCATGTGACCCCTCATTGGAACGAGCTCGATGAGCTCGTTCCAATGAGGGGTCACATGATATGGTTTTGTTGAAATATTTTGAAAAATTTAATTTTTTCAACTGCTCAATTTGCATATTATGCGGGCGGATGCGGGCGATTCGTTAGGTAAAGGGTTAATAGACGATCCTTGGCTAGAAACAACTACTACGTCACTGGCCTTCATATTCGTGTGTTTAATAAATTTTATTGCACTGGTGTGTATTAATTAAAGTGTGACACCAACGTGGCGTGGTGGTGGGGTTGGAAGCTCGATTCACGTCAGGTTAATGGTGAGTGAGATTATTTTGTTAGCGTCGATACGGGCGTCTTCTGTTTAGGAGATAGCCGTTATCTGCTTCGATCGCATTACCTTATGAACGGTTATGGCTCCACTTCATAGTTTTGTAAATCGTGAATTTTGTGCAGGATTGTTTTGAAGGGGAGGTTACCATGATAATGTCGTGCTTCGAACTGTTATTAAGAAGCGTAAACGGAAATGTGGACAACATTATTTCTATAAAATAATAAGAAGCATTTATTTGAAATGGTATGCAATGGGCTGACCGTTAGGGCAATCAGGAAAGGTACATGATCTTAAACCTGGACATTGTTTCCAGCTTCTTATCACTTCACCTAATATACCGGCCAGGTGCGCCAGAAGCACTTAAGGGCAGGGAGTTCAGACCCCGGGAAAAGGGATTTACTCGCTCTAGCAGTCTCCCCATGACATGCCGAAGCATGCATGTCTCGAGATGGGTGAGTTTGAGAGGAGGTGCCTCCTCCCATCTGGAGGGTAAACTTCCTTCCCAACTCCCCTTTGAATTTTAAAATCTTTAAGATTGTAGGTGTAATTTAGATTTACTTCGAGAATAAATCAATACAATCATTGAGAAAAAATGAGTGACGAACCTGCGAGGGCATTGTCTGCTCCCTCGCGCACTCGTGGTCCGAACGCAGGGAGGAACTATTCCCCCATTTGCCCCGTGTTTCCAGTGTCCCTGATAACGGCAAATCCGGCAAGAGCTATTAACAATGGTTTCATACAAAGTTACTTATTTTTCCAATCATAACCGAACCTAGTGAGAATGCCTGAGGGTGGACTGCCCCCCCCCCCCCCCCCATGGCCATGTGTATTAGAATATCTTTCTGTCCATCGGAAAAAAAACAAAAACTATTAGTTACTCGAACGAAAAGGTCTTCTCTGAAATCCGCTACTCTGAAAAAAAGTTGACCATTTGGAGAAAGCACAATTTTCATTTAGCAAAGATACGTACCCTTCTAGTTCAAATATATTTTGTATGGAAGTACCCGTTTTAAGTATATGACCGTCGTGCGATTATTTACAAGAAACAGATCCGTGTATTAATATTATTTTAAAGAATAACTTTCGTTGAAAGAAAATCAATGTTTAAAATTATAAGGAATGATCGTTTGTGTATGTCTATTTCTTCCCAAAAAACAAAGGCCAAACTGTACACATTGCTTGGCACCTGTTTTGTAGGGTTCATAACTCAAG
The DNA here is from genome assembly GCA_031216915.1 of Pictodentalium vernedei. Classification (NCBI taxonomy): domain Eukaryota; kingdom Metazoa; phylum Mollusca; class Scaphopoda; order Dentaliida; family Dentaliidae; genus Pictodentalium; species Pictodentalium vernedei. Next base: position 455,638,575 of record CM062291.1, read on the forward strand.
AAGTACACAGAAGCAGACGATCACTTCTTATAATTAAACTTGAGGGGCAATAAGATTAAACACTCTCTACTTTGCGGAGTTGAAATGAATACGAGGTTGCATCATGCTTCCCAGTGATAACTGAATAAAAACGGCATAGTTTTCCAAAATTCTGTTAGAAATAACGATACATTTCTCTGAAACATGTTCTTGAGTCATTAAAAAAATTATTGACCAGTGAATTACGTAAATTAAAAAGTAACGTCATAAGGAACGCCTACACAAAACTTCAATCTCCTTTTCCACTTGACGGGATGGTACTGTCATTCAAAGCAACACTTAATTAAATTTATTTCCGATTTTGACCTTTCCTGGCAAATTGAAAACACAGTTTGTAAATATGGAGTCCGATATAAACCAGATGACATGAAGTTGACTGAACTTTGTCTCAGAAAAGTTCTTTCAGTCTATTTGGCAAGTGGAAAGCTTTGTTGGCGTGAGTGTCGTTTGTGAATTATAATGACCGGCCATTGTTTGCGTTTGGTTTTGGGTAAAACGATGAACGAAGACGATCATCTATTGCATATAAACACATAGAACATGGAATAAAACGTTTGATAAGAATTTCATTTTTTATTAAATTTTATTTTGAAAGTCATATTAATATGATGAGATAAGTATTAATTACTTTTCACGCCGAAACTGCATAACCATTAAGTGGTTCCTGTCGATTCACATTGTGCAACGTAATTTTTAAGACAGACATTGGGGGCGTGGTTTAAGGTGTGCCTAAATGCGTTTTTTCGGTTCATTGTGTTATGAAAAAAGAAGAAATACTTGATCCAATCGTTTTGCCTGAAAATGCATGAACAGAAAAAGAGTTTAATTATATAATAAGAAACAAACGTTTTCGACCTGTTTCGATTATGATTGTTTAAAGAAATATATTAAGCTAGGTTTCGGAAACATTTCCCTGAACACTATCGGAAAATTGTAAATTGTGAAATCCTGGCTCCATATCTATTTTCAATATATCTTTCCAACGTATTGCTTCTGACACCCTACTAGTACACATACTAGATATATCGGTAAATGTTCGGTATTCGGTATCTGAATTGACTGAGATTTGCTGATAGTACCAAAGGGGAATTCACATCCGAAAAAACACAGAATAAGCTGTTGTTCTATCATTCTATCACAACGCTATAAATGACATTGCCAGTGAGCTTTCCGATCAAAAATCGTATCTGCATTAACTTTGTGACTTGTTTTAACCCTTTACCTAACATGAAAAGCAGACGACACTTGCAAAAAAAATTCTTGAATAACTAATTTTTTTCATTTTTTGTCTCAAAAACATAGGTTGTGACCCCTCGTTGGAACGAGCTCGACGAGCTCGTTCCAACGAGGGGTCATAACCTATGTTTTTGAGACAAAAAATGAAAATATAATGAAAATTTATTGCCGACTTTTGAGAATAGCGCTGGCCGGTTTTTGGCCGTTACGTTGGGTAAAGGGTTAAATGAACCTACATGCACCTTAATATTTAAAGACCTGTGTCAGGCTTTTGCCATCCCAGAGCATGTGACCAGAGCACGTGACCTAATATGCCATCTTTAGAAAGTCCTGCTGACAATATCCATAACACGGCAGTGGTTTGCAGGGGCGTGGCTGGAGGTTTCCGACTGGGGGAGTGTAGAGTTGTGAATTTCCAAACCTCCTCCCGGCCCCTTCCCCTGGTTGGAAATTCACTACCGAGAAACAATTTGAAAATGAAGCCATGAAAGGGAGCATGAAATTGATTCTAGTAACTGAAATGCCAACACATTTATGATAGAATTATCAGGTTATTATTATTTGGTATTACTCTGGGAATTGAATATGTGCTGAACAAATGCCCAAGCTGAGAACTTTGAGCACTTCACACTATCCTAGCATTAAATCTGATCTTATGCAGGAATGATCAGTTTTCGATGTTTTATCATTTTGTAACTCAGAATGATGGAATAAACTCAGGATAGCAATTTTACATGATACTATTTTCTTGAAGTGCATTTCGAGGATTTTTTTTATTACGATAAGTAAAAGTACTATAGAAATATCGTACCGATTGACATCATGCATACTTATGAAGTTCAACATTGCGTACACTGTAGTTGTAAATAGTAACAGTTGGAATTTTGAGAAGTAAAGTAGACATCAGAATCACCAAAGAAGCTCTAAAATCAGATAGATGGAATTTCGAACTACTCATGACTTGCCCTCCGAATTTCCAACTATAGGACATTTTGGCCACGATTGGGGGGTGACACCCCCAACGCCCTGTCGCCACATCCCTGGTGATTTGTAGTCAGGTCTTGGCTGTCCCGACTTGACAGGAAATCACTGCTAAGCAAATGGACATGTAAGGAACAATCAGACATTCGTGTTAATGTTAATACTGATATCCTTGCCATTCTAACAGGTTATATGTAGCTTTGCTTGTTTTGTGGAGACGACGAGTTATAAGCTTTCAGCTTACAGCCGAATCCACCAGCTTGTTCTATTCACTCTATGTTTGCTTGTACATTTGGAAATAAATATTGTTTAAACTAAATGGACATGTACAGGTTGAAGTCTAGTGGGAATTCAGGACAGCTGTCCACCCCATTGAGGGTTAACAAAACTGAAAAGAAAATCATTTCTTTCCAGAAAATGAATCTTTTAACTATTATCAGGCCTCAACAGGGACCTATAAATAGCGATTGTATGGAAATTTGAAATTCGAACGGATTCGTTATTCAACGAGTGGTACGGTTCGATTTTCCGGTGTCCCCATGATATCGGTATCGGTTCGTTTTGTCGGTATATTACCCATCTCTACCCCACACACATTAACCCTTTACCCAACGTAACGGCCAAAACCGGCCAGCGCTAATCTCAAAAATCGGCAATAAATTTTCATTATATTTTCATTTTTTGTCTCAAAAACATAGGTTATGACCCCTCGTTGGAACGAGCTCATCGAGCTCGTTCCAACGAGGGGTCATAACCTATGTTTTTGAGACAAAAAATGAAAAAAATTAGTTATTCAAGAATTTTTTTTGCAAGTGTCGTCTGCTTTTCATGTTAGGTAAAGGGTTAAATATTGTTCGTGTTTGACTAAATGATTGAAAGAATGTCCTCCTTTATAGTCTAGTCAATCTATGCGATGTAGAAGCCATACCCTGAACAAATTGCAACAAAAGGATTTTTCACTCCTGTTTGTTCCTTGGTTTTCACGGTAAAACATAGTAAAAATCGATAAAAATATAAGCAGTACTTTTCTAGAAAATCGCCGTTTTACGTGAGTACCCCCATCCGGATTTTGCCGTTTTACGGAGCCAATGCCGTAATATGAATTTGTTACCTTATGCCCTGTTGTCAGAGTATTTTATGGCTGGATGTATCACCTCCCACCCCTGTATGCATGTCTCTTGTAAATAAAATAAACGGATTTAGGTGTTCATGAAATATCATGACCAGATCTATATTTGGTGACGCCAGACCCTGCGACGATCGCCATTTCATAACAAGTCATTGTTTGAAGCAGCAAATAAACAGAACTGGTCTTGAAACATAATTACCTTTGGCATGTGGAAAAGAAGAAATCTGTTGGGTATACACCAAGTTCAAGATAACACTGATTTATTCAAAGCCGGAGTGAATTTGGAACACAACTCTCCCTTCCCCCACTCCCCTCCCCTCCTCCCGCTAATAATTATACCAATCATAATAATCACAGATATTGTGTAATATCTGATGATCTGAACTGCCACTGATACGTTATATCGTTACCTTAGAGGAAAAAACGACCAACTGCAATGCTGCTGCATTGCGCTGCATTGCAGTTAGCACCGTTTTCCTCTGGGGTGATGATATATCTCCAGTAATTGAAAATAATCGCAAGTCATAATCGTTTCTTTTTTGGCAGTGGCCATATCACGGGCGCCCGTGAAATAGTGAAGATGTTATCCAAAGGCTATTTCACGGGCTCTCTCTTGGATTATGGATATTCGTCGATCATGACCGATATTATATAAATAAAAACTCATTAAGCTGATATTTACAATACGCTAAATGCACGACAGTAAACAACTGCTTAGGGGATCGATGGACAAGGCTGTAAAAATAGAAAGCGTATTATTACATTTCATTTGGTTGCCGTCTTTCGGACAATTTTTACCCCCATTTTATACATTCCCAATACCTGTTTCCGACTTCGAGAATTTAATTCAGTTCTTGAAGTCGGGAATAGGTATTGTGAATGTATAGAATGAGACTAGAAACGTATTTAACCCCTATACGGGATACGACTTGCATCGGGTCTCATTCATGGAAACGTTTTATTTGGTTGTAGCCTTTCGGACATAATGTGGAAATTTTTTCCCCAGTTTTATACATTTACAATACCCCTTCCCGACTTGAATTTAATTCTTGAAGTCGGGAACGGTTATATGTATTGTGAATGTACATAATTCACAGGAAAGTCAATCAAGTATAATAATTTATCAGAGCCCGTGAGATAGCCAGAAGTGTATTATATTGACTATTCCGCGGACGCCCGTGAAATAGCGCGCGGGGGGGGGGGGGGGGGGGGCTTTTCCGCGGGCGCCCGTGAAATAGCCTGTAGACTATTTCACGGACGCTCGTGAAATAGCCACTTCGTTCTTTTTATATATATATATAATCTCGGAACTATTGAATTAGGCAATCGAACATGCATTAATAAAGATTCTAAATCAATCGTCATCCAAGTCATCTGGTATAGTCCTGTTTGAGTTGGTACATGTGCTCCCGGCGTAGTTAGAACATGCCGTTGTGCAATCGAGTCCATGTTTTCTGCAACTACAGCGCAACTTAGTGCAATCCGTTTTGCATTTACAACGAACACTTGTAAGTAACTCAGATGGTGCGGGAGGGAGGCCACTTAGTAAAGGAACTAATAAACAGTTGGTTTGTTGCCATCCCCATTATTGTGGTCTGCGATCTCCTGTATCACCCATCCACACGTGTACTTGGTGGTACACTCGCATCAGGCGATGCTTTGCTGCTGCGGTAGTCGGAGGTAGATTCTGAGGCTGAACACACATTGAACTTACAGCCACCTTCTCACAAAACCGATGGTAACGTAACTCATCAAGAGACTCACAATCATTTCCATTATAGACGTCTAAAATGGCCTTCTTTCCAGCATTTAAGATAATATTTACATCGACATCGTTCGCTCTGAATACCGATGCGACAATACTGAAGGGGGTGTCAGACTTGAGTTTTTTAATGCACACACCTTTACCAATCCCATGCATCCTCGATGTGGTGTCGCAGCCCAAAATAGCATGCGCAAAAGAATGTTGTTGCAATTGCATCTCCGAGAAGTTCCCTGGCCTTCGTGATGTTCCACACCCTCATTTTCTTTTTTACTGTCTGTTTTGGTTCAGATGTAAAATATATATCATGACATGTGTGGCTAGTGTGATACAGAAGCAGAGTGACGGGATTCGTATCTTCGCCTATAAGAACAGTTATATGTATCATATACATATACAGTGGGTGCTTTCTGTGCCTGTTCAATGGCCTTCTCAACAATTAAACAATCTGCATCCTCATCCGCATGATGTACAACACAGCCCGATTGTGTTAGACAGTCGCCAAGTAGAAGTAGAAAATCCTGCTTATTCTCTTTATTTCTTGGAAACGTTTCTTTTCTGGAGCAGACAACCATATCATCAGAGAAATTGACCCTAGGTCCAGATGCAAAGTTTCGTCTTTTGTGTGCGATGTCATTAGTGCTAGGCTCATCCGTGTAACCATCAAAAACAACGGCCGGGTTGCCGTGCCGCCGATGCACGTAGACTACATAAACTCCGCATATAGCCTTGTATGTGAGTCCTCGAGCCCAAACCACACGCCGAAGAAGGGCACCTCCGTCGATAACATAAGTAATGTCTGTGGCCGACGACCTGAGTGGCCTCTCCCAATCCGGTTCACCCAATGCTGACCAAAGTGCATCCAATAACTCAGGTTTGTTGGCTTGTCGTGGCAATCCACCTGGATCGAATAAAGATGTTGGGACACTACACAGTTCCTGGTGGAAAATTGTTGCCATCTCAATTGACGAGTTCTTTGCGGAAGTTAATAGCCTCTGAAACAAGAGCATCGGATCAACAAAAACTTTATCGCCGCCAACGTTGATTGAGTTGGATTGCTTCATTGTGGCAACAGTATCCTTCCGTTTGAAGGAAAATTCCATGATGTTCTCTCCAGTCATGCGGTCAAGGATTTTCTGTCCAACAGCCACGCAATTATCGACATTAGCAGACTTATCAGGTGTCATTCCATTCACGATGTTGTGAAGCGATTTATCGCCCGAAAATGGAGGTATGTTGTCAAAAAACTGTAGTATAGTTATGAGATCTTTGTTATCTCGTTTCTGTCTGTCTGCTGAACAATCCACATGTGGCGCATCTGGGGCAGAGCTCTGAATGCCCGAGAACTGCATCATGGCAGTGTTGACTGCAGCGCGCGCGGGCATGGAGAGAAGCCAGGTGAGTCGTTGGAGTTCACTCATGCCTCTCCCCCTTGTCAAACCCCCCACCGACTTCATGTAATTACATCCTCCGTGGTCGTGGTCCCTGCTAATATGTCTCCGTACAAGTCGCCAGCTTTCTTCAATGGACCTTCTGTGATAATGTGCTTACTCTCCCAATCTGTGGTACAAATGTCGACATTTGAGTCGGATTGTGTGTCAGACATAGCAGGAGGGCTTTCGGAGGTCGGTTGGTCTCCAAGAATGTCTGGTTGGTATGGGAGACAAGACATACTGGTGGTAGTTTCCGTATGTGGGCCATTGGTGGGTTCACATGTCTCATTAGATGACGCTGCATCTGCAGACTCCGTTTGAAATGAAAGGTTTGAAAACAAAATGGAATTCAGTGCCGAGTCCACCAACATATGTCCTCGAATAGCTCTTGCCATTGCTTTCCCCGACAGCATATGTGGAACGACATTGGGAGCGTATACTGTTTCCAAAACATCTGATAGTCCAGACCCTGCCATCACATGGCCAACACATCCAAGGAAGCTCATATCAGTGTGGAAACCTCCCAACCTCAATACAACGGACTGTATAGTTCTATCCGATGTCTCCGAAGACAATACTATTCTTGACTTCCACCACAGTGGCTGATCGAATGTCAGAATTGGAGTAGTGCTATGTTTAGCAGCATTCTCCGACACAAATTTCAATGTAGAATAGATGCACGACATGTTTGTTGGATCCATATCAATCAACGGTAGAAAGAATACCGAACCCTTCCCAATGTGTTCGCCCTTGTTGATCATTTGCATACTTCCAGACCACGAAGGTCTTGGGTTTTTGATCACCCAAGACAATTTTCACATCAGATCCTGGGTAGTCGAGATGAGGTTTTCACCGCCGTCGATGTTCTTAATCTCTCTAAACTTCTCGTCGATTGCCCCAACCCAAGATGATTTATAAAAGTGTATACCTATGCGACCAACAGCGATGATGTCTGCGGTCGAAACCGCTTTTCGTGGTATTGGTTTGATGTGACCAGTTTACGGCGTCACTGTCGCAATAATCCCCATTCCGTGGAACGTCCCCATTCCGTCTATAGTGCACGTGTTGTGATCAGCATTGTCATCTACATACTGAACGAAACTATCAGATGTAACGCCTGGAATTTCGAGATTGCTATTAGCTGCAGCGTTTGATTCAGACTTTCTAACTTCACTGTAGGATACGCACAGTCCGAGGCTATTGAGGCAGTCAACCAAAAATTCTGACCCAAAGTTGTGGTGTAGTTGTAGTCCGAGTCCGACAAAAAGTGGAGACAGCAGGACTCTCGGTCGAGTTGCCTGCATAATGCACTGTCCTATGGGGGGAAACTTTAACGTCAGCTTCTTTCTCAATGAACAACTCCTGGAGTAGCACACGCAGAGTTTCTGGTAGAAAGTGAATGTTTTTTTCAACTGACGATATATCGTCTACATTGGGGTAAGTGTCTTTCTTTCTAGCCTCGATATCCTTGATATCACATTTCAATAGTTTTGCGGCTGTTTTCATCAAGCGACATTTCTCCTGCAGGACGTCGCCACCACGCGGTGCGCGATAATAGTCGTGCAAAATCTTCGCAGCTGTCCCTCGAAATGTGACAACGTCTCAGACAAACCGTTTATTTCTGTTATTACAATCTGATCAGAAAAACGATCAACTAGTTTCTTTTTCATATAACGGTTAGAATACGGCTCTAGTCCGCTTTCAATGAGGCTTTCCTTCGTACGCGAAACAAGATCACTGACTGTCATTTGTTCATTGTCGTTCTCCTCTAGAAATATAACTGCATCATTGAACGCTTTAGCGCGCACAACATCATCGGGACGACCAACTCGTTTAGTTTTACCCAACGTTTCACCTACAGGCGTGTCTGTAAACTCACGAGGCGTCTGTCGTTTCGTTCGAAAATTAACACTACATATCTTGTGATAAACAGCATCTGCGGCAAAACAATCTCTGGCATACTCCAACCGTCCGAGAACTTCCAGAGCCCACTTATAATTGTTTCGTTCTGAGCACACCTGTCGTATAGTGTCCTGGAAATGATTTTCGGTTCGCACCAAACAAGCTGAAGCTGTCTCAAGTTCATTATTTTTATTTCTCCGACACGGTTTTCCGCAGAAAAGGCAGTCATTTGCGAAGATAAACTTTACTTGCGCCTTTCGGAGTTTGTATGTTCGGTCTTCCGACGAATCTGGCTCCGCTCTGCGCTTCACGGCTGTTTCTAACAAATTACGATTGGTGTGCTTTCGTTGACATTCAACATGAACACTCTGTCCAGTAACCGTTCTGGTGCCACTTTGTCGTTCACCACTGGCTCGGCTTATGTCGTCAGATCCTTCTTTAGTCCGACAAACTGTCTCTTGTCCGCTCAAGAGTGAATCCCCACAGACTGGACAATCCATTCCATCAACTGACCTGGAAGTATAAATTAGACAGATAGTATAATATTTGAACTGAAAATATGTTTCATTGAGTTATAGAACGAGAATGATGTGTAAAATGTTATAGACAAACTATTAACTGGCCTTTTTATTTATTTATATCAGATTCTCAAACAGATCTCACTCAATCGAGTCAGTTAACTGGTAAAGTGGTGAGTTTTTTTCTGACAACAAATTAAAGCTCATATATTGCTCTATTACATTTAAATGGATAGTGCATTATAGGCACTATGCAATTAAATGTCAGAGAGCAAGGTATTGTAAAACAATCTGATTCATATCAAGGACAATAAAGGCTTCCTCCGGCAGAATGTAGCTACAGACAGTTATTGCCTGTCACTTTTAGTAAAGACCAAAATAGGGCTTCCAGCACTCTACCAGTTAAACGTTTCTGCGTGGACGTGTCTGGCGTTCCATACTTTTACAGACAAATCAAACGTGACCTCGTTTCTTCCAAGACATTCTATGACGGTACGTGGTGAGCAAACAATGGTCTATTCTTTCGTTATTTCTTGCTCATTATATTGTGATTACATCATGTTACTTTTAATTAAAATTAGAGATAAAAAAAACGATATGGGACACATACATTAATTTTCATTTTGTAGGCACAAATCTTCATTCAGTGGTGTGCGTTTTTACCAAAAACCAGGCACACGCCTATCGGCATTCCACCGGACACTTGAGAAATTGAGTTTGGCGAGACCGTTCGGTACAGGATATTTGACTTATTTAATCACTTATTTATTGCATGCGTCTTGATTGTTTGCCTGTAAACTTACCTTTGTGTGCGTAGTGCAATTGCAGTTACTAATATAAGGATTGCTGATTGTAGAAACATTAATAAATATCTGCGTTTTGTCTTCGTGTTGACGTGGTGAATCTTCACAAAAATCTACGATAAGCTGCACCTGTAATCCTGCGTGCCAAAAATTCGGGTTTCTAAGAGAAAGGAAAAACATAACGTAAAAGTAATAGAAACCTTCTCGATTTTTACCAAATTGTCCACATACACCTGCAGATTCGAAAAATGCAAAAAAAACGTTTTGTTGCAATTTGTTCAGGGTCCAGTCACAGAGTGATTAGACTATTAGTACTTACTACACACCTTAACGTTGTGATAAAATGTTTTCCAGTCCAAAGTGGTTCCGTATCATTCCTGCTTCACCTGTGAAAGAGATAGAGGATATTCACGAAAATTTGATGAATACCGAAAATATCTCGTGAGTGGCTACAAAGAAATATGAGGATCTTCACGAGCGACGCAGTCGCGAGTGAAGATCCTCATATTTCTTGTAGTCACGAACGAGATATTTTCGGTATTCATCAAATTTTCGTGAATTTTCTTTTTATTTAATGCTCTACGACTACAGACTCTCCAATTTGTGGCCTTTATTTGCCATTAAGGCGCAAAATTTATGTGCCGAACCGGCGTCCATACAAAAATTACAACAACCAAACTCCAACCATTGGAATGTGTGAATATCCGCACAAAAAGTAGTCCCGTCTTATTTCTCCCCTAACTTTACGATTTACCAAGGATGGCGAATTGAAATAATCGCAAAGTGTTTCGAAGAAATAGAACAATAACAAAAAACACCACTTTCTTATTTTCAATAACAAGACACGTCATTTTATTTTTTTTTGAACTCAATGCACTGAAGACGTGTGAAGTTGAACTGAAGAAATTTGAAAGTGATTTCGGCTTTTCGCTCGAAGGTGAATGAGAAAGTCAAACTTTGAAACCGCTGATTTAATGAATTGATTTAGTCACTGTCACTATCAATTATTCGAATTCGTTTGTATTTGGGACTCTGGAATTCATTACTGATGTGCTGACTCGTTTAAAGTCATCCGAACCTACGATGAAATATCGATTTCTAAATATCATTTTGATATTTTGTTTTGCCGACCGACATGGGAATATGACTTAATTTTTCAGTGTGAATTGATGCCTGAGCATTAAATAAATTTGTTTTCCTGTTTAATTGCAACATTTATACCGCTACAATTTTAATTGTTTGCAGTGAGAAATTGTACACAAAGACAATATCCTCAAGTATTTGGCCAACCTTCAGTCGTTTGGTAAGTGAATTTTAGTGTAGATTTTCCCTCTGTCTCCTAGTTCAGTTATAACATCTCACCATGTTTGACTTGTTTGTTTCACAGTTACTAACTTATTGTACGGACTGACTTAACGAAGAGAACATTGGGATTGCTTCTTTATATATTATAGATTTCCCGCCCCTGAACTAAATTGAAAGTTCTAAAAATATTTAGAACTTTCAATTTAGTTCAGGGGCGGGAAATCTCAAAATATCCGGGATAAACATCGTAGTGGATGGGTGGTGTCTGAGCCTCAAGTGTTGATGTTCTGGTGTCCACACATGTTTCCAAATTCATTTCAGAGGCAAATTAGAGCTACCAACATTTCTACATTTCTTTTCGTAAGAATCACGCTTTTGTTTCTTTCCCGCCCATCTGTCAAAAGCAAGTCAGGGAGTGTCAAACGGTGCTATTGAGCTGTGATTACACCAGGTTGATTTAGGACCTGTTGAATTTCACTCATTTGTTTCACCAAAACAAACACACTTGTTATTGTCCACTGTAAAATGACCCGATGTTGACACGGAGCAGTGCAACATTCATAATAACACATAACACATATGTATTAATTCGCAAATCACTGTTCACGCGGGTTGTTAACACTATATTTCTTATTAAGTATATAAGAATGTCGTGTGCGCAAAATTGGATACTACTGAGTAACTGAGAGTTCGTAAAATACGTCATTTCTGAATTTTTTCATCCTTCCGTCGCGGAGTACATAGCAGTAAACAAGTAACTTCTCTAAATTAAATTATAGAACTTAACATTGAATAAGATGTGGCCTCCTTGGAGTACAAATGTTGGTTGAGCGTGTGAAGTTTTACAAAATCCATGCAACTTAATATGCCCAACAAACATTTATGTTAAGGTAGAGAGACAGCTTATTCATTTCCAACTTTTTTTAGTATACTAATGTTTAATTTCTAAAATAAAATGAGAATTTCCTTGTAATTTACATCTGAACAATGATCTGAGTAAGGATAACATTAGTTCAGTTGTTTATTTGTTTGTTTTCCAAGCTCGTTGCTTTATGCGTTTGCTGCCATCACCACCAACACATGCCACCAATTAAACGCTGAAATTTCTCTTTAATCGGATAATCATATTCATTGAAAACATTGCTAATTATAAAGTTGAATCTCTCATCAAGGGCTCTGCGAATCTCAACTTTAGATTCGAATGGAATGCCGAATTTTTAATTGAATGGAATCCTGAATGGAATCTCACCGCTTATTAAGCTGCACATACTGTGCCTTTTCCTGTAAACGTAAATATCCTCAATCTTCATTCAAGAAGTGTTGTTTGCAACGGCAATTAGTCAGTTTTAACCCTTTACCCAACGTAACGGCCAAAACCGGCCAGCGCTATTCTCAAAAATCGCCAATTAATTTTCAAAATATTTTCATTTTTTGTCTCAAAAACATAGGTTATGACCCTTCGTTGGAACGAGCTCGTCGAGCTCGTTCCAACGAGGGGTCATAATCTATGTTTTTGAGACAAAAAATGAAAAAAATTAGTTATTCAAGAATTTTTTTTGCAAGTGTCGTCTGCTTTTCATGTTAGGTAAAGGGTTAAATCGAAATGAGGAATACTACGAAACAGAATATAAGTACAGTTAAAACTAGACGCACTGTCATGAAATGTGCGCTTATCTAGGCTTACTTGCGCGTAGGAATTGCGCGCAGTTGCCATATCGAATGGCATCCAAAGCACGACAGGTTCTCCTGGTCACTCAGAGCAAACACAGGCAATGTTTCTGCCAATGGACCTCCGGGCTAAAACATTGCTTGTGCACAGGCCATATGTACAGGATTTGACAGCCTTACTGTGGTCATAACGCGAAGATTAACGCACAGATCGACGTACTATTTGCGCGCATTTCGTGACAGGGCTTCTAGATTTAACTGTAAATGATGGCTGCAAATCTATAAACATGATAAAATCAACATTTATATGACTATACCTGTCATAAAAGTCCATTGGCTGAAGCATTGCTTGTGCAATGCCATATGTACAGAATTCGATATGGTCATAACGAGTAGATTAACAGAATCTAAGTAGTTTCGAAAGCGGGTCCTCTTTGGACTCTTCTATCAGCTGGTCCCCTGTACAGGAGATCTGATGATAGAAGAATAGGTCAAGAGGAGAAAGTGTGTAGGCACCACGACCGAAGATTCGACAACATCTAAGTCAGCGCACTTGAAAACGAATCGAATTTTGTAGCTTCGCAGCGCCTACTCTAGTCATTGTAACTTTCATCATCACTAACAGAGATATCTTACGCACGTTCAACGTTTTCCATTCTTTCTCCAACTCATCTCTCGCTCTTTCCTCACCGATAGCTGGTGACATAGCCCGTCTATTTTCAAGTTTGAGGATATTTCAGGCAGGCTGTCCAGATGATTTGTCTCTCAGATTTCAAATGCAATCATCGGACAATTTGAATAAGGTAAGATAGAGAGCTTATACCTAGGTCGAATACCCAGGCCCAACACTCTATAAACTGCGGGCGTTCTAAATGTTTCCTTCGTCAACTGTCAAGGAGTGCAATTCCCCAACCCTAATCTTCGGTATCTAATGGAAACAAGCTGCTTTGGGGTCCAAATAAATTAATGAACTTTGTTTGGAAAAATTAAGCACGACGGGAAGTTAAGTTACCATTGGTATGAAGCATTTGGACTAGCCGCATTACAGGCACTGACACTCGTGAGATTCTCTCAAACACCACACTATTACTGAAAAAGTTCTAGTAGTCGTTGGACCTCCCACAGAGCCATTTTATAACACTCTGTACATAAAATTGGATCTGTGAAGAGGAAGGCCCAAATGCCTGATGATGGCTAGTATGTACGTCTACGACTGGGGACCCTTTTCTAGGACAGGTTCCACATCAGCCAGGGTATGTAAAGCCGGAAGCCTAAATACCTGATAATGGCTAGCATGTATGCCTATACTGGTGGAGCCTCTCTAGGACAAGCTGTACAAAATACAGGGTATGTAAAAAGGAAGACCAGATGCCTGATGAGGCTAGCATGTAAGTCTAGTAATGCACGTCGATGGTGCACATGTCTTCAACCTCTGTAGCCTTGCTTGAGCGGAGCTTGAACAGAGTTAGAATGTTGGGGAGCTGACAGTTGCTCGTCGATGCTCGGTGTCGATGCTCGGTGGTTCTCTCCGGGTACTCCGGCTTCATCCACCCGTAAAACTGTCACGGTCATGATTAGCCATTGTGCATAAGTATGTGACCTTAAACATCAATAAATAAATAAATAATAATAAATATGTATGTCTAACGTCTACTGGGCCCTTTCGGGACAAACTCTAAAACAGGATATGAAATGAGGAAAGCCGTAATGCCCGATGATGGCTAGCGTGTATGGGCCTATACTCGATGTGGCGATTTCCTCCGATCCTGAACATCGGCAACCGCTGTGATCGGTTTTTAGATGTGCTAATATTTGCCTTCTCAGAAAAAAATTAAGCTGGCATTAGGCATGCAGCAGTACATGTACGCAATGAAAATGCCACAGTTCAGTACCTTTTGCAAATAAAATTCTTTTAATTGTTTACATTTTTTTTTATAATTCTAGAGATACATTAAACATAAAAAATGTTCGAACTAGAACATAACTTTATGAGCCATTATTTGGTTATCTTGGCGATAGTTGGACACAGAGACGACTGGGCCCCAGTTCTCCAGTCAGCAGTGAGGGTGGGTGAAATATACACAAGTGGTGACAACGTTTTATAGCCGAATCTGTAAATAAAGTAACACTTGGGTAAACTGTTAATGAACATGTTTTATTTCTATAAGCTGTGTATGTACCACGGTGATGTAAATGTACAGAATAGAAAGTAAGCTCATTTGCTCAACTCTCTCATCCCTGTCACAGACACCCACACTTCCTTGCATTTCTCCACCCCATACAGTTAAATCTAGAACTCCTGTCACGAAATGCGCACAAATAGCACGTTGATCTGCACGTTAATGTACGCGGTATGGCCATGGTAATGCTATCAAATTCTGTACATACGGCCTGTGTACAAGCAAGGTTTCAGCGAATGGACCTCCGGGTAACCCAGAGTCCATTGGCAGAAACATTGCATGTGTTTGCCATGAGTAACCAGGAGAACCTGTTGTGATTTGGATGTCATTCGATATGGCAATTGCGCGCTATTCCAACGCGCAATTGAGCCTAGATAAGGGCACTATTCGTGGCAGGACTTCTAGTTTTAACTGTACGCCTACTGTAGTGGGATATTATACCTCGCGTGACTTCCTTGCATTCTGATTGGCTGAAAGGTGATACCCTATTCCGTGTAGTTGTCCAGCACAGAGCTGAAGGGTGACTACATGCGGGCGCTATATGTTTTCTATTTTTAGCACGGGCACTATAAGCATTTTCTGGTTATAAAAACGTACAAAACAACGATTTATCCAAAACGGTGGCAGAAAATCCCAGCCACCAATTAGACAATTCGATTTACATAAAAAATATACACTTCGTTTTTTTAGTGTCGCAAGAAAAGCCGCAAAGTTTTTCGAGGTGATACGTTCCGATAAATAGAGATGATTACCATTATGTGGATGTACAAAATATGTATCCGAGTCGAGGTCCGGGTTCTAAGAGCTGATCTAAAAGCTGATCACGTCGAGTCGAAGACGAGTCGTGATCTACCCTTAGAACTCGGAGTGAGACATTGGCAGAGGCGAGGAATAGGAGGAGGAATAGCGAGGAATAGTGTCATTGTGTCGAACAATGATCAATATCCACACATTATTCTCATTTCTCCTTTATTGTTTAAAATAAAAACATCATTACATGTTTACAATTTGGATTGTAGATTATTTGGTTAATTTACATTATAGGGTTGTTCGATATAATATAAGGACTAGTGCATGGCTTGTTGACTACGCCCATATAGTGCCCAGTGAGGTGGTGTAGTTCCTTCTGCTTCGCGTCGGGAACTACACCACCTCATAGGGCACTGTATGTGCGTAGTCAACTCCAAGCCATGCACTATTCCTTAAGTAGTAATGTGGTTGGGGGTGTGGAGTTGATTTTCTGGACGCATGTTTCCCATGACCGAGAGACCAAAAATGGTCTCCAGTATAGGATTTCGCATGCGACAGAAACCTCACATTCGCCCGAAGAGCATTGACTGTTGCCGATAATTTTAGAATTTTGCAAAATATTATCCGGTGAGCATCCCCAAACCCGAACCCTCTCCCCCCACAATGGCCTTCCGCATTTCTTGCTTGCTCTCCGCAAACTTGGTTAGGCACTCCCTATTTTTTAATGCTGGCTGTGCGCGTGTGCTAATGGTGTGGAGTGAGGTTCAAGAACACAGACTCTCCAACAAAATATTTATGACCGTATTAGGTTTGCGTCACCAACTCTTGTAAAAACTTGCACACGTGTGGACGTTTAACACCTCTTATAGGAGTTCGCTCTTTGCAACTAGCACACAGGTAAATCAAACGTTGTAACTGCTGATATTTTTCACAACTGATACTTTCAGAATTTATTACAAGAAGAACTGTGTGCAGCAAGAACGGCGCGTGGACTCAATTGTAGTGATTTACCTGATGACAGTTACAATCAAAGGTAATAACTTTTTGTTCTCAATTATAAATTCATTGTTAGTTACTATAGAAGCGAAGTGGTGCCAAGTGATGTCGGCACTGAATGCGTCTACTGATTGGCTAAATTGGCAGAAACAAATGTAATGACGATATTTTGGATAAGGTAGTTTGTCGTTTTATATTGAATCGCGCATTATTTCTATGGCCGGTGGCTAGAAAAAATCGTTGTCGCTTTCAGATTTCAGAGTTCAAAATCGACATCCAGGTATTAAAGTTCTATGTACCCTGGATGCTACCCGAAATAACTGTTTGGACATGTCAGTCCAAAATACTGACTATACGAGGAACGGAATCAAAGCACTCTCGGTTGTGGAGCCCCCTTGAATTCATCTTCTGCCATCAGGTCTATTGTACAGGAGACCCGATGATAGAAGAACAGTTCACGGAGGTTCCGCATCCAGAGCTACTTTCATTCCATTCTGTAGTATTTCTCCCTTTTATTGACTTGCCCAGACAGATGAATTGCCGTTGCAACCTATACCTCCAGAGTGGAAACTGAGAATATTTACGGTTGTACGAAGATGCAATATCTACAATTTATAAAAAAAACGGTGAAATTCAATTCGGGATTCGATTATTCGACATTTTATGCCAGATTTGATTCGTCATTCTATTCGAATCGATCTTTGAGATGCGCTGAACCTAGGATGAGGGATTCAACTTTATGATTAGAATATGATATCAGAGAAAAGACAAGAGAACATTTGTACGATTCGAAAACGTTCGAGTCAAGGCCCCTCAAATCGGATCGAGTCATCCGAATGATGTCGAATCGATTCGTAGGTCGGAGCTTCACATGATCATTCTACATAATATCTCATAGCATATTACTTAATTAGGTTATATTATCTCATATCAAATTACTTTATTAGGTCATATTACCTCATATCAAATTACTTAATTAGGTTATATTTGTTATATTATCTCATATCAAATTAATTAATTAGATTATATTACATCATATCATATCATAGCAATTACTTTGATTATATTATCTCATATCAAATTACTTAATTAAGTTATTTATCTCAAAGCATATTACTTGCTTTGGTTAAATTATCTCATATCATATTAATTACTTAGGTTATATTATCTCATATCATATTACTTGCTTAGGTTATATTATCTCATATCAAATACTTAATTAGGTTATATTATCTTATATCATATTACTTAATTAGGTTATATTATCTCATATCATATTACTTGCTTAGGTCATATTATCTCATATAAAATTACTTAATTAGGTTATATTATCTTATATCATATTACTTAATTAAGATATATTATCTCATATCATATTACTTAATTAGGTTATATTATCTGTTATCTATTAGATATGAACTTCTTTCCCAGAATTGCCCATTATCAAACTCGACTGATATGGTTTCAAATTCGGCTGATATGACGGCGATTTCGACCGATACGAACCAACCTAGTGTTGTCCCCTTTGACGAGTTACTACGTGCAACCAATTTGTTCTCATCGAAATGTATTCGTCGGACGCAATCAGGACAATTGACATTACCAGGCATAATGGAGTGGTTTGAAACTGCGTTTTTATACGGTAGGAATTAACCATTTACCCAACGAATCGGCCGCATCCGCCCGCGTAATATGCAAATTCAGCAGTTGAAAAAAAAATAATTTTTCAAAAAATTTCAACAAAACCATATCATGTCACTGAGCTCGTTCCAATGAGGGATCACATGGTATGGTTTTGTTGAAATATTTTGAAAAATTAAAAAACATGAAATTTAAAATAATAAATGTTGATATTGTCTGAGTTGGGTAAAGGGTTAACGATTGCAATAAGTAAGGATCATGTTGTTGAAAGTAGAAAGAAGAGTGTTGTACAGAATGTTCTGAACAAATTAAGAGTCGAAAGCGGAGATTCGTCGAAATGGAAGAAGAGATAGATGGAGTGGTTTGAAACAGAGTTTTGAACGGTTATGATTTCATGGTGGACAATACATTGCAAAAAATATAGGTTCTCTTTAGAACCAAAACTGGTTCTAATCTTGTCCCTGAGATCGAACCAGTTCTGTTTAAACAGTATTTATTTCAAAGCAAATAAATTTATAAAGATTAACATTAAATATTAACATAATTAAACATAAATATAGAGGGGGTTTCAGCTGTAAGTTTAGAGCTTATACGAGGTTGTCTCAAATCATTATTAAGCAAAGGATATATGAACAGTTGGCATATCGAACCAGTTTTGGTTCTGTACAGAACCTAAACTGGTTCGATATGCCAACTGTTCATATCTCCTTTGTTTCAAAATGTATGGCGACTGCGTTGAATAAGCTTCAAGTTCACTGCTGAATCTACTTCAGTTCATGTAATATTCTGTTAAAACTGAATGCTAATCTTGGTAAATTTATTTGATTTGAAATAAATATTGTTTGAACAGACCTAGTTCCATCTCAGGGACAAGATTAGAACCAGTTTGGGTTCTAAAGAGAACCTATATTTTTTGCAGTGTACGTAAGGATTAGCTGGATAAAGAGAAGGGAGAAGCGAGTTGTACCGAAAATTCATCGCAAAGTCATAATCAGAGATTCGTCGAAGTGGAAGAAGAAGTAGTTCAACTATCTGAACGTCGCGGCTTCCCCATTGGGGACAGATAGCTCAACTAGGAGTAGGAGAAGCGAAAACTGTGTGGAAAGAATGAGAAACAATAATACTGTTATAAAAACTCAACAAAGCTGAGAATTTTTAAAATTATTTCTTGGTTGGACTGGACGGACTGAAATTGCAAGCTGCAGCTCATTCCAGACATGTTCGATTAGATTGAGGATCTTGCTGGCCAATCCATACGCTCAGTCCCCTCCCTCTGTCGGTACTCCCGGATAGCATGGGAAAGATGAGGACGAGCATTATCCTCCATCAGAATGAATCTATCACCCACTGCATCTGCAAACAATCTGACGTGAACATCCAGGGTCTCATCATTATACCGCTGTGCAGGCAATGTACCTCGGTCAAGGACACAGAGATCTGTACGTCCATTCCAGCTGATGCCGCCACAGACCATTATTGACCTTCCAACATAGCGGTCATGCTCAGGAATGTTGGCCGCATGAATCGCTCTCCTGGTCTGCTCCATACCCTAGAACGCCTATCTGTGTTGTCTGGGCAGTACCTTGACTCATCTATAAAAAGAACAGGTCGTCAATCTTCTCTGGTCCATTCAACGTGATCCATGACCCATTCATATCGTGCCTGGCGGTGGTTCTGGGACAGCTGAATGAGAATACATGGTCTTCTGATCAGCGACCACCTTCCTGCAACCTTTCCTGTATAGTCGGCGTCGAAACATTTACCCCAGATGCATTCTGAAGGTCACCGCGAAGCTGGGTAGCTGTGTCAAAGCGGTTCCTTCGGGCCTGAATGATCAAAAGCCGGTCTTCAGCTGCAGATGTTGCCCTGTCTCTGCCACCACCATGTCGTCTGACTGGTGTGCCATGCTGCTGAAATCTTGACCAGGCTCTGGTGATGACCGTCTGGTGCACACCAAGGGCTTCACCAACCTGACGATGGTAGCCCCTTGTACCACCATCCCTACAGCCTGCTTCAGACAAATGTCTTCTTACATTTGCATTCGCCATATTCAATTATTAAATCACAAGGGCTTGTGTTGAAATGAAGACTGAATACCCTACACATCTCATATACATGTAGGCAGAACACGAAAACGTCATGGAAATCAAGGGGTACATGCTTTCCATGACTGTCGGGAAACGTTTCCCTGTCAAGAGAGCTAATGTCAGCACTGGGGACCATCTCAATGCATTCCTCAATCATATCCACCAAAAATATCGCAAATGTGTTACAAGAAAATTTCACAATAATGTGTCAAATATGTGGTGCCAAGCAAACTTTGAGTAGTATATATATATACGACCTCATAATTATATCATTTGTAGGAGATATCATGCCATATATAGTATTTTATACACAGAACGACACGCGCTTGTCGTTCTCTGTTTTTTACACGCCTGCCTTCACTTCTATAAAAACAATTATTAGAAGGACAATCAGCAATTCATTTGACAACTATCAACAAGTTATTTCGCCATCAGTTCTATTTCGGGTGATCAATTGTCTGCTAATGTTTATAAACACGTGTGCGTTTTTGGGGGAATTCCCGTGGGCAAATTTATAAATAGGCCAAACATGTGGCGTACGTATGTTTGTACCATCGGAGTACTTGCATATTCAATTTGTTATCCTCATACAGCTAATAATGATTGGTTTGAATTCTCTCCATTCTAAACTTTTGAAGTAATTCTATACACAAAGATGTTTTTATTTAGTTTATTGTCTTTGGGTTGGGCCTTGTATCTCCCCCGTGGACTTTAGCAATCCCAGTACCACAGGTTTACTACTCAGTGAGGGCTCCCTCGTAGTGACGTCATCTCACATTACCTAATTGCTGTCACGCGAAACGTCAAAGTAACCGAGATGATGTAGTATTACGTCACAATCACCAGTGTGATTATGGTATTCAGTGAGCAGGCACAACGCTTATTGATATGGAGTTACTTTTCCATACAGTTTGGATGATAGTTGCCAAAATCTTGGTTTTCCTAGGATGTCACTTGGTTGTTGCGGGTTAAATGCAGTCGTAAAGATTTGGTAACTTATTTTGATTCAACGGATGAACCCCCACATGGTCCTACTTGACAACTTTTGATCCACTCGTGTAATGTATCACAACTCAAGAGCCACCCTTCCTAGCTCATTTATACTTATAAAAGCAATGAACCACTCTGGAAGCCAAGGTGACTGCCTTCTTGAAGCATATGAACTATCAGGCATGTGTCAATACATGCTGTCTATGTGCGCTATATCATCATTCCAACACGTGTTGTCAGCGCGCGCTGTATCATCATGCCAGTACGTGCTGTATGTGTGCGCTAACACCTCGCTAACCATACATATAGCCATAACAAAGGTGTCAGCGCATGACCACTAACTCGAAACATTGCCATCACATGTGACACAGATCACGCATCGTGGCATTCCGTCATATCTAGGTCCTGATTGAAACAGTAAGAATGGGGGTCGATTCGTCCGTTGTATACATACGAATTGCGAGAATTTCAAAGTGCATTGGACACCTGTTCTGACAACTTTATTATCCTTTTACCAAACGTAATGGAAAAAGAACGGCCTGCGCTATTCACAAAAATCACCATTCAATTTTTATTATTTTTTTCATGTTTTGTCTCAAAACATAGCTTATGATCCCTTACTGGGACGAGGTGGTTGAGCTTGTTCTATTGAGCGGGTCATCATCTATGTTTTTGACTCACGAAATAAAAAAAAATAGTTATTCAAGAATTTTGTTTGCATGTGTCGTCTGCTTTTCCTGATAGATAAAGGGTTATAATCATAGTTATAAAAGTTTCACATTTTACCGTGTGTACCCTTCCATGTTGTGACAGCCCAACTGCAAGAGATTTGACTTTTGTATCTTACATGCAGTTGAAACTAGAAGTCATGTTACTGTATTGTGCATTATTTTGAAGCAATAGCGCGCTGAGTTAGTGCGCTTTTGTCCCTGTCAAACTGCACCACAAGCGGAACTCAATTTCTGTAGGAAAACAACATACCTCTGTATAATTGTATACTATTACTAATTGTATACTAGTACACAGAGATCACTAACATTATTCCCAACCTCTACTGTGATACATGTACATGTAATGACGTAAATAGATATTAACCCTTTGAACTTTTGTGGTATCTTCCATGCCACTTCAATGGCAGCAATTGGAAGAGTCCATGTTCATTATTTGGGGTAGACCAATCAATACTTTCAACGTGCAGCCTCGGGGCTGCACGTTGAAAATATTGTTTGGTCTACCCCACACATTTACTTAACAGCCATCCTATTTAACTGGTAGAATGGGGCGCGGTGGCACTGTGGTAACCGGTTCTCGTCAGATCACCGAAGTTAAGCAACGTCGAGCTCGGTTAATCCTCGGATGGATGACCGCCTGAGCGATCGATTCGGACTCCCGCGTTGAGTCCTTGGGCAAGGCACTTAGCCCCGATTGTCCACATGGGGCATCGATGACGCCATGCACTAAGGCGTACTGAACGTCGATAGTGCACATGTCTTCAACCAATCTAACCCTGCCCGTGCTGCAGTGCGGAGTTACGATGTAGGGGAGCTGGCAGCTGCTAGTCGTTGCTCGGTGTTTCTCTCCGGGTACTCCGGCTTCCCCGCCCTTAAAACTGTCATGGTCATGATTAGCCATTGTGCATAAGTATGTGACCTCAAACACCAATAAATAAATAGATAACAAATAAGTAAATAACTGGTGGAGTGCTAAATTATCTTTGGTCATCATAATGTGTTCACGTGTCGTTGCCTTATTACAATTTATGGGAGAGTGCCAACAAATTGTAACAAGGCAAATCCTAACAGACTACATAATTTCACTTCTAAGATAAAGCGAAGCACATCCACTGAATATGAAGTCTTTGAGTTGTGGTACTTATACTTCCAGCACTCTAACATTTAATGACGTTGTGACGTATCCTGCTGCTAGACGGAAAGACGGTCGCTACGGTTCAAAGGGTTAAAATGAGCCTGAGAGACACAAGCAATGTTTCAGTCAATGCACGTTTTGTGCTGACAAATACGCTATTAGCGTAACTCAATTCCTGTAGAAAAACATCGTGCCCAACTCTGTACATTTCTATACTAGTACTTAGAGATCATTAACATTATTCCTAATCTCTACAGGTACTGTTAATGACGTAAATAAATATCAGAACTCGACGACATATACATAATGGAGAAAGTGGAATACTATTTAATCGCAGCGCCATATATTCCCAACTCGAAACGTATTTACAACTGTCCACAAAAGCACAATGAATGCTTGCAAACTTTCAACACATGGATCCCCGAGTGTAACCTTATGGTCCATGTGATGAACGTTGTGACGTGTTTCTTGAGTTTTGTCCGAAAAAATTGTAAATAATTGCTAAGTGAAAAGTCTATTCCACTATGATTTAGTGGTAATCCAAACTCCACATTCTGTAATCTCAATATTTTCTTTCTGTTTGATTGGTCCAGTTGTGATTTCACTGCCGAACTCGCTAATAGCGCATTACATTTTGCATTACACGTCGCAAACGTTTTTGTGTTTTTCACACTACTTCATTCTTCTGCAGTAAGGAAAGCATTAACTGAAGAGAATTTTCTGCGCTAATTGTGACAAGATTTCTATTTTCAACTGTACACCTAAAGAAATACTTGAATTGATTCACATCACATTCGTATTCAGGTTGAGATAGCATATTAAAACCCGACAGTGGTTCGGGAAACTTTAAAATATAATTTTAGTGTATAAAGTTTTTGTCCAGATGATCTTTCTCCTTGAAGTGACTGAAGTCGCCACTAGCCGTGTTTCCTGGTATCTGCTCTCGATCTTTAGTATACCTCTACTTTAGTCAGCCAACGAAGTTGGTGACCAATAGCGATCGTCAGCCTATTTTTTTGTATTTTTACTTTTTCAGGGTTTTTTTTAAGGTACTTCCTCTTCACTCATTTACAACAAATAGAAGATTTCAAAATTGTTTTAACGTTTTCAAATTTTCTCCTTCATGCAAAGCAGCGTCCTATTTTGTCCTTTTTCCATTCTACTCTTAATGCCAACGCCTCTGTCAAGCCTCCATCTTTCAAACTTTGGATATATCATCTCCAACAAAAAACATTTCTAAAATATAGAATATACACATAGTAGCTTGGTGTACCAAATGTTCACCACTCGTGGTGAAGTGGTGTTAACCGCGCGCCGAAGTTCACCACGAGTGGTGAAATGGTGTTAACGGCGAGCCTTCGGCGCGCGGTTAACACCACTTCACCACTCGTGGTGAACATTTGGTACACTAAGCAACTTTGGGTATATTTTATTTATACCATGATCGTCAGATTAATAAGAGTCACTATTATTTTTTCTCGATTTTACTGAGCACCAGACGTACATATGAGCGAATCTGTTTTTGTTTACACGAGTATCGGTAGGCGGTACTTCCGCTGTCAATTTTATCGCCGAAACGAAATGAAAAAAAGAAACTGAGCCTTTTTCGTTTTAATAACATATTAATATACTATTTCGAGTTATGCATGCTTTATTAACATGAGACAATGCATGTTTGTTAAAATGTGGCATCTTATGAGGTAAACCCATTCAAAAACGTAATAAATAATGGCCACTTCCATTTCACTCTTCGCAAGGCGACGTGCAATAAATTTAGACAAGTTTGCATTCAGGTCGAAGTCACCAAAGGTCAACGGGGATGTAGTACTACTGTAGGTGAATATTTTTACTATTAAAATCCCATTGCTGACGTGTTCACTACGGTTGGTGTGTAAAGCTAAAATTTATGTCAGGCTTGTCATATATAGTAGAATAGGTAATCATGGTATAAAATTAGGTATCGACCTGGGGAAAATCCAACAGTTGTGGAAGAATTTAGGATGGCGTTATTGACGTCAGCGTCATCAAAAATTAAATGACGCCCGATTCTCGTGAAACTTTTGTATGGTGTTCAGTTCAAATGGGGAGGTAACTGTTGATTAGTTTTTCGATTTATCCCATTTTTGCCGTTCTTCATCAATTGGGGTTGTATCACTTTCTAGCCTAAAACCTACCCCCCCCCCCCCCTCCACACACACACAAGAAAACCGCGCCATATATAACTCCATCACTACTGAATCTACAGCTAAGAAACTTTGTAAACTTGTTCATGTTTCGGCGATCTAGTGCACGCCATTTTAATATTTTCCACTTTCAACGGGTCTCCAAAACATATCTAAAAGTTACGTACCTACCTGGGAAATCGCAACGGTAATGGCCGAATTTAAGGGGACGTTATTAACGTCAACGTCATAAAAAACCCAAATGTGCTCAAAAATTAGACGATAGCTGTTTTTGTTTAATTCTTCGAATTATTGTCATTTTTGATGTTACGTCGCTTCAATGTTTGATCGTTCTTTAAATATTTATTATAAACGCTAAGCTTTCTAGGGATTAACATTATTTTCGGGTGTTCAAAAATGCTACGATCATATTTGACAGATTTCCTGCAAATAACCGAGGAAATTTAGAGATGCTGCTCCTACAAGTTTGGCCACAGTTTACTGTCAATGTGCGGTACTGTTAGTCCTGTGTAAGATACACCCGGCTTTCAGATGTCAGGGTGTCAGGTCGGGCGCGAGTGCGTTATTCAGCTGCTTAGTGCGATAAAAACGCAGCAAACACTTTCTCCTTGTCGTTGGGCCCACTCTGTGATGGACGTACTTTGTTGGATGACTTCTGGAAAATAGCTTGGGAATTCAAAATATAGAGGATATGGAATGAGTGTTTTTCTCATATAATGTTTATGAAACGAGTCTAAGAATTTTCCCTTTTGGCGAGCCCAAACGGAAAATTCGGACGAGTTTCATAAATATTATATGAGAAAAACACTCATTTCATATTTTATTTATCATATGACACACACGCACAAATTAGCCACTTAGTATGGCTTTTTAACCCATCACCTAACTTAAGTTGCAGACGGCACTTGGAAAAAACATCCTCGTTTAACTAAAAATTTTCATTTTTTGCTTCCAAAACACAGGTTATGAATCCTTATTGGAACGAGCCCGTTGTGCTCGTTCCAATGAGGGGTCATAACCTATGTTTTGGAAGCAAAAAGTGAAATTAAAAAAAAATGAATGGCGTTTTTTCTTGTAGGTAAAATATTAATACAATATAACCCACCGTAAATAAGACAGATAACGTAAATTCTCCCTACTGAAATTATGCAAATGTGACCCGGTTGTATTTTGTTTAGCCAATCAAATTGTCCTATTTTGAAATTGACCATTGAAAGCTCCCAACTCTAATTATGCAAATTATGAAAATGTGGCCCAGTTGTATTTTGTTTAGCCAATCAAATTGTCTAGTTTTGAAATTGACCAATGAAATTGACGGAAGGCTTTATTTATCACTGATTAATATGAAACAAAATATCAAATGTTTTAAAGTGAACAAAACGGACGAGTCATATGATAAAATCTAGTATGTCATTGCGATTGTATAATTTAAGATTGTCTCCTTTTGGATTGCTTGTGTGTGTATTGGAGGGGGGGGGGGGGGGGGCACCTAATATAGTACATTGCCGTTGGTGCTGCTCTTATGGTCATTTGAATTGAGATAAGAACTCTCATTTCCCCACAAACATGTAAGCTACAGACACAATTCACAGACCATGTATCCCACCATCTGTATGTTCTTGGTACCACCACTTTTATGGTGTATCTTCCCTTCTTTTCTCCACGCAAGTACCCCACGACAGCAGTGCTCACTATTTTCAAAGTCAATGACGATGTTCGCGACGCTTCCTCAGTTTGTGTATTTTAGCACAGATATATCTACTCGTGAATCTGTGAACATACTTAATGTTAACTGATTTCCAATCATTATTGTTTACTGGATGATCTAACATAATTAATACGTTGGTGTACATTTTATTTTCTCATTTCAGCCTCAACTTTTTAAAATTGAACATATACTTTGAAGACCTTAATTATGAAGTTATTAGTGAAGAACCTGCTTATCCGGTAATTATACAGGGCCGCCAAGGGCGAGGGCGGTGCAATGTGTAGAATGGGCGGGGTTCTGCGGGTCCTCCCCCCAGAAATTATTGCCAGGAGAAGAATTTTCCTGCATTCTCTTGACAATATCTGCTCAATTATTTCATTGCGATTTGGTAATTGACTACCCGTATTTCTGTGTGCATGGTGCATTTTTCATCCAAAGATAATCGTGACCACCACGATGCAGGGAAGACCGATGGAAAACCAACAAATTGGAACAAGTGTTTTTTTTATTGAATTAAACCTGGTCAGTAATACAACTACGTACTCTTGTCACCTCCACCGGCGTCTGAGGCCCGTACTAAAAGCCTCCCCACGTCTTTCAGCTCAGGCGTGTTCATCTCTAGGTCAGCCTACACATTTTTAAAACACCCAAAATGTTTTGCCCTTAACGAGTTCCGGGTTGGGGTGCCCCGGGGGCAGCCATACAGTGTTTGCTTTGTTTCCACCTGAATAAGAGGCGATGAAAGCTCACCGAAAGCGTCTGAGTGTAGAGTATGTTTGGAGGAGAGGCGGGTGGGGGGGGGATGTGGTGGGGGTGGGGGTGGTCTGTTCATGACACTCTGCATCCCGAGGTTCGCTTTTCTGACCAACTGAGATATCTACCAGATTGAATGTGAAAAAAACTGATAATAGTTCATTTCCTTTGAATCAACCTCAGAAATGTTTATCAATCGAGACTGATTTAAGCTTATCTTTGAAGATATTTTGAATATACCCAAAGTAGCTTGGTGAACAATTGGTACGCCAAGCTACTTTAGGTATATTTTGTTTATACCGTAATCGTCAGATTAATAAGAGATTAAATGTTAAAATAAATAAATAATACAATATTCCCACGTGCGAATCTATTTTTGTTTACATGAGCACCGGTGGGCGGTACATCTGCTGTCAATTCTATCGACGAAACGAAATGGAAAAAAAAATGTTATGGACGCTTTATTAAAATGAGGCAGCGCATGTTTGTTAATTTTTGGTATCGTATGAGGGAAACTCATTTAAAAACGTAATAAATTATTGCCGGTTTCATTTGATTCTTCGCGAGGCGACGAGCGATAAATTTAGGCAAGTTTGCATTCTAGTCGAGGTCACCAAAGGTCAACTTGGATATAGTTCCACTGTAGGTGTAAATAGGATTCTGGGGGACATCTGTATCAAATAAAGTCAATTTCGGTAGTTTGGGGTGGATTTTGGTGATTTGGAGGGATTGTCGGGTTGTTTGTGGTAATTAGATTTACTCCTGTTCAATCTAACATACCATCCGGACGCACCCCTATCCTAAAAGAAGGTTTTAGGTCACATAGCAACCACGTGCTACCATAGGAATCAAGATGGGGGTATCCACTATACAAAATGGACGACGGAAACACGTATCACCCTAACAACACGCGCTGCGCATGTGCAATAACACCACGTATCACTTTGGGGATGATGTCGCAGCCCTATATGTAGTTACAGCCCTGTAGATAGTTACTGCCCTATAGGTAGTCACAACTCTTTGGGTAGGTACCGTGGTACTTTATTCATACACCCCTATATGTAGGGACCATGCTAATTTAATCATACAACCCTGCATGTAGGGACTGCGGAAATTTAATCGTACACATCCCGGTAAATAGTTACAACCCAATAGGTAGTTACAGCACTATATGTAGTTTCAGTCATATATGTAGTTACAACGCTATAGGTAGTTACAGCCCTGTAGATAGTTATATCACAATATGTAGTTACATCCCAATAGGTAGTTGCAACCCTAAAAGTAGTTACATCAGAATAGGAAGTTACAGCCCAATAGGTAGTTACCGCCCAATTTGTACTTACAGACCAATATGTAGTTACAGCCCAATAGGTATTTACTACCCTATGGGTAGTTACAACTATATGGGTAGTTACAGCTATATAGGTAGTTACAGCCTTATAGGTAGTTTCAGCCTTATTGATAGTTACAGCCCTATAGGTAGTTACAGCCCTGTAGGTAGTTTCAACCCTTTATGTAGAGCCCGGCGAACAATCGAGATTTGATTCGATTTCTAACGTTTTCAGTGATTCGATTCAATTCAAAACATCTTGAATATATAAAAACAATCCAATCCCTGAGTGTTTTCTATTTCATACATTTCTTGATTGTCGACTTTGTGCAGATGACAACTCGTAGAACGAGACTGACCGTATTCGGCCAATCTTGATTTTACAGATTTAGTCTGAAAATTCCTCAAAAGGTCATTTGAAGCGATAGCGGATATCGCCTTCCGCCCAGTTTTCACAATATATTGCCCATTGCCAGAAATGATGTACCGTCAGCATTGCTAAAGCATTGCAGGTGGCGGCTTGTCCCACTTAAGTGGCTATGTATGACTTTTTCCACGTGAACGTTGGTGATACCTAATCACTTTTCGTTTGAATCTAGTTTCGTCCAAAAAGAACTGCTCGGTGACTTGTCACCAAGAGCAAATTAAGAACAGACCAACTCACAACTCTGTGCAGTAGTGACGATACATGCAATGCGATAGCTTCGAGAAAGCTGTATGTCAGTGCCTACGAACCCCATCCTAGTTTTCAATCTAATATTATTGCGTCCGAGAAAATGCAACCCACTCGGGGAAGTGACCATTCCACGGCGGCCGTATTGTGTATGTCGATACCGCTCATGTCATCCGAGCTGAAAGAGTTAGAATCATTTACAAGCCTATTGGTTATTTGGATCTACTTGGTTAAAAAAACATTTAAATGATGCTTCGTGTTGGCAACTGTGACGTTTGATTTTTTATCGGAGTAGTTTACAGTGGATGTTTGTTGCTTAAATTAATTGTTTTAAAGCTCACATGACACAATAATAAAAGATATATTTACAATTGCAGACAATAGAATTCATATCAGACATTGGTGGTGCACTTGGATTGTGGATTGGTATGACTGTGTTGAGTTTGGTAGAAATAATTGATGTGGTCGTGGAGATTGGGCAGTTTGTTCGGAGAAAAATAAAGCATAAGACAGCTGCAAGAAAAGTGGAGGCCACTGAGTAATTGCCTCGGATACAATATGCCTGCCGGTAAAAAAGTACATACGGGTCAGTCAGTACGGGTTTTGGTCTTAACGACGCGATGTGATGACTGATGTAAATATTGACTCACAAGCTGAATTCATCATACAATATACTCACTTCTATTTGACAAGTTGTTATACTATAATATATATGTTACCAAGATGGTGTACTGAAGTCGACAAGTTGTTAAACTATAATATACATGTTACCAAGATGGCGTACTGAAGTCGAGACCTTGTATATGGGCATATGTCGACGAGTCAGTTTATCTTACTATATCCCCCCCCCCCCCCCCCCCACACACACACACACACACATTTTGACAATCTTTCAGCGTCTATGAATTACTGTTTTTATGAATGAAAATCATCACGGCATGGTCTTGCCTTCTTGTGCTATGCATTACGTAACCCCCATTCATTTTTTCTACGTGTTATAAAATCATTGTGGTTTATATTAGTGTTGTAGTTATGTTTTATTTTTCAGTTTTAACGCAAAGGCGGCTTATATAAAAATATCAATATCGCTAAAGATGATATAGTCTAATTTATTTCGTTGCGTTAGTGATTTGATTATCTTTTAATATCTTTTATCAAAAAGTGATGGCCTCGGCATGTGTAACCAGGTTTCGATGAGTACAAGTGAAAAACTTTCTTTCTCTTTCTGAATCGAATGATCGCACATGCGTATACAGTGGAACCCTGTTAACTGAATAGCCACTTTGCCAATGAAAATTATTCAATTAACAGGAGTACTCAATTAACATGGATTATGCCACTTTCCTGTATTCTAGAGATAAACTTAGCATTTATTCTATTATATCTTGTTTGACAGAGCTCCATGAGCTCTGTCAAACAAGTTATAATAGATTATATGCCTGTGTTGGATGTACTGAGGCCAAATAGGTCTACAAACAATGGGAAAATGGGGAGAATCAGGGTAATTTCTCGACAGGTTACAATATTTATTATTCAATTAACAGAGAGAGTTTAATCTATAACCTATGTTCAATTAACAGGTCAAATGTGTACTGGGATATGGTAAATGGTTTTGTGTCGGGAAATTATATTCAATTAACAGGATTATGCAGTTAAGAGATAGCCAGTTGATTGGGCTCCATTGTACTACCCTTAATACAAATTTGTATTTTGTCTGGACGTTTTCACTTGGACTGGGAGAATTTCTTGTTAGATAAATGCACATAGTAATGCTGGATTGTTTTTGTTATCCCGCCTAGAACATAGTGGTTATATTCCAGATTGTATAATGAATTTCACCAATATGATACCCGAGACGCAGTCAACGAATATAGCGGTTGTCAAACCAGTCTAAATTCCATACACCCTGGCATATAATCGGAAAACCAAAATATTACCACCCGTAGAAAGTGACCAGTCCACGACGGACACATTGTAAGCACTAACCATCACTAGATTTTCTAAAGCTAGTCAAGGTTGGTGGATATTATACTGAATATAATGTTTATATCCATTTTGTGTGCTTGAATATAACACTGGATAATTACAGTATGTGGCCCAAGGGCCCTAAATATTACTCTTACGCAACTGCTACTAACTCAGCTTGTGGAACTGCGTTAGTGCGTAGGGGAGTCTGACGGCTGTTCGCATTTGGTTGGTGGTTCTCGCCAGGTACTCCGGCTACCGTCACCTGTAAAACTGCCCGACACGATCCGATTTAACCTGTT
This sequence comes from Pictodentalium vernedei, assembly GCA_031216915.1. Classification (NCBI taxonomy): domain Eukaryota; kingdom Metazoa; phylum Mollusca; class Scaphopoda; order Dentaliida; family Dentaliidae; genus Pictodentalium; species Pictodentalium vernedei. The sequence goes on from CM062291.1 coordinate 455,670,775, forward strand.
GCGTCGTTAAACCCAAATAAACGAAGGGCAAACAGCAACAGACAACTCCATAGAAAATGTAAATCTTTTAATATAGAAAGGCCGCTTTTCCGGGACAAGATCGTAATACGACCTGAATTCATCAAGCTGATTGTTGCTCTGTGCATTTGTGTGGTAGACCACTCAGTATTTCAACTTGCAGTCCCCAGGCTGTACGTTCAAAATATTGATTCGTCTTTCCCCAGGTGATGAATATGACGAATACAGACATGTCAATTTATTGTTCTGAACTTGCCTGGACTATACCATTAAAATCTAACGGGTTAAAATCGTAAACAACCCTGCCAGGTATCGATGCCCGGGGGACTTCATCTGTCATAATTTGTTTAACAGACCTCGCAGAAAACACAATGAATAATAACAGTAAATATATTCACGTTGATGTGTGTCGTAAATTTATAAATGATTTAATAAACTGACTGGGACGATAAATGAGGCATAATAATAATAATAAAGGAATGACCAGTTGACCTTTTCTGGACGGAGAAAGAACACAATGAAGTCTGCAAATTTAATATTGATATAACTTTCCGATTCATTTCTCACAGATTAACTGTATTGTTTTACACATACTATTATCATATTTCACGTTTAATCCAATTTCCAATCAATCACTTTCTCTGCATATTATGTTTTACACTGGGCTAAGGCAGTGTGGAAATAACACAAAAATAACACGTCACGTTTCACGTTCGCACTTACGGTCAACAACCCAGGAACACTGTCTAAAAATATAAACTATCGGCACACCATGTCGGAAAATGTTGAGATCCCAGTTTCCAGTCTGTATCCAGTAAACTATTACTTTTCAAGTTTAGTGTTAACCCTTTACCCAACGCAGACGATATCAAAATTTATTATTTTAAATACAATTTTTTGAAATTTTTCAAAAAATCTCAACAAAACCATATCATGTGACCCCTCGTTGGAACGAGCTCGACGAGCTCGTTCCAACGAGGGGTCACATGATATGGTTTTGTTGAAATTTTTTGAAAAATAATATTTTTTCAACTACTGAATTTGCATATTACGCGGGCGGATGCGGGCGATTCGTTGGGTAAAGGGTTAATTTATTTTAACTGATCTTTATTCCACTGAATTGCTAGAGCGCTCATTGGTCACATACAAAATAAGTGTCTTCACCAGAAAGAGAGAAGGGCGAAAGTTTATACAAATAATCAATACTCAACATTCTTGAAGGTTTTTCAAATTCCCCACGCCTTGATATCTCCGATCGATTTTTAAGGAATATACTAATAAGTCTGCGAAAGTGAATATATTAATGAAATATACTGTTTTCGTGCCAATACAAACGGAATACTTACAACATATTTTGGTTACTATTGACAAGAAACGAGTGCTGAGAATGGAAAGTTGTTAGAATGTTATCAGTTTTCGTACAAGGTTAGCGTCATGGAGTTTGATGGAGGGAAGGCCGTTTCGTCGTGGATTAACACTTCTGCATCACTGACCGTCGTGCTTTTGGGGGAGTTGCCACACTGATTAAATTGACGCCATATGTGGGGGTGGGGAGGGGGTGATTAACGACATACTTCTCTGATGTTGCAGTATACCAACTGTATATGTAGTAGATGTGATTATAGCCATCATTTTAAATGTTGTTGATATATTTTAACCGATCCGTTATCGTGTGGAATGGAGATATTTATATTTACAGATTTGAGATTGCAGGTTGATGGGAAACCATAGTTTTTTTTTTTTGCTTGGCAAGTTTGAAAGACAATGTTTTTCGCGTGTGTCAGATGACGTGATAAAAGACTACAAACTTATTGCTTGTTCTTGAAAGTCCGCTGGTCGGAGATGTTTGCATTCTTCGGTAGAGCTGTAGGTTTTTAAATTTCTTGTTCGGTTTCGGTTTTGGTTTTTCAGGTGGAGTAAAACCTCGGTTCGGTTCGGGTTTCGGTTTGTTCATGAGGCCAAATAAAATTCAATAAAACTCATTCTTTTGTCCGGACTCATAACTGAATGGCAGTGAAATTGAGTGAATGCCCGAAATAAGCTATAATACATGAAGAATCAGGAAGGTCAATATAATAATTACCTAAATATACAGAAGTTTTATTGTGCTTGGCCATTTTTGAAGGTCTGACACCTACACGCAACATGAGGAAAGCTGAAAACACAACTCAACTGAAATGTCGGAAATTCACAGAATGTAGCCTTCCCAGAGTAGTGAGAGTACCCAGACACTGCCATTGGCAGTGTCTGGGTACTCTCACTACTCTGGGATGGCTACATTCTGTGAATTTCTGCAGCAAGAGAGTATTTAATAAAAAACGAAAAACTTTAGATTACGGGATGTCGACGGTTTCGGTTTCGGTTTTTAAAAAAAACTAAAACCCTCGGTTCGGTTTCGGTTAATCTACAGCTCTAGTGTTAAAGTCTTTCAAGAAATCAGCTTGAAAATCATACATAACAAAGTTCAGATCATCGACACTATGAAACAGTTCTTCGAATTCGACAGTTGAAATACAGTTTAAATAGCCTAATTTAATTGCTAGTGTTAAACAATGTGTAAATTAAAGACCACACAATTATTATTCTACATAGATTTGATTATGCACTATATTGTAGACGGTGTGTGTACGCATGGCATTGATAGAGTGCAAACAACGAACATTGAAAAAAAAAATCTTCCAGAGGACAAGTCTGGTAAAAATAAAATTTAATTAAAATCATGTCTACTTAGTTTTGGAGGTTGCCACTTTTCATTTTGGGTAACTCTAATTCAGTTTGCTTGTTATTATCTCGTACCAAAATGCGCTGACCTCACCACATGTACTGATTAACGCATTCGAATGGTTTGATGGTAAAGTACATATTCGAAGATCTCACTGATTTACAATTGAAGTTAAAAGTACCCTTGGCAGTGTCTGGGTACTCTCACTAGTCTGAGATGGCTACATTCTGTGAATTTCTGCAGCAAGAGAGTATTTAATAAAAAACGAAAAACCTTAGATTACGGGATGTCGACGGTTTCGGTTTCAGTTTTTAAAAAAAGAACTAAAAACCTTGTTTTGGTTTCGGTTAATCTACAGCTCTATTCTTCGGTAGATATTGATTCGGTAGGTATTCACCAACTTGGATAATTTATCTCGGGTTGAACAATTGGGTTTGTCGTTTTTTTTTATGTTGTCAGACAGTTTGCTTCACTTCTCACTCGCTGCTTATTCTATTTCCCATTGTCAATTAATTTCAATATACTGGTTCGTCGATTTATCGATTGGCAGCATTCACACCTTTTTTAGAAACGTTACGCATGGTTACGGGCTTCAATTTTTAAGCTAACATGCACAACACGACGAGAGTGACGGTGATTGAGTTGTGAGATGTGATGTCGTCGTCCTGGTTAGTTTAAGAGGGCGTTGAACCCACAATCTACGGCAGCGTATTAGGGTCAGGATCTTTTCATTTAATAAACTGTTTAAACAGTTTAATAAACTGTTTTTACAGATTAATAAACTGTATTTACAGTTTAGTAAACTGTATTTACAGTTTATTACGAGACTGTTTATATAGATTATTACGATACTGTTTTTACAGTTTATTACGAGACTGTTTTTACAGATTAATAAACTGTATTTACAGTTTAGTAAACTGTATTTACAGTTTATTACTAGACTGCTTTTACAGATTATTACGAGACTGTTTTTACAGTTTATTACGAGACTGTTTTTACAAATTAATAAACTGTATTTACAGTTTAGTAAATTGTATTTACAGTTTATTACGAGACTGATTTTACAGATTATTACGAGACTGTTTTTACAGTTTATTACGAGACTGTTTTTACAGATTAATAAACTGTATTTACAGTTTAGTAAATTGTATTTACAGTTTATTACGAGACTGTTTTTACAGATTATTACGAGACTGTTTTTACAGTTTATTAGAAGACTGTTTTTACAAATTAATTAGCCATTCGATTATTGGTTAGTAGTATAGCATGTACCCGATCGTGCGTTATTACCCGGACATTTGGGGAAGATGCTATTGTTAAATTCACATAGGAACCGGACTTTTTGGGTTGCAACCTGACCAGACCCTGCACGTGATGTACGTACTGCATATATAGCATGCTATGATATGTGCAGTGATATATGTACACACAGGGCTATGGATATATAGTATGGAGTGTGATGGAAATTAATGGTGAAGGTGGGGTTTCTCGAGAAAAAAGATTCCCGCGAAATAGTTGACGTTGCTATGGACGTCGTGACGTCTTTATGCGCACCATGACGCCAGAAAACGTTAACCGCTGTTGTTGAATAATATACAATGTGGTGTGACATCTTTCGGGTCACTGTGTGTCGGGGTTCTCGTACTGGACTGATATCGTAGTATAGTAAGGGTGGTATATACCCCTTTTGGTATACTATTAGCCCTTGGTACTATTAATCAACTTTCATATTATCCTACAACTGGTATAGATAGCACGTAATGCTAGGTTAACCAGTATTGTCGGGTGGGGTAATGCATGGTCATCGTCTCGTGCGGTATTGCAAAATAGTCCTTGGTGGTTTGGATTTGCAGTATAGTATGGGTGTTATATATCATTGTAGATCCCATCTTAATCCTTGTTGTGTCAGCCTGCCGATTGCTTTGTACTATCCTATGACTGATATAAGTAGTACGTAATACAGGGTTAACCAGTATTGTGGGTTGGGGTAATGCATGGTCGTCGTCTCGTGCGGTATTGCGAAATAGTCCTTGATGGTTTGGATTTGCAGTATAGTATGACCGTTATAGATCCCATCTTAACCCTTGTTGTATCAACCTGCCGATTGCTTTGTACTGTCCTATGTCTGATATAGGGAGTATGTAATACTGGGCCACGCGGTATTGTAGGGTGGGTGGTGGTAGTGCATGGTCGCCTAGTATGGCAGTATGGGATGTTCGCTCCTCACCCTAGGGGTCCCATGTTAGAGCTTCGTACTATTAATCCAGCTAATGCTTCAAATTACCCCCTGACTGGTATAGATAGTACGTATCGCTAGGACAACCAGTATTGTGGGTAGGATAAGGCCTGGTACTTTAGAACGGTAGCAGCACCATTGTCCACCTAGGACGGTGTGCTGACCCACAGGTGGCACAGGTATTGCGTAATGATAGGCCAAGCAGTATTGTTGAGTAGGGGTAATCCATTGTTGTCTAGTTAGGAAGTATAGGACGTGTTTTTTATATCCCTGTTGGTTCAACTTTTCCCTTGGTACTAGTAATGGACCTAATGCTTCATGTTATCCTATGGCTGGTATAGGTGGAACGTAATGCTAGGAGAAGAGCTATTGTGGGCGGGGGTAATGACTTCTGTAGTGCAGTAGAATAGCATGGGCGGTATATACCGACTTAGGTCCCATCCTAACCATTGGAACAACAATCCACCTGGGCTGGTGTGCTATCCCATATATGGTATAGGTTGCATGAAATGTACTGCGGTGTGGTGTATACTTGGTTTCCAGTCTCCTAGCAGGTTATGGATGGTTCTTTAACATTCTAAGACTTGGCCTAGGGTAGAGTTAATATGTGGCAGTTAGCAAGCCTACAGTAGTGCTTCATATCAGCAGTAAGGGGAGAAGGGGAGAAGAAGATTGTAGGATACGGTACTACAGTACAAGGTAGTCAAAGGCTGAAACCGATGGTAAGGCCACCTTATAGGAGCTATATAGGGCTTGGAATCCCACTTATGGAATCCCGCTTATAGAATACCTTTTATTGAATCCCTACGGAATCCCTTTTTGAAAAAATTCTAGCCTTCGGCTCCACTTTTTCCCGAGCTGAAGATAAGAGTCGTATGTGGAGTCACTCGTTCGACCCATTGCTCTCTGGCTTATTTGCTCGATAGGATTTTAGTCGTTCGATCAATCGGAGATAGTTAGCAAGCCTGTAGTAGTGCTACAAGTCAAATAGTACAAAAAACTAATGGTACAAAGCTGCGAGGGTGGTAGAAGATTATAGTATTGGATGACTACAAACGAGGCAAGTTAAAGAACAGAAAGTTGAAGACAAGATGGAAACAGATGGCAAGGCTATCTGTTTAGGAACTGTGTTCGAGCTTCAGCGCGTAAAGGTTAAATGAGGTGATCGACTCTTCTCGGGGGTGGGTCTGAGGGTCATCAAAAACTCATATTTTAGAAAGGTTTCGTGTGATACATCATTTTAAGGTCTCGATGCGTGCAGTCCGAATATTTGTTATTTGTCCCTCCCCGAGAGGGTGGAGCTGAGGGGCATAAAGAAATTCAAGTTTTAGAAAGGCTGACAAGCGATACATCATTTTAAAGGTCTAGACGCGTGTAGTCCGAATATTTGATATTTGTCCCTCCCCGAGAGGGGGGGGGGGGGGTTGCTGGGGGCATATAAAATTCAAGTTATAGAAAGGTTGGCATGTGATACATCATTTTAAAGGTCTTGACGCATGTAATCCGAATATTTGGTATTTGCGTCTACCCGAGGGGGCTGAGGGGTGGGGCCTCAAAACTTAAGTTTTAGAAAGGTTGTCGGGTGATTCATCATTTTAAAGGTCTCGACTTGAATATTTCGAATAGTCCGCTGGTCGGAGATGTTTGCATTCTTCGGTACAGCTGTAGGTTTTTAAGTTTCTTGTTCGGTTTCGGTTTTGGTTTTTCAGGTGGAGTAAAACCTCGGTTCGGTTCGGGTTTCGGTTTGTTCATGAGGCTAAATAAAATTCAATAAAACTCATTCTTATGTCCGGACTCATAACTGGATGGCAGTGAAATTGAGTGAAACTCAATGAATGCCCTAAATAAGCTATAATACATGACTAATCAGGAAGGCCAATATAATAATTACCTAAATATACAAAACTTTTATTGTGCTTGGCCATTTTTCGAGGTTTGAGACCTACACGCAACTTGAGGAAAGCTACAAACACAACTCAACTGAAATGTCGGAAATTCACAGAATGTAGCCTTCCCAGAGTAGTGAGAGTACCCAGACACTGCCATTGGCAGTGTCTGGGTACTCTCACTAGTCTGGGATGGCTACATTCTGTGAATTTCTGCAGCAATAGAGTATTTACTAAAAAAACGAAAAACCTTAGATTACGGGATGTCGACGGTTTCGGTTTCGTTTTTTTTTAAAAAAAACTAAAAACCTCGGTTCGGTTTCGGTTAATCTACAGCTTTATTCTTCGGTAGATATTGATTCGGTTGGTATTCACCAACTTGGATAATTTTTCTCGGGTTGAACAATAGGGTTTGTCGTTTTTTTTGTTGTTAGACAGTTTGCTTCACTTCTCACTCGCTGCTTATTCTATTTCCCATTGTCAATTAATTTCAATATACTGGTTCGTCGATTTATCGATTGGCAGCATTCACACCTTTTTTTAGAAACGTTACGCATGGTTACGGGCTTCAATTTTTAAGCTAACATGCACAACACGACGAGAGTGACGGTGATTGAGTTGTGAGATGTGATGCCGTCGTGCTGGTTAGTTTAAGAGAGCGTTGAATCCACAATCTGATAAAAATTGTCTTTATGAAGTAAGTTTTTATGTGTAAGGGTCTATGGCAATATGTGTACATTCCGGTGGTTTTATTGTACTATTATATGCAGTCATTTTTTAAGAACGTAAATATTTGTTCCGTATGTTGTAGAATGTTAATAGGAGGGAGTAAATCGAGTTTGGTGACCACTACGAATGTCTTCAGCATGGCATGCATCTGTGGTGTACCCAGGTTCAAGTTTTGCTTGTGTCTAGTTTGTAGTGTTTTTAGGTTCCGCGTTCCAGCTTCTAGGGATTGGTTGTGTTCTATAATTATGTTTTATAGCTTGATGGGGTAAAGTGATGATAAATGGTCTATCATATGGTATTGAGGACCCCCCGCGAAGCTGCGGAATTCAATTCGATTTCGAATCTTAAGTTGGTATTCGGATCGATTCGAAATCAGGTGATCGATTAGTGTTCCTTCCAATCTTTTTACTGGAATTGCGCTTGGTATCGGCCATTTTAGTCATATCACAAAACGTATAGCTGAGATGGAAATTGTACATAAATAATATTGAAAGTAAAGACTGAGTGTAATTTCCGCTGTATTTAAGGAATAGTGCATGTCTTGTCGTTGACTACGCCCATACAGTGCCCAGTGAGGTGGTGTAGTTCCCGCCGCGAAGCGGAGGGAACTGCATCACCTCACTGGGCACTATATGGGCGTAGTCAACGACAAGACATGCACTAATCCTTATATTATATCGAACAGTCATCAAGAAAAACATCTGTCCGATTTGTTAATCTATTACCAAGGTAGCAGCCCTACCAACCAGCGTTATATAGAAAGAAATACCATGTAGTTTTTAAAAAACATTTTCTTCTTCCAAAACACGGCTAACTTGGATTATTGATATGAGCAGAAGACAGATTTTGAATCGGTCGGCAAGGGTAAACAAAACATTTCCCCCAAACGGAACTGTGTATTATAGAATCGCGCAACTCGCGAATGAAAACTAAAATTTTCGAAATTTGACAACGCAATTTGATAATTTCCACACATTTGTCACACATATACATTACCGAATGGGTCAGCACGGGATACAAACTCCGAAGATTCAATTGAATTCCATTATTTATTCGTTTACTGCCCAAAACATACAATTAAATAGCGAAATAATATGAGCAGCGAAACAAACGATTTTTCATATCCGGACGCGTTCTCATGAAAGTTGGACCCAGGTATGGATCATTCTCTTCGAAACGAGATATGGATCGTCTTCTCAAGGAATAAAATGAACGCCTCGAAAAATGTGACTTCAACAATGGAAAAGCGATACATTTTTCCACAAAGATTTCTTTCCGGGTCGTTTTGTGGATGTTGTGCCTCTGTGAATCGATTTTTAAATTTAGTCTGATCAGTTTTATTCGCCCAGTATGAAAAGAAAACTGATATAGTAGTGTGCTAAAAATAGAAAACGTGTAGTGCCTGGGTGTAGTGCCTGGTCAGTTCTGTGGATGCAAACTACACGAAATAGGGTATCATCTTTCAGCCAATCAGAATGCAAGGAAGTCACGTGAGATATAATATTAACATATAAAGCATCTGTACCCATGCCACAATCCATGCTAATTCCAGTTTCACCAGTCACTACCACTGCTGAACGCAAATTTGAAGTCCCCCATTTATTCACGATGAGCCCACGGTTGCTAGCGGTTATTGCTTTTAAACTAAAAAAGCTTACTGGGTAATATTTCAACTACATCATCAGGGCATGCATTCGATGATGTAGTTAGAACATTTTATCAGTTAGGACTTCAAGACGCATGTATTTGATCCGAATGGAATGGAAAATATGCGATTTGCAAGGCTCTAATAATATTATAGGTGATTCTCACTATAAGGACAGTCACTGTATTAAGCCGCACTTAGAATTACTATAATAGTTTAATGATGTTAATACTGTGTATAAATTTACAGCTTAAGAGGATGGTAACGGTATAGGAGTTTTACATTTTTACTTAAGAGTGTGTTAACGGTATAGGAGTTTTACATTTTTAGGTCAATTTATATTTTCAGAATCCCTCAGAGTTAAGTAATATTTTATTTATTTACTGGGGATTAACAACACTTTCGACAGCCAGAGTTGCATCGTGTCGGACTGTTTTACGGGTGGAGGAAGCCAGAATACTCGATGAGAACCACCGAGCAAAGGCAAGCAACTGTTGTACTCCCCAACGTACTAACTCCACACAAGCAGAGTACTCCAGAATCCGCTAACCGCAAAACTATAAGCATTAGTTGAAGAAAAGAGCACCATCAACGTGCAGTACACATTACTACACAGCGACACCATGCTCCAACGTGGGTAGTCTTTGTGCCTTGTTCAAGGACACAACACGGTTGTCCCATGCCGTAATCAATGAGCCACAGCGTTCCCTGTTATATAATAAAGTTATGAAATGGTTCAACTGAGTCAGTTGTGGCACAGCCCTGCTGGGCATTATTTAACAAATAATATTTTTAATGTGATGCCCTAAAGACTGGTCTGTTTCTTATAGATATCATTGAATGATAGAGACCAGTTTGAAAATTGTACTATTATTATTGAAACATAAAACTGAAGTAGTGCGCAAATAAGTTTAATAAACATGCTTCGTGATATCTACTACACAATGTTGTCATTTAATGTGTGTATTTAAGATTTTCGTGCCTGTGTATTTTATTAAATTAAAAAGTATAAGACTTTGCAGTATCGATTATTGAATATTTTCGGTCTTATTGTTATTGGCGGAAAACATTCTATAATCGATTACTCAGTTTTACTAAACTGCACAGCTGAACTACATGTTGAATGCACCACTATGTGCCTAACGCACATCCCCGGAAAACCTATCACAGCGCAAACTAAAAATGATTTGACAATTAATATAACCAGAGGAAAAAAATGTCCCTGCTACTGGACAATACAATATCGACAAACATAACATTTAAAAAAATTAGTGATAAATCATATGAGAAATTAAGAAATATAAATAAATGTTTGCTATTTTGAGACATGTTTACGGCTTCCATTCATCTTCTTTGTCATTCTAATTATAACTTATACCCTAGTGTCTGTTTGTGGAGGAGGAGGTGGAGGTGGTCCTATCTGTTGTCGCTGATGTCTTCATGGTTTTTGTCTTATATTTCGAAAGATGGACTTAAGATTTGCAACCCTGCAGAACATGGTAAATGTTAAGCCTTATAAACAATATTGCATTGCTAGATTATCATTATGGTATGTAGAACTTTTTTTTGTGTGACGACAATACAATGGTCAGAATGTTAAAATGTAACATCAATGGAAAAATGGTGACATTTTTGAAGATTTCCAATCAGGAACGCGATTCTGTCTAATTTCCCTCACTGCATTACGGAAGAATCTCACCCGACAGAAAGGAAATGCGATAATACTGAAACTCAGATACTACTTTCGTTTCGTGTTGTTAATCCTTTACCCAACGCAGACGATATCAAAATTTATTATTTTAAATATTATTTTTTTTACCTTTTCAAAAAATTTCGACAAAATCATATCATGTGACCCCTCGTTGGAACGAGCTCGACGAGCTCGTTCCAACGAGGGGTCACATGATATGGTTTTGTTGAAATTTTTCGAAAAATAATATTTTTTCAGTTGCTGAATTTGCATATTACGCGGGCGGATGTAGGCGATTCGTTAGGTAAAAGGTTAAATGGTGAAAGTTGATACTGAAGTACCGGTATGTTTCAAACAGTATGAACGTGATGTCGTAGCATTAAATAAAATCAAGGTTATCTATGAGTACATAAGATGGATCTCAGATTAAATATAGAGCAATCGTTCTATGGAAAACAAGACAAAACCACGAGATAAGCTCCAGGCCTAAAAAAATGCAAATAAAACCTGGAGTTACCTAACCGGGAATTTGGCATGTGCGTCATATATATTTTCACAGAATGTGAATTATCTCGGGTTTGACGAACGTTCGAGATTTTATTCAGTTTCGAATATTTTCGCTGACTCTATTAAATTACATCCTTCCCCATTTTCATCCTTTCATGTCGCTTTTCAGATGTTATATGTGTGTTTAAATATGTTCTCCTTGTGTGTTCTGCTGTTGACCCCAACGAAATTATTAGGTGGGAATTTAATTTCTGGGGCACAGAAACACAAAATAGGTCCAGGAGAACATTAGAGATTCGATTCGGTTTCGACGGAAAAGTCGAATCCGAGATAATTTTGGATTTCAGACATTTCGTTATTGCCGACGCGATTCGTTGGGTAAAGGGTTAATGCGGTCTTAACTTGTAGAGTGATGCATATTTCTTGACCATAATTTTTTTTTCACCATATATTGTTCTTTTACATGTTGATTGGATAGCGCCAAGAGCCACTATCCAATCAAATGTAACTGTGCAAGGTGTCAACAACAAAATTGTATTTTTGCCAGGGTCAATATGAAACCACCATCAGTGGAGAGTTGGTGTTACAGTTGCAGCTGTGGCATTTAGTAAAGCCCGGATATGGGCTTCCATCATTCTACCAGTTAATGGGCATTTTATTCTGAACATTTCGACCCACTAGTGTAAATATTTCGCGACCAACTCGTGATCGCTTCGAGAAAAGATAGCCTCGAGAAAGGAATAGGGTTTCAGATTAGCAGTGCTGCGTCCTGCCCAATATCTTTTTTGTTGATTTGGTGTAGATTTTGTACTGTGACTTTCTTCAGATACATTGATGGAATAGTTTAATACAGTTTAGACTTTTGAGATTACAATGTTGTATATCAGGATCAACCAGATATACAACATTGAGGTTCTAATCGACTTCAATTATTTCACCGGCTCATTTCCAATCGAAACCATCTCGGTACCTCGATTTTTCGAAAAAATTCGAACCTAAACGCTAGATATTCATACATTTTTTATTGTTGACTTTCTGAAGATGGCAACTCATCATACGTTTTCCGTAGAACCGAATTGACCTTTCCAGTCTCACTTGATAACACAAATAGTCGGCAAATTCTTTAAAATGGCATTTGAAGCGACAAGAGGACCGTGTTACGTCTAGTTTTCACATTATACATGTAGATCACCACCTGAGTGGTACAATGTGTCATCTGCAATGCTGAACTATTGCTTATGGCGCCTTATTCTACTCACACTGGCGAATGCAGCTTATAGTAAGGATTCGACGCAAAGATGTTGATTGCGGGATCTTATTGTCCAACTGCAGAATAATTTGCATACCATGGTATTCAAGTTCCCCGTGGGAACCCCGGGAAGTAAGCAGCACTTGTTTACTGCGGTAAACCAGTTCTGCTTTACTAGTAAAATAGGACCCAGTCACCAATGCTTGGGGTGAAAGTCCTCTAAAATGGGCAACATGTAGATCAACGATTGACTAAACTTTACTTCATCTCCATGTTGTGTCACGATTAGCCATGGTGCATAAATATGTGACGTTAACCACCACCAACAACAAACGGTATTCAAGCACCAGTGCCACTGCTCTGGATTTTCACAGGGTGATCACTTCAGTGTGAGCGTTTTGTTATGCCGACACTGTTGTTAATCGGATCCGAACGTTTTATTAAACAAAAGTAAGAGTTGCAATCACATTTTTTTGGCAACGATTTCTAATTCTCGTCGAGCTACGGAACCTGTAGAGACAGTTCGCCATTCACAGGGAGACTATTTTATATATTTTTATTGACCTGTGCTGCCCATTGTCAAAGTGGGTTTATAAAGTACCCGCATTACAGGGCTCTATGCTTATTTACTCGATAATATTCGAGTCGTTATTACATGTTATTGCTCGATTGTCGTTTTGGTTTAAGAATTAAAGAGACATCCGTTATACACAAGGGAGATAAGTCTGTATGAACGAGGACAGATTTTGGGAAATCAAATAATCTTACTGGTGATGACAAGAGGGCAGAGGTCGTAACAAACTAAACAATCAGAAACCGGTGATTCACAGGGAAATCCGAGCCAGTAAAAAATAGTTGTCGGGTTGTTTGTGATAATTAGATTTCCTCCAGTCCAGTTTATTAGAACGCGCCTTATAGCATACAGTTAAAACTAGAAGTCCTGTCATGAAATGCGCACAAATAGCACGTTGATAGCGCGTTAATGAGCACTATGACCCAACTAAAGCTATCATATTCTGTACATATGGCCTGTGCACAGGCAATGCTTCAGCCAATGGACCTCCGGGTAACCCGGAGGTCCATTGGCAGAAACATTGCATGTGTTTGCTATGAGTAACCAGGGGAACCTGCCGTGATTTGGATGCCATTCGATATGGTAATTGCGCGCAATTCCATCGCGCAATTAAGCCTAGATAAGCGCACTATTCGTGACAGGACTTCTAGTTTTAACTGTACACTACTATAAGAAGAATGAAATAGTATTTACGGAAATTATCAATATTCAAACAAAAACTGGGGAATAGAAAATGTTACTAGAAAACGTGTACCTCATTCAGTTATTATCACGTCCATTATCGCGATATCGGATTTTTATGGTTCCGTGGTTTATTAAAAGTACAAACATTTAACCAGTAATAAAAAAAATGATATTAAATGTAATTGTCTGTTTAATTATTACACTTTGATCATCAATGGTCTTCGCCACAAATAACTCTATTATTAAGATTTATGCTATCGAGATGTATCTGGACGTTAAGCAATGAACGGATGTTTGTTGGCATTGGCTTGGCAATCACATCTCCTTTCGATGTTTAATGAAAATATCTGCAAAACTGTCATTAATTATTCAGAAGTTTTCTATCTATGAATCTCAAATTATGTTTTTAATTTTCAGAAGCAAAAACGATAACAGGTGGGCACGCGTTTGTAGATCGCAGATATCTGTAGTCCTTCATTATTTGAACTCTGGTGGTATCTTCCATATAAGTTCAATGACAGCAACTGGAAGAGTCCATGTTCATTATTTAGGGGTAGACCGATTAATATTTTCAACGTGCAGCCTTGGGACTGCACGTTGAAAATATTGATTGGTCTCCTACACACATGCACTTAGCATCCATCCTATTTAATGAAATTATGACGTATCATGTTCCTGGCCGGAAAAACGGTCTCTAGGGTTTAGAGCGTTAAAGTATAAATTCTAAATATTGTCTTTTATATGCAATCCACCTTCCACCGATTATTTGTTTATTATTTATTTATTGATGTTTAAGGTTAAGGTCACATATTTCTGCACAATGGCTAATCATGACCATGACAGATTTACGGGTGGCGGAAGCCGGGGTACCCGGATAGAACCACCGAGCAACGGCGAGCAACTGTCAGCTCCCCAGCATACTAACTCCAAACAAGCAGGGTTAGCATTGGTTGAAAACAAGTGCACCATCGACGTGCAGTACGCTTTAGTACACAGCGCCACCGTGCCCCCACGTGGGCAATGGGGGTGAAGTGTCTTACCCAAGGACACAACGCGTTTGCCGCAGGTGGGATTCGAACCGAGGACCTCTCGGCTAGCAGCCTACACCGCTACCTACTGAGTCACCGCGCCCCCCATCCACCGATAAAATAGTTGTCCTACAGAAACGGACTATTGGAACAAATAAGATAGAAAAGTACAAAAGTCACAGTAGTTGCATATTCCTCCTTCTTGTCACACTTTAAAGAAAATTATCATGTTGGAATTGGCCCCAGCGGCGGGGGTACATAGTGCTATATTCGGGTTTTCGCCAAGGTTCGTAAAACATACGACGTTCCTTTTGACAAGGGAGATAAATCTCACTAAAAGACCGTACAGAGAATACGACTACGTCTAAAGGTGACATTCCATCTGGTCGAAACACACAAAAGTAAATAGGATTAGTTATTTATTTATTAGTGATAAAAGTCGCGCATTTCTACATAATCGCAACGTGGATATAAAGTCAAGTTCGCCAATCGTTTTTTACAAATGTCCCCCACTTTAGAGAACTTCCGCAAAGGCATTAGGTGCAATGTCCTATTTTACCAGTAGAACGGAGCTTGTGTACGACAGCAAACAAGCGCTGCTTCCTTTCCCTGGGTTTCACGGGGGGGGGGGGGGGGGGGGGACGTGATACGATTTGCAAAGCGCAGGGTCAGTGAAATAGAAGAAAAGCGAACTAAGATAGTGTCATCTAACATCAGAAAACGCAACAATCCGGCAGCTAAGGCTTATCAAGACTATGTATCTGTAAAAAAAGAGGCCCACTTTGAATCCTCTCCAAACGAATCACTTGAGGACGTACTCAGTCATTTCTGTTTGGACGCAAGCAAACCTATTGGAAAGAGTATGAGTTTGAACAGTTGTGGCGCTAGGATTTCCAGGACCTACCTGGGGTCAATGATTCCCAACAGATGTGGGAGGGGTGTAGACATTTTAGTTTCAATTGAGAAAAAGTGACTCTGGAGACTTTGAGAAAAAAATATAAAAAAATGTGAGATTGTGGAACTTGGTTACCAAAAAAGGTGTCGTCACGGCAATTCGTCATTGCACCTGTTGTTCATACATTAGTTCCACAAGCCACACATTTAATAAATACGATTTATCTTACAATCAACATGTATTTTGTCTGTATTAACAAGCACGTTCCTTTTGCGTGAGTTCCATTTTTTTTCTTTTTGTTCATCCGTACGATTAAATAGTTCGTTATATATTCGTCTACATTCTTGACTTATCCCCAATATATTGTAAGATAAAATGCTTATTATCATTATGTGGATGTACAAAATATGTATCCGAGTCTCGCTCCGGGTTCTAAGGGAAGATCACGACTCGTCTTCGACTCGTCGTGATCTGCCATTAGAACCCGGAGCTCGACTCGGATACATATTTTGTGCATCCACATACTAGTAATAATCTCTATATAACTCTCAACAGAGACGTGCAGATGTGTGTCGACTAGTGATTGTGAAGAGTTTCTGGTACAGACTAAAATATAACAATGTAATTAACTCTGTCTATTCCACACTGATTATTCCTATTGGTCACGTGTATTGGGTCTTCGGGAGTATTATCTCTATCTTCATGGTGCTTACATTATTTTTGCCCTTTGGATTGAGGTAAGTTTGCAGTACGACAAATTCGCCTTACGTGTCTTTGGTGGTGCATGGGAGGGGGGGGGGCTGTTCTTGAGTCGACTTGCGCCATTACAGTACAGACTGGCAGGCTGTAACCAGTCACATGGCCATGAATTTTGTTGGAGAGATGCGCTTCGCGGCGATTGACAATAGCGGGCCCCAGTCAAGGTCGTCCTGGCGCAGAAAAGTTTGAAAAATGAGCATCAAATGGAGCTCTGAGGTAAGCTTTGGAAAAATTGTTATGGGAAATTTAGCATTAAAATATAAGCACTTTTGCATAATTAAATGAAAAATTCATTGAAACATAGATCGATAAAGTTCAAAGGCATATTTTATTTTCCAGA
Organism: Pictodentalium vernedei; assembly: GCA_031216915.1. NCBI lineage: Eukaryota > Metazoa > Mollusca > Scaphopoda > Dentaliida > Dentaliidae > Pictodentalium > Pictodentalium vernedei. The sequence goes on from CM062291.1 coordinate 455,687,737, forward strand.
TATATGGATATTTTACACATGTACCTGTATATATAATTTGTGATTCTTGGAAATTTAAAAGCAATAATCATGGTGTAATATGTAGGCCCTGTTACATCCATTACCATGTACGTAGTTTCTGTGAAACGAGCAGGCACTTTGGTAGTGTTTTATAGCCGTGGCCTGTGGCCGTAAAAAATATCAATTTTGTACCTCAGGTGTTTCACAGAAGCTACATAAGAACATTTATATTTTAAGACAACTTTCTCCAATACGTCTAAGTCACAGAGAGTACGATGTATCGGGATATGTGATGTCGCCCCATTTTATCAAAAAAATTCAAATCACAAATGGTTGATGGAACCCATTGTGCCAGTTTTGTTCGTGATGCGTTACCACGCCTCGCACATCCCCTGGCTACGCGCCTGCTATCAGAAAGACATAGACATACCTTGAATAACTTACAGGAAATGAACGGCTGCACAACGCCCCCCCCCCCCCCCATAACATACCCAGCTTTTCATTTCAGCTGACTTGTTCAAGTGGACGGTTATCTCCCCCTATCGACTACCGGAAACCATCAGCTAATTGTTCCACAGATAATCGGCCAAGGTGTGGGAAATGTAATACGATCTTACAGAATTTAGGACATCAAAGGAACAAAGCTCTAGACATGTGTCCGATAGATATTTTTATCAGACAGTAGACAGAATATCACATTTTCCGAGTTGATGCGCTTCTGTCCTCTGTCAAACCAAACAAAATTCAGATTGTAAACTGGCAACATTCAACAATCATTAATTACATTTATGATGAATATTCTAATAAAAAGTGTTTGGAATTGCGTCCGTGGACATATTGCTCACCCGTGGAAAGTGACTAGTACACTTCAGTTGTACTGTACACTCACCCAACGCCGCTCTACATAGTCATGGGATACACAGGTGACTTGTAAATTGAACCTCTGGGTTAAAAACCGGAGGTCCATTTACTGAATCATTGCTTGTACATAGGGAATGAACTATAATCCTTACTGGGTAATATTCCAACTACATCATCAAGGCATGCATCCGCCGATGGCATGCCTTGGCGATGTAGGTAGACTATTGAATCAGTCGTGACTTGAATCATAACAGTGGGAGAGCGATGGAAAGTCCAAATTCAGCCGGACCTCACAAGGTATCATGGACCTAGGAAGTGATGTCATGTTACGTGACCTAGTTACGTTATGTTTGGTTGGCCTGGTAGCCCGCGTGAGCGATCATCTTGTGACGTGATCAGAGTGCGCATGTGCAGCGCGTGTGGTTAGGTTGATAAGTGCTTCTTCCGTGGTCTAGTTTGTATACTGGGCCGCCATCTTGGTTTCTATGGTCGCACGTGGTTGCTATGTGACGTGACCAAAACCCTCAAACAGAACGAGTGTGGGGGGGGGGGGGGGGGGGTGTTCGAGTAAATTTAATTACCCAAATAGATCCGACAATCCCTCCAAACCACCCAAATCTACCGAAACGGACTTTATTTGGTACAGATTCTTGGAGAATCCTACTTATAAGAGCAGCATGTAGTGCTATAGGTCCGATAGGTCTCCTGGGGGTGAGTTCGGTTGAAGTAGAGTAGTTTGTTGGTTCGGATTGCTTCGAAATCCTCCGTTTCTATCTGGTGTCTATAACTGACCTTATTCTGACTATCAGAATAGTCTATCTAGTCTTAGTTGTCTGTGTCCCAGCTTCCGACCTCAACCAAGTCTTATAATCGCCAGTCGCATTGCTTCATTTCCCGTAATCTCTACATGCCCATACAGAGTTATCTCCTCTGTGTATAACAAAGTTCTACAGGCTTCCAAAAGCCAAGGGCAGTCGAGCAGGGACGAAAAATATTGCTCGAATCTGATCGATCAAATAATTCATCGAGTAATTGCTGGAACGAGTGACACCACATACGACTCTTATGCTCATCTCGGAAAAAATGGGATTCTGTAACCACAGACGGGAATCTGCAGGGACTCCACAAATGAATTCCATAAGTGGGATTCCATACTTGTGTTTCCAAGCTCTCATACTGGTAGTCTTACCGTCGGCTTCCGCCATGTCCTAAGGCGTCTGTTCTATTATAGGCTTCCACTGAATTCACCTAATACTATAGTCTTCTGCACAAGGTTGTAAGGGGTGCAATAGACGATAGTAGTAGCCTCAGCTAAAGCGCGATCACGTTTTGTCGCGCCTTAATTGTTGTTAAATATGTTTCGCGGAATTTCAGTTTAGATGTAAACAGCATGGCCAGCGTAGTGAAAAACTGAAAACCTAAAGCATTACTACACCGTCTTTCTATAGGTTACGCCCATTTTCTTTAGGGTTACCTGCAAACAGCATACGATATAAGCTCAGGACCTGGTACCAAACGCCTGACGCCAGAATCTCCTTTGTGGTACCGGTACGCATAATTATAAACAGTTCGCGCAGCATGTCTTAGCTCCTTCGATATTGCTGTAGGATATTTCTGTCCAGGGCAGATTTCTCTTTCCACATGTTTAAGTATAAGTTGGGTACATTTAATCAAATGTTACCCCTGAAAAGTGTATAGAAATTTTCTGCTTGAATTAAATTTAGATGAATTATTCATAAAATCTAGTCCTGGTTCCTATGGATTTCATGAAAATATCTTGAAAATACTCAGCAGGTTAAGGATTAACCCTTTACCAAACGAATCGCCCGCATCCGCCCGCGTAATATGCAAATTCAGCAGCTGTAAACCTACAAACAGGGTGGTGGGGTCGATGTTCAAGGTACTTGCTGTAAATAACCACCACCGTATAACACAGTGGCGTCGCGATGAAGACCAATTTGGTTGGAGGGGGGTGTGGTCGCAGTTTTTCCCTACTGCTATGAATTCCTCAAGGCATGCCTTATTCGAAGACATGCCTTGATGATTTACTGGTATATTTTTCGATGTGGATTAATTGTCAATGGATACATAGATTATTTGTTTTCAATTATTTCTGCCATCTTATCTTTCTAATAAAGATAAACCGTGGGTTATCAATTTAAGACACAGGTCTTATCATAACTCATGTTTCCTTTTGTGCTATACGGCACACAGAGGAATTTCTGACTGATCCCACGAATTTTCTTTACAGACATGTCAACGGTTTTGTGAGCTGTCAAAGGTTTTGGCAAAGTGCAAATGTTATAGTAGACGCCGAGAGGATGTTTTCATCAAAATCAACAATTCGATTCCACAGAACATTGAAGCATGTTCATCGGACATGGGTTAGTGTTTTATTACTAAGCCAAAACAAACTGAATACTCTTTGTACATTTATTTGTGTTAAGAAGGAGTTATTGCCCCTATGTAGGTGAGACATGAAGATATGACCCGATGCAGTAAAGAATTAAGTATAAGTGTAGTTATAATTGAATTCAACACTTTTCTAAGTTCCGGTGAACGTTCGAGATTTGATTCGGTTTCATATATTTCTTTTTCCGAAGACGACAACTTATCCAGCAGTTCCCTTCAGTTCAGCTCAGTGTAACATACATACATAAATAAACCACTATTAACCCTTTACCGAACGAATCGCCCGCGTCCGCACGCGTAATATGCAAATTCAGCAGCTGTAAAAATATTATTTTTCGAAAAAGCTCAACAAAACCATATCATGTGACCCCTCTTTGGAACGAGCTCGTCGAGCTCGTTCCAAAGAGGAATCACATGATATGGTTTTGTTGAAATGTTTTGAAAAAATTTAAAAAATGATATTTAAAATAACAAATTTTGAAATCGTCTGTGTTGGGTAAAGGGTTAATACGTATGCTACGAACATGGGAGAATCATTGTGTTGAAATGAGCTGATACGGCAATAAACAATAAAAACAATCGACAAAACTTTCAGTAAAAACTTATTTGATGTTTAGATATTAGGTTAGACGTTTTTCTATGGTTTACAGTTAAAACTAGAAGTCCTGTCATGAACTGTGCGCTTGTCTAGGCTTAATTGCGCGTTAGAATTGCGCGTAATTGTCATATCGAATGGCATCCAAAGCACGGCAGGTTCTCTTGGTTATTCACAGCAAACACAGGCAATGTTTCTGCCAATATTGCTTGTGCACAGGCCATATGTACAGAATTTGATAGCCTTACTAGGGTCATAACGCGTAGATTAACGCGCAGATCGACGTGCTATTTGTGCGCATTTCATGACAGGACTTCTAGTTTTAACTGTACATGTGATGTTTTTTTATCTCTCATCATATGAAACTTCAGATCCAATATCACAACTGAATGTGTCTGCAGGATCTTGCATTAACTAATTGAGGAATATTCCTTAAAAGTAGACTATATTCCACACATACGAACATCCGATCTGGTCTCTGAGCCTTTTCCAACAATTAATCAGATGGTAGGTTTGATCCGCGCATACCAGAAAGGACCATCATAAAATAGGTGACAATAGCCGCTTTCGGCAGTGTAAGTGTTGAATTCATACTATAACATGCATTGAGTAATGTTAAAGAATGATTTACCTGACTTGTATAAAATACATATATCTCAAGTATTATATTCTCTTACAAACAATACAACTATTAATTAAAATTGCATATAATGAACTAACAATCACGCATTAACCTAGGGACATGAGAATTGCCGATTTTGATCGAATCAACTATCGAATCGAATTGATGAAAACGAATCGAATTTCGAACCGAACTTCGAATGGAATCACAGTTAATGGATACGCCATCAAAAGAAAAGTTGTTTTTTTCTAAAATAATAACCCCGATTATTAAGACACACAGTTATGTAGAGTGCATTTTTCGCCTGACCACTGCCCACACTATAAACTGAGATACAAACCAGTATGCTAGGTTTTTATGTGAAACTATTCGAATTGTTGACTTTGTAGCTTCGAAACTGCATCAATAAACATGTTTAAACGAACCTGGCTGATACGGCTGATACGTCACTTTTATCACATGTTTTCTTGAAAAAAAAAAACTCGTCTTAAATCGGATCAAATCCATTCAATCATGAAGCCATTTGTTTTGAAATGCGGAATGACTAAATCGAAACGACAATTCAACGCGGAATGGAGTGGATCCGCTTGTAAATAAAAGCCTTCCCTACTTCTATTTATATAATAATCAGCAGTATTCTTTCAGAAAACTATTGCTTTTTGGCGACGTATCAAGTTACTGTGATCGAACAGAATACCCAATATAAAACAATGTGATCATGTTATAGAACAAATCATTTTTTGAAGTTGAACAGCTGATTACTTTTTCAAAGTGCAAATTTTTTAATAAATGATCACTGGCCATAACGCACAATAAGCTGAAATGAACAGTTGTAGCGGTAATAGCGTTTGTAGCAATGTAGCTACAGCTGTTAAACAGTTGTAGCTACATCGCTACAAACACTGTTACCACTACAAAGCAATTACGTTTCTACTCAGAATACTCAATATAAAACAATGTTATCAATTACAATCTATACACATTCATAGTTATGGACAGGGTAATATTCGAATTTCCCATTTTGAATCGAATCGAATATTGACTTTCGAAACGAATTTCGAATCGAATTTCGATTTTTTGCAGGAGCCTAATATAACCTCCATTATCACATCGCATCTAAATGATAATATAATTGAAGGTTAGTATGGATATACGTGACCAGCACTAAAATATTACTCAGTCCTAAAATATTACATATTACTCAGTCCTAAAATATTACTCAGGCCTAAAATATTACTCCAACACTAAAAGATTACTCAGTCTTAAATATTACTCAGTCCTAAAATATTACTCAGTCCTAAAATATTACTCAGTCCTAAAAGATTACTCACTCCTAAAATATTACTCAGTCCTAAAATATTACTCAGTCCTAAAATATTATTCAGTCCTAAAATATTACTCAGTCCTAAAATATTAATCAGTCCTAAAATACTACTCACTCCTAAAATATTACTCAGTCCTAAAATATCCCACCAGCATTAAAATATTACTCAGTCCTAAAATATTACTCAGTCCTAAAAGATTACTCAGTCCTAAAATATTACTCAGTCCTAAAAGATTACTCACCAGCATTAAAATATTACTCAGTCCTAAAATATTACTCAGTCCTAAAAGATTACTCAGTCCTAAAATATTACTCAGTCCTAAAAGATTACTCACTCCTAAAATATTACTCAGTCCTAAAATATTACTCAGTCCTAAAATATTACTCAGTCCTAAAAGATTACTCAGTCCTAAAATATTACTCAGTCCTAAAATACTACTCAGTCCTAAAAGATTACTCACTCCTAAAATATTACTCAGTCCTAAAATATTACTCAGTCCTAAAATATTATTCAATCCTAAAATATTATTCAGTCCTAAAATATCCCACCAGCATTAAAATATTACTCAGTCCAAAAATATTACTCAGTCCTAAAATATTACTCAGTCCTAACATATTACTCAGTCCTAAAAGATTACTCAGTCCTAAAATATTACTCAGTCCTAAAATATTACTCAGTCCTAAAATATTACTCAGTCCTAAAATATTACTCAGGCCTAAAAGATTACTCAGTCCTAAAATATTACTCAGGCCTAAAAGATTACTCAGTCCTAAATTATTACTCACTCCTAAAAGATTACTCAGTCCTAAATTATCCCACCAGCACGTAAAGATCACTCAGTCCTAAATTATTACTCAGTCCTAAAATATTACTCAGTCCTAAAATGTCCCACCAGCACTTAAAGATTACTCAGTCCTAAAATATTACTCAGTCCTAAAATATCACTTAGCCCTAAAATATCCCACCAGCACTAAAATATTACTCAGTCCTAAAATATTACTCAGTCCTAAAATATTACTCAGTCCTAAAATATTACCCACTCCTAAAAGATAACTCAGTGCTAAAATATTACTCAGACCTAAAAGATTACTCAGTCCTAAAATATTACTCAGTCCTAAAATATTACTCACTCCTAAAAGATTACTCAGTCCTAAAAGATTACCCACTCCTAAAAGATAACTCAGTCCTAAAATAGTACTCAGTCCTAAAATATTACTCAGTCCTAAAATATTACTCAGTCCTAAATTATTACTCACTCCTAAAAGATTACCCAGTCCTAAAATATCCCACAGCACTAAAATATTAATCAGTCCTAAAAGATTACTCAGTCCAAAAATATTACTCAGTCCTAAAAGATTACTCAGTCCTAAAATATTACTCAGTCCTAAATTATTACTCAGTCCTAAAATATCCCACCATCACTAAAAGATTACTCAGTCCTAAAAGATTACTCAGTCCTAAAAGATTACTCAGTCCTAAAATAATACTCAGTCCTAAATTATTACTCAGTCCTAAAATATCCCACCATCACTAAAAGATTACTCAGTCCTAAAAGATTACACAGTCCTAAAAGATTACTCAGTCCTAAATTATTACTCACTCCTAAAATATTACTCAGTCCTAAAATATCCCACCAGCACTAAAATATTACTCAGTCCTAAAATATTACTCAGTCCTAAAATATTACTCAGTCCTAAAATATTACTCACTCCTAAAATATTACTCAGTCCTAAATTATTACTCAGTCCTAAATTATTACTCACTCCTAAAAGATTACCCAGTCCTAAAATATCCCACCAGCACTAAAATATTACTCAGTCCAAAAATATTACTCAGTCCTAAAATATCCCACCAGCACTAAAATATTACTCAGTCCTAAAATATTACTCAGTCCTAAAATATTACTCAGTCCTAAAATATTACTCACTCCTAAAATATTACTCAGTCCTAAATTATTACTCAGTCCTAAATTATTACTCACTCCTAAAAGATTACCCAGTCCTAAAATATCCCACCAGCACTAAAATAATACTCAGTCCAAAAAGATTACTCAGTCCTAAAATATCCCACCAGCACTAAAATATTATTCAGTCCTAAAATATTACTCAGTCCTAAAATATTACTCAGTCCTAAAATATCCCGCCATCACTAAAAGATTACTCAGTCCTAAAAGATTACTCAGTCCTAAAATATTACTCAGTCCTAAATTGTTACTCACTCCTAAAAGATTACCCAGTCCTAAAATATCCCACCAGCACTAAAATATTACTCAGTCCTAAAATATTACTCAGTCCTAAAAGATTACTCAGTCCTAAAAGATTACTCAGTCCTAAAATATTACTCAGTCCTAAAATATTACTCAGTCCTAAAATATTACTCAGTCCTAAAAGATTACTCAGTCCTAAAATATTCTCAGTCCTAAATTATTACTCACTCCTAAAAGATTACCCAGTCCTAAAATATCCCACAGCACTAAAATATTACTCAGTCCTAAAATATTACTCAGTCCTAAAAGATTACTCAGTCCTAAAATATCCCACCAGCACTAAAATATTACTCAGTCCTAAAATATTACTCAGTCCTAAAATATTACTCACTCCTAAAAGATTACTCAGTCCTAAAAGATTACTCAGTCCTAAAAGATTACTCAGTCCTAAAATATTACTCAGTCCTAAAAGATTACTCAGTCCTAAAATATTATTCAGTCCTAAAATATCCCAACAGCATTAAAACATTACTCAGTCCTAAAATATTACTCAGTCCTAAAAGATTACTCAGTCCTAAAATATTACTCAGTCCTAAAAGATTACTCACTCCTAAAAGATTACTCAGTCCTAAAATATTACTCACTCCTAAAAGATTACTCAGTCCTAAAATATCCCACCAGCACTAAAATATTACTCAGTCCTAAAATATTACTCAGTCCTAAAAGATTACTCAGTCCTAAAATATCCCACCAGCACTAAAATATTACTCAGTCCTAAAATATTACTCAGTCCTAAAATATTACTCACTCCTAAAAGATTACTCAGTCCTAAAAGATTACTCAGTCCTAAAAGATTACTCAGTCCTAAAATATCCCACCAGCACTAAAATATTACTCAGTCCTAAAATATTACTCAGTCCTAAAAGATTACTCAGTCCTAAAATATCCCACCAGCACTAAAATATTACTCAGTCCTAAAATATTACTCAGTCCTAAAATATTACTCACTCCTAAAAGATTACTCAGTCCTAAAAGATTACTCAGTCCTAAAAGATTACTCAGTCCTAAAAGATTACTCAGTCCTAAAATATTATTCAGTCCTAAAATATCCCAACAGCATTAAAACATTACTCAGTCCTAAAATATTACTCAGTCCTAAAAGATTACTCAGTCCTAAAATATTACTCAGTCCTAAAATATTACTCACTCCTAAAAGATTACTCAGTCCTAAAATATTACTCAGTCCTAAAATATTACTCAGTCCTAAAAGATTACTCAGTCCTAAAATATTACTCACTCCTAAAAGATTACTCAGTCCTAAAAGATTACTCAGTCCTAAAATATTACTCAGTCCTAACATATTACTCAGTCCTAAAAGATTACTCAGTCCTAAAATATTACTCAGTCCTAAAATATTACTCACTCCTAAAATATTACTCAGTCCTAAAAGATTACTCAGTCCTAAAATATTACTCAGGCCTAAAAGATTACTCAGTCCTAAATTATTACTCAGTCCTAATTATTACTCACTCCTAAAAGATTACTCAGTCCTAAAATATCCCACCAGCACTAAAATATTACTCAGTCCTAAAATATTACTCAGTCCTAAAATATTACTCACTCCTAAAAGATTACTCAGTCCTAAAAGATTACTCAGTCCTAAAATATTACTCAGTCCTAATTATTACTCACTCCTAAAAGATTACTCAGTCCTAAAATATCCCACCAGCACTAAAATATTACTCAGTCCTAAAATATTACTCAGTCCTAAAAGATTACTCAGTCCTAAAATATTACTCAGTCCTAAAAGATTACTCACTCCTAAAAGATTACTCAGTCCTAAAAGATTACTCAGTCCTAAAATATTACTCTGTCCTAAAATATCCCACCAGCACTAAAATATTACTCAGTCCTAAAATATTACTCAGTCCTAAAATATTACTCAGTCCTAAAATATCCCACCAGCACTAAAATATTACTCAGTCCTAAAATATTACTCAGTCCTAAAATATTACTCAGTCCTAAAAGATTACTCAGTCCTAAAATATTACTCTGTCCTAAAATATCCCACCAGCACTAAAATATTACTCAGTCCTAAAATATTACTCAGTCCTAAAAGATTACTCAGTCCTAAAATATTACTCAGTCCTAAAATATTACTCACTCCTAAAAGATTACTCAGTCCTAAAAGATTACTCAGTCCTAAAATATTACTCTGTCCTAAAATATCCCACCAGCACTAAAATATTACTCAGTCCTAAAATATTACTCAGTCCTAAAATATTACTCAGTCCTAAAATATTACTCAGTCCTAAAATATCCCACCAGCACTAAAATATTACTCAGTCCTAAAATATTACTCAGTCCTAAAATATTACTCAGTCCTAAAATATCCCACCAGCACTAAAATATTACTCAGTCCTAAAATATTACTCAGTCCTAAAATATTACTCAGTCCTAAAATATTACTCAGTCCTAAAATATTACTCAGTCCTAAATTATTACTCACTCCTAAAAGATTACCCAGTCCTAAAATATCCCACAGCACTAAAATATTAATCAGTCCTAAAAGATTACTCAGTCCTAAAATATTACTCAGTCCTAAAAGATTACTCAGTCCTAAAATATTACTCAGTCCTAAATTATTACTCACTCCTAAAAGATTACTCAGTCCTAAAATATCCCACCAGCACTAAAAGATTACTCAGTCCTAATGGATTACTCAGTCCTAAAATATTACTCAGTCCTAATTATTACTCACTCCTAAAAGATTACTCAGTCCTAAAATATCCCACTAGCACTAAAATATTACTCAGTCCTAAAAGATTACTCAGTCCTAAAATATTACTCAGTCCTAAAATATTACTCAGTCCTAAAAGATTACTCAGTCCTAAAATATTACTCAGTCCTAAAATATTACTCAGTCCTAAAATATCCCACCAGTTCTAAAATATTACTCAGTCCTAAAATATTACTCAGTCCTAAAATATTACCCAGTCCTAAAATATTACTGTCCTGAAATATCCCACCAGCACTAAAAGACTACTCAGTCCTAAAAGATTACTCAGTCCTAAAATGTTACTCAGTCCTAAAATATTACTCAGTCCTAAAATATCCCACCAGCACTAAAAGATTATTCAGTCCTAAAAGATTTTTCAGTCCTAAAATATTACTCAATCCTAAAATATCCCAACAGCATTAAAACATTACTCAGTCCTAAAATATTACTCAGTCCTAAAAGATTACTCAGTCCTAAAATATTACTCAGTCCTAAAATATTATTCAGTCCTAAAATATCCCAACAGCATTAACACATTACTCAGTCCTAAAATATTACTCAGTCCTAAAATATTACTCAGTCCTAAAAGATTACTCAGTCCTAAAATATTACTCAGTCATAAAAGATTACTCAGTCATAAAAGATTACTCTGTCCTAAAAGATTACTCAGTCCTAAAATATTTTTATTCGTCGAGCTCGCGAGGGGTCACATGATATGGTTTTGTTGAATTTTTTTGAAAACTTTGAAAAAATGATATTTAAAATAATAAATTTTGATATCGTCTGCGTTGGGTAAAGGGTTAAACTAATTACTATCGTCCTTTTGGAGATTGAACAACAATAATATATTTGAGTTTTAAAGCCTTAAGTGTAACCAAATTTTGGTTTAAATGGTGCCCACCTGGGGTGGGTTGGGGTGGGAAGGCATGTATCACGTGCAACCCTTATCTCAATTTGGGCAGAAACTGGACCGAACACTGTAATTCTCAGGCAACGAACTTCCTTAAATATCTTCCTTTCTGTATGACCTTCGTATTTTCGATAATACAGTTTGTCCTTTGGTAAGGCTATTCTCCTAATCTGGTTCTTGTATGAAATCAGCTGAGAGCTATTGGATTTGGGCATTGGCTCATTATGAATCCAATTCGATCCTGGCACAATCACTTATGCATTCTAACAAATCATCATTAGCTCTCTTGATCACGGCCTTCACTTCATGTCGGTCAGAGTGAGATAGAAATCTCAATACTTTTCAATTTCTGGCCAGACTTTTATTTGCATTCTTATTATTCTTATTTGTTTTTTCTCTTCTATTTTCTTGCCCCTCCTCGAACCGACTTCTTCCTTGTGCCATCTTCATGTTAAATTTCGACAAAATGTTGTTTTTGTAGTAATGGTAGCGATGAACTGCCATGTCGTCACTCGACGACTGTCAGGGAAGAAATGAGCATTTGGTGTCGTGTCTGCCTTTTTATTTCTTAGAGCTTGAACTCGTGCGGAAAGCAATCCGAGAAAATCACATTTCCAGAACAGATTTCCTTTTATATTGGTAGAAACTTAATCTACGCGTTATGACCATAGTAAGGCTATCAAATTGTGTACATATGGCCTGTGCACAAACAATGTTTCAGCCAATGGACCTCCGGGTACCCCGGAGTTCCACTGGCAGAAACACTGCCTATGTTTTCTATGAGTAACCAGGATAATCTGCCGTGCTTTGGATGCCATTCCATATGGCAATTGTGCGCAATTCCTACGCGAAATTAAGCCTAGATAAGCGCACAGTTCATGACAGGACTTCTAGTTTTAACTGTATGTCTGGAGCTTCAATACCCTGTCGTGTTCCGCAGATCACTGTAAACCGTTGCATTCAGCAGATCCTGCCTTCGAGGAAGTTGACTGCATATCTGCATAAACAAAACACGTTATCAAATCATCACATGTTCATTGTAGAACTGGATCTGTCCCCTCTTTTTCATATCACACAAAAACCCAAAGCTTCTATATTTCTCTTTATCGGGGGCTGCGGGTGGGGGGGGGGGGGGGGGGCATTATTCAGTATCCCTCTGTGATTGGTCGTCATGGATGAGCTCCGAGTTTCGCGGCCAGTATGGTCTTCATGCCTGTTTCTTGTTTATTACACGCACGTTCTGTGAGATCCCCATCTTCACCAACACCACACCATGCGGAAAATGAAATTCTGTTCGGAAATCGTAGACGGACTATTTATATGAAGAAGCGAAATTTCGCTGTGATTTTCCACAATCGTACACAGCATTTGTAATTTGAATCGCTAGCGACAGCTAAAAATCGCCCCCTGAATTCCAATGTGTCCTATATTCCAGTAGGCAGATAGAACACATTGGAACTCATGGGACGCAATACTAACACGGGCTCCCCTCGCAAATTTATTTGGCGATAAACTGTGTTCTTTTTGTGGATAGTTGTCAAATGAATTGTTGAGTATCCTAATAATGTTTTTTATTGACGTGAAGGAAGGCGTGTAATCAGCACAAAACGACACGCGTGTGAGAATGGGTTATTCGATATGGTACTTGTGTCATCGCGGAGGAAGTGCTATCGTTCTATCCTTTCGCGCTGGCACTCGTGTCATATTGGTTAACCTTTTCAAACGCGAATGTCGTTCTGTGTATGTATGGTCGGAGAAAACATCTTGGCATAATATCTGCAGAGGCGAGCATTCTCCATATCTCCACTAGGCGACGGTCACAACAGAAATGAATTAAAAGCCGAGCTCGCACCATTTTTGTACCTTTCCCACTGAAGTACACGGTTGCAGCGTGAAGTACCCGGGTGTAGGAATCACATGTTTCAACGGGCACTATCCTCCAAAAGGTAATCACTAAAACGTACCCTTCTTATGGAATCTCACTATAAGAATGCCGTTTTAGAAAAAAAAAAAACATCCATGGTTATAGAATTCCCTTTTCTCGAGATAAGTCGTAGAGGTGTGCGATGTGCCATTCGTTGGATCAATTACTCGATGAGATATTTGCCCGATTAGATTCGAGTCGTTCAAGCAATACCTGTTCAAGTCACTATTCAACAGCTTATTAGCTCGATAAGATTCGAGTCGTTAGATTTCGCAGAGTATATTCGACTGCTAATAGTGGTGAGAGCCAAGTATGATAGTGATTATCGTATAGTGTTTCAGGTAATGAAAGCCACGGTAGTCTGTAATAAGTGTGGGATACTCCAGTACATGGCACCTAGTGATAGCCAATTAATAATTGAATGCAATTTTTATAATCTTTATTGGAGATAAATACATAATTCGGGATTCATACATAATTTGTACCCATTCCCACACGTTCATACTCCAATAAAGATTATAAAAATTGCATTCAATTCTTATAATTACATTCCGTAACTGTTTAAACTACTTTTTACCAAACAACGAAGCATAAAGACGAAATAAAACATGTACGAACGAACGAGGTGAAAAACCACCCTCACACAAAAGACAAAGCGCACAACTCGGATTTTTAATTTTCACAACTTTAGAAATGGAAACGAGTATTTTAGTAACTGGCTTTATGCCACAGTTGGGAAATGTCACCAAAGAAACAGCAGCGGAGTTGATCACTGCGAGAGGCGCTAAAAGTTAAAAACCCACTCAAACACCGCCGGAATTGCATTCTGTCAACTGCTCTCTACCGTAAGTTCGACCAAATGTATTCATTGAGAAATGAATTACATTTGGTCATGACGTTTTCATCCAGCTGACCAATGGGAAATGAGTATTTTGACCAAAAACGTATAACTACATTAACAATGTAACTATTAGTAGTTACATACTGGTTGTTGTAGCAGGACAGGGTAGGCGGTAGTCATTCGACAGACGATGGCGACAATGGACAAATCAGCAGTAGTAGTCTTGGAGCTATGAAGGCCATGGTGTGGTCCAGATGCAAGGAACTAAACATATCCTAGGAGTCATAACTATCTCCAAATAGATATCCTCCAAATAGCATCCTCTAAAAGGTATCCTTCAGTACTACATCGTCATGTCATAGGTATCCTCCAAATAGTATCCTCTAAAAGGTATCCTTCAGTACTACATCGTCATGTCATAGGTATCCTCCAAATAGTATCCTCTAAAAGGTATCCTTCAGTACTACATCGTCATGTCATAGATATCCTCCAAATAGTATCCTCTAAACGGTATCCTTCAGTACTACATCGTCATGTCATAGGTATCCTCCAAATAGTATCCCCTAAAAGGTATCCTTCAGTACTACATCGCCATATCATAGGTATCCTCCAAATAGTATCCTCTAAAAGGTATCCTTCAGTACTACATCGCCATGTCATCGGTATCCTCCAAATAGTATCCTCTAAAAGGTGTCCTTCAGTACTACATCGCCATGTCATAGGTATCCCCCAAATAGTATCCTCTAAAAGGTATCCTCCAGTACTACATCGTCATGTCATAGGTATCCTCCGAATAGTATCCTCTGGAAGTTATCCTTCAGTACTACATCGTCATGTCACAGGTATCCTCCAAAAAATATCCTCTAAAAGGTATCCTCCAGAACTACATCGCCATGTCATAGGTATCCTCCAAATAGTATCCTCTAAAAGGTATCCTTCAGTACTACATCGCCATGTCATAGGTATCCCCCAAATAGTATCCTCTTAAAGGTATCCTTCAGTACTACATCGCCATGTCATAGGTATCCTCCAAATAGTAATCCTCTAAAATATATCCTTCAGTACTACATCGCCATGTCATAGGTATCCTCCAAATAGTATCCTCTAAAAGGTATCCTTCAGTACTACATCGCCATGTCATAGGTATCCTCCAAATAGTATCCTCTAAAAGTTATCCTTCAGTACTACATCGCCATGCTATAGGTATCCCCCAAACAGTGTCCTCTAAAAGGTATCCTTCAGTACTACATCGCCATGTCATAGGTATCCTCCAAATAGTATCCTCTAAAAGGTATCCTTCAGTACTACATCGCCATGTCATAGGTATCCTCCAAATAGTATCCTCTAAAAGGTATCCTTCAGTACTACATCGCCATGTCATAGGTATCCTCCAAATAGTATCCTCTAAAAGATATCCTTCAGTACTACATCGCCATGTCATAGGTATCCTCCAAATAGTATCCTCTAAAAGGTATCCTTCAGTACTACATCGCCATGTCATAGGTATCCCCCAAACAGTGTCCTCTAAAAGGTATCCTTCAGTACTACATCGCCATGTCATAGGTATCCTCCAAATAGTAACCTCTAAAAGGTATCATTCAGTACTACATCGCCATGTCATAGGTATCCTCCAAATAGTATCCTCTAAAAGATATCCTTCAGTACTACATCGCCATGTCATAGGTATCCTCCAAATAGTATCCTCTAAAAGGTATCCTTCAGTACTACATCGCCATGTCATAGGTATCCTCCAAATAGTATCCTCTAAAAGGTATCCTTCAGTACTACATCGCCATATCATAGGTATCCTCCAAATAGTATCCTCTAAAAGGTATCCTTCAGTACTACATCGCCATGTCATAGGTATCCCCCAAATAATATCCTCTAAAAGGTATCCTTCAGTACTACATCGCCATACCATAGGTATCCTCCAAATAATATTCTCTAAAAGGTATCCTTCAGTACTACATCGCCATGTCATCGGTATCCTCCAAATAGTATCCTCTAAAAGGTATCCTTCAGTACTACATCGCTATGCTATAGGTATCCCCCAAACAGTGTCCTCTAAAAGGTATCCTTCAGTACTACATCGCCATGTCATAGGTATCCTCCAAATAGTATCCTCTAAAAGGTATCCTTCAGTACTACATCGCCATGTCATAGGTATCCTCCAAATAGTATCCCCTAAAAGGTATCCTTCAGTACTACATCGCCATATCATAGGTATCCTCCAAATATTATCCTCTAAAAGGTATCCTTCAGTACTACATCGCAATGTCATCGGTATCCTCCAAATAGTATCCTCTAAAAGGTGTCCTTCAGTACTACATCGCCATGTCATAGGTATCCCCCAAATAGTATCCTCTAAAAGGTATCCTCCAGTACTACATCGTCATGTCATAGGTATCCTCCGAATAGTATCCTCTGGAAGTTATCCTTCAGTACTACATCGTCATGTCACAGGTATCCTCCAAAAAATATCCTCTAAAAGGTATCCTCCAGAACTACATCGCCATGTCATAGGTATCCTCCAAATAGTATCCTCTAAAAGGTATCCTTCAGTACTACATCGCCATGTCATAGGTATCCCCCAAATAGTATCCTCTAAAAGGTATCCTTCAGTACTACATCGCCATGTCATAGGTATCCTCCAAATAGTAATCATCTAAAATATATCCTTCAGTACTACATCGCCATGTCATAGGTATCCTCCAAATAGTATCCTCTAAAAGGTATCCTTCAGTACTACATCGCCATGTCATAGGTATCCTCCAAATAGTATCCTCTAAAAGGTATCCTTCAGTACTACATCGCCATGTTATAGGTATCCCCCAAACAGTGTCCTCTAAAAGGTATCCTTCAGTACTACATCGCCATGTCATAGGTATCCTCCAAATAGTATCCTCTAAAAGGTATCCTTCAGTACTACATCGCCATGTCATAGGTATCCTCCAAATAGTATCCTCTAAAAGGTATCCTTCAGTACTACATCGCCATGTCATAGGTATCCTCCAAATAGTATCCTCTAAAAGATATCCTTCAGTACTACATCGCCATGTCATAGGTATCCTCCAAATAGTATCCTCTAAAAGGTATCCTTCAGTACTACATCGCCATGTCATAGGTATCTCCCAAACAGTGTCCTCTAAAAGGTATCCTTCAGTACTACATCGCCATGTCATAGGTATCCTCCAAATAGTAACCTCTAAAAGGTATCATTCAGTACTACATCGCCATGTCATAGGTATCCTCCAAATAGTATCCTCTAAAAGATATCCTTCAGTACTACATCGCCATGTCATAGGTATCCTCCAAATAGTATCCTCTAAAAGGTATCCTTCAGTACTACATCGCCATGTCATAGGTATCCTCCAAATAGTATCCTCTAAAAGGTATCCTTCAGTACTACATCGCCATGTCATAGGTATCCCCCAAATAATATCCTCTAACAGGTATCCTTCAGTACTACATCGCCATGCCATAGGTATCCTCCAAATAATATTCTCTAAAATGTATCCTTCAGTACTACATCGCCATGTCATAGGTATCCTCCAAATAGTAACCTCTAAAAGGTATCTTCAGTACCACAGCGCCATGTCATAGGTGTCCCCAATACCCGGATGAGCATAAGAGTCGTAATTGGAGTCACTCGTTCGAGTAATTACTGGATGGCTTATTTGCCCGATTGGGTTTGAGTCGTTCCAGCAATACTTGTCCCTACTCGATGCCTCTTGGCCTCATAAATCATACAGGACTTCGCTATACAGATGAGAGATAACTCTGTAGAGGTAGATACAGATTACTGAAATATAGCAGTCTCACTTCATGTTTGGCAATCTGCCACCTCCATACAGAACAATTTTTTTCCTGAAAGCAGTTTGAACACCGAAAATCCGCTTCAATTTCGTCTTAAGTTTCAGACTCGCCAGTATTGCCACCACTAACTCCACCAACGTCAACACTCTTTTCACAGCCCCCACCAGGCGCAAGGCTGCGCTACCTGAAGAAAAGAAGACTGCTGAGGGCAGTGAAGAGGTTCGTCAGGAATCGAAACTGTAAAAAGTTCAGGCATGGAAGGGCTGACGAAATTTTACAAGTTACGTTGGGTCAGTTTTGAAATTCATAAAACTTCAGTTCAACACACAAACAGTGTCACGCTGGATTCTCGGTTCCCTGCTATATACTTCTCAGGTGTCGAGGCCGGCTTTCAGAACCAGGGACTCGGGAATTTTCTTTCATGGGAATAAACTCTACTTCCAATGACGAAATTGTCAGCCATGCAATACTGTGTGTTGGAATTGGATTACGATCTAATCGTGAAAAAACAGATTTGGTGCGTACGGAATTCATATTTTTCTCCATTTTTCTACAATTTCTGACGACAAGGCACAAAAAGCAGTTGCAAAATTTCATCTATTCATTACGCGGACCACCAAGTTGCACCCGGTGGTTGATGTGTTGAAAGTTTGCAGTGTTTCGCGAGCTATTATGAATTATTACAGACACTTTGCGAGTGGAGAAGAAGTGGCGCTGAGATTAAGTAGTACTTCGCTCTCTTCATTATGTATATGGAGTCGAATTTTAATATCAGTTTACGTCATTGCATGTACGTATATCCCAGGAGATGTTAATGGTTTCTGTTTACCAGGACAAAATTGTTGGAAACACTTTCTTCTACAGGCATTGAGTGATGCAAATTACGCTGTTTGAGCTTGACAGAGACAGAAAGTGCATATATTTTGCGCGATATTACTTCAGAATAGTGCATAACACAGTGACTGAACCTCTAGTTTCAAATGTATTGAATTAATATGGGATCTGTGTTGGCGATTATTGTCAGGATATTTCTCAATCCTCAGTTACTGGTTACGACCATGTAATGATTAATGTATCCGGCTTAGTAAACGCATATCTCTTGCACAACGCCTCATGCGAATAAAACGATTAATTTTACGGTCAGGGTGGCTCAAGCTGTGCCTTTTCAAGTACTCCATAAGTAGTTTTCCTCAACAGTCTAATTTTCACGGTCAGCGTTATCATACTTTCCTATTGTTTGATTGTAATCGGTCGATGACAGGACTGTGACCCCTATTATTTTGTCCGCTTGCTCAATTAACCCGATACTGGTTTCAAGCCAGGCATAAACAGGTGTCAAAACAGGATGACGTTACTAACAACGAACTGACTCCCTAACGCGATCACAAGAAACGCAAATACACGCAATTAGGTGGTAGAGCAAATGTGGGCGACTGTGAAGGTGCGTCCAGACCATTGATCGTAGACGGGTCTTCGTTGTGGAATACATACTCTTTCTCACAATTATTTCTTAAGTTTTTTGAGACTCTGCAAATGAGTTATAATCCCTGACGACTTTCCGTGCTTTGTCACTTCTGAGCAGACAGCCAGTGCGCCTTTTACTGGAGAAGGAAAAACCCGTGCAGTTGAAATTGCACCTCCGTTATCCCTTTACCCAACGCAGACGATATCAAAATTTATTATTTAAAATAGCATTTTTTCAATTTTTTCAAAACATTTCAACAAAACCATTGCATGTGACCCCTGGTTGGAACGAGCTCGACGAGCTCGTTCCAACGAGGGGTCACATGATATGGTTTTGTTGAAATTGTTTGAAAAATAATATTTTTTCAACTGCTGAATTTGCATATTACCCGGACGGATGCGGCCGATTCGTTGGGTAAAGGGTTATACAGTACAGTCGTAGTGGATTGGTGGTAATCCACGCGTGGGTAGTGATGTCCACTCATGCGTTTACCAGCTAATAAAATCATTATCCGCAAAACTGTAATTAATGAAGCACTGGGTTTTACCCGGTGCTTCATTAATTAAATGTTTGATGATTATTCCTATAATTAGTGCTTGGACTCTTGTATAATTGCGTCCCTGGATATATTGCCCATCCGTGGAAAATGACCAGTCCGCGTCGGTTGTACTGTAAACCATCATCTTCTGGGAGCGCGGCAGCTGAATAGGCGACGTTTCGATCCTGACCAGCGCCATTTGCGCTTTGTCCTTGATCAAGATACTTAATCCCGATCGCCGACGTGGGAACACGGAAGCGCTGTGTATTAAGGCGTACCGCACGTCCAGGGTGCACATGTCTTCAACTGCTGCTAACTACTGCCATGATGGTAACTTGGAGAGTCTCACAGTTGCACACCGTTGATCGATAGTATTCTCTAGGTGCACCGGTTTCCTAGTACCCGCAAAGGTGTCCGATATGTGGACCTGCCTGCTGAAAGTACTTCTAAAATCAAGATATCGCATCAAGAAAACCAAACAAACAAAGATACCATCTAGGATCCTTTTTTCTCGCTTTTTAATCACAGGGGATATTCTAAACGTTGTGTGTGTGGAAGGAGGTCGGGATATTTCGTCCAGCTCGCCTCCCCGTGGCGATCCGGTAAACCTGGTCTGCCTGCTTTTGTCACAAACGATTGTATACGCAAACTAAGGTTTTCTATACAACCCAACACACATATACAGGAATTGGTACATACTTTTCAAGAAACAAAAACGCTTCAAAATGAGGCGAAAAAAGCTGAGAACATAAATTAAAAAAGCACAGCCAGCAAAACACTTTCCCAAACAGATTTTTTTTTTCTCAGCAGATATCAATGTTTATGGAGCTGTTCATCCCTCTTATAAATCCACTCTTACTTTATAGAAATTAATTATTGGTATCTGAGTTAAATAATGACAAATGTGATATGACTCTGTTTTAAAAAGCAGAACTTACCTTTTGTATGATTTTTCTTAGCCCGCTACATAACGTCGTAACAACCAGTGTTATTAACCTCTTGAACCCGAATGAGCCACTTTTCCGGTCCAGGAACGTAATACGTCAGTATTTCATTGAGTATTCTTCAGTTATTGGGTTATTATTATGATACAGAGATTTATATCAGAAGCTATTTTATGCTTGAATCATAATAGAAAGTGATTGTCTGCTTTTCTATATATAAGAATGATTGAGAGAGAGAGAGAGAGGGGGCGAGAGAGAGAGAGAGAGAGAGAGAGAGAGAGAGAGAGAGAGAGGGGGGGGGGATATGCCTGCTGTGCTGTTCATTCAAGCTTGCAATAACAGTCACATCATCACATGGTTAACACTGTGTAGACTGCTACGTGGCCCCGACGATTGACACGCTGCACAGATTTGATCCCAAGTCACCCGAAGTGTAAACATTCCACGGCTGCTGGAACAGCGTGTATGTATTGGATGCATTGGATTTGGGTAAGTAATTAAGAAGAAGTCTCAGGTTCTGAAGTTAGCCCCTCCCATCTAGCCCAGCGCTTCTGAAAGCGATCACACCTGCATATTCGGTAATATGCCGCCCATTCAATGTAATAATATCTCCGAAGTTCATGTTTTATCTGCGATAACGTTGGGCAATGATTAGTGAATTTTGTTTTATAAATGCCAAATTTAACGAAAATAAAAAAAATTGATGCCCTTCTTCAACCTGACCTGCAACTAGAGTTGCAAATAATACGGAGTCTTCAGTTATTTGGTGGTTTTTACCTGTCTTTTCAATAAC
Source organism: Pictodentalium vernedei (assembly GCA_031216915.1). NCBI lineage: Eukaryota > Metazoa > Mollusca > Scaphopoda > Dentaliida > Dentaliidae > Pictodentalium > Pictodentalium vernedei. The sequence goes on from CM062291.1 coordinate 455,709,768, forward strand.
CCATATTCATTCATTTTCCCACAGCCGTGATATTACTGGACATTCCCAAAATTGGTGTATAATTGTTTCCGGTTTCGTCTTACAAAATGTACGTAGGTTATCCGACGTAATACCACACTTATGTTAGAGGGGCCTTGTTCCAAGAAGTCGAGAGTTTATACCATATTGGAACCACTGATATTTACCATCAACACAACATTTGAAGGGACATATTAGTGCTGATTGCCACCAGTTATTTTTAGAATTTATGCCACAATCCCTCTCCCATCTTCCTTTAAATTTATCTTCGTCCCTCCGTCTCTTGAGAATCGTATATATGCTTTTACAGTCCCTGTTTGAAAAAAAGGTAGTCTAGCTGAAACGGTCTGATTGCGCTGGATAAAACAATAAAACTACTTGTATTATAGATAAGCCTAATGTCAGTGGTGACCGCTTTCGTAATTCCAGAAATAGTAATAAAATATGTCTCTATTTTAAAGATATCTTTGAATTTTTCATAAGATTAAAAAATCTCCATTTCATCTAAAAGATCGTTAATAATTGTAACCCCTTTATCTTCCCATTTTTTGAAATACACTGTTTTTTTTTTTTTAAATGATATTTTCGTTATTCCAAATACTCAACGACATATAATTATCGCTGCTTTCTCCCTTTAGCTCTTTGCAAAACAAGTGCCAAGCTTCAAATACATCCCTCTAAAACTGTTTTCTTTGGTGGCATTAACGTACTTTGTGATAATTTGGGGAGTTGATAAAAAAACATATTTTTACCTAGAGAAGGCGTTATAGTTTTCAACAATCCCTGTAGAGGCGTGTTCTCAGAAACAATACGTTTGAGCCATGATATTTTCAAAGAGTTTATAAATAAAGGTATATCGATCATTTTAACCCCACCTCTCTCGTACTCCTGCACTTGAGTTTTACGATTTATTCTATTGTGGCCATTCCATCTGAATTGATATAGGACACCCGCCATTTCCTAAATAAATTTACTCGTAGGATTGAGGACACTTAAGAAGAAATGTACTAATTTTGAAAGAACAAGCGATTTAACTACTGTGATTTTTCCTAAAACATTTATGTTCCGTTTTTTCCAAGCCGATAAGGTTTTCTTTCTATCATTCATTTTGGACAAATAGTTATCTTATGTCATAATATAAAGGTCGACAGAAAAATTTACCCCTAAAACTCTGACGGATTTAGGCTTCTACTTCAATTTTCACCTATCACATATCTTTGTCTGTGCAGTCCTTCTTGGTACAAATCCATACTGCTTGCGTTTTGTTATTTGTTATTTTTAATTCGTAATCCCGACACTTTTTCAAATCTGTGCAGCATATCTATCCCCGAGTCCAGAGACCCCGGACAGCCATCAAGAAACAGAGATGTATCGATCGCGTATTGGGTGATTTTAAGTTCTTTGTCGCCAATATTGATTCCTCGTATATCCCAACACGATCTTATTTTGGTAGCCATGGGTTGTTCACATAATAAACAAATATATGGCGAAATGGGATCTCCCTGTCGGCAGCCTCTCTCAAGTTTGATTTCAGGCGAAATTTCCCCATTCACATGTAGGCTGGACGATATACCATTATACAATGTTAAAATATATCTTTTGAAATTGGTCCAAATTTAAAGTAATCCAATACTTTTGAGATGTATGACCATGATACGGAATCAAAGGCTTTTTCAAAGTCTATAAGAACGAGTAAGCCTGTTTTTATAGAATTTAAGTAGAGTAAATAACATCATAGATAAGTCTAATATTTTCGCCAATAAATCTACCCGTAATGACCCATTCTGGTCAATGTGGAATAAGTTTGGGTAATAGACCATTCACACGTTCCGCTAGACAATCAGGTTAGATGTTATACAAAATATTTAACAACGTAATTGGTCTCTAGATTTTCAAAAACTCTCGGGGTTTCTTATCCCTCGGTAGCAGTGGTATTACTCCATGATGTTGTGTGACCGATAACAGTCCTCTTTGTAGACCATACAGTTAAAACTAGAAGTCCTGTCACGAATAGTGCGCTTATCAAGGCTTAATTGCGCGTTGGAATTGCGCGCAATTGTCATATCGAATGGCATCCAAAGCACGGCAGGCTCTCTTGGTTACTCCTAGCAAACACATGCAATGTTTCTGCCAATGGACCTCCGGGTTACCCGGAGGTCCATTGGCGGAAACATTGCTTGCTCACATGCCATTTGTACAAAATTTGATAGCTTTACTTGGGCCATGACGCGTACATTAACGCGCATATCAACGTGCTATTTGTGCGCATTTAATGGCAGGACTAGTTTTAACTGTAATTGAGTGAACGAACAAGGAATTTACCAATGTCTCTCCAGACAAAATATTATTTTTCATTTTTTTCAGATAGCTAAGAACTTCCACACACGTTACTTCTCTTTCAAAGTTTTCGGCTTCTGTGACGCTCAACGTCTTGTTTCAATTTCCGTCTCAAAGAAGGAGAAACTATTATTATTATTATTATTATTATTATTATTATTATTATTATTATTATTATTATTATTATTATTATTATTAATATCGGGGGTGTTCGTAGAAATACAGTACGTGGAGAGTGTATTATCACTAAATCACCCGCAGAGTGGAGATTCCACCCAAGCAATAATTGCAAATTTGTTGGAAAGACTAACCAGCACAAGCAAAGTTTCAGCCAAAGGACCTCCGGGTTAAACCCGGAGGTCCATTGGCTGAAACATTGCTTGTGTTTTTTGTCTTTGTACAAAATTTGAAAGTTATAGCTTGGGTGATAACACCACTATGCGGGTGATTTAGTTACAAGCCACCCTCCACGTAATGTATTATCGTCTCTTTCTTTGTATAGGTTTGCGTAAAATTTCACTGTTTCATCAAGTATCTTTCTTTGATCTAGAATCTTATTGCCGTAATCATCTTCTAAGTTTGAAATCGTTTTATTAATGTAATTACGTTTTTCTAAATTTAGAAAGTATTTAGTGGATTTTTCTCCTTCAGACTCCCGCCGAGTTCTGGACCTTATTACCATCCCCTCTATCTTTTCATGTCTGATATATATTATTGTTGTTTAACCCTCTCCAGTTCCCAGGAATGGTTTAAGTCATTCGTTACTTCCAGGCCTGTAATTTTGTGTTCTAATTCTTTCTCTAATTTATGCATTTTTCCTTTATTTTTGGGGGTAAACTGTATCGTTTTACTACTTATCTCCATTAACCCTTTACCCAACGCAGACGATATCAAAACTTATTATTTTAAATATCATTTTTTCAAATTTTTCAAATAATATCAACAAAACCATATCATGTGACGCATCCGTGGAACGAGCTCGACGAGCTCGTTCCAACGAGGGGTCACATGATATGGTTTTGTTGAATTTTTAAAAAAAATTAATATTTTTTCAACTGCTGAATTTGCATGTTACGTGGGGGGGGGGGGGGGAGGGTGCGAGCGATTCGTTGAGTAAAGGGTTAACAGAGTTTCAAAAAATAACTGATCGTTAATTTTGAATGTATATTCAGGATCTTGGTAATTTCTGGATTTGTACTGCCCTATTGTGTCCAAAATAGTGTTTTTTATAGAGTTTACATAATCTTAATTGCTAAGTAGTGAGTTATTAAATTTCAAAAACCCAGCCCCACGTCGAAAGTTATTAAGCTTGAGTTCCAAGTCAATTATTGAGTGGTGGGTTCTATAACCCGGATATATATTACAGTTATCAACACGTGACGTGGTATGAAATTAAGAAGACGTCAAGGCGGGTTTGTTTTGTTGGGTTCTTTCTGCGCCAAGTAAACCTTTGCTTATCTGATTTGGTCGCACGCCAAATATCTTGTAGATCAAGATGACTAATGATTTCTAATAACTTTTGTCTTGCAAATGGATTATTTATATGGAGGTAGTTTGAAGTATCTTGTACAGGATCCACAACTAAATTAAAGTCCCCGCATAATATATTAATAGTTTCAATGAGCTCCATTAACTTCCTGTAAAAGTTTGGGCAATCTTGCTTAGGACCACATATATTCGCTATCACAAAAATATGTTTTTCCACTTCGATCTCAATTATTAGATAATTCCCGTCGGGATCCAATATTTATACACATGGAGTTTGAAATCGAAATTGTTATTGAACAGTGTTGTGAGTTGTGAAAAAAAAATATTACACTGGTGAAGTGGAAAACAATCTTCAGTTCGATCCTTAGTCCACCTAGTTACCTGTTTTTCCGCGTCGTGTTTTGTTCGAACATACTTAAAATAGCCAATGCACGTCAGTCAAAATTGTTTCGTCCTGTATTTTGAAAGACTAGTCGCTGATGCGTCCTATTATGTAACTAATCCTGCTTTGTTGTGGGCCACTGATGCGTGACACGCCGTCGGGACGGAATCACTGGCCCCATTCGGACAGCGTGCCACCCAACCGCAGCCCACTACTTATAAAGGCACGAGCACTTGAACACCATTACAGTTCAACTTGATATGGGTATTCACATTAAGCCTTTGTACTCGATTGGCAGTTTTACGGACACATTTAGTTCTTATCTCAAGTTACAATGAGAAATTTATAACGAAATACTTGAGAGGACCAAATAGCATGTGCAATCTGCAGCACAAACTGCAGATTGCAGATGTTATTTGATGATTCCCCACAAATGTTTGTTTTGGACTCGTCTATCTTTCTTCATTTAAGGAGGGATGGGTGATACCATTCTAGTGACCTGTCTCAAGTTACAAAGAGAAATTTGTATCGGAATATTGAGAGGCCGAAATAACATCTGCTATATGCAGCGTACACTGCAGATTGCAGATGACATTTGATCTCCTCCCACATTTTTGTTTTGAACTAGTCTATCTTTCTTCATTCACAGAGAGATTGATGATGAGTTAAGATTCAAAGGGTTAGTGGCGTAGGTAAAATGATGTTGCTTGTAATATGTGGATACGGATGGCGTAAATTATGCTTAATGAAGGGGTAGGGGGTCGAACGTATTCACTCGTGATTGTTGCATCACTGGTAGACAGCTAGCGTCTGGCGTATCGTCAAAATTGACCCACAGCTTTCTTCCGAAACCGTGTCGTTAAACCTCATTCCCGTCCATATATAGGCCTTCCTTTCAGACACAACAGTTAGAGGTACTAAGTAGCCATGTCCAAAGGTGAGTACTCTGGTCTCTTGGGAGAACCGTCATTAAAATATTAATTGGTCTACCCCCAAAATGATGAATACGGACTTTCCCAATGGCTGTCATTGAACTGACATGGAAGATACCACCAGGTTTCAAAAAGTTAACTAACGTCGCCATTCAAATTTAATATATTTCTTTCAATATTCAACGAGAATACGTCACAATACAGCGAGTGTGGTGTACTGGAAAATGGAACCAACGAACAAAGTTGAGGTCTTTTTGTGTATTTCAAGAGCACCGTTCGTTTACCTCGTTGGTCTCGCTTCGTCTATGTTTTTGCGTGCGAGAAATCTCGGTTGCATGTTGGCAAATAACATGATGGAAAACTGATAGTTATTGAGGTCCAGTACTAATTTAATACGAACACTGAGCCTCTCTATAAATACAAAATTAATTCGCCCAATTGATGTTACCAATATTATTAGTAACACAGTTTGTTGGTGGCCTAATATGGTATATATGGTGTCAGTTAATTTCATATTGGACTCGAGTCGCTCTCACCCAATAGGAAATTAACTGACACCATATATATACCATATTAGGCCACCGACAAACTGTGTAACGAATATATCTTACTGGCTGCTGCATCGATGCACAGAACTAATAACAACAGCGATCGAAATTAAATGAGAGAATTATCAAAATGTGTTCACGTGTCTTTGCCCTGTTACAATTTATGGGAGATTGCCTACAAGCACTCTCCCATAAATTGTAATAAGGCAAATTCATACATACCAAACATTTTCATTTCGAAGTTAACATGACTGACACACATCCATAGAATATGAAGACTTTTAAGTTGCCTAACCTGCACTTCAGACCGAATATGGTCTTCCAACACTCAATCTTTCAACTTGAAGCGTTTATCGGCTGCCGCCATTTTGAATAATCAATTAACAAAGGGGAGATTACCCATGGCTTTCGGCGTATATTGATGTTGACAGGCAGTATATGGTTTTGTATGCAGTCTGCCTGTGACGTCGTTGAACTAATGAAATTCCCAGATACTTGTAGGAGGTAAGATATTTTATGTTGACATCCTATTCAGGTACAAGAATTGAAATGATTAGCCAGGAAGGTTATACAAATATTCGATATTAGAAAAAACAAAATAGATTCGAAACGCATATTCGAGCCGAATTCGAATTGAAAACGTAGAGCCTAATAAAGAAGTTTTGAATATGGTCAACGAAAACAATGCTGACAGTATTGTGCTTTTATTAAACTGCAATTCACGAATCGACTATTTCTAAGGAAGTTTCATATCTAATACCAATATATTTTCTGATGAATTCTCGGGATATGGCCATTTGTTTTTCTCCCTCACTTCCCTCCAATGCAAGGCATGCGTGTCTCGTGTGAGAAGGCCGTGCGAGATAGATATATCTCTCACATGACCTACATGGCCGGCTTATTAGTATATTTAATAAGCGTAGGAATATTCAATCATCGCACGTTCTTCTGTAAACAAACAACAAGGTGTTCCTTTTCGGAAATATTAGCAGACGAACGTTTGTCGAAGAAAAAATAAATAAAAACACAGACCGCAAAACCAAAGGACACTTGACTCTTTTATATCAGTTTTGGGTGAAGGCCATCACGTGTAGAGAGAGTTGCACGAAATTCCCGTCGAAAATTAATGCGAATGCATTGCAGAATTCATAATATGACGTCTTCGAAATGTGTCAGTGTTCATTTCGCTACAAATATTTAACCCCTGTCTTGCCGGCGTTGGATTTTAATTTCGTGGTATATTCCTGTGGTATATACACCACTTTTGACTGAGCTTTCCGATAAGCAAATTCATTTTTTTCAGAAATGAACAACAAAATGGTTCGATAAAGCTGCACGTGCCCCTAAAAAGCTTTTGATGACGTCAGGGTTTTTGGTTGGGGGAAAACAATATTCCTGATAGGGAGGGTGTGAGATGAGGAAAGCTCACCCTCGGGACAAAATATTTGGTCTAGACACTCAACAAGCATCGTGGCTGGCCCAAATATATTGTCCTCGGGTGAGATTTTCCCAGCTGACACCCCCACCCATCAGGAATAATACTATTCTTTATATTTTGGCTCCTGGCGATCCCAAGGGGGATGTAAAATAAATCGGCCTAGATCAAGTACAGCATCAAAAATATTGCAGCGAGGTTGTGTCGAATCGAATCTAGAATTGAATGAGGCACAAGATTTAAAATGAAGAATAATCTCGAATCGAATTTCAAAGCTTTTGAAGTTCTTTTTGTTGCTCCTCCTTTCACTCGTACATATTATCAAATGGGTTAAACGCGCAATTGTCTGTTTTGACAAATCAATAAAATGACAGAATATTAAAAAACAAGGTTTCTAAATAATAATCATGAAATATTATTTAAACGTTAATAATGACCATTTTTTCTTTCTTTCTTTCTTTCTTTTTCTCTCTCTTTGATTCTTTCTTTCTTTCTTTCTTCCCTTTTCTCTATCTATTTTTTCTTTCTTTCTTTCCTTCTTTCTTTTTTTATTCATTTATTTATTTATTTATTTTTTTTTTAGTTTCAGGTTTATATTTTCATTATTTTTATGATTTGTTCTTTGCGACTAAAATTCTTAAAAATACAGGTCCCACCAAATTGAAATATTGTGCTTTGAGTATCACAGGGTCATCTGCAATGCTTTTGCACTGCAGATGGCGCGTCATTGCACTCCAAGGATGATACATAGTTAATTTGTTCTAATTTACAATCAGATGTCATTTATCACTACGATCTTTCATTTGGCACCGAACAAAAATACTACCTTAACACGAAGAACATTTGGCAGTGGCAGAATGAACTCTAGAGACAAGGTTTCGTTAAAACACCATGAAGAACCGCCCCCTCCCACTCGGCGGATATAACCCCTGTGTAATAATCTCTCCATTAAAACCTTCAATAAATGCGCTTTAAAAACGGAGTCATATTTATTTCAAGTGCGGATTATATACTATAGATTGCCTGATTCGTAATTTTTTGCGGGAGAGTGTTAAAAATGATAAATGATTGCATTATGTCTTGACCATGGTATCTTTTCACATCAGTTCACAAATACAGTGATAATACCAAATAGCTTACTTGAAACGAATAACACTATTTGTATTGTATAAAACATAGTTAACCGACGTACTTGTCATTGCATGCATATCAGACAGTGTAGTAGACCAGAGCTTTTGCCATTATATTGACACGAATACTGTGTACGATTGGGGTGGAAGGAGGACGCTCTCAACCAAAAGAAACATTTAAATTGGATGTATAACCAACATCAATCGTATGTACAATTTTATTTTTTTTATTTCGACAATTTACAATTTCTATCTCTGTCAATACTTATTTCTTCTGGGTTTTGATTCGCTTTTTGAAGTGGACCATGAAGGTGGTCAGGTCCTGAGAAGCTTACTGAATGTGGACTTTAAATTAGTCAGAACAAACATTTTTCCCACAAATGGACTTTTATTCGAACAATAAAAGTCTTGGATAAATATTTGCTTTTTTCACCTAGTAGCAGCTGCTAGTAAGGTGATACATTTTCCCCGTAGGTTTAACACTGAAATAATTTATTCCTGTAGTAAAGACGGACTTGTTGACCTCTGACCTCTACCGCATTCGTGTTGTCATGAACTGTTTCACGTTTGTGGAAAACAAATTGACCGTCGCTGAAATGTTTAGTTTTAGAATAAATGACACATTTCAACTCTGTCTTACAATAAAACGAACAACAATTAACAAAGCAAACACAAAGTAAATCAATCGAAACAAAGCGTTGAAAAGCATGCAAGTTCGACTGTGAAAGGCGAGGGCATGATGAGTGATGTTTCATTTTCCAAATTAGGAAAGTGTAAATAAACAAATGCACGTGTCGTCTGCTTTGTTTATAAAACTCAAATTGAATAGACGACGAAAAAAACAACAATAAACAACGAAAATAAGAAAGATAAACATCGTTCATTTCATAAAGTATTTTTGCAGCTTTAGCACAAGTTTGTAGGGGAATTATGTTTAGACAGAAATGTATCACTGTGCCATGTTACGTTTTGGCAGTTTGCTTGTCGATCGAATTGGACCAATGTGCTCCTCACTTCTCGCTGTGTTTTGAAACGAGTAACAACACGATTTCGCCGCGATTGCCCTGTAAAAGATTTATGGGATAAACAAAATAAACGTGTAGTGTTTTCAAGTACAAAATGTATTCTACTCGTAGGATTAAGAATGAAACCGACTCGCCAGAGGCTCGTTGGTTTCATTCTCAACCCGACTCGTAGAATATCTTTTTTTTACTTGAAAACACTATACGTTTATTCTATGTATCCCAGGCGACTTGATCAAGTACAAAAGTCGTGTTCTAATATTTAACACATCGTATATTATTTTCTCTTACATCAAATAACATATATTACATGTCAACACTGTCGGCAATTTCGGGGTTTCCTCTTTTCAGAGCCCCTTTCATTTTGACTAAAACAATTGTTTAAATGGCGGGTGGGTCACGTTTGTACCTTAATACGTTGGGCGCGTTGAAGATACACATCCTATTAGACAGTGTGAATCGAGCTTCAAGTCCGTATGTGATGGATTTCTATGACTATAAAGTGTGACAGTTATCCACCACTGGTCGCTGGGTCAATATTCTTGGCTCCGCTACCCGTAAATATCATTGGCTCCACTACACATAACTGTTCTTGCCCCCGTTATCTGTAAATATTCCTGGCTCCATTGTCCATAAATATTCTTGGCTCCACTACCCGTACACAGTCTTGGCTCCACTACACGTAAATATTATTGGCACTGCTACCCGTAAATATTATTGGCTCCACAACCCGTAATACTCTTGCCTACGCTACCCTTAAACATTCTGTGCTCCACTTCCCGTAAATATTCTGGGCTCCAACACACGTAAATATTCTTGCTTCGCTACCCATTATTTATCTTCGCCCTGCTACCCGTAAATATTCTTGGCTCCATTACCCATAAATATTCTTGGCTGCATTACCGTAACTATTCTTGGCTACCCGTAAATATTCCTGACACTGCTACCAATAAATATCCTTGGCGCGACTACCCGTAAATATTCATGGCACCGCTACGCGTACATACAGTTGGCTCCGCTACCTTATATATTCTTGGATCCGTAAATATTCTTGGCTTTCCCACCGTAAATATTCTTGGCTCCACAACCCGTCAATATTCTTGACTCCCCTACCTGTAAATATTCTTCGCTATATTCTTGGCTTCATTGCCCGTGAATATTCTTGGCTCCGCTACCCGTTATAATCTTTGCTCTACTGCCCGTAAGTATTCTTGGTTCCCTTACCCGTAAATATTCTATGCTCCACCGCACGGAGATATTATTGGATCAACTACCCGCAAATATTCTGGGCTCCACTACCCATTACATTCTTGACTCCGCTACCTGTAAATATTCTTGGCCCCGAAACCTGTTATATTCTTGGCTCCACTGCCCGTAAATATTCTTGGTTCCGCTATCCGTTATATTCTTGGCTCCGTTAACCATGAATATTCTTGGCTCCGCTATCCGTAAATATTCTTTGCTTCGCTACCCGTTATATTCTTGGATCCGCTACCTGTTATATTCTTGGCTCCACTACACGTAAATATTATTGGCTTTGTCACCCGTAAATATTCTTGGCTCCACTATCCGTCAATATTCTTGGCTCCGCTACCCGTTATATACTTGGCTCCGCTACCCGAAATATTCTTGGCTTGGCCACCTGTAAATATTCTTGGCTCCGCTACCCGTTATATTCTTGGATGAACTACCCGTAAATATTCTTGACTTTGCCACCCGTAAATATTCTTAACTCCACTACCCGTTACATTCCCGACTCCGCTACCCTTAAATATTCTTGGCTCCAATAACCGTAAATATGCTTGGCTCCGTTACCTGTTATATTCTTGGCCCCGCTACCTGTTATATTCTTCGCACCTCTAGCAGTAAATATTATTGGCTTTGCCACCCGTAAATATTCTTGGCTCTACTACCCGTAAATATTCTTAGCATCGCTACCCGTTAGAAGTAGGAGATGTATGGATCTGCCCCGGTTGGGGGGATCTCATGGGGGATCTCATATGTGACGTCATAGTCACGTGACCTGTGGCGCCACGTTGTGTTATCTTGGAAACCCGCGTGAGTGGCCATCTTGTGACGTCATCTCCATATTGATATGTGGAGGGAGTGCGCATGCGCAGCGCGTGTTGTTAGGGTGATACGTGTTTCCATCGTCAATTTTGTATACTGGAGGCCGCCATCTTGGTTTCTATGGTAGCACGTGGTTGCTATGCGACCCAAGACCTTCTAACAAGACAGGGATATGTTCGGAGAGTATGCTCGATTGAATTGGAGTATCACGAATAACCCAAATAAACCCGACAAGTTGTACTATTTCGAATTCTTTACAATTCTCTGCTATGGAAATGACGTCACAAGATGGCCGCTCACGCAGGTTACCATGACAACACAACATGACGCCACCAGGTCACGTGACTATGACGTCAAATATGAGATCACCCATGAGATCCCCCAACCGGGGCCGATCCATACATCTCCTACTACTCCCGTTATATTCTTGGCTCCGCTGCCCGTAATTACTCTTGGCTCCGCTACTAGTTATATACTTGGCTACGCTACCCGTAAATATTCTTGGCTTTGCCACCCGTATATATTCTTGCCTCCACTACCCGTTATATACTTGGCTTCGCTACCCGTTATATTCTTGGCTCAACTAACCGTAAATATTCTTGGCTTTGCCACCCGTAAATATTCTTGACTACACACTCGTCAATATTCTTGGCTCAACTACCCCTAAATATTCTTGCCTGCGCTACCCGTAAGTATTATTGGCTTTGCCATCCGTAAATATTCTTGGCGCCGCTACCCGTTATATTCTTGGCTCCACCACCCGTAAATATTCTTGGCTCCGCTACCCGTTATATTCTTGGCTCCACTACCCGTAAATATTCTTGGCTTTGCCACTCGTAAATATTCTTGGTTCCACTACCCGTTACATTTTCGACTCCTCTACACGTAAATATTCTTGGCTCCACTACCCGTAAATATTTTTGGCTCCGTTATCCGTTATATTCTTGGTTCCGCTACCTGTTATATTCTTGGCTCCACTAGCTGTAAATAGTCTTGGCTTTGCCACCCTTAAATATTATTGGCTCCACTACCCTTAGATATTATTGGCTCCACTACCCGTAAATATTCTTGGCTCTGCTACCTGTAAATATTATTCGCTATATTCTTGGCTTCACTGCCGTAAATAGTCTTGGCACCGCTACCCGTTATATTCTTGGCTCTACTGCCCGTAAATATCATTGGTTCCACTACCCGTGACTATTCTGGTCTCCACTACCCTAGAATATTCTTGGATTAACTACCCGCAAATATCCTTGGCTGTGCTACCCGTTCATATTATTGGCTCCGCTACCAGCGAATATTCTTAACTCCTCTAACCATAATTATTTTTTCTACTCCAATCGTAAATATTCTTGGCCCCAGTACGCTTAAGTATTTTTTGTTTTACTATCCGAAAATATTCTTAGCACCACTCGTAAATATTCTTGGATCCTCTACCCGTAAATATTCTTAGCACCACTCGTAAATATTCTTGGCTCCTCTACCAGTAAATATTCTTAGCACCACTCGTAAATATTCTTGGCTCCACTACCCGTAAATATTCCTGGCCCCACTGTCTACAAATATTCTTTGCTCCGCTAGCCGTAAATATTATTGGCTCCTCAAATCCGTAAATATTCTTGGATCCTCCAGTCGTAATTATTCTTAGCCCCACTACGCTTTAATATTCTTGGCTTCTCTACCCGAAAATATTCTTAGCACCACTCGTAAATATTCTCGACTCCACTACCCATAAACATTCTTGGCTCAACTACCTATAAATATTCTTTGCTCCACTACCCGTAAATATTCTTGGCTGAACTGCGTATAAATATTCTTGGCCTAACTTCACGAAAATATTCTTAGCACTCCTCGTAAATATTCTTGGCTCCACCACTCTAAATATTATTGGACCCGCTGCCAGTAGACATTTCTGGTTCCACTTCCCGTAAACATTCTTGGCTCCGCTACCTGTTATATTCTTGTTTTCTCTTCCCGTAAACATGTCTAACAATTATTGAAAGTGATTTGCAAGTTAGTACCCCTTAATTTTCTAAAGTTGTCAGTAAATTTAACACTAAGGGTATGGGAATTTCATATAAAATTAGAAATTTGGAAGTATTAGCGATTTTGTATGATCGACATGCACATTATGTCACAAATGTAAGGCAGTTTCCTGTGGCGTATTATAAAAATACAGAAGCCTGCATTTTACATTTTTTTCCTAATCAGTTTGAACGTTTCACTATTGTTCTCTATTGATACCCATTTAAAAATAAGAAAACATCGCTTTTGCCATCTTTTGATGTTCACTAACATGTTTCCTGTTCATTTATCAACAGTCTACGCATCCTGACATATAATACCGACACTACTTCCCAATAATATAATAGACTAGGAGGTGAGATTTGCTAATATACTGTCCAAAACAAGTTAAGCACCCCCCCCCCCCCCCCCATCATACCTGTGGGTATACGAATTGCTCATATTGTGACATTCTGCAGTCCTCTATTGGATCGGGCATACATCCTTAAAACAGGTGATATTTGCTGGCTATTGACCACTTTACTGCCGTGTGCTTATAGAGAAATGAGACAACATCACAGTGAGAGAAATTCGGAAGGTCATGGGCAGCATGCCACGCCGATTAAACCTTTACCCAACGTAACGGCAAAAAACCGGCCAGCGCTATTCTCAAAAATCGCCAATTAATTTTCATCATTTTTTCATTTTTTTTGTCTCAAAAACATAGGTTATGACCCCTCGTTCCAACGAGGGGGCCATAACCTATGTTTTTGAGACAAAAAATTAAAATAATTAGTTATTCAAGAATTTTGTTTGCAAAACAACATACAGCTTTGAGAGTTGTCTGTTGTTTTCGTTTATTAAAAGTTACATAACAAAACTTCGCTTTACATTCTTTTGATGTCATAGGTGTTTTCTCAACAAGGTTGGTTCTCGGAATGCCAGCTCAGTCTAAATAAACAAATGTCGGAATGCCGGTGTAAAAGGAATGGAAGTCTGTAGGAACGTTAGACCCTGTGGATTATTATTCCGCGGAATTATAGTCCTAGGTCTAACATTTCTAGGAATAGTAGACTACTATTCCTAGAAATGTTAGACCTAGAACTATAATTCCGCGGAATAATAGTCCAGAGGGACTAATTTTCCTACGGACTTCCATTCCTGCCATACCGGCATTCTGATGCTAAACCCTTGAAATGGACCGTGTGGCAAACGAATCAGAACTGGGATAACAGATTTCATAAGTACGGAGAGATGGTCGTGTAGTATTGTATACCGGATTATTAGCGGGTAGAAAAATACTGATGGCGTCGTTGTTTACTGATGGCGAATCGTTTCTCCAGATAATCGTTTCAGCATACCAACAACACAATTATCGTATAACTATATTCAAGTTTGATCTTCTGGGTACATCAAAAATGTAAAATAAATGTTCACAGGTTAGTGTCAATTTAAATGAACTTTTTTATGATTGCTCCATTGTGGGATCTTAATACATTACTGGGGACCTTCCGAGCTTGGAAATTTGATTTGATTCGATCGTCCTCGTCCTGACGTGCGTCGTGCTGTTTCGTACATCTTTGAATTGTCGAAATGTCCTGCAAATCTAACCAACTATCTCCTCATGAACTCTTCTTCTCTCATCACGGCCTTTGTTCAGAGTTCAACGAGATTCCGATTCTGAAACTACTTTCAGTCCATTTTAGAATATTCCGCTTTTCAGTTCACTTTCCAAAAGAAACAAATCGTTGCTGAATACAATAGTGGAATCGAAGCTGGCAATATTTACCAATGTAAGAAGGGGAAATGTATTTACAAAACGAAGAGCTATGAGATTTGATTCGAGATTCAGTACTATTCGAAATCCACGGCCAAAACTCAATTCAGGATTCAATTTGAGTCGAAGTCGGATATTCGCAGGTCCCTAGTTTTTACATTATATAGCGGCAATATCTGACTAAATCGGAGCAACTCTAGTTGTAATAATCTCCATTCCGGTTTCATTTGTCTTCCGCTATTGACCCTAGAAGACAGTTTATGATCAGCGGTGCCGCAGGGCCGTGTTTAAGGGTGTGTGACACATCCCAATAGTTTTTTTCCAGACGGGGTATTTTTTTGTCAGGAATTGAGTCTGATATAACAATTCTCTCTTTCCGGAATTCATCTGCTTTCTTACAATACAAAATTTAATTCATACACATAACGTGATGTGTGTTTGAATCGGTGGATGTTTTACATAACGAGTTGGAATGGTGTAGTCATATTTGTAGGTCCCTATCTTTTATATAATATCGCGGCAATATATGACGAAATTTGGGCAACTCTAGTTTTAAAAACCTCTATTCCGGTTTTATTTGTCTTTCGCTATTACAGCTAGAAGACAGTTTATGATCAAAGCGTCGCAGGGCCAGGTTTAGGAGTATGTGCCACTTCCCAATAAGTTTTCCTGTCGGGATATTTATCGATTCACTCTTTCCAGCAACCATCTGCTTTCCTACAATACAATATTTAATACGTAATCTCCTGTCATACAAACAGTTTGCTATACACGTGGATGTCTGTAGTTCACGATCCGGTTTGTTGGGGGTCAAGTATAGGCAGTACAATAATAACATGATTTTCAATGGCATTACGGTTCATTAGCGGACAAACGGAAATGATTAACAGCCCGAGTTATTATAAGCAGCCCGAGACGAATTCGAGGGTCACTAATAAGGCAGAGGGCTATTAACCATTTCTGGCAGGCCGCCAATACAACCGTAATACCCATGAGAATCACGTTATTACTATTATTACCACTAATAGGAAAGGAAATTCAAGTAACTTCAAAATAACTGAAAGTCAATAGTTTAATCAAATCCTATAATTATTCAACATACTTCTCGTTTAATCAATAAATACACTGACATTATAATGAGAATAGAAACTGAAAAATTAAGTTAAGAGTTTGAACTCTGAACATTCATGTGATCGGCATTTACTTTTTAAAGTTTTTTAAAAACCAAGTTCGAAGTAACTGAAGCTAAAAAATCCAGCATCGGAGTTTGGCAGCTTCAACAAAAACAGAATGATACATAACTATACTGACAGTATATCATTATTTGGTTCCCAGTTGTATGTCCCGAGGGTGCACTCGTTTCACCTCGGATGAAAACAAACAAGGGAGACAATACGTCGATCGAAAATAAATCGATGCGAGAAAACGTGTGTGTTTATTGGGGGTTTAACTACACGTTCTTCACTCAAGGTAACATCATGTGGACTTGATCTCGTCAAGAAAACCGACTTTCGGTAAAGTTATCTCCCCTAGAATTATTGGACAGGCGAGCAGGGGCCAATTAAAAAGCATGTATTCTTTTTTATTGAATTAATATTAGGCACCGCCGACGTCATCACAACGTTAAAAAAAACGTCACAGTGTTCAGTACCTGATGGAACAGCCTCAAGCATATCAAACACACCTTAACCTTTTACCTAACCTGAAAAGCTGATGACACTTGCAAACAAAATTCTCGGAATGCCGGTGTGACAGGAAGGAAGTCCGTAGGAACGTTAGTCCCTCTGGACTATTATTCCGCGGAATTATAGTCCTAGGTCTAACATTTCTAGGAATAGTAGTCCGGCGAACTACTATTCCTAGAAATGTTAGACCTAGGACTATAATTCCGCGGAATAATAGTCCAGAGGGACTAATTTTCCTACGTACTTCCATTCCTGTCACACCGGCATGGGTTCACGACAATTTCCCACAACGACGAAATCTTCCACTACAAAATCCACTGTGCCCCCCCCCCCCCCCCCACAACACAATCCGTTTAACTAAGTGTGCCAAATATGCCAAAGGTATTTTCACTGAAAAAAATACTTAATAGCATTCACTGGTTTATACCTCAAAAACATATCGTGCTTAGTAAGTGCTGTATAACTGTTTTGTGTACCAGTCTTTAGATGTGGTTCAACAGAAAATTCACCCCCTCTGGACACAAATGTGGGTGCAGTTGAACCCTGTAACTTGAATAGCCACTTTGTCAATGAAAATTATTCAATTAATATGAGTATTCAATTAACGGGGATTGTGTCACCGTCCTGTATTCTAGAGATAAATTTAGCATTTACTCTATTGTATCTTGTTTGACAGAGCTCCATGAGCTCTGTCAAACAAGATATAACAGATTAAATGCCTGTATTGGATGTACAGAGGACAAATAGGTCTACAAACAAGAAAAACTGGAGACAATAAGGGTAATTTCTGGACAGGTTACAAAAACTGTTTATTCAATTAACAGGAGTTTACTCTATAACCTAAATTCAATTAACAGTCCAAATTTGTACTGGAGGTATGGTAAAAGGTTTTGTGTTGGGAAATTATATTCAATTAACAGGGTTATTCAGTTAAGAGATATCCAATTAAGTGGGCTCTACTGTAGTATTAAAGCAATATTTTTGTTCATTATGGCGGAAGCACAGTGGCTCAGTGGTGGCGGTATTCCACTACAAACCGAAAGATAGAACTTCGATCCCTGCCAGGGATAACTGTGTTGTATCCTTAGGCGAGGCACTTCATCCTCATCACCTGCGTGGGGTACGGTGGCGTTGTGTACTAAGGTGTACTACAACTCGATTATGCTCTTGTCTTCGACCAATGGTAACTCTGCTTGTGTGGAGTTGGAATCTGGCAATTGCTCGCCGTTGAACTGTGGTTCTCTCCGGGCACTCCGGCTTCCTTCACCCGTAAAACTGTCCAACACGAGGTGACCCTGGCTGTCGAAAGTGTCGTTAAACTTCATTAATTAATACCCTTCCATAATGCAGCTAGGAATTTAACCAATTCAATCTTGTTTGACGGAGATCAAAATGTGTGACTTGAAAGTTTGTTTTTTTTAAACATCAGTGTGAAGGGGGTTAAAGCTATAATTGTTCAACTTTATTAATTTGTAAATTTTGTTTGGGAGGATTTTGTCGAGGAGGGGTTTTGTCAAGAGGAATTATGTGGATGAATTATGTCGTGGGTTGAGGGGTTGACGACATCTCACTAACACCATATGCAGAATCCGAAATTATTTCGTATTTTGAGAGTAAAAGAAAATTCCTCTCTACCATAAGGGAAATGTGTTTATTACTATTGGTAGAGTGGATTAATTAACGTGAATTATAACAACGAGCTAACGAAAACTATTTGATTTGCATTTTATGATCACAGACACGGCATACAGAATCGGAACACATTATGTGATACATACCGTTTTTCAGGCCAAACCAATATGATTGTTAGATAAAGATTATTATTATATAGTTTTTATGTTTTTTGTTTCATTTTCGGGTAATTGCAATCTCATGTTGATTTTGTGATCGGTCATATGTTCTAACTTTACATGCACAATGCAGAAAGATGAATCTCAGCAAAATTCTCGCAGGGAAGATTCTTGCTTACGATGAATATTAATAATTACTGAGGACAAAGGTGAGGCACACTGACAAACATCTAGCTCACGTGTCACAAGAATATGCTCTGTGGTACATGAGCTGAATATTTTTGGCGGATATTTTTAATTTTTTTCAGACAAAGTATATAATCTTTGGGTGGAAAATAACTCAAGTAGATTCGGCGATAGCAGGTTATCTCATTTGCGATAATAACGCGGATAAAGAAGTTACGCAAGTCCTGCACATATAAACGTTCAGTAATAAATGAGATTGAAGAATAATGTGAAGTAATTTAATTTTTGATTGAAATAACATAATGGTTAATTAATATTTTCAACCGAACAAATATGGTGGTGTTTTCCTATCGTTGATATCTCAATGATGTTTACAACTAAGTCGAATCTATTGTTTACATTTTATCATGTCTTGCTATTTGGCTTCGGAACTGGTTAAAAAGTGATGTTCCATATACATGGCCCACAACTCGCCGGTGTCACTAGTATATGCATAGCCTACAACTAGCCCCTGTCACTAGTATATACATGGCCTATAACTAGCCGCTACCACTAGTGTATACATGGCCTACAACTAGCCGCTCTCATTAGTACATTGTCCCCAAGAATAGTAATGAGAGAGGAAAGAGGGTTATGACGAAACACTAAAATTCACTGAAATTCTCAGCAACGACTCTGGATGCATTATGGCGAATTCGCCATGGTGCACCCAGTGTCGTCAAAAGGAATTTCAGAGGTAAATCAAAAGTTCGACATAGCATCACCCTCCCCCGCCTTACTACTCCCATGAACATTTCTTTGTCCGCATGTATTGTGTTTAATTTTTCTCTTTTTTCAGCCCGTACATGTAGCTTACAGTAGAATCGTGCTCGGGAATATCGGAATCGGCTGTTTGTCACCAGTGTGTGGCCATATTATACAATTTGCTGCAGGGAGCATGAGTGGCACTATGGGTAAAAGTAAAACGCGTACAGGCCAAAATCGGGCATTTTGTCGGTACCTGATGTTAATATTTCATCATAACACTGAAAAATATTTATTTGTGTTCGACGGTTTCTTACGCGGCCGTTAAATAAATGTCATTTTTATATAGCTAAAGTCACACATCCGGCAACCACGTTCTTGATAGGCAGAATAATGATTATAACGTAAACACAAACATGACACAGGTAAAACGTCAAAGTCAGAGTGTAAACGTGAATGCTGGGCGCGTATAAAACAGATACCTGGTAAGTCGTAACGCTGTCGTAAACGTTTCGGTGAGATGCTCATTATAAAACGTGGATGTTGTTGCTTTTCATGCATCGCACAACTCGTATGTTTTTTTTTGTAAATACGACTTTCGTAGGCAGCCATGACCAAATATAAACCCGTATGAACAGGTATGAAGCCCATTGTGTACATTTTAATGTTGTGGTTTCCGAGATGAGTTGAGATCACTGCATCACCAATTTGTCGGCACTTCAGTTCAATATAACTTTGTGTTTACCTCACCACGTCAGATGTATTTCCAGTTTTGTACACCGGTAGTTTATTTGTGGGAGGGAGCTTGCAAACGGACCAACCTGGCCGTCCCTCCACCAAAAGCTGATGCATTTGGCATTTCAGTTAAATTCAAATTTGCAAGTGTTTACCTCTCTTTTGAAGGTACATGTATATATATTACGTATCATTTGTCGTGGCCTGTTACCGGATACCGTTCATCAGAATGTTTGAGCTGACAGCGTTTTAGTTAATTTGAAGTTTCCAAGTGATTTACGCGTACAGTTAAAACTAGAAGTCCTGTCACGAATAATGCGCTTTTCTAAGCTTAATTGCGCGTTGGAATTGCGCGCAATTGCCATATCGAATGGCATCCACAGCACGGCAGGTTCTCCTGGTTACTCATAGCAAACACAAGCAATGTGTCTGCCAATGGACCTCCGGGTTACCCGGAGGTCCATTGGCTGAAACATTGCTTTGGCACAGGCCATATGTACAGAATTTGATAGTTTTACTTGGGTCATAACGCGTACATTAACGCGCATCGACCTCTCGATCCGCAAGTATACAGAAGAAGTCTCCTTGGTTACGAATCGAAATTAAGTATTTTTATTGTTTACTAATCATATATATTTCATTTTCAGGTTATTTTATTCAACTTTGTGGGGAGTTAGTTTAGTATAGTAACTGGGACAAAGTTAGGAGGTCTTAAAAAAAAAACTGTGAGCACTAAGTTGTCGAACGGTTCGTCGTGTTGCCTTTTGTCGCGTGTTTACAATTTTCCCTGTCCGATCGCGTAATTTTGTCTTGATGATGGCGAGCAAGTCTGTTCAGACGGAGGTAAGTATGGAGGTAAATACGTGTAATACGTGTAATATCGCGGTCCAGGTCAACGGTGCCAACGGAGTAAGTATTGGTGTGCAGACAGAGGTCACTGGGGGTGTCGGTCAGAGCCGGGTTGGTGGGGCCACCGATGGCGATATTGGGCTTGAAGTTTGTAAACAGTGTTCTATGATGTATGGGGACTGTCGCTCGATGGGATATGGAGAGGTATGTGCAAACTGTCAGGAAATCCTCCGCCTACTTGAGACAATTGTTAAGTTTGAGGGGGAGATTGCTGAGCTGAAGGGAAAACTTGGTAGGGCGGGGCTGTCTGGAGTTACGCCTGTGAAAGTGGCTTTCCGAGAAGGATGGAAGGTTGTCGGTGGTTCCAAGAGGAAACATGGGGGTAGAACCTTTGATGTGAATGAGGTAGGTGATGAGGTGGGGGCTGCTAGAAAAGTACGTAGGACAGATGAGGGGGGCCCAGGCCGGAGCAATGCTGTAAAGCGTTTGGCGTGGACTACCAAAAGGGGTAGGAAAGGGGGGCCAGAGAAGCAGGTAGATAGGGGTGTAAAGTCCAAAGGCAGTGGGGAGTGCAGCACCAGAAACAGATTTGATGTGCTCGATTCGGAAGAGACAGAGGAGGAGATGGAGGTAGTTGCAACAGATAGTAGCTTGGAGTCTAGGCCAGGAAAAAGGAGGAAGGATCCGGGGGAAGACCAGTGGAGTAGTCCAGGTAGCTCAGGGCCTGGAAAGAGACGGAGGGACAAGGATAGGAGTAATCCTAGGTCAAAGATACCGATACCGATATTGATTCCGAGTGGGGCTGTTGGAGAGGAAGAGGACGCTGTAAACAATAGGAGACTAGAGGAGATAAATAGGGCGAGGTCCAAAAGTAAGTTGGTGGTTGCGGGAAGTAGCATAGTTCGGGGGATCGACAAGGTTGTCTGTGGTCCGGACAGTAAAAATAGAACAGTTCTGTGCTTTCCGGGGGCTAAAGTGGAGGACCTGAGGGATAGAGTGGACGGTATTGTAGCTGGGTCGGGGCCTGATCCGGTAGTGGTATTACATGTGGGGTCCAATAACATCAGGGAGGGGAAATCAGTTCGTTTGGTGGACACATACAAGGACCTAATTAGTAAGCTACTTAGCAGGAATGCTCGGATCATCGTTTCAGGGGTGCTCCCCGTTATGGGTGGTGGGAATGAGAGGAACTCGCGGATTATGGCACTAAACGAGGAGCTGGAAGAGCACTGCAAAGACTTGGGAGTACATTTCATTGACCACTGGGATTCATTCTGGGGACAAGGAGAGTTGTATGGGCGAGACGGATTGCATTTAAGTAGGATGGGTACAGACCTGTTGGGCCAAAAAATCTTACAGGTGGCTGGGCCTTTTTTGGAGAAAAGGGGGGTAGGGGACCACAGCCGGTAACCCAGAGTGGCACAAATGCTGGGGACATAGGAAGAACAACAAACATGCACAATACAGGGACATACCAGGGTTATAATAATGTGCCAGTGATGACAAAAAAACAAAGATTCATTAAGTTTGGGTACTGCAACATCCAGGGTCTGCACAAGAAAGTAAGCGAAATATCAACAATGATGGACGAAGGAGACTTCGATATAATGGGTCTAAGTGAGACGTGGATACGACGGGATGAGCGGGTTGATCCGATGAAGGGTTACGTGTGGATAGGAGCTGGGCGAACTGAGGGTCAGAAACGGGGTGGGGGTGTTGGCATCTACGCTAAAGAGGAATTACAGCCCTCATTGATTACAGATCTCACAGAAGCAAGGACTCAGATTCCAGTATCCAACGAAATAGTCTGGGCAAAAATCAAGTTAGGAAGCAGGAGTGTTGCCGTTGGTGTTGTATACTTAGCAGTGGAGGGAAGTAAGCCCGAGTGGAATGATTCAATATATACAACTCTTAGATCGAATATCACAGAGCTTGGGAGCAGAGGGTTCAGTATTGTCCTAATGGGTGACTTCAATGGGCACATCGGGGATAAGGAGGAGGGCATACAGGGAGGTGATAGGAAAATTAACACGAATGGGAGGAAGATGTTGGACCTATCAAAAGAGCTTGGTTTAAAGATCCTGAACAGGGATGCGAAATGTAAGGGTAAATGGACCTGGGAGAGGAACGATAAGAAAACAATAATTGATTATATACTCACTGACATTAGCGTATGGAGGGAGGTTATAGATGTAGAAATAGATGACGAGGGAAAAAATGACTTGGGTAGTGATCACAACCTGATAACAGTTAAGATTATGGGCAAAAAGACGAATAGAGACAGAAATACCTTCAAGGAAGTTTGGGGACTAAAACACGGAGCCGACTGGAAGCAGTTTCGGGAAAAACTAAAACCAAATCTTGAATGTATACCTAGGGATGCAAATGTCCAGAGTATTTCAGATGGCATAGTAAATAACCTAACAGAGGCAGGGAAGGAGTGTATAGGAAGGGTGAGGGTCCCAACGAGAGAGCTTGGATACAGGGTTAACGAGGGACTGAAAAAGGCTATAAAAGAAAGGAAGGTAAAATGCGCTGCTTACAGAAGAAGTAGGAAGCTTAAAGGGGTGGATAACAATGACACGAGACTAATGAAAGGAGAATATGAACTGGCACGGAAAAAGGTGAATGAGATAAAGAATAATAATAGGAAGGAGCGCAATTGCAGTCTTGCCAGAACAATAAAGAAAACGGGGGGTTCGAGCTCAAACGTATTTTGGAACTGGGTAAATAAACGGGGGAAAAGTAGTGTGCAGAGTATCAAAGTGGATGGGGAAAGTACAGAAGATAAAGGCCGTATCGCTTCAGAGTTAGTCAAGCACTGGGAAAAGATAAACGATAGGCGATGGGGCAGTGGCTCCCCACCAAAAAGAAATACACTGGTGGAGGAGAACCTATCCATTCGTGTATGTAGCGAAATAACGGCAGAAGAAGTGCGGAACGTGGTCTCGAAATTAAAAAATGGTAAAGCGGGAGGGACTGATGAAATTCCGAACGAATTCCTCAAAAATGGAGGGGAGGCACTTATTGAAGTCCTGACAAACCTTTTCAACCTGGCTCTGCGAAAGCAAGAGGTCCCCGGAGAGTGGAGGGAAAGTAAGGTGTCGTTCATACACAAAAAGGGGGATAAGGAAGTTCTAGATAACTATAGGGGGATATCAGTTAGTAGTAACATCGGAAAAGTATTCTGTAAGGTCATATACGGTAGACTAGAGGAAGTTATTGAAGAGAAAGGTTTTTTAGGAGAAATTCAAAATGGTTTCAGGAAAGGACGAAGAGTCACTGATCACCTATTTACACTCACCCAACTGATAGAATCAACAAAGGCTGAAAAGAAAAAAAATTTTCTGGCATTTCTAGATGTGAAAAAAGCGTACGACCGAGTGTGGAGGGAAGGTATGTGGCGAAAGCTCGAGGGCATCGGACTGGGGGGTGACTTTGTGGGAATCATGAAAGCACTGTATACAGATGTGCAAAGCCAACTCAGTCTAGGGAGTATCACTACAAAACGAGTCCCTATGGATATAGGCCTCAAGCAGGGGTGTATCTTTTCACCGATTTTGTTTGCATTGTATGTTAAAGATTTAGGGGACGAACTAATTCAGAGTGCGGAGGGGGTAAATGTTGGAGACATAAAGATACCAGGCTTATTCTTTGCGGACGACATGGTGTTAATGTCTAGAACTGAACAGGGGCTAGAGAAACTGCTGGAAATTGTTGGTAGATATGGGAACACTTGGCGGCTCGAACTAAATGAAAATAAAAGCAAGGTAATACCCGTTGGACGCAAGGTAGATATGACGAAGAGATGGAGAGTGGGGGAGTTCTCAATCCCCGAAGGGGAAAGCAAACAAATCACTGTAGGACAAACGGGAGAGTATGAGAATCTAGGGGTAAGCATAAATATAACGGGAAGAGGGGTGTACAGAAATTACTCAGCCAAACTGATTCTGAAGGGGAAAAGAATTCTGAACCAACTAAAACTTTTAGGGAAAAATAGTTTCAACAAGGTCTTTGTGGGGAAAACACTGTGGGAGAGGGTGGGTTTACCAAGTATAACGTATGGCACGGACGTGATTCCATTAAACCAAACCGTTATTAAGAAGTTGGAAAATACTCAAAATGATGCCGGCAGATGGATAACAGGGTCGAGTAATGCTGCAGCTTTGGAAGCAGTAAGGGGGGAGCTTGGGTGGATGAAAATCAAGGACAGGGTAGATTTGGGAAAACTGTGTTACTTTAACTACTTGAGAAACCTGCCTGACAACCGGTGGTGCAAATTGATGCTCGATACCATTTGGAATTCTAATATAGAAACGGGATGGTCAAAACATGTGAGGGAACTAATGGACAATTACTCTATAGAGGTCACAAACATAGAAGTAGGAATGAAAGAAGGCAAAAGGTTTGTCAAAGAGAGAGTCATGGAAGATTGCAATCGAAACTGGCGAGCAGGGGTTAGCGTGAAAAGATCACTGCAGGGGTTACAATATAAAGAAAAGCCAGCTTTTGAGAAGTACCTAGATGGCACCTTTGGAGGGTCACTGCTGTTCAAACTGAGATCAAGATCACTGGAGCTTCGGGGAAAAATTGGGAGAGATGGGGAAAAGGGATGCCAAATGTGCCACTCTGGAGTAGTGGAGACCCTGGAACATTTTCTCTTGGAATGCCCACAGTATATATCTCATAGAATAAAATTTACTGGAAGAATAATACAGAAGTGGGGTGAAGAAACAAAGGATAGATGGCTGAAGGGGGACACGAGGGAGAGGGTAGGAATGCTTATTGAAGAAATTGAAAAAGAGGAAGTGAGGGACACTATTAAGCAGTTTATATCTGAATGCTGGGAGGAGAGGAGGGTAAGAATGATCAGACACAATACATATTATTGTGGTGAGTGGTGTCGTACACACTATTATAATATTAGAACGTTCCTTTTCATGTTCTATCGGTCGATAGTATCTGAATTTGTGTGATTTCTGAAATAAAACCTGAAGCTGCTTCAGGTTTTATTTCAGATATCACACAAACTCAGGTACTATCGACCGATAGAACATGAAAAGGAACGCTCTAATTATTTTATTATGCCGAACAAAAAATAGCTTCCATTGTTAAGCGTTAACTGCAACATGCCATCAATATTGTAATAACAATGCAGTCGAATCCAAAAACACGACGTCATTTCGAACAAATGACGTATCTTTAGGAGTTTCTAGATCACTAAATTCGAAAATGACTTGTCACAAGTCCCATCGCTTCGGGAGTTTCTATATCACCAATTGCCAGTGTTCACGACTGTATCATGCTGTTCATGTTATAATTCATTATTAATGCTTGTGGGATAAGTGGTATAATGGAATATAAATTTTTCTTGGACGACGACAGTTGTTAGAATTAAGCGGAGTGAAACAATTTATTTTGAACTTGAGGCGGAGGCTCATTCAGGTCGAGGAGTACTAAACTTGTGGAAATATAATTGATTGAAGTCATAACGCATTTCAGGATTCACTAAAGTGGTGAACAACACGTGAGTTTTTAATATTTCTGATTCTTTTGAATTCATTGTTTGCAGTTAAAATTAAAAACACACCAACTGAAGATGATATATTTGTTGGTAAGTTTGTGTCTTTCGGTGACGAAAAAAGTTAATCTGACACAGCGCCAGCGTTTGGTGTTGAGAAATTCCAACCAGAGCGTGCGTAATCGACGCTGATCAATGGAAGTGGAGCTTACATTTTCTTTGTTCTCATGTCTCCAGGGAAGAACGTTCCGATAGTACCCGCGTTTTTCCCCCAAACTCCACTACTATGACTTTTAGAAGGTGTCAAATTAACCAATCACGGCTGATGTTACAAATGTGAGTTATAATAATGTGCATGTTGTCCATGTAAGGGAGCCTGGGGTGTTATTTATTATCTGTTCTTAACACATAGAACAAACGAACCAAAACCAGGTTATTTTTCCTGAAACCGAATCTGAGATATTAAAGCCTTCGAGATCCATAACTGGTAATTCAATCGTTATTGTAATAAAATAGATTCAACCGCGTTGTGTCCTTGGGCAAAACACTTCGCCCCCATTGCCCACGTGGGGGCACGGTGGCGTTGTGTACTAAGGCATACTGCACTTCGATGGTGCACCTGTCTTCAACCAATGCTAACCCTGCTTGTGTGGAGTCAGTATGTTGGGAGGCTGACAGTTGCTCGCCGTTGCTCGGTGGTTCTCTCCGGGTACTCCGGCTTCCTCCACCCATAAAACTGTCGCGGTCATGATTAGCCATTGTGCAGAACTATGTGACCTTAAAACACCAATAAATAAATAAATAAAATGTATTATATATGTATATCCCCCCAACCCCTACCCCCACCCACTCTTTCTCATTCAAAAGTAAATATCTAATTAACTGGTAAATCACGAGTAAACATCACCGCAGATTTTGTAAAAAATAGTTGAACAGCCCATGTACACAATTTTATTTCATTGTCCTTCGACATTGGACTCCACGTTATAAATGAGATACAAATATTTTGAAGTCTAATTAAAATAGAGCCGTAAACCTCGATTAAAAAGAAATGCACTCGCAGACAAATTTACTCTAAGCATGGTCCATTGCATTTTCTAGTTTGGGCTTTAAATGAGTTGAAATGAACCATTAATGTTTTCAAAGATATGACAAGTTTGCCAGTTGGCAAATTGCCATATCTTTTAAAATGCCAATGATTCGTTTTAGTCAGTTTTATTAATAAGTAGAAAATACAATTCTAGAAAATAAATACAATGGGAACAGTTTTATAGTATTGGTCCCGGGTTCGTGTTTACGGAATCCCGCATTATTCTTTTCTGACTCAAAATATTCAATCTGGTAGTTTTTTTTAGAAGGATCGAGGACAGGGGGTGTTCCCGATTCGTCGAAAATCAATATTTCGCACTCCGGTAGCAATGTTTACACAGTGATCAAATCTTAAGGTTGTCACTCGCCTTTGCTGATTAGGTGATGTTTTTGACTCACGTGATCACTGTTAACTATGTTTGTGTGTGCGTGTTTCGCAATTTTTGTCGGTACATTGGATATTGCTTTTAAAGCTTTTAAAGCTGTCAAAACTTAGTGAAATTATTTCAGTCTTACATTTTATTTTTTTTGTTAACACTCTTCAGTGAATTTTTATTAAAGTATAAATATGGCATGGATTTTCTTTCCTCATCATCTAAAACTGTCACACATTATTGACAGTCGTACTGATCGGACGTGTCTGTGAAAGCTCCTGACTGAACACATCTCACAGCTTGGATATTAACAAAGCCTATTGTTCTCTGTACCACTTCTGTGCACTCTAGTGTAATTTTGTAAGTGTTTATCTTTAACTCTATCTATTTTCTGTCTGCTTTTCTCTGTTAAAACTAAAAACGAATATTTAAGTCAATACAATTTAAGTCAATACAATTAAATTAAAATCTTTAATAACATAAAAAATAAAATTTAGAATTTTAGAATTATTTACAAATAAAAATAATGGATAAACAAAGTCAAGCTCAGTTAAACAGTTCTGCCTTTAATTCTGGTAGTCTGAGTAACAGTGGAAATTCCACTAATACTGATATGACATCGATAATGTCGATGATGTCTGGCTTCCAGAAAGAAATAGCCAGATTAAATGACACCATAGAGGGTTTGCGGTCAGAGCTTCAAGCCCAGAAGCGACAGGCAGATAAAGAAAAGGCTGAATTGAGAAGGGAATTGGAAAAGGCAATTCTGAAAGCCAAACCAGGTAAGGAGGACCATGCTCCTCCTGTTCCCGAGTTACCATGTATTGACGCTGCTACAGAAATGAGAAGACCTGCGTCCGCCGGCTCACTGCCGGGGATATCTGAAATAGATTCAGATCTAATTACCCCCAGCCAGGATAACTGGCTGCGTTCCATAGTAGAAGAAGCTACCAACACGGTCGCAGTTTCCCCGGCCGTGGCGGTTGAAATTCAATTGGATAAAAATTCAGCTAAAGTCCCCAAATCGCAGCGACAGAAAAAATCACCAAACCAAAATCGATCGAAAAGGAAACTCTCCAATGAGTTCCGTGAAAATGATGAAACCGTGGACGTCGAAGACGAAAATGGTTTCTGTATGACTATTGATCGGCATGTCAAGAAGACAAAAATCATCAAGAAAAATTCACAGAGCACCGCTACTGGAAAGGACTCGGTGGTCACACCAAGAAATGGGGACTCTGTTAACGCAACAGAGTCTACATCACCGGAAATAGTGAATGCGACAGCTAGCCCAACCGATAGAGCGACGTACGCCGATAAAGTAAAAGCCAAAACGCCCCCTAAGGTGATCAATAAAACCAACAAGACACAGGGCCACCCGCAACCAAACCCCTGTGTCGTAATCACACGTGTCCACCCCAAAACGGAAAAAACTCGATTGATAAAGCCCTTCCAGGATGCTCGTGGGAGAGACTAATCTCCAAAGCCACGGGTAACCATACTTGGAAAATAAAAGTAAAATGCCCTAATAGAGCAACGAAATTAAATCTGATAAGCAAAGGGGTAATTATTAATGGCAAAAAATACGAAACCGAGGAATATCGTGTTCTTCCGCAACCCGTTCAGTGTCACAAGTGTCAGAAATTTGGGCACTTGTCACACAAATGCAACGGGGAGCAACGATGTATGAAATGCGGTGACAAACACATCGCGAAGGCATGTAGTGCTAAAACTCTGAAATGCCCGAATTGCGGTGGTCAACACCCCAGCAACTACCGGGGTTGTAGCCACTTCAAAAAAGTTTAAACAAACATCCAGCTTAAAGCTCTAAATGTAAGTAATGTCGAGAACTCATCTTCCCCTTATTCCACGTGTACTCTAATGGCTGGCTCTATTTTCAGCATAATGAAGAAACACTTGGACACCAGTCTTTCGGACGTTTGCAAAGAGATTAGTAAAACAGCCTCCAAGTTATATAATACTCAAATATCTCACACGCTATTAGAAGCGGCCGTCAACAGAATATAATTATGTAACAATATTACAAATAGTAATTAAACTTAAATAAACTTAGTACAGTTATTCCTAAACCATTCATGGATACACTAAAAATAGTCCAGTGGAACGCTCGAAGCGTTAATCAGAAAAATTTGCAAATGTCACATTATTTAAAAAATATGGACGTAATTGGAATTAGCGAAACCTGGCTTAAACCAAACAAACAATTCTCGTTATGTGGTTTTGATATTATTAGAAGAGATCGCCCCGCCCCAAAAGGCGGCGGTGTCGCTCTGTTAATAAGGCAGGAGATTAAATACAAATCAATACCATGCGACCACCTCAATGCTGAAGTGATTGCAGCTGAAATTGAACTTGGCCACAAACACGTGGCCATCATATCATATTATAACAAGCCGCAAGCAACAGTAGACAGTAAAGTATTTGAATTTTTTACCAACAAGTACAAGCACTGCATATTCTTGGGTGATTTCAATTCCAAACACCAGGTATTCGGTTGTCATAAGACTGAGCCTAATGGTGACGCCCTTTTCCATATCATTGAAGAACTCGATCTATTCGTGGTAAATAACGATCAAGACGTAACATACATAAGCAACAACCCACTCCATCAATCAGATATCCTAGACTTGATTATCACCAGCAAATCACTAACCACCCAAATGCAAGACATATTTGTAGGAGATGATGATCTAGGCAGTGATCACCTGCCGGTTCACGCCACTCTGAAATGTAATACTGGTCCCGCAAGGTATCCTCCCGTGAATAGGAGGAACCTATCAAAAATTGACTGGAACCTCTTCAGAAACATTATCGAAGTAAAAATAAAGGCAAATGACCCCTCAAATGTTCATGAACTAGAAAAAGCCTGCACCCACCTTAACGACGTTATCAACAGTACGCTAGATGAAATCTGTCCCAAGCAAACAGTAAAGACGCGGATAAACAGAATAACCCAAACAACTCTTCAAATAATCAAACAAAAAAGAAAAGCCTTCCGGGCTTACCAATCAGAGAATGATCAAATGAAAAGAGCAGAACTTAAAACCGCGTATAATCGCCTTCATGGGGAAGTAAAAAAGGCCATAGCTAACGACAATCGCGTGAGATGGGAAAAAGCAACCGAAAACCTAAATGGGCTGAGAGAACCTAAGAGGTTCTGGGATACATTTAAAACTCTTACTGGCCAAAAGAGCAAAATTGCCAATAATAATGCGCTAAAGACTAGCGACGGATCTATGGCCATAGACGACAAGGCAAAGGCCAGTGCTTTTGCCGAACTTCTAAAGAAGGCACATCGTCCACAAGAAGGGAACAGATATGACAACGATTTTAAGGTACGAGTAAATAAATTTGTCCAAGATAACAACTCAATCTTCAATGAACCGAACTTCGACAAAAGGCATGAAGACGGGGACGACCATGAATTAACCGAACCAATAAGCGTAGAAGAGGTCATGGGTATAATCAGAAAATGCAGGTCATCTTCGTCCCCAGGAGAAGACGAAGTCTCTTACAAAATAATGAAACAGTGCCCCAACATATTCTACTGCAGACTTACCAAACTCTTAAACTGCTGTCTCTCCTGTGGGTACTTCCCAAAATGCTGGAAAGTAGCCACGGGAGTCATGATACCTAAACCCGACAAAGACCTTACCAACCCTTCTAACTACCGCCCAATCAGCTTGCTTAGCTGTGTTGGGAAAATATTTGAGCGGATTCTCACTACGAGACTTCGCAGCTATCTCGAATCAATCAATTTTTTCAACAAATGGCAAAGAGCGTATAGGAGTCAGAAAGAGGGAATCGAACACGTATATAGACTGGTCGATTATATGAAAACAGCATTTAGTCAAAACGAAATCGGAACCGCGCTTTTCTTGGATGTAGAAAAAGCGTTCGACTCGGTATGGCACAATGGCGTGAGATATAAACTAGCGAAAATGGGATTACCCACTAAAATTCTAAGGATCATATCATCATTTCTAACTGACCGAAAAATCAAGGTGAGGGTAAATCGCGAGGTGTCAGAGGAAGTAATACTCGAAGCGGGAACACCACAAGGGTCGGTTCTAAGTCCGCTTCTTTTCATAATATATGTGAATGATATAGAAAAAGTAGGGACAAACTTTGTTGAACTATCGCAGTTCTCAGATGACAAAGGCATTTGGACAGCCAGCAAGTCCAGAAACATAATTAAAAATCGTCTGCAGGATACCATTCGCGATCTTGAAAGCTGGTGTGCCCTGTGGCACATCAAACTCAATGCCGCCAAAACTCAAAAAGTTACGTTCTTCAAAAAGCAAAGGAAAAAACCAGTCCCAAGTATCGATCTCCAGTTATACGATCACAAACTAGAAGCAAACAAAGAGGCCAAATTTTTGGGATTTATCCTAGATAGCAATCTCAGTCTAAACAGTCACGTAAACTCCATTACGGTTAGAGCTACTAAACGTATCAATTTTCTGAAGATGATCAGAGGTAGAAATTGGGGAGCAAACAAAGATGTGCTTCTCAAGCTCTACAAAACATTTATACGTCCGGTACTAGAATACGGTGCCATAATAACAAGCGACCTAAGCAAAACCAACATTCAGAAGCTACAGAGGGTTCAAAATTATGCCCTGCGAGTGGCACTATGCAAACCGAAATGGACACCGATAAAGGAACTTCACGAGCTAGCAAAAATAGAAACTATTGATACGCGATTAAAAGACCTACAAACCAAAACCCTCAACAGACTCCAAGATAGTGAATTAATGGTTGAGTTGAACGAACACCGATCCTTTAACAGAAAAACAAAATAAGTTTCCAGAAAATAAAAAAAAAAAAAAAAAAAAAAAAAAAAAAAAAAAAAAAAATAATAAAATAAAATAAAATAAAAATTATACAATATAACTAAATCGCGTGGAGTCAGTGAGGATTGCCTCGCTACTCATTGGGAACTTTAGGATAGAGTATGTGAGGACTGCCTCGCAACTCTGCTGAAGCGCGATTGAAACGCGTTTAATAAGATCTATATAACAAAACCCTCCACATACTCCAGGATAGTGAATCAATGGTGAAGCTGAACGAACACCGAACCCTAAACAGAAAAACAAAATAATCCACAGTAAATTAAAATTACTCAATAGAATTAAACTGCGTGGAGTCAGTGAGGTTTGCCTCGCTACTCATTGAGGTCTTTAGGATTGAGTCTGTGAGGATTGCCTCGCAACTCTGCGTGTTGGGAGTGGACTCCGAAGAAACACACCCCTTACCCCATCCATAGCAACAATCACACAGCAGGCACAATATACAATAGCGGATACCTATCTTTCTCTCTACCTTTTACTTTTCTAACTGAACATTCTCAAATTTTCTTGCAACACTCTTATCAAGAAGACGCATGGAAATGGTAGACAAAGCGTAGGAGGAATTGGTGCAACCTACCTTTCTGCAACATATACAAGAAACCACCAAACGCTAGGCAAGGATTGAAACAAGCTTGTCTGGCTGGGAACGAGTGTACATTTGATATAAATAAACATTTAAATAAAGATTTAACAGCCCTTTTAAGGGCTTGAGGGTGTGTGTCAGTGAGAGTTTTTTTTTTTTTTTTTTTTTTGGGTGGGGGGGGGGGGGGTGGAGGAGGTCATTTGGAATTCCTGAAGGATAACCAGATACCTCAAAATCACAGACGGCATCCTATCTCCCAGAAGGCTTGATGGATGACTCCCGGTTTTTCAAAACTAAACTGTTGGAGCTTTCTCCACTTCTTTTTTGTAACCGCCATGGTCATATACCGGGGCCGCTACCAAACCGGCGTTGCTGTTTGGTTTTCTTTTCTCTTCTTCCCTTAAACTTGCCATCGCACAACATTACATTCTGGCTCGCCACCATGGTGGGACTCAAACCTCTACCATCGCCGAACTGGAACCGAACAGAGCTCGCTCTCTAATAGTTTTAAAGGCGTTGGGGGATTGAGTATTGACCATCTAACACTCCAGCTTAAACTGCCGGGTATTCTAACCGCGTGCATAACCCCCTCAGACTCCATTTTGGGCAATAGGAAAGCTAGGCCTGTGTGATCCAAGGAAAAACAAATAAGGTTAACCGGGTCGCAAGGGATTTGTAAATCCCACATCGTCCCTGCGCGCCTTCGGCGCGCTAAAACCTTTCATTCATTCATCTTCCTCATCATTATTTTCCTGCAATCATGGCTGGTGCTCAAATCAACGTGAAGTTTATACCAAACAAACAAGGAGGCGAAAATCTAGCTTGTGACGGTTACGAATACAGAATAAATCGGCATTATAAAGACAGAACGTACTGGAAATGCATTGTTCCAAATTGTCCTGCAAAAGTCACCACAATCAACAGAATACCATGTTCATTTGGAAACCAGTCACATAACCATCCAGAGGACTATGCTGGAATAGTAGCAAAAGAAGTAAGGTCTGTGATCACTCACAGATGTTTTGCGGAAACACGACCCATACCTGCTATATTCACAGAGGAGCTCATTAAATTACGTGATACAGACTGGGATGATACGACCAGAGAAGTCGTTGAAAAATTACCAACGTTCTACAGTGTGCACTCTAGTCTGTACAGAGCACGACGTAAACAGACACCCAAACTTCCAAAGACATTGGGTGAAATAGTTCTAGAAGGAAAGTGGCTGGAAACTTCAACAGGGAATCCATTCCTTCTTTTTGATGAGGGTGAAGGAATTAGACGAATGCTGGCTTTCGCAACTGATGAAAATCTGCAACTTCTTTCCGAAGCCTCAACGTTCTACTGTGATGGGACATTTTATACGTGTACAGAGCTTTTCTATCAACTGTACACAGTGCATGTTATGAACAACGAAAGGATGATTCCTGTGTTTTACGCTTTGTTACCTGGTAAATCTCAGCAGATTTATCAGCAGATGTTTTCCAGACTGAAAGATGCTATGGCAAATAAAAATCTGAGCCTAAACCCAACGAGTGCCTTTGTGGACTTTGAGTTAGCAGTGCATAGTGCAGTCCGCCAAGTTTTCCAAGGTATCCGTGTGAGAGGATGTTTTTTCCATTTCACTCAGTGCATCTGGAGAAAGGCCCAAGCTACTGGCCTACAAACACTGTACAAAGAAAATTGTGACGTGAGAACTCTGGTTCGCCGAGCAGCATCTCTGCCACTAGTGCCTGTCAACAGGGTTGAAGATGTGTGGTTCGAAACTTTAGATGAGTTGAACTACACGGACATTGAACCTTCAACAACATCAAGTTTTGTAGAATATGTTCAAACTCAATGGATAGATGGTGATATAAACGTGTGGAACCACTTTGACAACGATGGGCCAAGAACAACAAACCATCTAGAGGCATGGCACTTGAAACTTAAAAAGAAAATTCAACACCCGCACCCAAACATTTTTACTTTAATTCAGACTATTAAAGACATTCAAAACGAAAATGAAGTGTCATTTAATCAGAAATCGGTCGGTGGAAAAAGTAGCCCGAGAGCCAAAAAATATATGAACATTGACCGAAGGCTTTCTACTTTAAAACTGAGATTTGTTGAAGGCGGTATCAGCCTTATGCCATACACAGATTCGGTGTCGGAACTGTTGCATCTAGAGTAAAGACTGTATAATTAATGTAATGCTGTATATATGTTATAATTTGTGCTTTATTTGATAAAGGGTTATAAATATATTATATTTCATAATTTTGTATATATGTTATATTTATCATACATTATTTTACTGGTTATGTGTTACTGTATATTTTGTTACTACGTGAATAAATTTGTTTCAATTTTAAATTCTAGTTTTGTATAAATCTGAAACCTGTTTTCAGTTTGGACACCTTAAGATTTGATCACTGTGTAAACATTGCTACCGGAGTGCGAAATATTGATTTTCGACGAATCGGGAACCGACACTTTAACAGCCAAAGGTCATATCGTGCCGGTAACTGTTTTAGGAGT
Organism: Pictodentalium vernedei; assembly: GCA_031216915.1. Taxonomy (NCBI): domain Eukaryota; kingdom Metazoa; phylum Mollusca; class Scaphopoda; order Dentaliida; family Dentaliidae; genus Pictodentalium; species Pictodentalium vernedei. The sequence goes on from CM062291.1 coordinate 455,745,861, forward strand.
GGAGGAAGCCGGAATACACGGAGAGATCCACGGAGCAACGACGAGCAACTGCCAGCTCCCCAACATCGTTACTCCGCACTGCAGCACAGGCAGGGTTAGATTGGTTGAAGACATGCGACGAGCTCGTTCCAACGAGGGGTCATAACCTATATTTTTGAGACAAAAATAATGAAAATTAATTAGCGATTTTTGAGAATAGCGCTGGTCAGTTCTGGCTGTTACGTTGGGTAAAAAATGAAAAAAATAATTGGCGAGTTTGGAGAATAGCTCTGGTCGGTTTTGGACGTTACGTTGGGGAAAGGGTTAATAAATTAAATCTTGTTTTACGGAGTTCAGGATTGAGCTGGTTACATTCCAAATTTTGTTATTTTGATATTTGATTGTTAGCAGAGAGCGCAGAAAGGTTTAAAGCTATGCCTTTAATTTGTAAATATATGTAAAACAAACGTTTTGCCTACTTGTTTTTCAACTCAGTTGTCTATTAACAGAACATCTGCTAGTGTTTTGCGACCCCTCGTAAGAGGGTTTTATAAGAGAGGGATTTTTTCGGGGAAATTTTTTTTTCAGAGGGGGTTTATGTCGAGGAAGGATTTAGGCGAGGACATTATGTTGAGGGAATAATATCGAGGGATTATCTCGAAGGGGGATCCCAAAAGATCTACCTGCTCATCATTTGAGAAGGCATACTACAGATCACATTTTGTGTGTGTTTCACCCTACCGATTTGAGAATGTGAAATAAACGTCATTGAACAACACAGTTATGGATTTATGTGTCGCTACACCAAAACCATGGATTAATTATTCTGGTCAGTACCAAAGGAATATTTCGCTCAGCTGTCTTCTCGTTTATTGTCCTGAAATACGATATGTATATGGTCAGTTTTATTCAGGAGGAGATCAATGTTCTAAAAAAACATTCGATAGATTTATAGTTTAACAAACAGAGAAAACATTTTCTTGTCAAATGGAGCACCCCGGATATTAAAGGCTGAAATACCGGAAAGTGAACGCACAACTATAGGAAAACGACTCAGGAAATATCAGGTGTGGAGTACATGAACCCGTTTGAGGATTTCAGGCCTGAGTGTAGATAAGTTTGAATTTTCCAATAAGCGAGCTCCACTTCTCAACTCCTTGGCTACGACGCTGCTGGTACCGACCGAGAGGCTATAGGTATCTACGGTACTCACAGTACGTGGAGAGTGGATTGTAACTAAATCATCCAAATTCTAATTTTCAAATTTTGTACACATCGACAAAAAATACAAGCAATGTTTCAGCCTAGGTCCAATGGTTGAAACTTTTCTTGTGCGTGTTATGCCTTGCAACACATTTCCAATTATTGCTTGGGTGGAATCTCCACTCTGCGGGTGATTTAGTGATAATACACTCTCCACGTACTTACATGTAGAACATGACATGGCAGTTCGTTTTGCATAAACCTTTTACCCAACGCACGCGATACCTAAATGTATTACTTTTCTTGTCTGTTTTTTTTAAATTCTTCATGAAATGTCAACAATACCATACTGGCTGATCCCTCACTGGAACAAGCTCCCCCTAGTGAGGGGGTCAAATGATATGTTTTGGAGGAGTTCTGTGAAAAAACCCTTTCAGCGACTTGTCAATTACCCAACTGAATCCGGCATATTCGCTAGGTATTTATTTATTTATTTATTTATTTATTTATTTATTTATTTATTTATTTATTTATTTATTTATTTATTTATTTATTAAGGTTTAACGACGCTTTAACAGCCAAGGTCACGTCGTGTCGGTGACAGTTTTACGGGCGGAAGAAGCCGGAGTACCTGGATAAAACCACCGCGCAACGACGGGCAGCTGCCAGCCCCCAACATCGTAACTCCGCACAGCAGCACATGCAGGGTTAGATTGGTTGAAGACATGCGCACCATCAACGTGCAGTACGCCTTAGTACACGGCGTCGTCGTGCGCCCATGTGGACAACAGGGTTAAGTGCCTTGCCCAAGGAGCCCAGTTAGTCTATGGATGGGTGACCGCCGTCGAATCGGTCGCTCAGACAGTCACCAATCCAAGACTAACCGGGCTCGACATTGCTTAACTTCGGTGATCTGACGAAAACCGGTTACCGCTACGTCACCGCGCCCCTTTGATAATGAGTTAAAGTATAGAGTTAACAAGAGAACGAAAACGTAAGTATTTTACCCTTTTTAAAACATTTACAATTGTAACTTTTCCATCAGAAGAGAGATATAAGAAAAACGGTTTACAGGTACGACTGTTGGCAAATGTTGATTGGGGCGTACAAAAAGCACGATCGTTTGTAAACATGCGTTAGGGCGTCCTTATGTTGAAGAACCCGACAATTGGTTACTCATCGTCAGGGCTGGAAGCAGCTAACGTTTCAAACGTTAACGTGTTAAATTATTTTAACAACGTTTAAAAAAAATTAACCAAGTTAATAACGTTTAATTTTGAAGATTGTAATTGCATAATATGTAGCATTGCGTTGCTATCTTGTGTTTATCCAAGCCGGATCACGCGTGCCGATGACGTCGAATTTTGCACCATTTGTCGAAATTGAAGAACATGAATAATTTAGATGTGCGTAGCCCTCTTACCAACGTTGGTTAAGGTGGTCCGCAGATATTTGACGATACAGCAATATCAGCTTCATCCGAATGCCTATTTTCCATGTAAGGACTGGTATTCGAGCAACGGCGGATGTCTCTTCCTAAAGAGACGACCGTAGCGATTGTATTCTTAAATGAAAATATCGTTGAATGTTAGAATTGACGATAACCTGCGAGAACTATCTTAACTACTCGTCACCTGAGTTCCAATGTGTTCTGTGTGCCAGTAGGCTGCCAGTAGGCACATAGAACACATTGAAACTCGAGAGACGAACTGTGCGTAAGTCAATTATATTCAAATTCAAATCAATAAAAATGGCCGAAGTTATTAAAATTGTGTTCCTTTTAACATTTAACGTCATTTTACTCGTTAACGCAGAATTATTTAACACGTTAACGTGTTAAGGGAGATTTTAACTCCTCCAGCCCTGCTCATCCTGTTAGTAGAGCACTATTGTTTCAACACTGAACTGAGAGTACCAGCAGAAAGCTCGAAACCTGTTGAACCCGAGAGGCCGATTTTCGGACCAGGAACATGATACGTCATAATTTCATTAAGTAGGGTGGGTGCTGAGTGCGTGTGTGGGTAGACCAATTAATATTTTCAAAGTGCAGCCTTGGGGCTGCACGTTGAAAATATTGATTAGTCTACACACAAGTAATAATACGTACTCTTCCAATCGCTGTCATTGGACTGACACTGAAAATGCCACCAGTGTTAAATGGTTAATGACATAATTTAATCTATTATTAACAGAATCGAGAAAAAAAAATAAATTAGATCAAATATAATGGTTTTTGTATTCCGTCTTCGTGCCTCGTAATTGCTGTGAACAGAGCTGATCATCAACTCCATGTGGCCGCATGGCAAAAAGTACATTGCCCTTAGAAATTATCAAATTGTTTTGTGGCAGTTTCCGGATCATAAGATACATTTTACACAAGACATTAATCAGAAACACGAAGCCAAAATATTATCTAGTAATTATTTTCAGTGTGGAATATTTAAAAAAAATCTCATTATTTTACGATGGGATGGTGAATTTATTGAATGAAACAAAAATGTTATCAACTAAATATCGTGCACTTGGCATCTCGAATCCAATTTCAAAATGTATTTCTTTATTTAGAGAAAGACAAGACGATTGAATTGTGAAAATCGGAAAAATACTGTTGGAGTCGTATTTCCGTAACAGAAGTCGTCACCTGAACAACATGTCGCAAAAATCTGATAAGAGCAAGAATGCGATGGAGGACTGCGGGCCTCCGCCACAATGGATGAACATCCTAGAGGAAGGACAATTTGTGTCGCCAGTTAAAACAAGACGTAGATCAGCGTCTTATGGCTCCTATGAATCCTGGGTGAGTATATTTGATGTTTACAGAAAACTGACGAAGTATTAGATTTTATTGCAGTTACGCGTATTTGGTACGCACGACTGCTACACGATCAGTTGCTTCGTCAGTTTCCGTTTTTGACTCTTCTGTTTTTTCTTTGTCTATTTTCAAAATTACAGTTATGGTTACTTTTGTAGTAGAACTTAATGCATTCGACCACTAAGAAGTAGAATTAACTTAATTGATTGCCTGCTGGTATTGAATAACGAATATGAATAAGGAATATAAGTGTTTGTGTCGGAGTACAGTTAAAACTAGAAGTCCTGTCATGAAAAACGCACAAATAGCACGTCGATCTGCGCATTAATCTACACGTTATGACCATAATAAGGATATCAAATTATGTACATATGGCCTGTGCACAAGCAATGCTTCAGCCAATGGACCTCCGGTAACCCGGATGTCCATTGGCAGAAACATTGCCTGTCTTCGCAGTGAGTAACCGGGAGAACCTGTCGTGCTTTGGATGCCATTCAATATTGCAATTGCGCGCAATTCCTACGCGCAATTGAGCCTAGATAAGCGCACAGTTCATGACAGGACTTCTAGTTTTAACTGATTGTATACCATGCGGAATAGCATTGCCAGATTAGCTGTCTTCCTGTTATCCCCGGGAGAATGCGAAAATGACTTTAAATGCCTTGTTTTGTCAATCTTGCCTGTTGTTACCGATAGGGGACTTGTTCACATATATTTTCACAAAAGCATGATTGTCTCCATATATGGTGCGTGTGTCTGTGTGTGTGTGTGTGTGTGTACATACATTAGTCCCCTGTTGACAAACACTACAAATATGTGAAGGTGTTTTTTGGAATGACACAATCGTGGTTTTGAGAAATTTAAAATGTTGGTTTATGTGCCCCCGTCGAGACTCGCACCCTCGCCAACCCTGCCTGCCAATCAGGAGTCCAACATCTAGACCACTAGACCATTGCACATGGTCAAAAAAAAAACGATGGCTGGAATCTAGATCGTTAGATAAATGTTCTCATGATTAATTGACACATCCTCCTTTCGGTAGCAGCATGAAAGTGTGGAACGCGCTGCCCACTTTACGACGAAAGTGCTATGAGTGGCCTCAGACGAACACTGGCACGGGTCTGTGTGTTTTTTTCGAATGACACAATCATGTGTGTGTGTGTGTGGGGGGGGGGGGGGGGGGTCGGGGGAATCGGGGCGGGTGCTGAATGATCTGCATTTTTTACATTGATTTATTTGACGCCTCAGAACCTCATTGCATTTAATCAAATCTATATATAATCTACTGAAAATATAACTGTTTGTATAAAAAGATATGAAAAATGCACATGACCTCACGAATACCTTTTTGTTTTACTTGTTTACACATGATGTTATTTATTTAACCATTTTACTGCCAAGCCCACTTTAGCCAAATGTGGGGGACCTCTATGTACGCCTCTGTGCGATGATGTTTAAAACATGTTATGACATACTTGAAACTCGATCACCTGATTAAGCCCTTTCCAACAATTATCAGATGGTAGGTTTGATCTGCGCATCCTAGAACGTACAAATAATCATCATAAAATAGGCGACAATATTCGCTTTCGGTGACGTAAGTGTTAAATGACACTGATCGCGTCAAAATTTTTCTATTTCTCCTCAGTACTTGTCAAATATATTAATACGCGGATAGGCAAAAATGTCATTTGGATGAAACATATTATTAATGGTATTAGCAACTAAAATGGGATTTTTTCAGTGAACTCTGGCATGTTAACCTTTTTACCTCTTTTCTCTGTTGGGTTGTATCTTAATCCTTTACCTAACAGGAAAGACAGACGACATACAGTACGTGGAGAGTGGATTGTAACTAAATCACCCGCAGAGTGGAGTTGTCACCCAAACTATAACTTTTAAATTTTGTATTTATCCACTAAAAACACAAGCAATGTTTCAGCCAATGGACCTCTGGGTTTAACCCGGAGGTCCCTTGGCTGAAACTTTGCTTGTGCTTGTTATGCTTTGCAACAAATTTGCAATTATTGCTTGGGTAGAATCTCCACTCTGCGGGTGATTTAGTGATAATACACTCTCCACGTACTGTAACACTCGCAAACAAAATTCTTCAATAGCTAATAGTTTTCATTTTTGCGCCAGAAACGTAGCTTATGACCGTCAATGGAACAAGCTCAATGTTTAGAGAAAAAGGAAAAAATAATAACTAGAGAATTGTAATTTGTTGGACAAATTACGGGCTTTCCTAAGTTTTAATGTGAAAATGCAGACTGTATTGTATAGAAAGCACATTGAGCTATGCACTTTTGTTTTTTGGAGAAAATGAGTGCAGAAAACTGCAAAATTCACTGGAAATCACAATATAAAAAGAAAAAAAATAGAGAAGAAAAACTGTGAAACAGAAGGATAACAAGAGTCTTTCCCAAACTGGGTTTTGGAAAGCCTAAATCATGCCTGCGAATGTTACCCATGAAACGGCATCGGTAAAATGTACAAGTTGAGAAAAATATTCAACTGAAGAGGTATTACTTTGTAAATCTTGGCGGCACCAAAATGGGGTGTTGACATTGACAAGTCTCCTTGATTTGACTCGTGGGTGTTGACGAATCGATTCCAGAATCTCAGATTTGTTTCGATACTAAATGCTTCTCGGAAATTCATTTCTGAGCTGTAAAATATATTGGGCAATCTCGCAAACAAATTTTAAAAATTCTGCCCCTGATGGAATTTACTTTTGTATGTTTCTGTGCATGTTTTTTTTTTTCGATTATTCAAAGACCTATCATATACTGGAATACATCACCCAATAGTACAACACACTGCTCAACTGTGAGGTGCACAATTAGGCCAAAAAATAAAACATACTTGTTTCCGATTCGGTGGCCAGAAAAATTCAGGTAGATATGTGAGGAAATGTTTTTTTTTAAACCATCCCACATAGCTCCAGAGTAGTTTTGGAATGGAACATTTGCTTAACCCTTCACCCAACGCTGACGATATCAAAATTTATTATTTTAAATATCATTTTTTTCAAATTTTTCAAGAAATTTCAACAAAACCATATCATGTGACCCCTCGTTGGAACGAGCTCGTCGAGCTCGTTCCAACGAGGGGTCACATGATATGGTGTTGTTGAAATTTTTTGAAAAATTAAAATTTTTTCAACTGCTGAATTTGCATATCACGCGGGCGGATGCGGGCGATTCGTTGGGTAAAGGGTTAAACGTTGATGAATTAGGGACTCATTTAATATATTAATAAAGATCCTGTTTATAGAGGATATGGAATGAGTCTAAGAATTTTCCGTTTTGGCGAGTCTCCGGAAATTTCGGACAAGTTTCATAAATATTATATGAGAAAAGCACTCATTTCATATTTTATTTATCATATGACACACACACGCACAAATTAGCCACTTAGTGTGACTTTTTAACCCATCACCTGACTTGAGTTGCAGACGGCACTTGGAAAAAACATCCTCGTATAACTAAAAAATTTCATCATCGTCGAGCTCGTTCCAATGAGGGGTCATAACCTATGTTTTGGAAGCAAAAAGTGAAAATATAAAAAAAATGAATGGCATTTTTCTTGTAGGTAAAAGATTAATACAATATAACCCATCCTTAATAGAACAGATAACGTAAATTCTCCCTACTGAAATTATGTAAACTTGACCCAGTTGTATTTTGTTTAGCCAATCAAATTATCCAGTTTTGACATTGACGAATGAAAGCTCCCAACTCTATTTATGCAAATTATGAAAGTGAAAATGTGGCCCAGTTGTATTTTGTTTAGCCGATCAAATTGTCTAGTTTTGAAATTGACCAATGAAATTGTCGGGAGGTTTTATTTATCACTGATTAATATGAAAACAAAATATCAAATGTTTTAAAGTGAACAAAACGGACGAGTCATATGATAAAAAAGGTTTCTCAGTGTTCTGTCTATTAATTCCATTAATGATAATCATATTGCTTGGCACCAACTAAAAAGGTACCAGACCGGCAACTTTTTTCCAAGTCTGTCGGCTATTGGAAACAAGTATGGATTTTTTTGCCTTAGTCATGAGGCGCTTTTAAATAATCAGCTGTGTGATGGTTGGCAAGTGACATAGAACATCCCATATTCGAAAGACGGCACAAGCCCTAAAGATATCTCGGCCAGAATGATCGCTCAGTTCATAGGAAGGTTGTTGATTTTACAGTGTACATATTTAGGTAACCCTTTTAATGTTAAAGCAAAAATAGCCAGGGTATAGTGCTTAGAAATGATTAGCAAACTACAATCAGTTATGAAAACAAAAGAGGGGTTGGGGTTAGGGGTTTTGTGGGGCAATCAGTTAATGCTTCATGGGTACTGTGAGCCAGTTGCTTAATGCTCCCTTTGTAAACAACCAAAGAGAAAAAACAAAATTCTATTTTTGTTGATGAAGTGAGTTGAAAACGTATATTTCAGACTAGAGAATTGTAATTTGTTCGACAAATTACGGGCTTTCACAACTTTCCAATGTGAAAATGCAGATTACATATAGCAAAGTGTTTGAAATGTTCCGTTTCCAAAATGATAGACAGAAAACATCCAAGGTTGGCTATTTTTTGGCATTCTATAATGGTACTCTTATTCTCACCCTCATTGTGCTTGAGGGTTACATCTTGAGATTAAAAAGTAAACAGTAACTTTCTTCTGCAATCATTGTTACATCTATCCATTCCAAAATAAGTGCTACAACAACCTTGCAATTAGAGGAAATGAGTACAGATGTTTGCAAAATTCACTGAAAATCAATTTTTGTCGGACAATACCATTCTTTACGTGGACAAAGCATATGTTGGGTTAAGCCCCAAAGCATAACTTACAGCAGCGGATTTGTTCATTAAGCATCTCTACCTATAGCAAAGCAAAGTGTTTAAAATTAACCCTTTCCAAAATGACAGGAAAATGTAACCGAAGTTAGCTAATTGTAGCATTTTCGAATGGAACTATTACCCTCATTGTGCTTGAGTGTTAAAGATGAGATTAAAAACTAAACACTAACTTTCTTCTGCAAGCAATGTTGCATCTATGCAAACAAAAATAATTGTTACAACAACATTGCAGTTAGAAAAAGTAGCGCTTGAAGCTAGTCAATCTCGAAGATAAAATGCTGTATTCATATCATTTGTGGCCAATAGGGATTAATTTTAACCTATTTGTGTGTTGATTTTAGTGTGTCATATTATGCTCTAAATGTGTGAACACGAATCAGAGACTGAGTGTCTGATAAGAGACATGGATGAATCTTAAATCTTGGTATTTAAATGAACATGTACAAGTTGAGGGTACTCCATGTCAAGGCACGACAACTGGGTGAGTGTTAAAACGTGGAATAAAACATACAACAGCAAAAATGTTCTTGGATGAATGCCCTATCTTTTCAGGGGAAACGTTTTGAGAAAATATGGCTGCAGTGGTGAGAAATTGCATGTACATTCTGGCGAAATTAACAATTAATCCGACAGTACTCTTATGGGAAGTCTCATATCGTACTAAGGGTTAAACTTTTAATAATAACATATAGAACAACATTTCTCATACTTTGACTGCTGCCTGCAGCTATAGAAAACATTTAAAGCTCACTCAAATAAAAATGGAGTAAATTGTCACCTACTCTTACCAAATTCTGAAAAAAATTGAGTTTTTTTGGACGGTACCTAATTTTATGCAATCAGAATGAGATAGGATTAAACTTTACAACCACACTTACAACAGCAAATATACTCGGTAGTCAATTGTGAATACGTACACGAAAAGTGTTTGAAATTAACCCTTTCCAAAATGATATAAAGAGCAACCAAAGTTGGCTAATTTGGGCATTTTCAACGGTACTCTTATCCTCGCCCGCATTGTGCTTGAGGATTAAATCTGAGATTAAAACATAAACAGTAACTTTCTTTTACAATCATTGTTGCATCTATCCATACCAAAATAATTGTTACAACAAATTTGCAATTAGAGAAATTTGCCTTTGAAGTTGGTCAATTTTGAAGAAAAAATCTATATTCATGTAATTTTTGGCCAATGGGAGTTAATGTTGAACGATTTGAGTGGTGATTGTGGTGTATCATATTATGCTCTAAATGTGTGGAAAATTTGAGCTTAATGACTGTAAACGATTTTGAGACATTTGCAAAATGGTGAAATTTCGACAAATTTGGCAGAAAATTTTGAAAATACGCGTTTTCACAGACATGACGGTACCGCATTTCACTAGATTTTATGATATTACATAAGTATGTCAAATTTGGTCAAAATCGTACAGCTTATTTTTGAACAGTACAACAGACAAAATTCAAGGCGGAAAAAAAACTCCAAAAAAAAAAAAGAAAATAAAAAGGAAAAAAAATAGAGAAGAAAAATTTTGAAAAGGAAGAATAACAAGAGTCTTTCCCAAAATGGGTTTGGGAAAGCCTAAAAATTGAATTGCAATTTTGTGAATAGCGTTGGCCTGTTTTTGGCGTTAAGTTTACTAAAGGGTTATTCTGCATGATTTTGTGGTAAATTTTGTTTATCCGGTCACCATAATATTTGTTGCTTATGTGATTTGGTAATTATTTGTATAGGCAAAGTAGTAATAATCAACTAGTGACTATCGTAACTCCATATACTTACTCCGTCACATAACCTTTCACACGTGGAGGAAGCTAACCTCGATCATGTTTATGGGAACAATCTACCGATGGAATTTAATCATCCTCCAATGTGTAGTGGATGATGCGGACATTGTAGATGTTGACTGCCACACCCACTTAAGCCCTATATGGAGGACCCCTATGTACGCCTGTATCGAGGAAGTTTAATAAAAAATATGACACACTTGAAACGCTATCATCTGATTACTTGATGGAAAGGGCTCTCAATGCTCTTTCCAGCAAGTAATCCGATAGTATGCTTGATCTGCGCGTACCAGAATATACAGATAATCATCATGAAATAGGTGGCAATAGTCGCTTTCGGTAGCGTAAGTGTTAATAATGGTTTGAAGAAGAAACACGTTATCACCTAGGAGTGTTCACGCTATCAAAACAGTAAATTGCACTAAACATTTTGATTCGGGACCAAAACATTTCCTTTTGGGTATAAATTTGGCACCAAAAAATTATTTTCATTCTGAAGGAAATCGTTGCAGCAATGAAGGCGCGATCGATAAAGAAGTAAACAAACGAAAATATGTTTTTACTTCTGGCACAAGTAATGGTCGCGAGTAACTTGAGAGAAATATACTTCGCTAATCGACTTATGAATAGCATCGCTAATTCGAAGTGTACACTCCACATTCGCCTACATATTGAGATGGGCTGTGGCCCAATCTTTGTTTGAATACAAATGTAAAAAAACGTAAACATGACTATCTGAAAGGCGTTATCTCTGTATCCAAATGAAAGTACAGTGAATCCCACTTAACTGGATATCTCTTATTTGTATATCCCTGTTAATCGAATATAATTTTCAAACAGAAAACCATTTACCATGTCTTCAGTACAAATTTGATCTGTTAGTTGCATATGGGTTGTAGAGTAAACTTCTGTTAATTGTATATAAATATTTGTAATATATCGAAAAAATTACTTTGACACGCACCAAATTCCCTTTATTTATCAACCTGTTTGGCCTCACTACATCCAATACAGGCATTTATTCTATTCTGTCTTGTTTGACAGAGCTCTATGAGCTCTGTCAAACAAGATATAATAGAGTGAATGCTAACTTTACCTCCAGAACACAGGAAACTGACCAAATCCCTGTTAATTTTGTACTTCTGTTAATTGAATACTTTTCACTGGCAAAATGGATATTCAATTAAAAGGATTCTACTGTACTTCTTTTGTGTGAGAACAAACAGACAATATTTTGAGTGAAAAAATAGGAAACGTTCTAACATAATTCTGCATTTTCATGTGAAACAAAGGAATATAAAAATGATAATACATACCGACAATATTATTGTATATTACTAATTTATAACGTACCGAATATCTATTTTTCAGAAAAGTGAATCGGAAAGTTATCCTGAAAACTCAGTATCAGAAACATCGGCGAAACGGAAAACGTTGAGAGATATCATGTCGAACTTTGCAGAGACGACATCAATGTCCGGCGTAATTCAAATAAAAACATCAACAAACTGGCTGCTTAGACTGTTTTGGATACTGTGCACAATAGCTGCATTGGTTGCGAGCACTCTTCATATGTATTGGCTGACTAAACTTTACACAGCATGGCCAAAACAAACTGATATACAGTTGGAATTCAGTACGCTAACTTTCCCGGCTGTCACAGTCTGTAATACAAACTCAATACGCTATAGTAAATTGTTCAACCTTTCCGATACGCTTGCTAACTTTGCAAGCCTAGTGAGCCCAGAAGAACTATCTAGATCCCGGCACCCGCCACCTCCACCTCCACATGGAGGCAACCAGGAAGGGGGGTTTGGCGGCTTGCCACCTCCACCTCCACATGGAGGCAACCAGGAAGGGGGGTTTGGCGGCTTCCCACCTCCCCCTCTACATGGAGGCGGCCAGGGATGGGGGTTTGGCGGCATGCACCCGCCACATTTACGATCCGGACCTCCAGACCAAAGAGGTGGTAGTCGTCCTCCATTCAATCAACATGAAGGAGTTGGTAGACAAACTAGCAGTGGACAGAACGGTGGTCCTAACAGGCAACGCAACCCACCTGAAAACCAAAATTCTGAAGACAATCCACCATCAGATAAGGTAAGATATTAGAATGTTTTACGACAATTTAATTAACTAATTGTTTTGCTCCTGGATATGTAAGACTATCTTGAAGTGTGCTGCCTGTGTATAATGACTAGCCGAAACTAAATATGTACAACGGTGTGATCGAAAAATTGGTTCTTTTCCCGATCAGTTCGAGATAGGATTGTTACTCAGTTACACCAAATAAAGTTTAAAACATTGCCAAAGAAGACAGACCAACAATAAACGAATATTACTCCTGGGGTCAATTATCTGGCATTTTTTAACACCTGATTTTACAGTATTGTAGGGCAGGAAAGCAGACAGAGATTTGGAACAAGATCGTAACCCAGTCGCGACCTGGTCCAAAATGCTATGTCCGTTGTTGTTATCACATTACTTTGCCAGTTGGCACTAAACCTCCGAGGCCGGGAAAATGTGTATAGATAGATTTAGAACCATGTTATGGATTGACGCAAATTTAGAAGATAAAAAACATTTTTTAATGAAAATACAGTTTTGAAGAGCAGCATGCTTGTTTCGCTTCATTTTTAACACTTTCGCCACCAAAAGCGACTATTGCCGCCTATTTTATGATGATTATCCATACGTTCTGGTATGCGCAGATCAAGTCTACCATCTGATTAATTGTTGGAAAGGGCTCAGAAAGCCCTTTCCAACAATTTATCAGATGATGGAGTTTGAAGTATGTCATAAATTTTATTAAACGTCCTCGCATACAGGCGAACATGGATGTTTCCCATTTATGGATAAAGTAGACGTTGTAATAAACGAATTAACAGTGCATGGGCGTAAAACTCTCTTTTAGAAATACATTCTGGAAAATGTAAAGCTACAGTCAAAAAAATCTCGCCGATGATTGAATAGAGGTTTTTTTCAGCAGGATTGAATATTTTTCTGGTACGAGTGACCAGTCGAGATCCCGTATTTTCAATGTACGCCTAATTTGGAAAGTGTCTATTTGCCGCCCGGGTTGCAAATAACTATTCCACTTTATTTTAGCTATGTGCCACCCGGGTGGCAAATAACTATTCCTCTTTATTTTAGCTATGTGCCGCCGGGTGGCAAATAGCGATTTCAGTAACGGGCAAGATTTAGTTTCGGGTTGCGTTAAGACAACATTACGGGGCACATTCACCTAGTTTGGTCTCTAAAAAAATTGAAGAGGTGGGGATGGGGCGATAGGGTGCTAAATAACAGGCCTGGCATTCTGAAAAATGCAGGAGGGCAAAAAATCGCTCTCCTCAATCAGCTTAGGCGAGCAATTAGCTTTACGCAGCATTTTAAGTATCCAGTTGAACGAACTCATTGAAACTGAAACCAACAGACTACATCAGTGATTTTATTAACTTCACTAAGGTAAAGCGAAATCGCTTGGATATCTAGATGTCTCACTCAACAACCGAACACACACTTGACAAGACCTGTCTGTGTACCCAGACCTGTTGTTCAAGAAAGTCATACGCCTACCACTACCACCTTCAACCCCCTTGGGGGGGGGGGGGGGTTGAAGGTGGTAGTGGTAGGCGTATGACTTTCTTGGACAACACGTATGCTTGAATCTACAGTCACATCCTGGTGCAAGTGCTTCAAGTGACAGGATAGTGGTAATGGTAGTATATTATAGTGTCAATATTCCTTGAATAATTTCCCCTCAAACTGTGATGTCAGTTGTTGAACTTGAAACTGACGGAAAAAAAAGTATTGCTGTGACCCATTTTGCTTCAAATGATTGCAACTGTGTTTGGGTATGGTTGCAGCCATTACCTTTTACCACTAAACCACTTTCAAAATGAAATTACGTGATGTTATGTGACTTCGAAGTTAAATTACATTTTTGCTTTACAACAAAAATTTAATGTGAGCATAATACATGTAATCTCAATCATCCCAGACCAAAATATTTAGGAGGGCAATTTTTCGCTCTCCTTAATTCTTTCAGGAGGGCAGTAAGGAGAGCTAAAAAATCGCTCTCCTGAAATTGCCAAGCCTGAAATAGCGATTTTAAAGAATATTGTAGAATTCGTCCATGTACGGAGCACTGAAGGTATGTGATTGGGCTACCACGAATATCAAAAAGGGAAGGGAAATAATGATCAAAATGAAAAGGGGACGGCAAAAAAAAAAAATAACACTGAAAGTGGGAGGCAAATAATTATACAAATGATGAATAATAAAAAATAGTACCCAATAATGATAACAACCAAAACGCGTTGGCAAATAAAGATTATGCTCGAAAGGGGATGGCAAATCAAGATGACAATGAGAAGGGGTGGTAAATACCATTAATAATCAAAACGAGTGGTTAGTGACAATGATAATCAAAACTGGATGGGGAATAATTATAATAATTAAAGGGGGTGTTATATAAAAATATTACTGAAAAGAGAGATAACTAATAATCAAAAGGGGAGCCAAATAATGGTAATAATCGAAAGAAGATGGCGTTTAAAGATTATATTCAAAGGAGAGGGGTGCCAAATAAAGATAACAATCACATAGGGGTGGCAAATAAAGATAACAATCACATAGGGGTGGCAAATAAAGATAATATTGAAAGGGGGTGGCAAATAACTATAATAATCAAAATGGTGCCAAATAATGGTAATAACCAAAAGGAGATGATAAATGAAGATTATAGTCCATACTGATAACAATGAAAAGGGTAAATACAGATAATACTGAAAAAAGGGGGTGGCAAATAACAATAATAAACAAAAGTGGTGCCAACAGAAGATGACGAACAGAGATTACAGTCAAAGGGGGAAGCGAGTAATGAAAACTATTAAAAGGGGGTGGCCAGTAAATATAATACTGAAAAGGGGGTGGCAAATAACTATAATAATCAAAAGTGGTGCCAAATTATGGTAATAATCAAAAGGAGATGACAAATAAAGATTATAGACAAAGGGGGTGGAAAATAATGATAACAAGGAAAGGGGTTGGCAAGTAAGGATATTACTGAAAAGGGGGTGGCGAATAACAATAAAAATCAAAAGTGGTGTTAAATAATGGTAATAATCAAAAGGAGATGACAAATAAAGATTATATTCAAATGGATGGCAAATAATGATAGCAATGGAAAGGGGTGGAAAATAAAGATAATAATGAAAAGGGGTGGCAAATAAATATAATAATCAAAAGAGGTGCAAAATAATGGTAATAATGAAAAGGAGATGACAAATAAAGTTTATATTCAAAGGGTGATGGCAAATAATGATAACAATGAAATGGGGATGACAAATAAAGATAATAGAGAAAGAAGTGACAAATAACTACAATAATCAGAATGGGTGTCAAGTAATGGTAATGATCAAAAAGAGATGACAAATAAATACTATAGTCAAACGGGGATGACAAAACGTGATAACATTGAAAAGGAGTGGCAGATAAAGATAACTCTGAAAAAGGGGTGGAAATAACAATAATCAACAAAAGTGTTGCCAAATAATGGTAATAATCAAAAGGAGGTGACAAATAAAGATTATAGTCAAAGGGGGATGGCAAATAATGATAGCAATGAAAAGGGGATGGCAAATAAACATAATACTGAAAAGGGGGTGACAAATAACAGTAAACAAAAGTGGTGCCAAGTAATGTTAATAATGGACAGAAGATGATGAATAGAGCTTTTTGTGAAAGGGAGATGGCAAATAGTGATAGCAGTTAAAAGGGGGTGGCAAGTAAAGATAATACTAAAAAGGGGGTGGCAAATAACTATAATAATCAAAAGTGCTGTCACATAATGATAATAATCAAAAGGAGATGGCAAGTAAAGACAATACTGAAATGTGGGTGGCAGATAAACTATAATAATAAAAAGTGGTGCCAAGTAATGGCAATAATCAAAAGGAGATATACAGATTATAGTCAAAAGGGGTGGCAAATAATGATAACAATGAAAAGTGATGACAAATAAAGATAATACTGAAAACGGGCGGGGGGGGGGGGGGGGCAAATAACTATAATAATCAGAATAGTTGGCAAATAATGGTACTAAACAAAAGGAGATGACAAATAAAGATTACAGTCAAAGGGGGTGGCAAATAATGATAACAATGAAAAGGGGTGGCAAATAATGATAATATTGAAAATGGGGTGGCAAATAACCATAATAATCAAAAGTGGTGGCACATAATGGTAAAAATCAAAAGGAGATGACAAGTAAAAATTATAGACAAAGTGGGTGGCAAATGATGATAACAAGGAAAAAGGGGTGACAAATAAAGATAATACTGAAAAGGTGGTGGCACATTACTTTAATAATCAAAAGGGTGACAAATAATGGTAAAAAAACAAAAAGAGGTGACAAATATACAGATTACATTGAAAGGGTGATCGAAAATAATCATAACAATGAAATAGAGGTGGAAAATAAAGATAATACTGAAAATAACTATAAGTGCCAAATAAGGGGAATAATCAACAGGGGATGTTAAATAAAGATTATGATCAAATGGGGTGGCAAATAAAGATAATACTAAAAAGGGGGTGGAAAATAAAGATAATAGTGAAAACGGGGTGGCAAATAACTATAATAATCAAAACGGGAGCCATTATAGTCAAAGGGGATGGCTAATAATAATAACAGTTTAAAGGGGGTGGCAAATCGGATCTTGCTGAAAAGGGGGTGGCAAATAAGATAATACTGAAAGGGGGTGTCAAATAAGTATAATAATCAAAAGTGATGCCAAATAATGGTAATAATCAAAAGGACATGACAAAAGAAGATTACAGACAAAGGGGGTGACAAATAATGATACCAAGGAAAAGGGGTTGGCAAATAAAGACAATACTGAGAAGGGGTGGCCCATTATTACAATAATAAAAAGGTTTGCGACATAATGGTAATAATCAAAAGGAGGTGACAAATAAAGATTATAGTCAAAGGGGGGGGGGGGGGGGGGGACAAATAATGATAGCAATGAAAAGGGGATGGCAAGATAAGGTAATACTGAAATGGTGTTGGCAAATAACTATAATAAATAAAAGTGTTGCCAAATAATGGCAATAATCCAATAGGGATGATGAATACAGGTTATAGTGAAAGGGAAATAATCAAAAGGAGATGTCATATTCCTTTCCCCAGTCTTCCTTTTTCCCAACAATCAGTCTTTCCTGGATCCACACAGGATACCACCAGAGATATAAAGGTTTGGGTCAAGGTGAGTTATTGTCATCTCCTTTTGATTATTTCCCTTTCACTATAACCTGTATTCATCATCTCTATTTGATTATTGCTATTATTTGGCAACACTTTTATTTATTATAGTTATTTGCCAACACCCTTTCAGTATTACCTTATCTTGCCATCCCCTCAACAGTAAATATTTAAAAGTCACTTGTCTTTTCTTACTGTGAGTGTTAGGCTTGATACTGTTTGCATGACTATCAACACGTTATATATTGAACATTGCTGTTCACGAAATAAAAGTTGATCGTTCGTTATTTTGTTCCAACGTCACGCAGAGTTCCACAGCAAAAGGTATTCTACATGTTTTTTTTACATCGATATCAAGTTTATAGTGAGCGTGAGTTACATTGTTGGAAAGTCAATGCCACGTGGAGAGTGTGTTATTGGTATGGTCTTCATTAAGAGATTTGTAATGCAAAATGCATGGGTCCTGAAAAGGACAGGTATGGCTCCATTATGGTGGTTAACAACGGTCTAGACACATTTCTGTCTCTTTAAAATATTCCTTTCCCCAGTCTTCCTTTTTCCCAACAATCAGTCTTTCCTGGATCCACACAGGATACCACCAGAGATATAAAGGTTTGGGTCAAGGTGAGTTATTGTCCAGATGGGAGTTAGGTCGATCACGTGTGAAGTTTGGCATCTGTCGCCGATAGTGGACAGTCATTTCATGTTAAATCCTGCTGGAAATCGATGAAAGGGTCTTGGAACATATGCAATACGTTAAACTCTCCATTGCATAATGTTTGTCGCTTCTTCCGGTAGACTTGACAAATTGTGCCTGCACTCTACTTCTCCGCGATAATATTACTGACCAAAAAAATGTTTGAGTGTGGGTGATACCAAATACATATAAAAATATACCAGCCATTCTATAAGCACAGGGGAGGTGGGGGGGGGGGGGGGGGGGGGGCGATTGACAGGTTTGATAAAAAAAGTCGGAACACTATCGACAAGATGGCTGATTACCGTTACCTGCAACTTGACCTTAGATGAACTTGACTTGAGATTTCCTGAAAAAAGCGATTAAAACTTATTTAAAACCAATTAAAACTTCAATTAAAAACAAATAAAAAAATTAAAAACTTAAAAAACGAAAAAAAATAAAACAATTAAAATGACGTCATCGATTCCTGTCTGGACTGCTGTGGGAAAATAGGCCGGTTGGTGGACATACTTACCACTGCTAACAATTCGAAATTTCAATTTTTACAAACAATCCCAAGACCCTTTCTGCTAAATAATTTCCTGCCAGCTTAAGGAAATTAAGAGGAGGTAACTTTTTCTGTAAATCTCTCGCAATGACGATACGTGTTACCAAAACTAAGGGGTGAGACGCAAGTCTCGAAAAAAAACAGACATAAATCTACAATTTCACCACATTTTGCTGAACCAGATGAACTTTTCTGTTTTCAATCGTGTGATTTCCCTGAAATGTTATTCTCGCCGGATTAGTTCACCCCACATCACGTTCTAGACAATTTTCTCGTATCCCAACAGCGGGCCTCGAAATGAGCGCATTTCCGTATTGTAGAGCACGTTTATACATACATACAGTAAGAAACAAACGAATGTTGGAGAGGGTGGCGTAATAAATTAAAAACAAATTATATCTTACAACAAGAATATAATATTATTTCTATCAATGCAAGTAAAAACGCCCAAACAAAATACAAATCTAAATTTAGGGTAACAACTGCACATGCGTCCATTCATTCAGGAGAATGTTTTTACCTGCACTGATCACCCACATCGATTATAGTCTGGCAAATAACAATAATAAACAAAACTGGTGCCAAATAATGGTAATAATCAAAAGGAGATGATGAACAGAGATTATAGTCAAGGGGGGGGGGGGGTGGAAAGCGGATGGCAAATACACATAATACCAAAAAGGGAGTAGTGATGCCAAATAATGGTAATAATCAAAAGGAGATGGCAAATAAAGATTATAGTCAAAGGCGGATGGCAAGTAACGATAGCAATGGAAATGGGGTGACAAATAATCATAATACTGAAAAGGGGTTGACAAATAACAATAATAAACAAAAGTGGTGCCAAATAATGGTAATAATCAAAAGGAGATGGCAAATAAAGATTATAGTCAAAGGCGGATGACAAATAATGATAGCAATGAAAAGGGAGTGGCAAATAAACATAATACTGAAAAAGCGGGTGACAAATAACAATAATGAACAGAAGTGGTGCCAAATAATGTAATAATCAAAAGGAGGTAACAAATAAAGATTATAGATAGCAATGGAAAGGGGGGGGGAGGGGGGGGGGTTAAGGATAATAATGAAAAGGGATGACAAAAAAAAAATAATATTGAAAAGGGGTGGTACATGACCATAATAATCAAACGGGGTGCCGAATAATGGTAATAGTCAAAGGGGGTGAGAAATAAAGATTATATCCAAAAGACGATGGCAAATAATGATAACATTGAAATCGGGGTGGCAACTAAATATAATACTGAAGTGGGTGGTAAATAATTACTATATAATATATATATTATAATCAGAATGGGTGCCAAATAATGGGTGGCTCTTGACTATAATAATCAAAAGGGGTGCCAAATAATGTAATAATCAAAATGAGGTAACAAATAAAGATTATAGTTTCCATATCCCTGTGGGAACCCCAGGAACTTAAAATATCAATATTTTGAAATGTCAGTATTTCCCAGATCAGAATCTGTTATTTGAAGAACTTTACCAGCTGAGCGCCTCAGGCCCCATGGGGCCTCATGTTGGTTCACCTGACTGAAATTTAGTGGGAGCTAATGGCATCACTTGCCATCTGTCGTCCATCATGGGTCGTGCGTTGTCATTTAACTTTTGAAATATATTTTCTTCAAAACCACTGGGCCAAATTCAAGCATATATGGCACAGACCATCTTTGGAGTATACCCTTTCTACTTGTTCAAATGAAGCTTCTGCCATCTTCGGGCTGTGGTTTAATGCCCAAAAGGCTAAAATTCATTAAAATCCTAGTGCAAGCTCATTCAAACAAATGCGAAGTGGGCAGTTGGAATTAAGGGCCTTGCCCAAGGACACAATGCAGATACCCCTGACGGGGATTGAACCATGCATCTCTCAGTTTGAAGTTCAGTGCCGTAACCACTGAGCCACCGGGCTTCCAGCTCTTGTTAGCATGATCAACATATAAAAGGTTTACTAATTACCTGATTATATACAACAATAACAAGAGGAAAATGTTGAAAAACATACAGACCTTACCTAACACACATTTATGATGCACAAGACAATGTTGAATTCTAACAGTTGTATCTGGAGCCTTGAGTGGAACAAAATCACTTGATGTGTTCTACCCAATAGACGTCCTGAATCCACCGTAAGCAATCTGGCTTCTGTGATTTCTGCTGCGCGCTTGCAACAAGCTCGTACATGCTCACTGGTAGAAAATATTTTTATAAAGGTTCAAGGGAAGTCTGTAGGTCAATATTTGGGCTGTATGTGGAGGCATGCCTATTTTGGGCTCCACCAAACATTTTTATTTCAAGAACCGATGGGCTGGTTTGAACCAAATTCGTCATCTAATATAATTAGGTTATAAACACTTGATTGATTTCCAAAGGTACTAAAGGGTGCCACGCCTACAGGGGACACCACAGGGGGCAATAGTCTGATAGCACCTATAAATTGTTTTCCAAAATTAAAAAAAAATGTTCATCAATTCGAATCTTTTGATATTTTGTATATTACATCTCTGAGGTGGGTGGCGGGGGTGTGCAGATGCAAGTTTGTTCAAATTGAGTCCCGGGTTTAATAATTCGGGTCCCTGTAGGAGCCCGAATTTTAAGTCAGTGCAATATGAGGAAATCTCTTTAAAAATCTTCGGATTCACCAGTCGGAATCCTTTCATATTTAGTATACAACATCCCTAGGTGGGTCAGATTCACGTTTGCTCAAATCGCACATCATTTGGTTAATATTTGCGTTCCCTTTGAGAGCCCATATTCAACTTCGTGCAATATGAGAAAATCACTTTAAAAATCTTTTTGTTCAAATCCACAAGTCAGAATGCTTTTTTCATATTTGGTATAAAACATCTCTGGGGGTGTCAAATTAAATTGTATTCGAGTCGTGTCCCTGGGTTAGTGTTTGGTCTCTCTATTGGAGCTTAAAGTTTGACTTGGTGCAATATAATATATGTTATCATATTTGATATACACCATTTGTAGGAGGGCCAGATTTCATTTTTTTTTTAAATCGAGTTCTTGGGTTAATGTTTTGGCTGCATATGGGATCCCAAAAGTTAATTTTGTGCGATATGAGGGAATTTCTTTAAACATCCTCTTCTCCAGAACGATCTATCAGAATCTTTTTGCATTGACGACTCAATAAATACCACAATACTTGGGTATCCAGTAAAACGTCTTTTGCTGCTGACAAACCGGCAGTTTATTGAAGCAATCCAAAAAACAAACACAAATTATTATTTGCCACCGCCTTTGACTATAATCTTTATTTGTCACCTCCGTTTGACTATTATCATTATTTTGCACCCCTTTTGATTATTATTGTTATCCCCTCCCCCCTTTTCATTATTATCTTTACTTGCCACCCCCGTTTAATTGTTATAATTATTTGCCACCCCTTTTGACTAAAATCTCAATTCATCATCTCCTTCTGATTATTACCATTATTTTTGCCACCCCCTTTTCATTATCATCTTATTTTCCACCCTTTTCCATTGCTACTTTTATTTGCCACCCCTTTGAATATAATCTTTATTTGTCATCTTCTTTTGAATGTTACCAAATTTTACACCACCTTTGATTATTATAGTTATCTGCAACCCCCTTTTCAGTTTTATCTCTACTTGCCACCCCCTTTAATTGTTATCATTATTTGCCACCTCGTTTGACTATAAGCTCTATTCGTCATCTCCTTTTGATTGTTAACATTATTTGGCACCACTTTTGATTATTATAGTTATTTGCCACCCCCTTTTCAGTATTATCTTCATTTGCCACCCCCTTTTCAGTATTATCTTTATTGTCCACCCCCATTTCATTGTTATCATTATTTGCCACCCCTTTTAACTATAATCTTTATTTGTCATCTCCTTTTGACTATTACCATTTTTTGTCACCTCTTTTGATTATTATTCCCCCACTTTCGAAGGAAATGGCGGGGGTGGGGTGGGGGGGGGTATAATAGATTACATGCGTCCTTCTGTGCGTCCGTTCGTCCGGTCCGTCCGTCCGTCCGTCCGTCCGACCGTCATTACTTTTTCATTTATTACTTGTTCACTTAGAAATTGTGTCTGTCCGAGCCAAATTTTGTCTCTTCATCCCGTATCTCGGGTATCGAATGTTCCATTGCAGTGAAATTAGGCGTAAACACTGCTTATGGTATAGGCTTTAAAATAAGAATTCAATGATATTTCTCAGATTCTCCTTTTTAGAGTTATCTCCCTTTTGGACTTAGAAATTGCAGGAAATAGACATTATTTGTCTGTTCAGCCTGTATCTCAGGTATGGGTTATAGAATTTCAGTGACATGTGGCATGCAGTTTGCCTCTGATAAAGGCTTCTGCCTCATTGCATAAAACTTCCAAACACCAAACAATTTACCATACCTTTTGACTAAGAAATTGTTGGAAATTGTTGAAATTGTTGAAAACTTTCAAAGAAAATATGGGGCTATACTGGATTGCGTCCGTCTGTCTGTGCATCCATCCGTCAGTACGAGAATATTCATAACTTAAGTAAATCATTATGGAATTAAATGAAACTTGGTATGCAATTAAATTGTAACATTGCCCAAGACTAGAATGAATTTCAGTGTTGTCAGATTTTGTTTTTATTAGTTGTCCCCATTCTTTTCACTTTTTATATCCCCACTTTCGAAGAAAATGTGGGGATATACTGGATTACATGCGTCCGTCAGTGCGTCCGTGCATCCGTCCGTGTGTAAGTCCGTCCGAGAATACCACGTGGGGTATGCACCGAACGACAGTCCAGCTCTTGTTATAGTAATGTGCCACCCCCTTTTCAGTATTATCTTTGTTTGCCACCCCCTTTTCTTTGTTTCCCATCTCCTTTTAATTGCTATCAATATTTGCCATCTCCTTTTCACTATAAGCTCTGTTCATCATCTCCTTTTGATTATTAACATTATTTAGCACCACTTTTGTTTACTGTTATTTGTCACCCCCTTTTCAGTATTATGTTTATTTGCCATCCCCTTTTCATTGCTATCATTATCTGCCATCCCCCTTTGAATATAATCTTTATTTGTCATCTCCTTTGGATTATTACCATTATTTGGCAACACTTTTGTTTATTAATGTTATTTGTCACCTCCTTTTCAGTATTATGTTTATTTGCCACCCCATTTTCATTGCTATCATTATTTGCCACCCCCTTTGACTATAATCTCCTTTTGATTATTTCCATTATTTGGCACCACGTTTGTTCAGTATTGTTATTTGCCACCCCCTTTTCAGTATTATTTTTACTTGCCACCCCATGTTCATTGTTATCGTTCTTTGCCAGCTCCCTTTGTCTATAAACGTTATTTGTCTTCTTTTGATTATTACCATTATTTGGCACCCATTCTGATTATTATAGTCATTTCCCACCCCTTTAGCAGGATTGTCTTTACCTGCCACCCCCTTTAATTATTATTTTATTTGCCATCCCTTAATAATCAAAGCGGGAGCCTTTATAGTCAAAGGGGATGGCAAATAAAAATATCCATTAAAAGGAGGTGGCAATTAAGATAATACTCAAAAGGAGGTGGAAAATAAGGTAATACTGAAAAGGGGTGACAAATAAGTTTAATAATCAAAAGAGTGCCAAATAATGGTAATAATTAAAATGACAAATAAAAAATATAGCCAAAGGGGGATGGCAAATAATGATAACAATTGAAAGGGGATGGCAAATACAGCTAGCAATGAAAATGGGGTGGCAAATACACATAATACCTAAACGGGGGTGACAAATAACATTAACAAACAAAAGTGTTTGCCAAATAATGGTAATAATCAAACGGAGATGACAAAGATCATAGTCAAAAGGGGATGGCAAATAATGATAACAATGAAAAGAAATTGGCAAATAAAGATAATACTGAAAAGGGGGAGGCAATAACAATACTAAACAAAAGTGGTGCCAAATAATGTTAATAATCAAAAGGAGATGACGAAAAGAGCTTATAGTGAAAAGGGGGTGGCAAATAGTGATAGCGATTAAAATGGGGTGGCAAATAACTATAATAATCAAAAGTGGTATCACATAATGGTAATAATCAAAAGGAGATGGCAAGTAAAGATTATAGACAAAAGGGCTGGCAAATAATGTTAACGAGGAAAAGGTGGTGGCAAATAAAGATAATACTGAAAAGGGGTGGCGCATTACTATAATAATCAAAATGGGCGACAAATAATGGTAATAATCAAAAAGAGGTGACAAATAACGATTATACCGAAAGAGTGATCGGAAATAATGATAACAATGAAATGGGGGAGGAAAATAAAGATAATACTGAAAAGGGGGTGGCAAATAACTGTAAGAATCAGAATGGGTGCAAAAGAAGGGGAATAATAAAAAGGAGATGACAAATAAAGTCAAAGGGGGTGGCAAATAATGATAATAAAGAAATGGGGGTGGAAAATAAAGATAATACTGAAAAGGGGTGGCAAATAACAATAATAAACAAAAGTGGTGCCAAGTAATGGCAATAATCAAAAGGAGATGACAAATACAGATATTAGGCGAAGAGGATGGCAGATAATGATAGCAATGAAAAAGGGGGTGGCAAGATAAAGTAATACTGAAAAGGGGTGGTAAATAACTACAATAATCTAAACGGGAGCCATTATAGTCAAAGGGGATGTCAAATAAGAATAACAATTAAAAGGGGGTGGCAAGTAAGATAATACAGAAAAGGGGGTAGCAAGTAAGATAATACTGAAAAGGGGGTGGCAAGTAAGTATAATAATCAAAAGTAGTGCCAAATATTGGTAATAATCAAAAGGAGATGATGAAAAGATAATTTTGTCAAAGGTGGGTGGCAAATAATGATAGCAATGGAAAGCAATGATAAACAAAAAAAGGTGCCAAATAATGGCAATAATCAAAATGAGATGACAAATAAAGATTATAGTCAAAAGGGGTGACAGATAATGATAGCAATGAAAAGGGGATAGCAAGATAAGGTAATACTGAAAAGGGAGTGGCAAATAAGTACAATAGCCAAACGGGAGCCATTATAGTCAAAGTGGATGGCAAAGAGGAATAACAATTAAAAGGGGTGGCAAGTAAGATAATACTGAAAAGGGGGTGGCAATAAGATAATACTGAAAAGGGGATGGCAAATTAGTATAATAATCAAAAGTGGTGCCAAATATTGGTAATAATCAAAAGGAGATGATGAAAACAGATTTTTGTCAAAGGGCATGGCAAATAATGATAGCAATGGAAAGCAATAATAAACAAAAGAGGTGGCAAATAATGGCAATAATCAAAATGAGATGACAAATAAATATTATAGTCAAAAGGTATGGCAAATAATGATAGCAATGAAAAGGGGGTGGCAAGATAAGGTAGTACTGAAAAGGGGGTGGCAAATAACTATAATATTTCAAGACGGGAGCCATTTTAGTCAGAGGGGGTGGCAAATAAAATAATAATTAAAAGGGGTGGCAAGGAAAGACAATCATGAAAAAGGGGTTGGAAATAACTATAATAATCAGAATGGGTGCCAAATAATGGTTTTACTCAAAAGAAGACAAATCAAGTTTATAGTCAAAGGGAGCTGGCACAGAATGATAACAATGAAAATGGGATGGCAAATAAAGACAATACTGAAAAGGGGGTGGCAAATAACAATACTGAACAAATGTGGTGCCAAATAATTGTAATAATCAAAAGGAGATTATAGACAAAGGGGGTAGCTAATAATGATAGCAATGAAAATGGGATGGCAAACAAACATAATACTGAAAAGGGGGTATTCCGGCTTCCTCCAGCCGTAAAACTGTCACGGTCACGATTAGCCATTGTGCAGAAGTATGTGACCTTAACCACCAACAAATAAAATAAATTAAAATAAAACCGGCCTACGCTGTTCTCAAAAATCGCCAATTAATTTTCATTAATTTTTTCATTTTTTTGTCTCAAAAACATAGGTTATGACCCTTCGTTGGAACGAGCTCGTTCGAACGAGGGGTCATAACCTGTGTTTTTGAGACAAAAAGTGAAAAAAATTAGTTATTCAATAATCTTTTTTGCAAGTGTCGTCTGCTTTTCATGTTAGGTAAAGAGCACTGAAACTGAAACCAAGTGTGAAAAATCTAAACCTCCTAGCTTTACTGTGTTTGCGACGAAAACGGGAAAAATAATTAAATTCCCGTTTCGTTTTTGTTTTTTGTTTTTTTTTGTGCACAGCATTGGCCGATTATGATCGTCAGGTTACCAAATATATTATATCGACGGACGACCGGTTAACGTTATGGCACTCACCGAATACTTTTTGTTTTTGGATAAGGGAAGTCCCTGTTCTGACCCGTGGCCAGGGTATCGAGATTTAGTGTGGTCAACGATCTCTTCTGACGTCTACTAGACAGAGAATGTTAACTACCAAAAGTATTGGAAAATACTGGAGCCCGGCGAACGTTCGAGATTTGATTGGATTTCGGATGTTTTCTCTGACCACCAATATTATTCAAAAATAATTCCAATCCTGAAGTTTTGGATTCCATTCATTTCTTCAGTGCCGACTTTCTGAAAATGATTACTCATCTTGTTGTTTTTTTGTGAAACAAGATTGACCGTGTCCAACCTAACTAGAAAATACAAATTTTGTCGTAAAATTCCAAGTAATGTCATTTGAAGTAATAGTGGTATCGATCTAACTTGCACAATACATCAGTCATTGAGTTAACAACGCGTCAACAAAACAAGGGACGGTATATGACCCTTTCTTGGTGAATTTTGTTGATGCCTGGACAATTTGAATTTATTTTATTTTCATTCGTAATTTTTTCCCCAATTCCCTTTACCCAACGTAACGGTCAAAACCGGCCAGCGCTATTCACAAAAATCACCATTCAATTTTCATTATATTTTTCATTTTTTGTCTCAAAACCATAGCTTATAACCCCTCATTGGAACGAGCTCGTCGAGCTCGTTCCAATGAGGGGTCATAAGCTATGGTTTTGACACAAGAAGTAAAACACATTAGTTATTCAAGAATTTTATTTGCAAGTGTCGTCTGCTTTTTGTGTTAATTAAAGGGTTAAAACGAACCGTATTCCTACTGCCACTCTCCGAAAATGGTTTTCCACTCCCAGCATCGTCTTCCACTCTCCGCGATGATGTACTATTTTTTTTAATTTTTTTACAAAAATGTTGAGTCGAACAGTCATAAAGGGTTGTTTTGGGGAAACAAAAACGAGGAGAAAATCATATAAATGCAAATATTCACTGCTTGTATTTGAGTACGATTTTATTCTCTCGTAGGCCGTGTGGATTATGTCAATCGGCTAACGCCTCGTCAAATAATTCTCTCGTGGATAAAAATTATACTCGAATCCGAGTAGTGAACTATCATTGTCTATATATTCCGTTTTTATACCGTTCGCGCCTGTGTTACTACCCGAGAAAAGCCTGTAGGTTAAATTTTAGCTTCCAACTCCACAACAGGTGTAAAGCTTAAACTGCGGTTGAAAAATTACAACTGCAGTGGGAAGTTCATCCAGCTTCACCTTTGGCATGACGCAATTTGCCAACTTCGATACATTCGCTCTTCGCGATGTTTGATTCAAGCATACGACGTTTTGCAGTACTATCTGCTACGTGCAATGACTTATAATGTTCAAAATACCTACAATTAAATATGTAATTTATTTATTATTTATTGATGTTTAAGGTCACATATTTATGCACAATGGCTAATCATGACCGTGACAGTTTTACGGGTGGAGGAAGCCGGAGGACCCGGAGAGAACCACCGAGCAACGACGAGCAGCTGCCAGCTCCCCAACATCGTAACTCCGCACTGCAGCACACGCAGGGTTAGATTGGTTGAAGACATGCGTACCATCGACGTGCAGTACGCCTTAGTACACGGCGTCATCGTGCCCCCCACGCGGGCAATGGAGATGAATTGTCTTGCCCAAGGACACAACGCGGTTGCCGCAGGTGGGATTCGAACCGAGGACCTCTCGGCTTGCAGCAATTAAATATGTAAAAATAAAATTTAAGAATGTTAATAATAATCTTACCGAAAAAGCAAGGTAAATTCCATCAACTTTGACGATGTGCCTTGCTGTCAATCAAGCATTCACGTGCAGCCAGAAGTATTGCTCATCGGCGCAGATGTAAAAAAAAAACAAACAAACACATGTGTTTGTGCGATACATAGTGTATTTTTTTCTTCTCCATTTTAAGTGTCAAAATCGATAATTTATTAAGAGCATGGTATAAATAAAACAAATAGGTACTAGGGGCGGTAATCACATTTAAACCAATCGTATAATAAGGGTTTTAACCAATCGGCGACCCGAGTGCTTAAAACCCTCATCCCACTTGTGGTTTAAATCTGATTACCGGCCCTAGTACCTATTTTTTCTACATGTTTTTTTTTTAACTGCCGATTGATTGTCGATACTAGAGTACGAAGGACAGAAAATATCCAAACTCTTCTGGGTAGTGATACTTCCGAAGCGATAATTTCGAGTATCGGGTGATTTGAGTGTCAATGCGCCAAAGCCTCTCCCAAAACGGTTTGAATTAATGAAAGTAAGTTGCGCATAAGGCCCATTCGCTGATCCAAGAAGAGATTTCAGCACATAATGACTTTGGTTGTCATATGAATAAACTGATCAACCTTTTAGACAAGGCATAGGTCCATCTGCTTGTACTTGCGGTTCGGTGGAATGAAATATTCCAACCAGTACGCATATCGATAGGGTACACACGTGAGATAGACAACACTAATAATACCGCCGAAATATAGTACAATCGCCGCGGATTTGTCGTAATCCACGCTTGTGCAGTGATGTTCACGCATACGGTTACCAGGCAATAAAACTCATCATCAACAACAGTTTAATTGATTAAGCAGCGGGTTGTACCGGGTTGTACCCGGTGCTTCATTATTTAACTATTTTGGCGCGACAGGCGACAAAAGTCGACAGACGGCAGACCACGGAAAGGTACTGCAGTAGTCAGTTTAGCCAATTGTGTGTGTCCATTTCCATGTGCCTTTAACCCTTTACCCAGCGCAGACGATTTCAAAATTTATTAATTTAAATTTCAATTTTTCAAATGTTCAAAAAATGTCAACAAAACCATATTATGTGACCCCTCGTTGGAACGAGCTTGACGAGCTCGTTCCTACGAGGGGTCACATGATATGGTTTTGTTGAAATTTTTTGAAAAATAATATTTTTGCAACTGCTGAAGTTGCATATTAGGCGGGGGTGGGGGATGCGGCCGATTCAATGGGTAAAGGGTTGAACAAACATACGTATTCCTATGTTTCAGGCACCATTTATGCCCTGTCCATGAACAACGATATCGTCCCTTGAAAGTATAAAGGTGCCATTTAAATATATACAGGAAATCATTTGAAAAACTGTCAATGAGATCATTAGAACATCTTTTAAAATAATAACGCTTTAGTCTAACAACTTATACTTGCTGTAAAATTCCTGATGAATATTAGGCGCTAAGAATTCTGTTTCTTAGATTATTCCGCGTCAAAAGAGTTAAACCTGTGACGATTATTCCTGTAGTTAGTGTTTGGAATCTAATATTATTGCAATCATTGAAATAGTGACCACCCACGGAAAGTGGAAAGTGACCAGTCCACGACGGCTGTACTGTAATGCAATAATTAGTGACCACCCACGGAAGGTAGACAGTGACCAGTCCCCGACGGCTGTACTGTAGTGCAATAATTAGTGACCACCCACGGAAGGTGGAAAGTGACCAGTCCACGACAGCTGTACTGTAATGCAATAATTAGTGACCACCCACGGAAGGTGGAAAGTGACCAGTCCACGACGGCTGTACTGTAATGCAATAATTAGTGACCACCCACGGAAGGTAGAAAGTGACCAGTCCATGACGGCTGTACTGTAATGCAATAATTAGTGACCACCCACGGAAGGTGGAAAGTGACCAGTCCACGACGGCTGTACTGTAATGCAATAATTAGTGACCACCCACGGAAGGTGGAAAGTGACCAGTCTATGACGGCTGTACTGTAATGCAATAATTAGTGACCACCCACGGAAGGTGGAAAGTGACCAGTCCATGACGGCTGTACTGTAATGCAATAATTAGTGACCACCCACGGAAGGTGGAAAGTGACCAGTCCACGACGGCTGTACTGTAATGCAATAATTAGTGACCACCCGCGGAAGGTGGAAAGTGACCAGTCCCCGACGGCTATACTGTAATGCAATAATTAGTGACCACCCACGGAAGGTGGAAAGTGACCAGTCCATGACGGCTGTACTGTAATGCAATAATTAGTGACCACCCACGGAAGGTGGAAAGTGACCAGTCCATGACGGCTGTACTGTAATGCAATAATTAGTGACCACCCACGGAAGGTGGGAAGTGACCAGTCCACGACGGCTGTACTGTAATGCAATAATTAGTGACCACCCACGGAAGGTGGAAAATGACCAATCCCCGACGGCTATACTGTAATGCAATAATTAGTGACCACCCACGGAAGGTGGAAAGTGACCAGTCCATGGCGGCTGTACTGTAATGCAATAATTAGTGACCACCCACGGAAGGTGGAAAGTGACCAGTCCATGACGGCTGTACTGTAATGCAATAATTAGTGACCACCCACGGAAGGTGGAAAGTGACCAGTCCACGACGGCTGTACTGTAATGCAATAATTAGCAAGTTGAATCTTTTGGAGATTCGATTAGGTTTTGATTCGATTGGAGAGAAAAAGTGGAATTCGCCGTTTTTTTGTGCTTTTCTTCATCGCAGCTGTGAAGTATTTAATTTTGTCGGATACACGATCTCCTGGCCTCTTACCTTCATTTTCCACTTTTTTCTTGTTATACCTGTTTTCTCGGTCAATTTCGATTTACAAATCTGTGTAGTAGTCTGATCGAGTATGCACCGACAACACCAGTTCATCACCTGTATTTAGATTCCCTTGTCTGGAATACAGTTTGCTTTTCCAACCAACTGATAATTCTGAACGATTGAATCTGAAAAAAAAAAATAATTTAAAAATGTTGTGTAAATAAAATATAGACATTTTGCTGAATTGAGACTTCATTTGATCGACATTTTGAAGCCCTTACAATCAGAAAAGAAAGCTCACCACGGCTGCAGGTCCGCAGTGCTATGATTTCGCCAGATAGTTCCACAAATTAAGCTAATATCTTGATGATTTCAAAGACGATTAAATATTTGTTGTTTGGAATATCTATAACTGGGACCGGAAATAATTCATGTGTATCTTGAGTGCTGTTTCAGTTGATTAAATAAACTAGCCAATCATATTGCGTCTAAAGTTTTGTGCGCACCTCTTGTTGTCATCTTAGTTTACAAAGTAGCCTAATTTAAGAAAAAACAGGCGAGAACAATATCTCTCCATTATACATCACCTTACACTCACTGGTCCTGAATGTTCATTTGTCATCTCACAGAATTTATTGCCCCTAACAACAACCTTAAATCTTACCACTACTTTGCTACTATGACATTATATTCTATTAGTTATATTAATTTTACTATTTCCAATAACCACTACTTCCTCTGAGGCTCCCTGATACTGAAAATGTCTACTCCCATTTCTATTATTATAGTACAACTGTTATTTAATTATTTATTTATTTATTCCACGGATGTTCTACCAAATCCTCATCTACAGCAACATTAAACCATGCGGAAAATTGAAATCTGTTCCGCACATATGTGCGGAACGGCAATCGTTGACAGACTGTTTTTCATAAAGAAGCGAAATTTCACGGGAATTTTCTACAAATCGTGCACCGCAATTACAATTTGAATCGCCAGCGACAGCTAAAAATCGTCCCCTGAGTTCATTTTGCTCTCTGTGCCACCAGGCACATATAACACATTAAAACTCAGGGGACGAAATAGTAGCAAAGGTTCCCCTCACAAATTTGGTTGGCGATAAAATGTGTTCCTTTTGTTGATAGGCGTCAAATGAATTGCTGAGTGTCCTACTAATAATTGCCTTGATAAACGTGAAGGCATGTAACAAACACAGACCACACGAGTGTGTGAATGGGTTAATCGACAATGGCGCTTGTGCCGTCGCGGAAGGATAAAACCCAAGGCCTATGGCCTCTCGTTTTATCCTTCCGCGCTGGCACTCATGCCATATCGATTAACCCACTCACACACGCGTGTCGTTCTGTGTATTTATTTATGTATTTATTTATTTATTTATTTATTTATTTGGTACAGAATCAGCCACTTCTAAGAAGGAAGCGCTTCATTGAACAAATGGAAGACGTTGACACGTCAGAGTTTGAAAACATGATGAAACATGATCGACAGCAAGAGAGGGATAACAGAATTGGGCCCAGAGAAGCCACCTCCTTAATTATGGCAGAATACAAAAATTTGTATAGCACCTTAAGCGCGTAAGTAGAATATACCACAGTGCCTCAGTAAAAACGAAATCTGGAGAATTCCATACCTCACATGACACGCAATTCAAGGATACGTAAATGACGGTTGATCAATTGACAGTTAACCTTGTTAATCACTTCTCCTTGGTATTGGCGGAGTCATTGAACACTAAAAAAAAACGTGGACTCGACCTACCACGGTTCGGCCCCGCGTAAACAAAATGGCCAATCGATACATAAAAATGGCATTTTGTTGATTCCAGGTGATCGTTATGGCTGTAGGTAAAACGCTTGTGTGTTTGGGTGGAGCTAGTGGGAAATGGGAGCACTGATTAATTATTATTTACAGGACCTTATTACACACCTCTCATTGGTACAGGCACGAATTCGGTCATTAAATCTCGCATTACCAGACTGATTGTGATACTACCGATACATGCAAAATGCACGCAGTGTGATACTGCAAATTCGAAAGCGAGGCTGGGTGACAATGGTGTTCTCTTCTTCCTCTTTGCGCTATAAAATATGTTCTAAATCACAGTCTATCAATTAATAGAAACAGTTTTAGCATCTTGCTGATTGTATAAATGTATCAATTCATGTTTCAACGAGTGTTGTAGAATCTGCATTACATTAATGACAAAAAGACCGCGTCCACGCAGTACGGAACACATCGAAGCAACAAGTTAATAGCAGCATGTGACTTCGATTTCTTTGAGTAATTGTTATTTCCTCTTTTTCCACTTATCTCATTTGAGATGGTGTGTAATTATCATTTGAGGGCAGGTATATAACAAAACGACCATTAGTGCAGTAAAGTTGTGTGATGTCATGCATACCATCGAGCTGAGAAGCGACTCGTGCGATAGTGCTTGGCTGAAGGTTCTCAAGTCGATGCAATGTAGAAAACGTCACTGTACTAATAGCCTCTGTACATAAGATGTTATATTACAGTTAAAACTAGATGTTATGTAACAATTGGTGCAGAAAAGTATCGTACGTTAAAGCTTTATCCAATATAACGGCCTAAACCCGCCAGCGCTATTCTCAGTAATCAGCATCTGACCCCTCGTCGAGATCGTTCCAACAAGGGGTCATAACCTATGTTTTTGAGACAAAAAATGAAAAAAAATAGTTATTCAAGAATTATTTTTTTTTGCAAGTGCCTTCTTTTCATATTTGGTAAAGGGTTAACGCGTTCTTCACTGCAGAAACATGTGAAATAGACTGAAATGCACAAGAGCGTTTGCGTTGTGCAATTTGGAGATAAATGCACCAGGTGGTCCAAGAGATGAAGATATGCATGTGTTTCTTGTACTTTTGTGAACAATTATAAATACTTTTGAAGTTTTCGAGTGGAGAATATATTGCGCTGCGATTAAGCAGTAATCTACTCTCTTCATTCTGTTTGTGGAGTCGCATTTTAATATACATTAACGGCATGCGCGCTATTACTTCAAAATTGTGCACACTACA
Organism: Pictodentalium vernedei; assembly: GCA_031216915.1. Lineage (NCBI taxonomy): Eukaryota > Metazoa > Mollusca > Scaphopoda > Dentaliida > Dentaliidae > Pictodentalium > Pictodentalium vernedei. The sequence continues at coordinate 455,780,912 of CM062291.1, forward strand.
GTTACAGGGCTTCCAGTTTCAACTGTATGAGTTATGGTGTACTTAGTTGGCGGATACTATGTCGTATGAGGCGAATCAAAAACAATATTGGGCGAGTCGTTACCGTACTATTTTTGTGTCTGGTGTGACACCGTATCGACCAACTAAGTACACCATAACGTATTTTTTGTGTACTTTCCTATTTTTCACAGCCACATGTTGTCTTGACAAGATTTCGAAACGTTTCGTGGCAAACTGACGGATTTCACACGTGCATTTTGTCTATAAACAAAACGTCTGCTTCGGGTGATGTTAACAACAATGATACAAAAACATTGGCAAAACAAGTGCAGCCTACATGCCTCTATCAGCACCCAACAATGATACAAAACAATGACAAGAGAAATGCAGCCTATATGCCTCTAACAGCACCCAACGATGATGCAAAAACATTAGCAAGACAAATACAGTCTACAGGCCTCTAACAGCACCCAACAATGATGCAAAAACATTGGCAATGCAAATGCCGCCTACATGCCTCTACCAGCGCTCAACAATGATACAAAAACATTGGCAAAACAAATACAGCCTACATGGCTCTAACAGCACCCGACAATACTACAAAACATTGGCAAGACAAATGCAGTCTACATGCCTCTACCAGCGCCCAACAATGCTACAAAGACATTGGCAGTACAAATGCAGCCAACAGGCCTATGCCAGCGCCCAACAATGATACGAAAACATTTGCAAGACAAATACACCCTATAGGCCTCTTACAGCACCCAACAATGATACAAAAACATTGGCAAGACAAATGCAGCCTACATGCCTCTACTAGCGCTCAACAGTGATACAAAAACACTGACAAGACAAATGCAGCATACAGGCCTCTAACAGCACCCAACGATGATACAAAAACATTGGCAAGATAAATGCAGCTTACATGCCTTTACCAGCGCCCAACAATGATACAAAAACATTGGCAAGACAAGTGCAGCCTACATCCCTCTAACAGCACCAAACAATGATACAAAAACATCGGCAAGACAAATGTAGCCTACATGCTTCTACCAGTGCCCAACAATGATACAAAGACACTGGCAATACAAATGCAGCCAACAGGCCTATACCAGCACCCAACAGTGATACAAAAACATTAGTATGACAAATGCAGCCTACATGCCTCTACCAGCGTCCAACAATGATACAAAAACATTGGCAGGACAAATGCAGCCTACAGGCCTCTAACAGCCCCCAACGATGATACACAATCATGTGCATGTCAAATGCAGCCTACATGTCTCTACCAGCGCCCCACAACGATATAAAGACATTGGTAATACAAATGCAGCCTACAGGCCTCTACCAGCGCCCAACAATGACACAAAGACATTGGCATTGCAAATACAGTCAACAGGACAATACCGGCGTCCAACAATGATACAGAAACATTAGCACGACAAATACAGCCTACAGGTCTCTAACAACACCCAACAATGATACAAACCATAGGCAAGAGAAATGTAGCCTACATGCCTATACCAGCGCTCAACAATGATACAAAAACATTGGAAAGACAAGTGCTGCCTACAAGCCTCTGACAGCACTCAACAATGAAACAAAAACATTGACAAGACAAATGCAGCCTACACGCCTCTACCAGCGTCCAACAATGATACAAAAACCTCGGGAAGACAAATGCAGATTGCAGGCCTCTAACAACACCCAACAATGATACAAACACATTGGCAAGACAAAAGCAGCCTACTGGCCTCTAATGGCGCCCAGCAATGATACAAAAACATTGGCAAGACAAATGCAGCCTACAGACCTCTACCAGCACTCAACAATGATCCAAAAACATCGGCAAGACAAATGTAGCCTAGAGGCCTTTACCAGCGCCCAACAATGATACAAAAAACATTGGCATGACAAATGCAGCCTACATGCCTCTACCAGCGCCCAACAATGATACAAAAACTTTGGGAAGACAAATGCAGATTACAGGCCTCTAACAGCACCCAACAATGATACAAACACATTGGCAAGACAAAAGCAGCCTACTGGCCTCTAATAGCGCCCAGCAATGATACAAAAACATTGGCAAGACAAATGCAGCCTACAGGCCTCTAATAGCGCCCAACAATGATACAAAAACATTGGCAAGACAAATGCAGCCTAGAGGCCTCTACCAGCGCCCAACAATGATCCAAAAACATCGGCATGACAAATGCAGCCTACCTGCCTGCGCATGCAACCATCAATGTTGTAAAAACATTTCCAAGACAAATTCAGTCCACCAGCTTGTGGAGGCAACCAACAATGATGCAAACACTTTGCCATGTAAATGCAGCCTGTCGGCTTGTCCATAAATGATGTTAAACATTGCCATGCCAACAGCAGTCTACCAGCCTGTTTTGACAACATCAATGGTGTAAAAACACCGCCAAGACAAATGTCATCTGCCGGTTCAATCATCGCGGAAGAAAACACTTGGGAAAACTTTTTTCAAACCAATAGAAAAGTTGCTGTTTGTCTCACTTTGGATACTTAATGTTTAAACAAGACAATTGGTAGCTAATTTATTTTCTTTAATTATTCTTAGACAAAAAAGATTTGAAGCAGGCCATCAAGTGGAAGATTTAATTTTGTCATGTTCATTCCGTGGAAGAGAATGTCAAGAGTAAGTATTCTTATTAAACCATTTCATGTCCGTGGACCATACAATTTGCTACAGCCTGAATTAAAATTAGTTATGGAAGTAGAATACTTGTCGACCGAAGGAGGTGAGATAACAAAAACATGTTACGAACGTTAAACATTCTTATAAATTCAACTTACGGTGCTAAATATATATATATTATTTATGTGTGTAACGGAAAATTTAGCATGAAAATAAGTTACATTTAGAATTGTGAAGCATTCATCACAAATAGCGATAGACAACAAAAAAGTGGCAAATTATTAATTTGCTTAGATATTTGCAAAGATCGAAATCACCACTCAACTATTTTCAAGCTAACTTTCCATTACTAAAAGATGGTGGTGTAAAATTTCAAAAATGACTCTAACCGACAGACCGTTCACGTTGTTTGTAGATGGCTAACCGAACACTCGGCTGCATAAAAACTCTTGGGGAAACTTCCTTCTTATCATTACAAATATTGATATATTGCGTGGAATTGAAATATATATTGCCTCCGAAGGTAAAAGTGTAAAAATCTATCAAAACACAAGAAAGGCTGGTTAACTGGTAGAGAGCTAGAAGCCCATATTTGGATTTTATTCTCAACTGCAGGTACCTTAATCTAAAGGTTTCATATTTTGTAGATATCCTTCATATTATCTTGGAGGAAAATTCCTTCATCTCCATTGATCTGCATTTTTACAATTTATGGGAGAGTGCCTACAGCCCCCCCCCCCCCCCCCCATTAATTGTAACAAGACAAAAATGTGTGAATAAATCTGGATGAGGAGAAAAAAATAGCACTCTACCAGTTAAGTTACTCAGACTTTACCATTCAAGATGCAACTTTTGGGCTAACCGGTCATCCGTTCTCGTAGATTTAAATTTGCGTAACCACCACGTGAACAAAACGAGCGCTCTCGTCAAATTTTGCACACTGCTTATATTGTACCTTTAGCTCGATCATCCAAGTGCTCTCATATCACCGAAAGCTCGTTTCCTTACCACAGCTGGATGAAATGTTATAGAACTTTGCGATGTGTTCTCAACAGTCTGTAATGATTGGTTATGTTTTACTTAACGCCTCGAGTCCAGATTGAACTTAACGCATTGAACCACCCACAAGTGGAGTCTATATTCGTTACCTGGGGCAACACCAATGAATACTTTCAACATGCAGTTTTGGGGATGCATGTTGAAAATCTACAACATAAATTCGCTGAGCAACTATCTGCTTTATGAATTCAGGTCGTATCACGATCCTGGACAGGAATATGGCCCTTCAGGTTCAAAGAGTAAAACACAACATACATTTAGAAGATAACGTTATCAAGCGGATAAATCATGTAAGTTCTCTCCCGTGATTGCAAACCATTTCCACGAACAGTTGTGTCACACTGGGAGTGCAATGAGTCAATCTGTTACATTAAACGAATACAGAAGTGATAGTACAATAAATCTATAGACGTTTTATTTAGGACAGACATAGCCATGCACTGGATCTGAGGACTTGAATACGTGTAAATATTTTTTCTGCCAAAGCTGGACCAAAACATGGCCCACATCGACCTTCTTTTTCAAAAGGCTTGGAGCGTTTCCGCCAAATTCAGTTCAAATTTACTGAGTATTTAGAGTGTAATATGATAAGACAAAATTAACGCACACCGTTTTCAAAATTAACCCACATCGGTCACGAATTGCCCAAATGTAGCGATTTATATGCGGGAGTTAACTTCAAACTCTTTGCATAGCTGAATGTATAGTAGACTTCTTAAATGTTCTGTGATAGATACGCTGTAGGACGAAATCCAATTGAAGATTAGGCTACTTAAAGAAAAGTACTGCCAAACGACCTTCGATTTTTAGTAGGGCCATGCGAATCACACATTTTCAATTCGAATCGAATATAGAATCGAAATGGCTGTATTATTCAAAATCGAATCGAAACCCGGATAGAACCAGGGACGTCTCTGAGATGACCGACTGGAGGAGGTGATGCTGTAAACCCCGGATAGAACCAGGGACGTCTTTGAGATGACCGACTGGAGGAGGTGATGCTGTAAACCCCGGATAGAACCAGGGACGTCTTTGAGATGACCGACTGGAGGAGGTGATGCTGTAAACCCCGGATAGAACCAGGGACGTCTTTGAGATGACCGACTGGAGGAGGTGATGCTGTAAACCTGATTTTTTCCAACTGTGATGGTTCAAGTTCCAGCTGATAAAATATTCCAACTACATCATCAAGGCATGCCTTGGTGACGTAGCTGGAATATCATCCAGCAAGGATTATATTTTAAAAAGGGAAATGGGTACTAGAATTATCGGTACTGGGAACTACAAAGGGCTAGCCGCTAGCATCTGATCATCCTTAAAATTGCCTGAAAACTTTAAATTTGATTTCAACTATGGTAGTGACCAGTGAGACTTCACTTATCATGTGTGAGTGTATGGGGTGTCGATGCTTGTTGATACTAATATAGCGGACATTACACTTGGTCTACCACCAAAAACTCGTTTTCTTATCAAAGTGATGTGAGGCGAAAACGGTTATTTTTAGTGAAGCTGGGTGAAATGTTGTAGAACGTGGCGATACTTCTTCAACATTCTGTAATGTTTGGTTATGTTTTGCTTAACACTTTGAACAGGGGTGGTATATTCCATGCCAGTTCCGAACCTTCCTCTGGTGAAGTCTATATTCGTTACATGAGGCAAGACAAATCAATAGTTCCAACTTGCGCACAACGTCACTGCGCAACTATCTACTCTATTAATTCAGTCCGTGTCACGGTGATGGACAGGAACAATCCAGGCCGTGTCACGGTGATGGACAGGAACAATTCAGGCCGTGTCACGGTGATGGACAGGAACAATTCAGGCCGTGTCACGGTGATGGACAGGAACAATTCAGGTCGTGTCACGGTGATGGACAGGAACAATTGTCTTTCTTGTTCAAAGGGGTAAAACACAACACACATTTAGAACATTACGTTATAAAGCTGATAAATCATGCAAGTTCTCTCTCGTGATAGCGAACAATTTCCACGAACTGTTGTGTCAAGAATAAAATCAAATCGGTTATATTATTTGAAACGGATTGAATCTCGAACCCAATCAGGGGCGTATTTAAGATGCCCTAATGTGGGAGGGGGGGAGGTGCTGTAAACCCGATTTGTTTCCACTGTTGTGGCTCAAGCTCCAACTGATAAAATATTCCAACTACATCATCAAGGCATGCCTTCGTGGAAGGCATGCCTTGATGATGTAGCTGGAATAATACCCAGCAAGGATTATAGTTCAAAAACAGGAACGTGTGGGAGAATTATCGGTACTTGGCACAACATAGGGCTAGCCGCTAGCAACAGCTCATCGATAACATTGCCTGAAAACTTGACATGTTCTTTCACCTGTGGTAGTGTCTAGTGAGACTTGAATTAGCATGGATAATGGCATAGGATGCCGATGATGTTGTTGCTAATACAGCCGAAATTACCCACAGTCTTTATTTTCAATATTATTTATGTATCACTTCCATCAGGACCATACCTTTTGTGAGACGAGGAATATGACTGATATCATACGAAATTTCAAACTCGAATGGAAACGAATCGGTAGCCAATTTCGAATCGAACCGAATATCAATTTACGATTCGAATTCGAATCAAATCACTAAGCTCTGTTGGAGCCCTAATTTATAGACAATTGTGCACATTTTTTGTATTCATTTTCAAAACAGAAGTGATGCAGAGCATGTTGCTTTGCATGAACATAATCAGAATTGATGGGGCAACAAATGTTTCTTCCCCGAGTATTATTGGCACGCTTTTTCCAATACCTGTTTTGCATGCATGCAGATTAGCACTCCCAGAAAATTCTGATTTTCTGTAAATTTTGCATTTTTCTGAATTCATTTTCCATACCGGGACACATATGGTTCATTTTCCGTGCCAGTGGTTAACATTTATAAGGCTACAGATTTTGTTCAATCTGTTTTGTAGTTCCGCTTATCAAATGGCTGTTTTGGGTGCATAAATTAGTGCCGTCAGAATACATTTTCAGTAAATTGCCAAAAAATAGCGAAAATATATCTTTTTCCCAAGATTCTCCAAAATTATCACACTTGTTCTTGCTACATTACCGTATATATAGAGTGTCATGTGATACAACGAAATCAACACCTAACTTTTTCAACATTAATCCTTATTATGCCAGCTAATGAAATTCGCCAATCACAGCCCCCGAATAGTGGGACGGTACTGAGCCGTATTGGGTCACCTGCAGCCCGAGGTGACCTAATACGAAACTCGTATTAGATCAGTACCGCCATTTTGTTTCGACATGGAAATTCCTCACCTCGCGGTGCTTTTATATCCATATTGAAGCAATTGCAGTACAATCAAACGTCCCTCCGTGTCTATATGTCTCATTTTCTCTCGTTTTATAATAAATTTATTGTGAAATTTATTTTCTAAATGTAAATTTAATTATTTGAAGTGAGAAATACTACTGTATTCGATCTACCGATAACGGATAAGTCGGCCTGGCCCTAACTTGACATAGGGTCTAAGCTTATTGAGGCTAACACACAACAGTTTGGGTACGGTGTTCGCCTCGATATTTTAAAAGCTTTAGAAAAAATATATAACCCATAAATGCGTTGTTAGAAAGTTGAAAAAATATATATAGTGTGAATAAATAAACTGAGAAAAAAATTGTCTTATCCCGGGAATAGATTAATTTCATTTTTTCTCGTTCAGCTCATTCTGTAGTCTCTGTTGTGGTAAATGGAAAACGTCGCTACGAAAATGGTTTTAATTTCATTGAATAATTATAAGATTGCACAATGATGAAATTGTAGGAAAATGAATGAAAGTCAATGGGAAAAGATGCGAGATACATTTTTTTGTTCGAATTCTATAAAATCGGACGTTTCGGACATTTTCTGCACACTCAAGACAAAGTGACAGTACGAAGAAAAACATCTATCGCTGTTGTCTGTGTTGTCAAGAAAATTATACACAAACAGGGAGACAACTGTGCACGTTTGTTACAACTTACATAGCGTTTTGCACCAGTTTTGAAAATGTGCCGGCGTTCAAATTTGATTGTTATTTTGTTTTCGCTGGCATAATAAATACGTTACAGGACGTTCAGGTGGCGGATACGGTATCATATGAGGCTCGGCAAAAACAATATTGGACTCGGCGTACCGCCTCGTCCAATATTGTTTTCACCTCGCCTCATATGATACCGTATCCGCCACCTGAACGTCCTGTAACTTATAGTATCGTCCTCGAGGGGCTCAAATGTCGTGCTTTTCAACAAAATTCAGCATTAACGCACGACAATTGTCTTTACAGTGAGCTTTTTGAGATAGAAAGTTTGATAAAAAGAGCTTTTTGAGACTTAGATTTCGGTATAAAAATAAAGCCATATTTAAGTTTTTTTCTTTAAACCATTGAACCCGAACGGCCAGGAACATGATACGTCAGTACGTCATTAAATAGAATGGCTGTTCAGTAAATGTGTGGGGTAGACCAATCAATGTTTTCAACGTGCAGCCCCAAGGCTGCACGTTGAAAATATTGATTGTTCTGCCCCAAATAATGAATATGGTCTCTTCTAATTGCTGCCATTGAAATGGCATGCAATATACCACCAGGGTTCAAACGATTAAGAGTTAACCCTCCGTCCAGGTGATTCCTTACTAGAGCTTTCTGACACAGAGATACATTGATGAATCCGTCATAATAAAATAAATTGTATTTAACCCATTCGACCCGGTACACATGTTTGCGTGAAGAGAAAATTATAGTGGATGAGCAGACGATATTAAGAGCAAGAAGTCTGAAGGGAGGCTCGGTACAACAGCTCGATAGAGCTGCTCGAATGCATTATTGATGAACCTCCCAACAAACCAAGATATTTTGCCCATTTTATCGTTGACAGTATTCGCTGAAATGATACCTTTCACGGCACCAGTGTTGAAAGGATTTAAGTTTTGTTTTTTTTCTGTAAGAGGTATCACTCCATCACGGTAACTGCTAAAATAAGGTCATCATTGGAAGATAATCGAATTGAAATCTGTAAATACTACACTTTATCGGGTTGGAAGGGGTTAACTTAAAACAAACCTTGCTTTCCTGCGTGTAGAGGTGCCTTCTGAAGATGTTTACTGTTGTAGGTTTCGCTGTAGGGTTCAACACAACATCTGCTATGACTGCTTAAGGCATAGTACTGTCAGAAAAAACTCGATTTTTATTGAAGTTTGCAGCCTTCTATACATTATTTTCCAAAACAGAAAGGATGGTAGTTAATATTAATTAAATAGTTGTATTCGACATTTATAAGGCAACAAATTGCATATTTTAAGTCTGTTTTTATCCATTCCCTGCTTTGGCTACATAAAAAAAAAAAAAACAAATAATAAGTCAGAAAATAATTTTATTATAACCAGTCTCCTGCAACTGTATTGTGTCTTTTGCACCTTATCACACTCAGCTGATATGGCGCCAATCTCGGTAGATATTAGCCAAGCTATATTTGTCACCCGGAGGGGTTACTTGCTCAACCAATACATTTGCATCGAAATATTCACAATTATTTGTCGGACGCAATTAGGAAAATTGGCGTTACTGGTAATGGTGGAGTGTCCCCCACCCCCCTTTCCCACAGTGAGGTAGTGACCACATTGCATCATCACAGCTCCCTGTAGTGTGATAATGACCACTTTTACTTGGACCACCTCCAGACAAAGTCATCGTCTCTTCCGTTAAACGAGGAACTATCTTAGTCTGTTTAATCAATATATTGTCATGAGTAATACGCGAGATTAAAAACAATGTCATTGTCGATGGAGTTTGGGCGGAAAACAGATGAGTTATGTGAGCGCTTTAAGTGTGTATGCATATATTCACCAGTTAGCTTTATTGACGTAATTAATTGGTGTTTCTGAAAATACTTACCTCAACATGTGCGCACACTGAAATGTTTGGCCATTTTGCTGATTGACTGCAGGTTAGAAAATCTCCCTTCCTTACCTCGCAAGTGTGTGGAGTGTTGGTACTATTAATATACAGTTTAGTAGTTAGTGTAGAGAAAAATGTGCTTGTTAAAAGACAAATACGAATTACATGAAAAAGGAAATAAAAAAACAACTATATGCAATAGTATATAAATATATATATGTACAATTAAAAGATGCTCCCCAATGTTATTTTACTTTCTTTATGATTTGGTGAACATAAATTGTATTTACGTGGACGGGATACCGCAGTATGATCTAGTCGCTACACACTTTCGTTAGTGGGTCGGGATTTCCTCAATACAATTATGCGAAACCAAGAAAACCAAACGAGAACAGTGTCTGTGATTCAATATTTTGAAATGTAGTTTTCGGCACTAAGGTTCTATGCTGATGTGGAGAAGAAAGCGGACAGAATATTTCGACCAGATCATGAACCAGTCTGAATGTAATACACTGTCAGATTTTTGTAAATGCAGTACTAGATATCACTTCTATCTGCTGCCACGTGTTCGACGTGCATAGCGTATTTTATTACACATCCATTTAGCTTAAAACAATTGTATTTAACGGAATCGCGGCTATAAATTAAATGTTTCTGTATTCAACTGGTGATGTAGAAGCCGGAACTTTTTTCCCAGCACCGTATATACTAGTTCCTTTCCCGTTAAGACATTAGTTGTACTTCGAAAAGTTTCCAAATTTCGTTAAACAATTATCGATCGAGTAGAGTGAAAATGAAAATGTCCAAAGCAAAATAAAGTCGGTTCACAAAAAAAAAAATTAGTTAACTAAAAGTGAGATAACATTAAAAAGCAATCATTTTCAACCACAACATTAACCCAGTCCCGTGGCTGTCTCGTCTGCTGATCCCCATATATCTAAATTTGTCACCTTTATTTCGGTAAATCTATGGACATCCTAACATGCTTCGAGCTTCTTTTAGAAAAGTTTCTCCCAGCTGTTTTGCAAATCTGCCCAAAATTGTACTTCTATTTTTACTATCAGTAATAGCCACCAAATGGTTAGGCGTTACAAGAGACCAGCCGAAGAGAAACAGCGAAACGAATTTCAACAAACACGTCCAATAGAAAAGATAACGAATGTAATTTAGACTGGATCCCAAAAGGTTGTTTTGATGTTTTATTGATCAGTTTCATCAGTACAGCTGCGAGAAAATCAAACGGACTCTTCACCTTTGGGTTTAAACATCGGGATTAAAATTTGTTTATTTACCTAAATTTTAATGCATTGGATGTGTAATACACAATGGTCGCGGTGTGTGTTTGAATCGGTGGATGTTTCACAAAACTCGTTGGAATTGCGTAGCCATATTTCGCTCGTGCCTACGGCTCTAGCGAAATATGACTACGCCATTCCAACTCGTTATGTAGAACGATTCACATCGTGTTCTGTCAATATAACTAATTACACATGGGGTAGAATTTCTACCAAACCAAAACTCGCGTTTGTTGTAAACAAGAGTGAAAAAAAAAAACACAGGCAATTGCGCTTAAGGTCCAAACCATTTATGCATTGGACAAATCATTACCTGTACTCCTCAGTCATTTGAAAAATAATTACTATTTGATGCAGTGCAATTTCCACTGCGTTGGTGCGTTCGTTGTACTCCACAAACTGAAATCCGAAATAGACGGGCGTAGAGGAAGTGATTGATTGGGGGGGGGGGGGGGGGATACCCTGATTTGTCCAGGGTGTGAAGGCTCATATTCCCACTACATCAGCAAACCATGTCTTCATCGAAGTCAGGCTTTGATGATGTAGTTTGAATATTGGCAGAATATTAGTAGAATATTAGTTAGTCTGAATTATAGTTAAGAAGCTCAAGGCTACTTGGAAATTTAAGAGTGAAAATATGAATATACACAATATGGTCGTTGTGCAACTTCTTTATTCAATTTACACGTAGTTTCCGGAAATCGAAATTGCTCATGCCCGGCCCCTAAACCGAATCGCGTATTAAAGGCCGCAAAATGTCTGGACGACTGTGTGTGTGACATACGTTCAAATAAAAGCTCTAGTCTTCATGAAAGCCGATGATTATTAGCAAGATGCAATTGATATCGTTGACTCAATCGTAACGAAAAATGTCCAGACTGGAAAATTATGTCGGTGAGAGGGTCGCATACTTTATTAGTAGTATGTCTCGCACGTTTGGGGCCTCATTTGGATGATCTCATGTGATGTCATGTCACGTGACCTAGTGCCGCCATGTTGTGTTGTCATGGTAACCCGCGTGAGCGGCCATCTTGTGACGTCATCTCCATAGTGATACGTGGTGTGAGTGCGCATGCGCAGCGCGTGTTGTTAGGGTGATACGTGTTTCCGTCGTCCATGGAGGCCGCCATCTTGGTTTCTATGGTAGCACGTGATTGCTATGTTACCCAATTTTCTGCAATAAGACGGGGTATGTTCGGAGGGTATGTTCGATTGTATAAGAGTAAATCTAATTACCACAAACAACCCGACAATCCCTCCAAATCACCAAACTCCACCCCAACTTTTACTATTTCAAATTCTTTCAGAATTCTCTGCTTCTATCTATATATTCAATAGTTTTCGTCTACCTAGGCATGTTCCTTTTTCTGGAGTATACTCCAGTAGCGTAGAAGATCATATTAGTTGGAACAGTTTACCTTATTATTACTATATTTAGCAATTTCTGGTCTATTCTTGATAGTTCTGACCCTATTCCAAGTACTCTTGTTGTTTCATATATCTAGATCATTTATAACCAATCAGATTGATTGATTTCCCATAATTTGTATGCAAAGTTATCTCCCCTTACTACAACGAAGTCTTATCCGATTCTCATCACCTCTATATCCAATGGCCATATCCCATGGAATTCCATTTTTGGGAAACACCCGTGGCTATGGAATCCCATTTTTGTCGTATGAGGCCATGAGGGCTATGTAAAAGCCCTCAATGAGTCCTCATTTATTATCCCTCATAGCCTCATTAAATTTTGAGGTTATGAGGACCATTAAAAATCCCTCAATGAGGTATAATTTACAACGACTCTTAGCTTCATTTCAGTATTTGAGGATACCTATGGCCCGGTATTGTATTATTCGAGGATACCTATAGAGGATACCTTTAGGGGAATCCCTTTTTTGTCGTATGAGGCCATGAGGGCTTTGTAAAAGCCCTCAATGAGTCCTCATTTATTATCCCTCACAGCCTCATTGAATTTTGAGGTTATGAGGACCATTAAAAATCCCTCAATGAGGTATAATTTACTACGACTCTTAGCCTCATTTTAGTATTTGAGGATACCTATGGCCTGGTATTGTATTATTCGAGGATACCTATCGAGGATACCATTAGGAGTATCCCTTTTTTGTCGTATGAGGCCATGGGGGCTATGTAAAAGCCCTCAATGAGTCCTCATTTATTATCCCTCATAGCCTCATTGAATTTTGAGGTTATGAGGACCATTAAAAACCCCTCAATGAGGTATAATTTACTACGACTCTTAGCCCCATTTCAGTATTTGCGGATACCTATGGCCTGGTATTGTATTATTTGAGGATACCTATTGAAGATACCTATCGAGGATACCTTTTGGAGAATCCCTTTTTTGTCGCATTAGGCTATGTAAGAGCCCTCAATGGGTCTAATGTAGTCTTACCAACCGCTTCCATCTTGTCGCCAAAGCTCCAAGGCCATTACAGGTCTATGGCCTATATGTCCTATCGTTAGCTTCTACCGCAGTCTTGTTCCATTGCGGCCTTGTACCAGTACTATTGGCTTCTGTTAGTCTGGCCATCCATTACTTCCTTGCTATACCTATCTCTGTCACGACTATAACATTGATCAAGGTAGAATCAGATTTCCCCTGTATACATATAAGGCATTCCGTAATTGAGATTCCTAGCCGATTCCGTAAAATTTGGATTCCGTGATTTAAGATCAACACACGAGGATATGGAAAGGGATTAATAACCCAAAATTCCACAATGACTACCAGAACCTGAACAGAGGCAACCAACCACTACAAAGCAGCAAAGGTACAACAGAACGAAGATCCAACAGAACCAAGATTGAAGTGAACATAACAAATTGAAAGAAATCCAAACTAGTCGGATTGATCGAACTAGTTGGACAGACTGAACAGATCTGATCAAATACAATCAAGATGGAAGTGAACAAAACAAAGTGAACAAAGATCCAACACAACCAATATCGAAGTGAACAGAACAAAGTGAGCAAAGTATTGAACTGCAACCCCAAATATAATGCAGTATTAACCGTCTTGAACTGAACAAAACTAAATGAACTCTAACCCCTGAATATAACCCTCTTGAACTGTTTGAATGGACTTCATGTAACTAAAACCCCTTTGAACTGTTTGAATGAATTTTTAGTACCTAATATAAATAAATACCCTTGAACTGAACGTTTAACGGAATATATTTCTAAACTTAATGAAAATATATGGAAGGTGATCTGAATTTTAACTGAATGAACTGCAACCCATTGAACTGAATTCTTCCAATAGGGAAGGGGAATACCCTCGTGTGTTGATGTTAAATCAGGCCATAGATATCCGCAAATACTGAAATGAGGCTAAGAATCCTTGTAAATTATACCTCATTGAGGGGTTTTTAATGGTCCTCATAACCTCAAAATTCAATGAGGCTATGAGGGATAATAAATGAGGACTCATTGAGGGCTTTTACATAGCCCTCATGGACTCATAGGACAAAAAAGGGATTCTCCTAATGGTATCCTCGGTAGGTATCCTCGAATAATACAATACCAGGCCATAGGTATCCTCACATACTAAAATGAGGCTAAGAGTCGTAGTAAATTATACCTCATTGAGGGATTTTTAATGGTCCTCAAAACCTCAAAATTCAATGAGGCTATGAGGGATAATAAATGAGGACTCATTGCGGGCTTTTACATAGCCCTCATGGCCTCATACGACAAAAAAGGGATTCTCCTAAAGGTATCCTCCTTAGGTATCCTCGAATAATACAATAACGGGCCATAGGTATCCTCAAATACTGAAATGAGGCTAAGAGTCGTAGTACATTGTACCTCATTGAGGGATTTTTAATGGTCCTCATAACCTCAAAATTTAATGAGGCTATGAGGGATAATAAATGAGGACTCATTGAGGGCTTTTACATAGCCCTCATGGCCTCAAACGACAAAAATGGGATTTCATAGCCACGGGGTGTTTCCCAAAAATGGGATTCCATGGGATATGGCCATTGGATACACAGGTGATGAGAATCGGATAGGACTTCGTTGTAATAAAGGGAGATAACTCTGCATACAGCTTATGGGAAATCAAGCAATCTGATTGGTTATAAATGATCTAGATATATGAAACAACAAGAGTACTTGGAATAGGGTCAGAACTATCAGGAATAGACCAGAAATTGCTAAATATTGTTATAATAAGGTAAACTGTTCCAACTAATAGGCTCCTCAACGCTACTGGAGTTTACTCCAGAGAAAAGGAACATGCCTAGGTAGACGAAAACTATTGCATAGATAGATAGAAGCAGAGAATTCTGTAAGAATTCGAAATAGTAAAAGTTGGGGGTAGATTTTGGTGATTTGGAGGGATTGTCGGGTTATTGGTGGTAATTAGATTTACTCTTCTACAATCGAACATACCCTCCGAACATACCCCGTCTTATTGCAGAAAAATTGGGTAACATAGCAATCACGTGCTACCATAGAAACCAAGATGGCGGCCTCCAGTATACAAAATGGACGACGGAAACACGTATCACCCTAACAACATGCGCTGCGCATGCGCACTCACACCACGTATCACTATGGAGATGACGTCACAAGATGGCCGCTCACGCGGGTTACCATAACAACACAGCATGGCGGCACTAGGTCACGTGACATGACGTCACATGAGATCATCCAAATGAGGCCCCAAATGTGCGACGCATACTACTTTTATTATTTCCGCCCAAAAAGGTGTTGGAGAAAATAGTGTAGGTTTAAATAATATTAGTTCTCATTCAGTGTAATTTCAGGATATATCAGTGTTCAACCACCACCCGCTGTTTTTGTCATTAGAAATTGGAGCTCAAGTGACAAGCGAACATTTTGTTAAGAGCAGGGAAGAATGGTCCAATCCAAGTAATTGTGCATATCTGCGTATGTGCCTTTTGACAGGTGGGGGTATTTCAAATACAATATCAGATATTACATGGTTCTCTGAATAAAAACTTTTCAACTTGCTCTAAACGCTGACAAAAGTAGTGGGACAGAGGTATGCCATCGCGGACCATAACATCGCGAAATTGCTCTAAGGTTGTTTCTCCCACGTACATGGCCAATTGAATTCCATACATCTTTATATCATTTTTGGAAGCTCTTTCGCGAAGCTTGGAAAACAAAAACAACATTCACAGCTGGTAGTTAGAACGAAGGGCAAAAAATACGGACTCACATTCTCAATTGTTCCGAAACGCATTCCGAACCTTGGAGTATAAAAAGGCTACACATTGTTCACAAAATTGAATGACTTCGTTTTCAAAAACCTTTACTCACAGGTAATACAAGTTTGTTTTTTTTTTCTAAATGTTGTGCTAACAAAAAGTGTCATATTTTCCTTTATAACTTTAGTTTGGAACTTGCATAATTATAACTGATATATTCTTCTAGACAGTAAATATTGAAAGTATAGCTTGATGTATTATCACATATGTAAAGGGATTACTACTGACATTATATGTAGGTCGGGACATAACCCGTTGAACCCCAACGGCCGCTTTTCCTGCCAGGAAGATGATACGTCATAACGTCATTAAATAGGACGGATGTTCAGTAAAATGTGTGGGGTAGACCAATCAATATTTTCAAAGTGCTTGCTTGGTCTGCCCCAAAATAAATAATATGGACTCTTCAAATTGCTGCCATTGAACTGGCATGGAGGATACCACTAGAGTTCAAAGGGTTAATGGCAATGCCTATTTTTTTACTTATAGCAAGTTTACACTCTCTCAATCACTGGATTATGGGAACTGTTATACCCTGCAGTCAGATGGTTTCTTTGTTGACTCGAGTGGACCAAATGAAGGTTTGTGATGTATAGTACATGTATATGAATATTTAACTTGCAGTTGATACCTTCACGGGTTTAACGCACCTTCAGCGGGGGAGAGTAATAGCTGCATCAGCTCACTCAACCTAATGACAATACTCAAAAAACAATATTTTTACTAATATACTATTTTCAAAATATTTTTGTCATGGATTTATGCCCAGGTTATTTGTCTCACGATTCCATCTGCAATTGAATGGAGGGAAGACAGTCGAAAATGACTATACAATCTACACGCAGCATACTTTCTCTTTGAATCGTTATTTTGTTTCTTTGTGTGTAACTAAATTCTAAAAATAATTAATGTTTTTTGCAGCTTATAGAGTAAATTTATTATTGTGAAAATAAAAAATTACTATCAACTTTGAACAGATTTATAGCATGTTTCACACAAAATAAATTCAACCACCCCCCCCCCCCCTCCAAAAAACAAAAAAATCATTCAACCTTTTATCTATTTTTTTTTTCAATTTATGCGCCCAAAATATAAATTGTAACCCTCAGCCTGGATCAGAAACCAACATTGAAAATTCCTCTAAAAAAAGCATGATTGTTTCAATTGAAAACACACACACACACACACACACACACACACACACACACACGCACACACACACACACACACACACACACACACACACACACACACACACACACACACACACACACACAGACACACACACAAAGTAGAAGAAGTTCGTTGCGATCTTAACCTTCGCTAATGAAGCAAAATGAAAATTAGTTTTTAAAGAACATTCAATTGCCTTTATTTTTAGCGTAAGGTAAAGGGTTGAAAACAATTATTTTTAATTTAATTAAATTTATTTATCAATCCATTTTTTTTTTACTTGGGGTAAAAGTTACTTGAGTGTATACAAAAAAGGTTGATGTAAACAACTTTACAAACACTAACGTGTCTGTGAGATGTGATCAAACATAATATGAGTATATTTGTATGGGGCCTCGAGCTCGTATATATTTACATATACGCGTACCCAACCCCAAAGCTAATTCCAACACCAAGTCACTATTAGGCCATAATGTGTAATACCAAAATAACCCATATCGGAGAGTCGTGTGTTTCTTTGGATACATGTTAAAACGAACCCTCACTCAAGAACCAGGAGCTATCGAGCAGGTACAAAAAATAATATTTCGACTATTATTTAATCGTATCTGCTCCATTTTCTATTGTCTTGAAAATGCCTAACACTAAACCTTACAAAACATGATAGGGGCATTACAGACTGTATAGGAAAAGCCAACACAGTTTAAAAGGACGGAAATTACGAAAAGGCTACAGGACGTCTCAATATCTGACAAAAAACATAAGAAACACAAGTAAATGGCAACTCCGTAGATCACCGGGTTTAACTTGGCAGCTAATGAGCTCAAAGACTACTTAGTCTTTCTGAGTTTCCGAATTTGTTAGTAATAACCCAAACTCAAATACTGTTAGCCTGTCTTTACAAACAAGGTGAACAATTAATGAACCGAACACGAGATAGAATATATTTATTTATTTATTGGTGTTTTAGGTCACATACTTACGCACAATGACCATGGCAGTTTTATGGGTGGAGGAAGCCGGACTACCCGAAGAGAACCACCGAGCAACGTCGAGCAGCTGCCAGCTCCCCAACGTCGTAACTCCGCACTGCGAGGTATTCTCAAAAATCGCCAATTAATTTTCATTATATTTTCAGTTTTTGTCTCAAAAACATAGATTATGACCCCTCTTTGGAACGAGCTCGTCGAGCTCGTTCCAATGAGGGTTGATAACCTATATTTTTGAGACCAGAAATGAAAAACATAGTTATTCAAAAATTTTGTTTACAAGTGTCGTCTGCTTTTCATGTTAGGTAAAGGGTTAAACTTGAATGAGGTAGGCGATGCTAAGATTTTTAAACAAACATACCATCTTCGTCGTTCCGTTTATTGCTTGACATTGGTCAACACAAAGCATTTCATTCCCGTCATAAGGTCAGTCACATCTCTTACATTACGTACTTTCACGTTCGCCATGTCACTCGTGTTGTTAATCAATCACATTTCCCAGTGTTTGTATTGTATCGGACAACTCCAATTTTTTGGTGGAAGAAAACAAATTTTTCGGGAAAAACCCAAATTTTTCTGGTAAAAAAGTTGATTTTTTCCAAAAATAACTCAATTTTTCCCCGAAAACCCTGGGTTTTTCCCCGGAAAATGTTTAAATTCCAGCATTTCTGGCTCACTTTCGACGGAATTTGTCGAAAACGTCTAAAAAATCACTGGTTTGACAAATTCACTTTTTGGCACTGAGATTTCCATTGGCAAACATTCCGAAAAAAACATGTTATTTGAAATTTAATAAGCAATTAAACGCCGATTCCCATGGGAAAAAAACAATCCGATTCATCCGACGAATTCGAAAATTGAGCCGGTAAAACTCGATTCGGGACGCGGATTTCCCACAGAAAAAGACGACGGTTCGATCGAGGTGAATTTTCAAAAATTAAGTGCTGGTACAAAAAAAAGTTAGCCGATGGAGACATCGTGTTCGAGTCTATAATTTAACTCGATGGAACGATCTGAGCTGGAATGGGAATGGGGTTGAAACATGTATATATATTTGTACAAAAATTGTTTTAAAAAAATAAAAATCGACTTAGCATTTACAGGTTTTTTACATCTTCCTCGACAGACATAGTTAAAAGGTATGCGAATCTGATACGTATCGAGAACATTTCATTTGTAAAAAGTTTAGGTGCTTTTTGTAAAGAAAAAAATATTTTTGGTTTTGTGAATTAACACGTCCTCGAGATGTAACGGGGAAAAAGGTTATAGAATCGATGGGAGAGATCGCAAAAAATTAAAAGATTTGTTAAGTTGTTCAGAAAGAAACTCTCGGGTGAATCAGAAAAAATGAATGCAACATGTCAATTTCTGTGGGGTGGGGGTCACGACTAGAACCGAAAAACATTACATTTTTATGAAGCTTAGGCATGTGACCTATCAAATTAAAGGAATCGATGTGTATATTGCGAAAATTATATTTTCAGTCCTCGCTGTGGGGGTGGGGTCACGTCTAGAACCGAAAAAAAAAAAACATCAAAAGTTTCAAGAAGGTAGTCATGTGACCTATCAAACTAAAGGTATGAACGAGTGGATTACGATTTGCAATCCTCGCCTTGGGGTGGGGTCACGACCAGAGCTGAAAAATATCATCCTTTTTTTAAAGCCAGGCATGTGATGTATCATTTTGAAGGATTATTCAAGAAGATTACGAAAATGTTTTTTTTTTCCATTTCACTCAGAGGTGGGGGTATGACCATCAAAAGTTTCCAGAAGGTAGTCATGTGACCTATCAAATTAATGGTATCGATGAGTAGATTACAAAAATAATATTTTCAACCCTAACTGTGGGGGTGGGGGTCACGACCAAAGCTGAAAAACATCTTCATTTTTATAAAGCCAGGCATGTGATGTATCATTTTGAAGGATTATTCAGGAAGATTACGAAAATTATATTTTTTTTACATTTCAGTGGGGGTGGTGGTATGACCATCATAAAATCAAAAGGTTTAAGAAGGTAGTCATGAGACCTATCAACTTAAAGGTATCAACAAGCAGATCCATGGGAATCGACGTTCGATCGCGTATTTTTTCCATCTCAAAATTTCAAAAAAACATGTTTTTTCGGATTTTTTTCCAGTGGGAATCTCAGTGCTAATCCGTCTCCGGCCACAATGCAATGTTCCCATTCCGGGCTTGTCGAAAAAATCCGCACCGATCGTCGAGTCTGTTTTACGTCTGTGAAAAATGGAATTTTTTCGCAAGAGACTCGGCGTTAAATTTATGAAAAGTGAATTTGTCAAACCAGTGAATTGTTCGACGTTTTCGACAAATTCCGTCGAAAGTGAGCCAGAAATGCTCGAATTTAAACATTTTCCGGGAAAAACCCAGAGTTTCCGGGGAAAAATTGAGTTATTTTTGGGAAAAAATACTTTTTTACCAGAAAAATCTATGTTTTTCCCCCAAAAATTGTTTTTTCGCCCCCCAAAATTCGGTTTTTCCAAAAATAACTCAACTTTTCTGGCTCACCTAAGTTTCTGGCTCACACGATTGAAAGGGAGCCAAAGCGCTCACATCCCACCTACTGTGAGTATTCTGAGTAGAAACGTAATTGACTTGTATTGGTAACAGTGTTTGTAGCGATGTAGCTACAACTGTATAACAGTTGTAGCTACAGTGCTACCAGCACTATTACCGCTACAACTGTTCATTTCAGCTTATTGTGCATTATGACCAGTGACCATTTATTAAACATTTTGAACTTTGAAAAATTATTCAGCTTTTCAACTTCCAAAAATGATTTGTTCCACACCATGATCACATGATTTTATATTGAGTATTCTGTCCGATCACAGTTACTGGATACATCTTCAAGCAACAATGGTTTTCTGACAGAATACCGCTGATTATTACATAAATAGAAGTAGAGCAGGCTTTAATTTACTAGCGGCTCGACTCCATTCGGCGTTGAATTATCGTTTCGCTTTAATCATTCCGCATTTTAATACAAATGGCTTCAGGATTGAATGTTGTCGGTCCGATTTAAGAAGATATTGTTTTTCAAGAAAACATGTGATTAAAGTGAAGTCTCAGCCCTGTCAGCCAGCTTCGTTTAACAATATTTATTGATGCAGTTTCGAAAATACAAAGTCAATAATACGAATAGTTTCAAATAAAAACCTAGTATATTGGTTTATATATCAATTTACAGTGTGGGACGTGGTGATACGAAAAATGCACTCTACATAACTGTGTTTCTTAATAATCGGGGTTATTATTTTAGAAAAAAAATATTTTGATGACGTATCCATTAACTGTGATTCGATTCGAAGTTCGGTTCGAAATTCGATTTGTTTTCACCAATTCGAATCGATATTCGATTCGATAAAGATCGGCAATTCACAGGTCCCTACTGAACGGTTATTGCTTGTGGGAAAACCCACTCGTTTGGATGTTTCATCGCTCACCACTCTATCTGTACTGCCGAACTCTATGGCACTCGATACAACAAGCTGAATTCAACAAGTTTTCAACAAGTTGCATCGTGTGTCACAGAATGCGTTTTAACTGATGTTGAATGGGAATCTTGATCACTTCCAAACATCTTTAAAGAAGGTTGAACTATGTTGAAGGAAATTTACTGTTAGCAAACTGATCAAAGTCACGTGCTATGGAATGTTTTCAAAACAATAAGCACGACCGTGTGCTCCGCGTTATTGTGTAGCAGTGCAGTGGCGCATCACTGTTGTGTTGCAAAATGTTAAATTCCGTGTACTTGATAACCGTTACTTATTCCCAGTTCCTTATTCGAGATTCGTTATCATCCGAAAAAAGGTTGATAACGGATGTCGAATAAGAAACTGGGAGTAAGTGACGGATGTCGCAACCATTAAATTCTACGTGTTAAACAAGTTTGATACCTGTAGTGTTGAAGCCAACATTTTATGTTCGTAAGTAAATCGCTTTTCACGTTTGATAGTTGATTTGTATTTAATTACAGGTTTGTCAGTTGTTTTGTTCATGGAAAACCACGAGTACGTGAAAGGTATAAGCAATGGTTACGGAGCACGTGTCGTTATACATGACGTCAATACAACAGATTTTCCAACAGAGGAAGGGTTTTATGTTTCTTCGCAAACGGAGACGAATATCGGATTACGTCTAGTGAGCAACACCTTTTATATTAACGATATTGTTTAGAATGCCAACGCTCAAAAACAATTCAAAGACTAGGCATGGTATTCGGGGAGGATTCTACACGGAGTTCACCCATTTAGCCCAAATTAGACATGTTTAAGGGTGGGCCGGGTCTCGGAGAGAACACGGTAAAAAAAAGAAACCCAAAACAAACTTTTTCGCCCCTATACCTAACTAATTGACCGCATCCGTATAATATCAATTTTGTTGAAAGAAACAAACGATTTCAACAAAACCATATCATGTGACCCCTTATTGGAACGAGCTCGTCAAAATCCTTCCAATGAGGGGTCACCTAATAAGTTTTGTTGAATCCTTTTAAAAAAAATGTAAGAAATTAATTTTAATAACCAGTTGTGTTGCGAAAAGGGCTAACTCAAATGCATATACTGCGAATGATGAGTCCCTTTAGTGTGTAGTTGCCGCATGTTTTAGACAGGTCTTGTCTCGATGCTGTACTATTTATTACCCTTGTTGCATCAGACAAACTGACACCGCCTTGCATATCGATAAGAATGTGAAGTGCGTGGGCATATCTAAAACCAAAACCAGTTCTTCAGGCATATGTGTATCCACGATTTATAGAGTGGGGAGATCCAATTTGGACTGATAACGAAACGAAGGAGCCAAAAGTTGGCCAAGTAGTAATTGCTAGAACCGCCCGAATAAAGCACAAACAGCTGTCACTATTTCAATTGTTGCGTTTTCTTGATGTTGAAAGTGTTTTTTTTTAAATTTTTTAAGTCTATATTTATTTATTTTTGGGGGTGGGGGAGATAAAAAAAAAAAAAACAACTAAAAATATTTAATTATCTCTCATACTCTTTTGATGTTTTGCAGGTCCCGGGAGGCCTTAGGTCAACGGAAATTCGTTCACTACCAACTAAGACACCCGGAAGCTTAAACGTATTGCAAAAGTCAAAAGTTGTTCAGGCAAGCTACGGCAAGTTAAGGACTTATGTTTGTTACCATTTTGCTATTTGACAAAGATATATTCTAGTTTAATATTAGGTACCTTTGTCAAGGCGGCGCGAAGCGAAGCCCGCACTCCTGACGCTCCCACCTACCTATGGATATACATGTATGTGTCCTGGTGATTACTTTCCAATTAAAAACGACCAAAGCAGTGAAGACATTTGCGGAATTCCCGTGCCATTTCCGTGACAGAATGGAAAAGCAAAGTGATCGAATATCCGAAAAACACAATGTGCTGAAAGATATATCACACAAGTATGGTTACCGGTCCACTCGCTTTGTTCTATAAACACGTCGTTCCTGTTTAATAGTGAAGATCAGCATTTCGGAATGAAGTAATGCCGATGCCAGCAATTTAGGAGTTTGTATAGTTGCGTTGTACTTTAGGAAATCATGGGCGAAATATGAAGCGATTGACAGGTAAACGTTGTCCCTCCATTTGGTCCACATGTGTTGTTCTGTGAAAAAGGTCACGTGTGGTGGGGCTTACTTCATCAAAATCAGTGGCGTAGCGAAAAATATTGTGATCCCCCCCCCCCGCCCCCCCCGCGAGATAGAGAAGGGGCCGTTTCATAATGGTGGTTGCCTTTAAAACGGAAGCAAATTTAGTGTTGTTACCGTGCACAGCATACATCATTTCACGTAGTACATACGCCATAAATTAAATGAAGGTATAGCCTATAGGATCGATTCTAAAAGTACGACTCTGTAGATTTTTTCATTACGTTTTAAGTTTCACCCCCACCATCCAACGATACACACACGCACACCCAACATGTGTGATTTGAGAGGCACCATGTATGTGTATTGTTCATTTCTCACCCCTATCAGTTACAATCATGTAGCGTTCACTTAACCCTTTACCTAACCTGAAAAGCAGATGACACTTGTAAAAATAATTATTGAATAACTATTTTTTTTTCATTTTTCTTTTTTTTGTCTCAAAAACATATGTTATGACCCCTCGTTGGAACGAGCTCGACGAGCAAGTTCCAACGAGGGGTCATAACCTATGTTTTAGCGACAAAAAATGAAAAAAAAAATGAAAATTAATTGGCGATTTTTGAGAATAGCGCTGGCCTGTTTTGGCCTTTACTCTAGGTAAAGGGTTAAAAGAATAATACATAGACTACAAAGAGTACGTCGTATGGAGTGAGAGTTTTGAAATTATGTGTATTTGGTACACAGTCTCGCTCTCTCTCTCTCTCTCTTTTCCTATTTCTTCCAGCGTTGGGACGTCCTTCAAGACGGGGACCCTTTTCTAGCTGTCCCCCACCCCGCAATGCGGGCCCTGCGGGCCCATCCCCTACGCCACTGATCAAAATGGGAAGTGCTGATGAAGTATGTTCATTCAGTAACCAAAATAGTTGACCACTCGTTATTAGCACTAGCGCCGGGTGGAGGGAATGGGAGGGGGTAAGGGGCAACTGCCTCTGGCAATGTTTGGTGTTTTTAAGAGGTGTAGGCTGACCTACCGGCACGTCTGAGCTGAAGGCAGTGGAAAGGCTTTTTGTATGTCTTTAGATGTTTATGGAAGTAACAAGAGTTCGTAGTTGGATTACTGACCAGGTATCATTCATTATAAAAAAATTCACTTCTTCCATTATGTTGGTTTTCAGCCGTCTTCCCTGCATGGTGGTGTTCGTGATTATATTTTGGGCACAACTACACCATACACTCAGAAATGCAGGTGATAAATTACCCATATTGTCAAATAAGTGACGCATAATGATCAGGGACGCTTGTGGAGGTTTTTTGCCTGGGTTAACAGGGGTGATTAGTTGTACAGAGTAGGCGGTAGCTGCATGAGAATGTGGACAGACGTTCACCGTTCCCCATCACACCATCAGTGGTTCACGATTTTGAAAAAAAGTTGAAGCAATTTAAACGAATTATCATTTACTTCATCTAACATAAATGTAATCTAATCAGATCTGATGGGGGCGCCGTGGTTCAGTAGGTAGAGGTGCAGGCTGCAAGTCGAGAGGTCCTCGGCTAGAATCCCACCTGCGGCGACCGCGCTGTGTCCTTTGGCAAGACACTTCACCCCCATTCCCCATGTGGGGGCACAGCGACGCTGTGCACTAAGGCGTACTGCACGTCGATGGTGAACCTGCTTCAACCAATGTTAACCCTGCTTGTGTGGAGTTAGTGTGTTGGGGAGCTGACAGTTGCTCGCCGTTGCTCTGTGGTTCTTTCCGGGTACTCCGGCTTCCTTCACCCGTAAAACTGTCGCGGTCATGATTAGCCTCTGTGCAGAAATATGTGACCTTAAACACCAATAAATAAATCAATCTAACCAGATCTGACAATAAAAGGACTCTTCTCACAATGAATACTAGACGTCATACAGTGGCATAATGCCGTTTCCCAATGTAACTGACTACTTTTACGGATTTTCCTTATGTAATTATGATTTTCAGTCATATACATGTATGAGAGGACTGTAGGGTTGTTATTGATCATTGAAGCCTTAAGCTTAGTGGGTAGCCTTCAAACCAATTCCCTTCAATTTGTGATATACTGTCAGAAAAGGCTGAACCATCAAACTGTCATGACATCATATCTGTATCAACAGGGAAAAACTGATTTCATGTTAACAAACTGTTTATACAATGGCGTAAACGGTTTGTCAATAGGGAATTAGTTGAGTTAACATGAATTCAACCATTTACCTCTGCACCAGAGTGTATAGTGCATGTTGAGGGAGATACTAGATGTCTGGAGAGAAACCTGGCGTATGAGATCTGAAAACGTTGTAAACACATATAAGATTCCTGGTTGGGTTATCTTATAACAGAAATAAAATTAACTTCTTTTAAAACAAACTAGCAATCTGCTGTAACAAAGATTAAAATTAAACCATAGAATAAAGTGTGTTGGGATTATCTGAGGCAAAAAGGATGCGCATATATATTATGTTTCAGTGAGATCAAGCTGAATATTGTAACAACCTCTTGGAAAGTCACTGTCCTGTCACTGGTCCTGTTCCATATTTTGAGCAAATAGGTTCCAAGCCTCTGAGCCGAATGAACAGCTACCGATATATTGTAGGATAACACTGACATTCATTGCCTAAAAGGCAATATATAAATCATAAGGGCGTCACCCGACACACCAGAGCGCCAAAAGTTCCATAATGCATCCTGACCAAATTTGGAGAGAAATGGTAGACTTTTTCAACTGAACGTAGTCACCATTTATTTCGCACTTTATCATCAGACTTGATAAGATGAGTCAACCAAAGCCTACAAACCGCTCCATCAAATGATGCACTACTCAGTTCGTCCAAGGTGTAACAGTGCAGTTCAGGAGAGGTGGATTTCCGATATCATCACTCCTCATCATATTGACTATTGACAGGTTCAATACAATATTGAGCTAACTTTATCTACGAATTGTGCACTTGATAATGCTTAATAAATTCATATTCGACTGATGGAACTACAATTGAGTGTAGAAGTAGGTGGAAACATAAAGAAGTAGTAGAAATAGCAGCAAATACAGTGGTGAAACCAGATAAAACATCAAAATGTTCAACATATTTCACACCTGTTCCTGCTACAACTGTCTGAATACGGTTCAGGTAGAATTCCAGTATATACTATATACTCTCCTGATTACCCATGTATACACTGACTGTCAGTGTCGGTGAGAAAGTTTGAATAAATTCATAAACTTTCTAAGAAGTGGGATTCCGACCAATCTTCATTAGCTGGTTGTGGGTAGACTAAATGTCGGGTATGGTTACTAGAACAATACAAACCATGTTCCAGCAAAACTACCCGTTGAAATTGCCAATCAAAGCAGTTTATGTGCGATTTACTCTCATTTTGGGGGGTGGGTACCAAATTTAGAAATGGAAAAAAAATGTTTTCCTTCAAAAAGGGGTGGGCGGGTGTCCAAGGGTCGCACCCCCCCCCCCCCCCCTGTCGATATTGTAAGAAAGTAATTGAGTAGATGTTGTCAAGAAAATACAGTAGAATGCTCTTCCTTGCTCTGATTTAAAAAAGAATCGAAGGGAGGACTCCCAGAGCCCTCGTTTATCCCTGCGCGCCTTTCGTGCTCACAAGACCCGAGTCGCCCGTTCTACACATTGCCACCGAGACCGCCATCGTTCTCGGCCTCCCTGGTTAATTGATTTTCCACACGACCTTTAATTTTAATCATATTGCCTACTAAGCGGAGCAACCCATAATTATGTTAAGATTGATCAAGTGTGGCTCAACTTCAGCTAACGGAATTTCATCCCCTTGTGTGTGTGTTTTTCACCAAAACATTTTTAACTCTTGTTTTTTGTAAGAAAACGCGTTTGTAAGAGAAGGCCTATTTTATTTGACACGGAAGGTCGATAGCTGGATCATGACGGCCATAATATGAGTTGTGTCCTTGAGCAAGACATAATCCGATTGCCTGCGTGGAAGCACCGTGACGCTATGTACTACAACGAACGACACGATGCTAACCCAGCTCCTGCCAGTTTAGTGAGTCGCAAAGTCAGATAGGCACTCTCCGTTGTTCGGTGGTTCTCTCCGGTTTCTTTTGTCAGTAAAATAGTCCAACACTATATGATCCTGACTTTCAGAAGTGTCGTTAAAATACAGTAACCAAACAAAACAGCTCGGAGGTTTAATTTATGTTAAACCCTTTACCTAACATGAAAAGAAGACGACACTTGCAAAACAAATTCTTGAATAAATATTTTTTTTCAATTTTTGTCTCAAACACATAGCTGATGACCCCTCATTCGAACGAGCTCGACGAGCTCGTTCGAATGAGGGGTCTTAACCTATGTTTTTGAGACAAAACATAAACAAATAATGAAAATTTAGTTTTGAGAATGGCGCTGGCCGGTTTTGTCCGTTACATTGGGGAAAATGCTGTCCATTTCCAAGTATGCCAGTATGTTTTTATGTCTGGTTGTGAGTGTTTAGGAATACCCTTGTAAGCTTTTTATTTATTCAGCGGTTTTTAGAATAATTTGACAGACACACACGTTAAGCGAAGCTCTTAGATTACCCGTCAAATTCTGTTCTGAAATAAACGCTGTTATTGACAGTTTGTTTACACATTTTTGGTGTTTTTGCCGCAGAGGATCGTTGTTACAATGCGGTGCACCCATACCGACGAATATGTACAGATATTATTACGTGTTTTAGTTATGGATATTCGAATCAGTAAGTAATTAATTTACTTTGAAAATATCAAGACATTAACACAATTAGTGACAATTTGTAGCGTTATCAGAAATCTTCATTTGTGGTGAGGCTTCATTCATAATGTCGTCAGAAATTCGCTCAAATCGCGTCTCAATTGAGAAAATAAATCGTCAGTTCAAAGAAAATTAATGTTTATGGTATTATTATATTCAATCCTTCGGAATACTTCAGTTTATCCAATTGGATAAATAACGTACCACCGATTCGCTTTCCCGACGAACTGGAATATCCCGGACAATTTAATCTTAACATGGGCGATGGACTATTTAAGGACTTGTCTGGTCCGAGATCAGGGCTTATATTACATCTAAATTCGGGAGCATCCCTTTGAATTCTCGCGAAAATGGTTGGGAAAACCCATGCGTGCTATTAGTGTCGCAGTGTCCCATGAGACAATCATGGTTGAACCCTTTGTTGTATACTGACAAACACATGTTAACTCTTTACCCAACAAAACTTTTTTTAATTTTTGAAACATAAACTGAATTTGGTAATTTAAAAAAAATAAACACCATTTATCAATGAAACCATATAAATATGGATTTTATTGGAACTGGCTGATTGAGCCGGTTCCAATGATAGCAATATTTGTGAAAAGGAAAATAATATGTCAGGATATATTAAATCATATTAGCCTTTTATTGTTTAACCCTTTACCCAACGAATCGCCCGAATCCGCCCGCGTAATATGCAAATTCAGCAGTTGAAAAAATATTATTTTTCAAAAAAAATCAACAAAACCCTATCATGTGATCCCTCGTTGGAACGAGCTCGAAGAGCTCGTTCCAACGAGGGGTCACGTGATATGGTTTTGTTGAAATGTTTTGAAAAATTTTAAAAAATTATATTTAAAATAATAAATTTTGATATCGTCTGCGTTGGGTAAAGGGTTAACCCTTTACCCTTTACCTAACATGAAAATCAGACGACACTTGCAAACAAAAATTCTTGAACAAATATTTTTTTAATTTTTTATCTCAAAAACATAGGTTATGACCCCTCGTTGGAACGAGCTCGACGAGCTCTTTCAAACGAGGGTTTTAACCTATGTTTTGGGGACAAAAAATGAAAAAAAAATAATGAAAATTAATTGGCGATTTTTGACAATAGCGCTGGCCGGTTTTGGCCGTTACTTTTGGTGAAGGGTTAATTTGCAACCGCTTTGTTAGGTATAGGGTTAAAATGACTCAATTATTTTCATACGAGTCGTGAATCTTTGCGTGAATCGATTCTCGGATTCTCGTCGAAATATAAGCACTGCAGTATTTAACAGCGTCGTATCCATTACATAATTAGACTGGTGGCTTGAAAGTTTGACTCTCACACTTTCGTAATTCTGGGTAGAATGGCTATAATGCTTTCGATTAAAAGAAAATAAAACATAATATTGAACGGCAGGAGCATTTCGACATTTTACGAAAAAGAATTCCAGTGTATTCCATCACGGTAGAGAGTGGGTGACGGGTCTACTTGTTCTGCACTTGCAAACTCGAGAGATAAATAGCTACCTAGAACAAGCTAACAACACCATATTCCCGAGTGTGTCAGATGGCGAATGTCCTCACCGTGTTTTCGTTTGCTACGTTTTGATGGGAAAGGTGTACACGTTTTGTATTATAAACTGCACATTGCGTAAAGATGTTCGACTAATAATTAATGGCCGTTTGGAACTGTTTTCCTTAA
The DNA here is from genome assembly GCA_031216915.1 of Pictodentalium vernedei. NCBI lineage: Eukaryota > Metazoa > Mollusca > Scaphopoda > Dentaliida > Dentaliidae > Pictodentalium > Pictodentalium vernedei. The sequence continues at coordinate 455,811,340 of CM062291.1, forward strand.
ACAGTTCGTTAATAGATATTTCTGTTCACATTCTACAATATTAGTGGCACAAACAAAAACATAGTTTCAAACAATATGAATAAATCAATTGACAAGATATGAAATTGTGAGTTTGGGTGGGTGCAGGTTTGCGACCATGGCCCAGTTATGAAGAATAAACATGCATGCATACACATGCACGCGCCAAAGGTCTACTAATCATTTGATTAGCGAATTAGGCATATGGGTTCAATCTTGACCCCCAAAACTGGCGTTGTATCCTTTGGTAAGATACGTAACCCCATTTTGTGGTGGTGCAGGTTGTCCTGAACCAATGTGGTCTTGACTCAAGCGTTATGTGTGCCTGTTTAGTGCGGTGAAACGCCGGATAGTTGATATCTACTTACCAATGTTCCCATCGGCATCGAACCCTCTCCTTCCCACCGAGTTAGCTATCCGAAAGCCGAAAACATACCTTAACGTATGATCGAAAGAGGCTTAACCCTTTACCTAACGTAACGGCCAAAACCGGCCAGCGCTATTCTCAAAAATCGCCTATTAATTTGCATTTTTTTTCATTTTTTGTCTCAAAAACATAGGTTATGACCTCTCGTTGGAACGAGCTCATCGAGCTCATTTCAATGATGGGTCATAACCTATGTTTTTGAGACAAAAAAATGAGTTATTCAAGAATTTTGTTTGCATGTGTCATCTGCTTTTCAGGTTAGGTAAGGGGTTAACCCAGCATCGTTCGCTTCGGATGAAAATCAAGTAAATATTATCTGCCGTCCAAAACATGTCAATAATCGAGTTTGTGTGAATACCGAGAAAGCAGGTAGAAGCGTTCACTGTGCCTCTTTCACATACTACGGAGGAGTTAGAAGTAAAGTTGTCGCGGTTAAGAAGAACGGGATATTGAAAATAGACAAGTTTAAGCAAGCTGCAGACACAATAAGACATATTGGGCTCTAGAACACAGGCACATATTGGTATTTGAGGCTACCTATGGCATGACAATATATTATTTGAGGGTACCTTTCGAGGATACATTTTACAGGATACTTATCTGAGGATACTACTACCCGTTTGGCCTGGCCTTTTAGACCACCCCAGGACATACCTATTCCAAATGCCCTTAATATGCTATCGAGCACTTAAGCTATAGAACAATTGCTCGATGCAGTGACTCCACGCATTGCTCGAACGACTGGAATTCCATCGAGCAAATGAGCTATCCAGCAATTGCTCGATCAAGTGACTTCACAACAACCAGGATCACGTCGTGTCGGATAGTTTTGCGGGTAGTGTACATCCCCTTAATCGTGATTGAGCGTCTTGCAATCGCAGTTCGTAGTGAATACAGAATTTATCTAAGAATCCCAGTTACGGTATGCCTTATATAGCCTGTCTATACATGTAGATGTTTTACATTGAACGGTGTATACAATGGTACAACATAGGGAACATGAGGCAATCTGACCGAGGGACGGGTACGGTCGAGACAGAGATAGCTATATCTAGGAAATAGTGTTACAAATCAATAATAATGGATGAGACATTGCGTCGCCTGAGTGATAGAATGTTCTATGTCCCCTATGAGACATAGAACATGCTAGCACCCAGTCGATGATTGGGCAGAATAACGGTAGCCAATAGTAATGGTACAAGGCCACATTGGCACAAAATAGCTGTAGAAGCTAATGATAGGAGAGATAGAGCATGGACAAGTAGTGGCCTTAGAGCTTTGGAGATGATGGGTGGTCTAGATGTTGTAAAGGGGATGTATAGGACCAAGGAACCATTGCGCTTTTTCACATAAAACACGTATTAGCACATCCAGCATGTGCCTATGTGCTACCTGTAATGTGTACACATGACATAAACATATCTAGGGAAGTTAGAATACTTTATGAGTAGACCATAACATAGCTTGTAGATAAATAGGTAGAACCCTAGAATTCTTGGGGGGGGGGGGGTGGAATCCGAGACAAGTAAACGTTTACCGGGTGGTTTGTGGTAATTATATTTACTTGTGCTCAATCGAACTTACCCACGGGGTCCGCTCGATACTATAGCACTGCGTGCTATTCTTATATGCCAAAGAGGGCCTTCACTGAGCCAGTTTCGGTAGTTTGGTGTGCATTTTAGTGGTTTGGATGGATTGTCGGGTTTATTTAGGTAATTAGATTCAGTCTTGTACAAATAAACATACCTTCGGAACATACCCCTGTCCTATAAGAAGCCTTTAGGTTACATAGCAACCACGTGCTACCAATCAAACCAAGATGGCGGGCTCCAGTATACAAAATGGACGACGAAAACACGTATCACCCTTACAACACGCGCTGCGCACAACATGGCGCCACCGGGTCACGTAAAATGACGTCACTTCCGGGTTACCCGTCGGTGGTCCCCCAAGTAATGAGTGAAAACCACGTTACATACTACTTGCCCACAACAGCTCGACTCGGGTACAACACACCTCCATTTTTGTGGCCGACTGAGTGTGTGGTACAAATTCAGGTATAAAATTTAGTCTTTTAAGAAAGCGGAAAGCACACAATTACTAGCAAGATAAATTTGATATCTTAGACATAAATCCTGACGGAAATTCCCGAATGAAATCATTATTCGGAAAGGGACGTCAATCCCTTCAAATTACAATCCCCCCTCTCGCGAAGCCCCGGACTATTTATGAACATAAAAAATCCCGTTTCGGCCATATCACAAAAATAATTTACCTGAAAAGTTTTTTACTTGGGATTGGTGTTCCTAAGGGATAGGGATGGGAGTAAACATTTTCTTCTCTCAGAAGCATCCTCTAACTAATGTCTTACCAATGAAAAATGTGGGTCCACCAAAAACAGCTAAATGCTGCGCATTACAAAACAATATAATCTTTAGAAATTTCTAACAATGTTAGGTGGCTTGGAAAAAGGAAACGTAATATATTAGATGGCATGAATGTAGTGAAAAATAGAAGCAAAATTGATCGGATGACTGCGGGAGCTAATCTTTTCCACAACATAACGATATTTTTGTTCTATTGCATCCTTACTTTGAAATCTGAAGAGAAAATAGCCATATTTGTTTCGCAACAGTTTAAAATGTTCTCCAGAACTAGAACCAATTCTACGCAAACGGAGTAAAGCATGACCCTCCGATGAATAAACCCACGTAATCCGTGAGGAGGCTATACTTTTATAACGTCATGATTTCAACCCCCCCACCCACCCGACTCCAGTCCCCTTGACGTGTCGTTTAATGCCACTCCTTTTTTAAGGGAAAATAGTGCGATGAGATAAATAATTCAAATGGGAATCAAAAGGATAAATAAATTAATAATTCTTAATGAGTTGGTCAATGTTAACAATCGAAATTCCTACTTCCTAGTTAACACCGATACTAGTTGTCTGAAAACACGCAGGTATAAGTATTTACAATACGTGGAGAGTGGATTGTAACTAACTCACCCGCGGAATGGGGTTATCACCCAAAGTATAATTTTCAAATATTTTCAAATTCTCTGCATATGGTCAAAAAACACAAGCAACGTTTCAGCCAATGGACCTCCGGGTTTAACCCGGAGGTCCATTCGTTGGAACTTTGCTCGTGCTTATTATGCTTTGCCACCAATTTGCAATTATTGCTTGGGTGGAATCTCCACTCTGTGGGTGATTTAGTGATAATACACTCTCCACGTACTGTACCAGTGTAAAATGAACTTCCCTCAAAGATTTGAATGGAATTAGTAAAAACTTTCCTGAAAAAAACATCCAACTCCCTCCCCACACACCAAACTAATGCTTCCAACTATCGCCATAATATTACATTACTTAAATTCATCCTCAGTGTCAAAAAGGAAGTCATCCATTGTTAAAAGGGCCCCAACCTCTCACACCCCTCCCCCGTCCGCGCCGTTTCGTTTGATCTGACCGATCTCGTCTCGTCAACTGCATTTCAACTCGTTGGCAATCTCAACTCGTTGACGAGATGAAATCGGCAAGATCAAACTCGCAACCTTCGGCGCCTCGATTGACCTGGCCGATTTCATCTCGTAAACTCGACAGAACACAACAACACAGATCAATCGACTGTTGTAGTGATCTATATATAGTGAAGCAGTTGCATCTTCAAACTCTTTCGTTAATTGAGATTCTTGTGTTTAAAGGCTGGGATCATGGATGTATATATAGACAATAAACATATGGTGTGTTTTTATATCTGTGTTATACAACGAGTTGAAATATGGTTTATTTTTTCGAGGCTTCGCCGAGAAAAAATAAACCATATTTCAACGAGTTGTATAACACAGATAAAATTCCCCGAGAAAAAATAAACCATATTTCAACGAGTTGTATAAGACAGATATAAAAACACACTATATGTTTATTGTTTTCATCTGATAACAAACAAACACCCGTCTCGTGCGTCTACCCGACTTATATATGCTTCCCACGGGCCTCCAAAGAAAACCAGTCTACGAGACAAAAGAAATAGGACAAGACGCATAGAGTTGTGTCCCTTACATTACAAAATCGATGACGGCGATTGTAAAGTGCGATTGCACTTCTTGCATCATGTAACTGCGCTGGAACAAAATAAATTTCAACTATTTTATTAACAGTAACAAAACGGTGTTTCAGTAGAGTTATTCTTTTTTTGACATAGTTCCAGTTTTCTTCCGTGTTTTATGCTGTAATCCCAATATAACAAATAATTTTGCGTTTGTTTACAATTTTTACGAAGTGTTTTTTTTTCAGGTAGAGCAGACGAACTTTTAATTAGCGCAGTTCCGCGAGTACTTTTGATCGAGGCCGTGACTATAAATAGTTCGCAGTCGCCGCATACTAATTACTATTAACATTCAAGTAATTTCTACAATGTTTTGAAGCAAAATTTTAGGTTGCCTTTATTGAAGCAAAACAAGTAAGAAATGACACCATCAGAGGATTTTGACAAAGTGCAATAAGCGTACAATTAAAACCTGCCCTGTGATATAACGATGTTTCATGAATGAATGAATGAAAATGGAATTGAAAGAGGTCAGAGGTCGTTCGCATAAATTATAATTATATACAACACCCGTTGTATATACTTCAAGTATATACAACGATTGTTATACTCTAAGGTTATCAGATAAAATGATATAATTCTAGGCTGTGGAAATAAATAAAGGTTAAATTAATGCATTTTAAGTGAGCATTGTGGACGGAAAAGCTTACATGTTGTGAAAAAGAAAATGGATTTTTTATATTTGTGTCATTCAAGGTAGACATTATACGTCTTGATGAACCGTATGGAAAATGTATGACTGGGGAAGAATTTGAGGCGAAATACAACATTAAGTACACACGACAGGTTGGTATATAACATAAAAAGACACCCCACTTATTGGCAGTCAGGATTTCAATTGAGATTAGTGGATCAACGGGTGAAGAAAAACTCTTGTTTCATGGAAACCAGGGAACATTGTATTATTCACGATCACAAAAAAAAAAAAAAAAAAAAAAAAATAATAAAACGGGTGCGCGGTCGCTTTTCGATAACCGATTCTCATAAGATCATCGAAGTTAAGCAACGTTGAGCCCGGTCTGTACTTGGATGGGTGACCGTCTGAGTGATCGGTTCGGAGTCCCGCGTTGTGTCCATGGGCAAGGCACTTAAACCCGATTGTCCACATGGGGGCACGATGGCGACATGCACTAAGGCGTACTGCACGTCGATTTTGCGTACATCTTCAATCAATCTAACCCTGCCTGTGCTACAGTGCGGATTTACGATATTGGGGAGCTGGCAGCTGCTCGTCGTTGCTTGGTGGTTCTCCCCGGGTACACCGGCTTTCACCTCCAGTAAAACTGTCACCTATACGATATGACCTTGGCTGTTAAAGTGTCGTTAAACCCTAATTAATAAATAAATGAATAAAGATAACAAAATGAACACCCACTATATATATACCTGGAACTTACTGGCACCCCATGTTTTTTTGCAATATAAACTGTCATGCTATCTTTCAGATCGCCAAAAGAGGTTGTTTGCGGAAAGAATTGTCTATTGCAAAATCAAAGACAACACAATGATGAAAATATGCAGTATTTTAATGGCGCTAATTACACATATCTATCACTAATGTTTTATGGAAAAGTATTCCCTCGACAGGTATGGTGCTGGAACGGTCTATGATGAAACAATGCAGACAATTACTGACAAAATAATGTAACTTGTGTTCTGAATTACTGACAAAAAAACATGTAACTTGTGATCTCCTGGGCACAGTGGCACTGTCTGACGTCAGTAGTGAGTGTATCCTCCGCGGATGACAGCCGGAATCCTCCTCCTAATGCCTCCAGTGAGCGTTCTGATACGGTCCAGATGCAACTGCTGCCACTCCTCATGTAATGCAGCTTCTAAAGTGGTCAAATTCTGTACAGGCGGGTCCCTTGTTTGCACACGACGTCTACGAATGTCCCAAAATGTTCTAAGGGACTCAAATCGGAGTTCATTGCACACTGCAAAAAATATAGGCTCTCTTTAGAACCAAAACTGGTTCTAATCTTGTCCCTGAGATGGAACCAGTTCTGTTTAAACAGTATTTATTTCAAATCAGATAAATTTATAAAGATTAACAATAAATATTAACAGAATTAAACATACATTGAAGGGGTTTCAGTCGTAAGTTAAGAGCTTATACGAGGTTGTCTCAAATCATTATTAAGCAAAGGAGATATGAACAGTTGGCATATCGAACCAGTTTTGGTTCTATACAGAACCAAAACTGGTTCGATGTTCCAACTGTTCATATCTCCTTTGTTTCAAAATGTTTGGCGACTGCCTTGAATAAGCTCCAAGTTTACTGCTGAATCTACTTCAGTTCATGTAATATTCTGTTAAAATTGAATGTAATCTTGGTAAATTTATTTGATTTGAAATAAATACTGTTTAAACAGAACTGGTTCCATCTCATGGACAAGATTAGAACCAGTTTTGGTTCTAAAGAGAACCTATATATTTTGCAATGCAGGCAAGGTAGAGTAAAATAGCTTTATTATGAAGGAATGCCCTCACAGTATGCGAACCACGTGGCCTTGCATTGTCGCCCATGAATACAAATACAAAGCGAGTAGCCAACGGCTGGTTGTCAAAATGGGGCACGCCAGCCGCATTAAGAATGCCCCGGGTGTAGTGATGACATTGACATTCCCACGTACACCCAGGATATCAAGTTTACAATCATTAGAGAGGCATCCCCAGCTCATTACTGTTTCTCCTCCACAAAGAGCCGTAGGTCTGGTGTTCAGGGGCACGTAAGCAGTATTTCTATGCCTCCGCACTCTTTTGCGACAATCTGTAACGTGAATCAGAAACCTACTCACGCCTGACCAATGGAATCTCTTCCACGTGCTGAGATTCCAATGTTGTCATGCCATATACTACTCCAAACGTCGTATTTGATGCTGAGCGGGCTGAGCTGGACACTTGATGATCCTTCTGGACATCACACCCAATGCTTTGAGACGGTTTCGCACAGTTCTGTTGCACAAACGCCCGTTAGAGAACCAAAGGCGTTTCAAAACCCCACTTGAAGCAAAGTGTTCACACCTAACGAGGGTACCAGACTCTGATCTTCCAGAGGAACGGTCTTTTTGGGGGTTGTCCAGAAATAAGCCGACCCTTAACATCGCTGGTTTGTTTATGTTTTCGGACAAGTCTGCTGATGGCAGAATGCCTTCCAATAGCTTTGAATGACACGCTTGTTGCATGCATGCCAAGGATAGTGCCATTGATAGTCTCCTCCGCGCCATTTCAAAATTTATTGATGAAAGAAGTGACAAACTTTCTTGCTGTATACCCAGATATTGCATGTCGATGATAGTGTATTCTGTGACACTCGTGGGAAGCATACGTCTTGGGTACGGGGGATGTGTTTGGGGTACGCCATCAACCAGAAACAGCATGTTTCACTAAATAAAGTGTTCTGCCAGGCATAGCTATCATTAAAATATAATAATCAGTAACATCAGCTTCACTGCCATGAAACATTTCAGCAGGTGCCTAATCACGTTCCAGTTGTAAAGTAGGTAATGTATATCCATGTTGTATCGTGGATAATACCACGCCCGAAGGTAGTAGATGCCCATGTGTTATTGTGGATAATACCGTGCCCGTAGGTAGTAGATACCCATGTGTTATTGTGGATAATACCGTGCCCGTAGGTAGTAGATGCCCATGTGTTATTGTGGATAATACCGTGCCCGTAGGTAGTAGACATCCATATGTTATCGCGGATAATACCGTGCCTGTAGGTAGTGGATATCCAGGTGTTATCGCCGATAATACTGGGGCTGTAGGTAGTAGATATCCTTGTGTTATCGCGGATAATACCTTGGCCGTAGGTAACAGATATACAGGGGCAATCGCAGATAATATCGCGGCCGGAGGTAGTAGATATCAGTGGGTAGGTAGAAGATATAAAGGGGTTATCGGATAATAACGCGGCCGTAGGTAGTAGAAATCAATCTGTTGTTACGGATAATATTGTGTCCGTAGATAGTAGATATCCAGATGTTATAGCGGACAAACCCGCGACCCTAGGCAATAGATACCCATGTGTTATCACGGATAATACCGCGGCCATAGGTAGTAGATGGCCATCTGTTATCCTCGGTAATACCTTGGCCGTAGGTAGTAGATATACCGCGGTCGTAGGTTGTAGATACTCGTGTGTTATCATTGATAATACCATGTCCGTCGACAGTAGATATTAACCCCCTGCACTCTGATGACGAAACGTCTGATTTGTCATCCATGGTTATCCCCCCTGTGTTGTCAGAAACTCAGCAATTTAGATTTTGGTTGACAGAGCTCAATTGGAGCTCTGTCAACCAAAATCTAAATTGCTGAATTTCTGACAGGGAGGTGTGGTGGGGCTTAGAGTGGGGGAGGTGTCGAGTATTTTCGACATCAGAGTGAAGGGGGTTAATGTGTTATCGCGGATAATACCGTGGCCATAGGTAGTGGATATCATGTTTTATGGTCGATAATACCGTAGCCGTAGGTAGTACATATCCGGGTGTTATAGAAGATAATACCGCAAGCGTAGGTAGTAGATACCCATGTGTTATCGCAGATAATACCGTGGTCGTAGGTAGTAGATACCCGTGTGTAATCGTGGATATTGCCATGTCAGAAAAGAGTAGATATTCATATGTTATCGCGGATAATACCGTGCGCGAAGGTAGTGCGTATCCATGTGTTATCGTCGATAATACCGTGGCCGTACGTAGTAGATATCCATGTGTTATCGCGAATAATACCGCGGACGTAGGTAGTAGACATACATAGGTTATCTCAGATAATATCGTGGCCGGGGGTAGTAGATACCAATGTGTTATCATGGGTAATAACTTGGCCGTAGGTAGTAGAAATCAGTCTGTTGTTACGGATTATATTGTGCCCGTAGGTGGAGGATATCCATGTGTTATCGTCGATAATACCCTGGCATGGGGTAGTAGATATCCAGGTGTTATCGCAGATAACACCGTGTCCGTCGGTAGTGGATATCCAGGTGTTATTGCAGATAATACCGTGGCCATAGGTAGTAGATACCAATGTTGTATCGTGGATAATACAGCGGCCGTATGTAGTAGATGTCCATGTGTTATCGCGGATAATACCGCGGCCGTAGGGAGTAGCTACCCATGTGTTATCGTGGATAATACAATGTCTGAAGACAATATATATCCATGTGTTATTACGTATAATACCATGCCCCAAAGTACTGGATATCCATGCGTTATCGTCGATAATACCGTGACCGTAGGTAATGCATGTGTTATGGCATATAAAACCGTGGCCGTAGGTAGTAGATATCCCTGTATTATCGCGGATAATGCCGTGACCGTAGGTAATAGATATTCATTCGTTATCGAAGCTAATACTTTGGCCGTAGGTAGTATATGTCCAGGTATTATAACAAAAAATACCCTAGACTTACTTAGTCGATATCTATGTGTCATCCTGGATAATACCGTGGCCGTAGGTAGTAGATGTCCATGTGTTATCGCGGAAAAAGCCGTGGCTGCAGGTAGTCGATATCCATGGATTATCGAGGATTATACCGTGGCCGTATTATGGTATTATGGTAGAAAATTTCGTGGCCGTAGGTAGTAGATATCCATGCGTTATGGCAGATTATATCGTGGCCGTAGGTAGTATATATCAATATGTTATGGCTGATAATACCTAGGCCGTAGGTAGTAGATATTCATGTGTTATCGCGGATGATACCGTGGCGGTAGGTAGTGGATATCCATGTTTTATTGTCGATAATGCCGTGGCGGTAGGTAGATAGCCATGTGTCACCGCAGATAAATACCGTAGCCGTAGTTAGTAGATGTGTTATGGCAGATAATACTGTGACCGTACGTAGTAGATAGAAATGTGTTATCGTGGATAATACCAATGTCCGAAGAGAGTAGATATTTCTGTGTTATCGCGGATAATACAGTGCCCGTAGATGGTGGATAGCTATGTGTTTCCGACGATAATATCATGGCCTTAGGTAGTAGATATCCAACTGTTATCGCGGATAATACTGCGGCCTTAGGTAGTAGATACCCATGTGCTATCGTGGATAATCCCATGCCCGAAGAGAGTAGATATTCATTAGTTATTGCAGATCATGAAATGCCCGTAGGAGGTAGATACGCATGCGTTATCGCGGATAATACCGTGGCTGTTGGTAGTAGAAATCATTGTGTTGTCGCGCATAATACAGTGGCCGTACGTCTTAGATATCCATGTGTTATCGTCGATAATACCGTGTTTCTGGGAAGTAGATAATCATGTGTTATCGCAGATAATACCGTGCCAGAAGGTAGTGGATAACCATATTTTATCGCCAATAATACCTTGACCTTGGCCTTACGTAGAAGTTATCCGTGTGTTATCGTGGATAATACCCTGTGCAAATGTAGTGGATATATATGTGTTATCCTGGAAAATTCCATTGCCGTTGGAAGTAGATATTCATGTGTTTTCGCGGATAATACCGTATATGTAGGTAGAAGATATCCATGTGTTATCGCGCATAATACCGGGGTCGTAGTTAATACATATCATTGTATATCTTGGATAATACCATGTCGGAAGGCATTGTATATCCCTGAGTTACCGTGGATAACACAGTACCCATTCGTAGTAGAAATCAATGTGTTGTCGCGGATAATACAGTGGCCGTGCCTCGAAGATATCCAGTTGTTATTGTCGAAAATCCATTGTTTTTGTAGGAAGCAGATATGCATGTGTTATCGCGGTTAATACCGTGCCAGAAGGAAGTGGATACCCATACTTTATAGCGGATAACATCACATCCTTAGGCAGAAGATATCCTCGTGTTATCACAGATAATAGAGTGTCCTAAGGTAGTGGATATCCATGTGTTATCCTGGAAAATTCCGTTGCCGTAGGAAGTAGATGTTCATGTGTTCTCGTGGATAATACAGTATATGTGGGTAGAAGATAGGCATGTGTTATCGCGGATAATACAGTATATGTGGGTAGAAGATAGACATGTGTTATCGCGGATAATACAGTATATGTGGTTAGAAGATGTTCATGTGTTCTCGCGGATAATAGAGTATATGTGGGTAGAAGATAGGCATGTGTTATCGCGGATAATAGAGTATATGTGGGTAGAAGATAGGCATGTGTTATCGCGGATAATAGAGTATATGTGGGTAGAAGATAGGCATGTGTTATATAATAACTTGGTCGCAGATAGTGGACATTCAGTTGTTATCGCGGTAAGACCATATCCGTAGGTAGTGGATAAACATGTGTTATCGCAAATAATGACGTGGCCGTAGGTAGTAGATATCCTCGCGTTATCGCGAATAATAAGGTATCTGAAGATAGTGGATATTTCTTTGTGATCGTGGATAATACCGTGCCGAACTTAGGGAATATACACGTGCTATCGCCGATTTTACCATGACGGAAGGTGGTGGATATCCATTCGTTATTGCGGATAATTTCGTACCGTAGGTTGTGAATATCCAGTGTTTTCGCCGATTATACCACGTCAGAAGGTACTGGATATCCATGTGTTATCGCGGATGAGACCGTATCCGTAGGTAGTATGCACTGATGTGGTATCGCAGATAATAACACGACCATTAACAACGTTGCCGATGTGAAAATCAGTGTTCAAACAATTACGCCATAACCTTTACCCCATACTACCTACGCCTACGAGCAAAGAAAACCTTTAAAGTAATCTGTCTGAGGGGAGTTGCTATGAGGGAGTGAGAATATGACTTACCCCATCTCTGGGGGATCCGTTTGATGAAATATTCCAGCTATATCCGGGCTTGATTTTTCGAAGGTATGCCTTGATGATGTAGTTGGAACACTTATCAGTCGAGATTATAGTTTGAACATTCAAGACTTTTTGAAATATTTATGTGGATAAACAAAATATGCAATCATTATTTTTTTTAATTAACACCTGCCGTCCTCCAACCAGGTTATATTGGACACCAACTGATCGAATCGACTTCCACAACCATCTATGTGTATAACCCACTTGCGTGTGTGACGTACGCTATACTGTCAAGTGTGGTCTCCCCAGAAAAGTAGATTATTACTACCAAAAAAACAAATAATTATCTAAGACCGAATCCATACGAAATTGTCCCGTCTGGAAAAAAATATTGGGGGTTGGCGAGTTCTGTGAGATATCGGTTCGTTCTTGAAACCTGAAACTGAAACTTGGTGTTTCTTCATTGACCCAATCCCATTTCATAAGGCGCATGATTGTGGAAATTAAACTGGCGATGGTCAGAAAATTCCGAAATGCAAGCATACCCGCGCTAAGTGTAAACCTACAAACAGGGTGGTGGGGTCGATGTTCAAGGTTGCTTGCAGTAAATAACCACGACCGTATAACACAGTGGCGTCGCGATGATGACCAATTTGGTTGGAGGGGGGTGTGGACGCAGTTTTTCCCTACTGCTATGAATTCCTCAAGGCATGCCTTATTCGAAGACATGCCTTGATGATTTACTGGTATATTTTTCGATGGGGATTAATTGTCAATGGATACATAGATCATTTGTTTTCAATTATTTCTGCCATCTTATCTTTCTGATAAAGATAAACCGTGGGTTATCAATTTAAGACACATATAACTCATGTTTCCTTTTGTGATATACGGCACAGAGAGGAATCTCTGACTGATTCCACGAATTTTCTTTGCAGACATGTCAACGGTTTTGTGAGCTGTCAAAGGTTTTGGCAAAGTGCAAATGTTATAGTAGGCGCCGAGAGGATGTTTTCATCAAAATCAACAATTCGATTCCACAAAACATTGAAGCATGTTCATCGGACATAGGTTAGTGTTTTATTACTAAGCCAAAACAAACTGAATACTGTTTGTACATTTATCTGTGTTAAGAAGGAGTTATTGCCCCTATGTAGGTGAGACATGAAGATATGACCCGACGCAGTAAAGAAATAAGTATAAGTTTAGTTGTAATTGAATTCAACACTTTTCTAAGTTCCTGTGAACGTTCGAGATTTTATTCGGTTTCATATATTTCTTTTTCCGAAGACGACAACTTATCCAGCAGTTTCCCTTCAGTTCAGCTCAGTGTAACATACATACATAAATAAACCAATATTAACCCTTTACCCAACGAATCGTCCGCGTCCGCCTGCGTAATATGCAAATTCAGTAAAAATATTAATTTTCGAAAAATTTCAACAAAACCATATCATGTGACCCCTCTTTGGAACGAGCTCGCCGAGCTCGTTCCAAAGAGGGGCCACATGATATGTTTTTTGACATTTTTTGAAAACAATTCATTTAATTTAAAATAATATATTTTGATATCGTCTGCTTTGGGTAAACTGTTAAATGGTACAAATGTTGAAGATAACAAAACAAATAAATATAACGAAAATTGGCCGTAACTAGATTGACCGTATTCAGGCTGACTAGATAGTACGGATTTCGCCGGAAAACTCCACGAATGTCACTTTAGTTAAAAGTGGAGATTAAATTTCGTCCAGTTTGGACAATATATCATCCCAAGATTGGACGAAAAGCATTGCAAATGACGCGTTGTCCCACTAATGGGACGACGTATCGTTTTTTGGGCTCCACTTTAGTGATACCCCATCAATTCTCATTTAAATATCGCCCCTTTGCTTAGATAACTGCGGACGAGTTGTCAACACTAGAATATTGAGAACTGAAAATGTCTAAACACTCTTTTCGCAGTGATACATTCAAAGTGTTAGCTTCGAGTTATTTGAATGCCAATTCGTAAGAACCCGGCCTTATTCGGTTCTAAATAACAAAAGTATGCTGCACATCGGGTGTGTGAACTGATCCATGCCGACATTTTTACACTCAATACCTAACATGAAAAGCAGACGACACTTGCAAATAAAATTCTTTAACAACTAATTTTTTCATTATTTTTTGTCTCAAAAACATGGATAAAGTCCCTCATTGGAACGAGCTTGACGAGCTCGTTCCAAAGAGTGGTCATAACCTATGTTTCTACTTGTATTTGCAGTTTAGTTGTAGGAAATAGTTTCACCAGTAAGTCTATTGATACTGGGTACATACTGGAGATACACAACATTCGTAAGACAGAGAGCGAGGTGGCTCAGTGATCACGGCGTGAACCTCAAACCGAAAGGTCGCGGCTCGATACCGGCCAGGGGAACGATCGTGCTGTGTAATAAGGCGAACTGCACGTCGATGGTGCACTTGTCTTCAACCAATGTTAACACTGCTTGTGAGGACTTAGTATGTTGGTTGAGTCTAGCAGGTGCTCGCCGTTACCCAGTGATTCACTGCTGGCACTCTGGCTTTTTCCACCCGTAAAACTGTCCGACACGAGGGGACTCTGGCTGTTGAAAGTGTCGTTAAACCCCCAAAATATATTAGTAAGACAGCCGTGGTGTCCTAACAATTGGGAAGTGGATTCGATTCGTAAATTGACTTGTCTGACGTAGTCTGTGCATTAATACGGAGTTCATCAAGGCGCTAAGCATTGCAGATTAATAAGTCATCAAAGCCCAGTAACGTTGTTTCACACTGGACAGGTGACAGTTAGTACAAACATCGTGTAATATTACACCATAAACCGCCGGTGCATCTGTACCTAGTTTCAGATTGTGTAATTAATTACAAATAGCAAATGCTGATTTTTCTTCCACGTTTTATAGATTCAGGGGTATTGAATTATTAAAAAAAAAAACTATTGTTACTTTGTGATGTGGGTTGATGTGAAGAGGTGGACTCCCGAAATATCTGCGACTTGAAAACAATTCGTAATTATTGTAATGTTGTGAAATTGTCATACTGTCTGTTAACAAGACGGATGTTGAATGACTAGTGTCTATCAAGCGCGACAAATTTCAAGTCATTGGTAAATATTTGTGCGACAAAAACGCTTGTTCGATTCATGTGTAAAAGCGATAGAAAGCAGCCACCTTTTTGTAAGGGCGGCGGTCACACCATCTCATACTATTTTCTAGCTCGGCGATCGTACATGGTCACACTACATGAATGTTTTCATGGCACCAAAGCTCTCCATAAAGAGAACGTATAAATTGAATTATTTCCAAATGAAACAAAATACTGCATTTTGATTGGCTGAGAGGTACGGTGTAACTTGCAATCCATAGTGGCTTTTTTTACACCGTGTTTAACCACGGTGTAAAAACAAGAATATACAAGAGCAAGCTATATGGCTAAAAAGTACCCAGTTTTAATTAATAATTCATACCTTCTGTTCGGTTATGTTAGAACAAAAATAAAAATACAGGAAATTTAATATTTATTCATGTGCAATAAAATATTACAGATATGGATGTCATTGGAACTGGCTCATTGAGCCAGTTCCAATGACATCCATATTTGTCTGGTTTTATTTAAGAAACTTGCAAAGTACACATTTTCTGTCAGTTTTTGCCAACAACGTAGGTTAAAGTATTAAGTACACCAAAATTCTTGGAAATAAATCCGTTATCCTTGTGTTTTCCAGGGTGTATGGGAATTTACACCGGTTTGGGAACTCATACACCCTTCGGCTTCGCCTCAGGGTGCACGAGTTCCCAAACCGGTGTAAATTCCCATAACCCTAGAAAACACAAGGATAACTAATAATATCATGAAAATGGTGCAAAGTCACTGCTGAATCCGTGTAATGAGCATGTCGCTTAACCTATTTACCAAATTATTTTTATTGTCAATAACAAAATGACTAAAAAAATCAAAATAATGGGGCGGCAGTGACGCTGACGTTAAAACACTTGAAAGTTATTCACTTACGTAATACTCCTAAGTTCATAACGCTACTAGAGAAAATGTAAGACACAGAGTAACAAAGATTCACACATATCTTCAACACAGCACTTCCAGAAATCAGAAAAATCACGCAGTGCATGCCCAATTAAGTGCTTTGTGATACTTTGATTTGGCCTTGACCTTCAAAATACTGAAAACACATATACCATTTGATTCGGTCCATCAAAACAATTGAACATGTTCCATTTTATTAGGACGGACAGGAGCGACGTATTCTAAAATGTTGTCGTACCGATGACGTATATGACTGTCGTATCAAACATCGGATGCTTGACGTACGATGGTGTAACCGCCGCCTGACTGGATTTTTTTTGGACGGTGAATAGATCTGGTGTATTGAACGTGACATACGTTGAATTCATCTTATAGTATAATGGCACGAAATATTCAGAGTTCAATTTCCGATTTCAACCAGATGGAAATCGAGTAATCTCGCAAACTGAGCACCATGCATAAAATTAAATATACTATTCCAAAAAGTAGGGAATATCCAAACTGATGTTGATATTTTCGGAAAATGGTATTGGACACGCGTGATTGGACACATCAATATGTTACCAAGTTTAGTGTGGACCATGAATGTCAGAGGAACATGAAAACTCCGTTAATGTCTGTGGGGTGCGTTTTGAAATGTTCATTTGTACTGAACGGGCTTTTTCGGAGGTCTCGTCGTTCTTTTCTTGGTATAAACTCGTTCATCAATAGTTTCTGGTGGAAACGTACCTTTTGAGGTATGCGAAGACTGACACGTGACGAACGTTTACGTGCCATTGGCATATTGTAAGCTGGCAACAGACAGAGTGCAGTAGCTCGAATTTTCAACGTTACTCAATCGGCGATTAGCAGGTTGTGCTAACGCTACCGTCAGACAGGCAATGTTGATGACAGACGTCGGCCAGTCGTCCAAGTGCGACAGCTGCTTACCAGGATCGTTTCCTCCGAATCACAACATTACGTAACCGCCGCCAAAGTGCCTCAGAAAATGGACAGGAGCTGCACCGAGCGACAAATGTGCGAGTTTCTGGTCAGACTATCCGCACTCGCCTACAAAGCCGGAATTTTTACTTTCGACGACCTCGAATAATTCCACGTTTGACTGAACGTCACATCGCAGGAAAGCGTAATTGATGTGGAGCACGACATCGCTGGGACAATCGTCGGTTGAACAACATGTTTTCCGATTAATCGAGTTTCACTCTCGACTTCCACGGCAGTCGGAAAAAATGATACCGTGGCGTAACCGTTAGGCAGCACGATCGTTTGGTGGTGGGTCGGTTATGGTTTGGGGAGGCATAACCATGACAAGCAGAACAACGCTACATGTAATCCAAAGACAACATGTTAGCAGCCCGTGTGGTGCCATATGCGCGATGTCACGGCCGTCGATTCATTTTCCAAGATGACAATGCAAGAGCATACTGAGCCCGTGTCGCTACCGAGTTCCTCTAAGAGCAGAACATCATTACACTCCCTTGACCAGCACTAAGTAGGGACCTTTCACCAATCGAGCACGTCTGGGATATGCTTGGCAGGCGCCCACGGCAACCCCAACAGCCCCTTACCAATGTCCAGGAACTCGCCACTGCACTGCGACAAGAATTGAATAGCATCAGTCAAGCTATTATTGGACGTTTGGTGAGGAGTATGCCACATCGGATCCGCGCTTATCTCGCGAATCGAGGAGGGTTTACAAGGTCTTAAGGTCTTGGACTGAATGTGGTAAATTCTCTGATTGACCGCCCACGTCTTCTACAGCTCGGTGCGTGGAATGTGTGCTTGTCAGACATCCACCTATCGCTGAAATCATTCACCAGAAGTCACAGTGCACTGCCGCAACTGTCTTTTTGATGAAAATATAAATATAGTTTTTTAAATATCTCACTTTTATCAAATAGCCCCTACTTTTTTAATAGTATATTTTAGTATGAAAAAAACCCTTTGAACCATTTCTTTGTGACATCGTTGATTTTTTTCCAAAGCCAAAAATGTAACCAATCTCCTTCTCAAATAAAACTTGCGTATTTTTCAGAATTAAATTGCTTGTATGACTTGGAAGACCAAATTCGAATGGATAAGAGCCGATCCTGTGCAGAGTGTGAGAATCCTTGCGTGTAAGTATCAACTGGTAGTGTGCTTGTAGTTAATTTTGCGACCCCTGTGTGTAAGACTTAAGTGTGCTTCAAAACTGTTCACGTAGTTCGTTTGTATATAAACCTATTGCTTCCATCACGTGTATATGTTTTAGTTAGGACGAAGGAAAAACAGGTTTCATTCCGATAAAGAGACAACTCCGCCAACAACTCTTCCATCAGAGAACAGATTGTAAAGCCACCACGAAATAGCTGTCTTCTACAAGGACAGCAAGTCAGAGATACAACCCCGCCAACAACACTTCCATCAGAGAACAGATTGTATAGCCCCACGAAATAACTGTCTTCTACACTGACAACAAAGCCAGATATACAACCCCGCCAACAACACTTCCACAGATTGTATAGCCCCCACGAAATAACTGTCTTCTACACTGACAACAAAGCCAGATATACAACCCCGCCAACAACACTTCCATCAGAGAACAGATCGTATAGCCCCCACGAAATAACTGTCTTCTACACTGACAACAAGCCAGAGATTAATTGGGGCTCTGCGATTCTGAAAAACCGAATCGAACGAGTGAAAAGATTCGGAACCAAATCGAATCTCGAACGTTCACAGGATTCTATATTATTAAATGGCATTAAGGGTGAGATGTAAGAGCAGGGGGGGGGGATCAAAGCGTCCATAACAGAAATATACTGGTGACCTACGAGCTTAATTATGTCCATTAACCTTTGGGCACCCACAAAACTCGTAAAATCAGGAAAAATATGGTGACGATTGAAAACTCCATCTGTAAAATTTGAATTATAGTAGACCTCCAGTGTTCTAAGTTACGATTATTTGAGTCTCGATGTAACGTACATAAAAGTGCGATATTAACTATGGAACGAAACATACAAGTGTGCGCCATTTACAGTTCATTTTACAAAAAAAAAGTCGTAAGTCATTCAATTCATTCTATCCTGTCTTCTAAATAGTTCACTTCAGATAAGAAAAAATAAAAACAACTCTCTCTTGAAGTGAATACAATCACGTGACCGACTTCACTCGTCATATGGATGGAATATCCACACCAGTTATGTTAGATATCATCCAGTGTATCATTTAGTTACTGATTCGTTAATTTTTGAAAATATTTTTCTATTCCTTCATGGCATTCCAAGCCTTCATCACAGCATGTCATAGGGATATGCATATCGCATTTTTTTCGAATCGAATCTTAATAGAAAAGGTATTTCATATTGCACCAAACGGAAGTTACGGAACACTCCGACGACTCTAACAAGACTGACTGAATACCTTAACACCAATAAATAAATATTCTCTGTAGAACCGTAGCTGAAAGAGCTAGGCCTTATATCCATAGTTTTAGTTTTTGAAGGCTTAACTTGTTACTATTCACGTTCTTTAGAACGTGAATAGTAACAAATTAAACCTTCAAAAACTATAACTATGGATAATGTTCTGGACACAATTCACTACTTACCTAACAATTAAACATTGCCAGTTACTCATTTAAATAGGAATTGAGCCCACATGAATTAATTTTTTAATGTCAATTTTATCCAGTATTTGTTGGAAATGTAACAAATTAAAGTTAGTACGAAAGATTCGAAACAAATCGAATTTTGAGACTGATTCTAGGTAGATCTCGAAGCAGACGTATGTTATCGATATCAAATCGAATCTCGAATATTCGCAGCCTCCTGGCATGTCATCGAAGGTCCAAATGGTCTTCCCTTGTAAAGAAGGACGGGTGGAGAAGACACCATAAATTATTATGCCTCAAAGTTAGTTTGTTCAATCAGAACGCTGTAATACCATCTAAGGGTTCCGCCATATCAGGTAAATCACCTGATATTATTTCGTTTCAGGTGAGTAGCAGCATTGCTATGTTGATCAAACTGGTGCATTTCCCCTCGCTTCGATTTTTCCATTATTTGATTTAAAACAAAATAAGATAATTTAAGTACCAAAAATATTTTCAAGGTACCGTATTTATCGATTTGAAAAATTAAATATTTAAAACAATGGACCGAGAGTATTATTTGTAGACCCAAAGCTGGCAAAAGTTCTTTGTTGTTTATTACCTCTGAAAACCAACTGTACAAAACTTGTCAAACGTCTATCGATTCTTTATGCTGAAACGAAAAAAAATTTAGAGTTTACTCAACAGATTAAAAGTGATTCTTTGAACATTTAAAAGTCATTAAAGTAAATGTATGCAATGGTATTTCAGATATGCTTGTAGCGATAAACAAATATCGCACTTCGGACAGCGAAGATTGTTTACAATCACCATGGATATATACCGGTGCCAGTACTGTTGATAATTCGGCGCGGTGCTGTAAATAGCGGTTTCTAAAAAAATAAATGTCCGGACGTTCTTTGTTTCTCGTGAAAATTTATTAATCCCTTGATTTACATGGACTTTCTACATAATAAATATGTGACATAGCGTGTAGCTGGGTGATACATATCCATACACGGCGATGAGAGTTCATATGAGGTGATGCGAATTCGCATCACCTGGTATGAACTCTCGATGCCTTGTATCTTACCTCCCACAAGTATCTGGGAATTTCATTGGTTCAAAGACGTCACATGCAGACTGCACATAAAACCATATACTGCCTGTCAACATCAATATACGCTGACAGCTATGGGTAATCTCCCCTTTGTTCATTGATTATTCAAAATGGCGGCAGCCGATAAACGCTTCAAGTTGAATTTGGTCTGAAGTGCAGGTTAGGCAACTTAAAAGGCTTCATATTATGTGGATACGTGTCATGTTACCTTCGAAATGAAGCTGTTTGGTATGTATGAATTTGCCTTGTTACAATTTATGGGAGAGTGCCTGTAGGCACTCTCCCATAAATTGTAACAAGGCAAAGACACGTGAACACATTGTGAGAATTCTCTCATTTAATTTTGATCGTTGTTGTTATTAGTTCTGTGCATCGATGCAGCAGTCGGTAAGATATATTCGTTACACAGTTTTTTGGTGGCCTAATATGGTATATATGGTGCCAGTTAACTTCATATTTGACGAGAGCTCTTCGCTCTCGTCCAATATGAAATTAACTGGCACCATATATACCATATTAGGCCACCAACAAACTGTGTGACAAATATTATCAGCCAGCTACACGCCATGTAACTTATATTACCACGTGTCAATAAGAACAACCCAAATCATGGCCCTCTAATTGGACGGTAGCTCTCGTAGTATTTATTTTCGCTCTCGTCCAATATGAAATTAACTGGCACCATATATACCATATTAGGCCACCAACAAACTGTGTAACAAATATTATCAGCCAGCTACACGCCATGTAACTTATATTACTATGTTTCAATAAGAACAACCCAAATCATGGCCCTCTAATTGGACGGTAGCTCTCGTAGTATTTATTTTGTTGACGGATCTCGAAACATATGTTACCGCTTGACGCCACAACGCGAAATATAAAACAACCACGTTTCCCATTTCGCTATTATTCCATCAACGGGGAGCACTGTGACGTAATTGTTAAGGTATTGGACTTCGAACCGAAAGATATGTGTTTCGATCCGCGACAAGGGTAACTGCATTGTTTCTTCAGTCAAAGCATTTCATCCTGATTGCTCGAGTGGGGGCACGGTGGCGCTGTTTATTAAGACGTGCTTCAAGTCGATGGTGCACTAGACTTTGACCAATGCCAACCCTGCATGTGTAGAGTTTGAGTCTGGAAATTGCTCGCTGTCGAAGAGTGCTTCTCTCAAGGTTCTGCGGCTTTCTCCACCCGTAAAACTGTACGACACGATGTGACCCTGGCAGTTGAAAGTGCCGTTAATCCCCAATAAAGAAATAAAAATAAAGAAATAAAATAAAAATAAATAAATAAATAAATAAACAAATAAATGTCCCATCAGCGAAGTGACATGCAAAACGCTTCATTTTCCTAAATTTTCCGAATAAAGAAATGTATAAATTACAATTCAGTTTAGTATTTTAAGTACGATGGCGTGACCTGCCCCCTTATCTGTTTTATTGACCATTTGCGCAGTGATGTCATGGTGTACACGAGATGTTTATTTACGAAATTTATCGTCAAACAAGTTGGTATATTGGCTATGGATAGAGTCATGTTGGATCTTGTACATTATGTGGTGAACTGACTGAAACATGGTCTCAGGTTTGCGGCTCGAGGATTATATTCTAACGAGACGCGGATATGGATTGACGGTAAAATGGTCTGAGGATTCCGGCTCACAGTTTATTTTCAACCGAGACGCGGGGCGTTGCGATTGAACATAAACTCCCAGCCGAAAATGCCTCCATATTTTAGGCAGAAAAGCTTATCTATGGTAACAAACACATCTTTGATTCTCCACCCATCGCGGCGTGTCCTTTCAAGAGTTTTTGAACACAAGAATTATATATAGTCTATAGGATTAAAAGAATATGCGATATGCTGCACGAGACTCACAAAATAATTTACCCGCAGTTGAGATGCCAAGCACCCATCGATCCACTTCTGGTTTACCGTGCCAAGTTAGTGATTTGGAGATTCCGACATTTACTCTCTGTCGCTCGGAGTTTTATTTCGGTTGTTCCGACTTCATCCGTAAATCTGCCCCCAGCTGCCACAAATGTTCCTAATCCCTCCAAAACAAACCAAAACAAACAAAATTGTTAGTATGTTGTGGTGAAGTAACCACTTCTAAATATAGAGTAGATTACGTAGAATTATCAACATATATCAGCGATGCCAGTCATCGATGCCACCCGTTAATCGATGCAAGGTATCTTTTAGTTTTGGGAAATACATTGTTTCGGTTTTGCCTGCAGTCTCCGCCCATCGCAAAACTCCGCATCAACGCCGCGGATAGACACCCAATATACAGGCCTCAACATGGTATATAAATGTACAAATATGTGTTTTTGATTAGCCTCATTATCAAAGACGCATATTAGTTCCACCTATCGCGTCGATTTTATCTTACCTCCCCTAGAATGTGCCATTTTATTAAAGCAGAAGTAATTTGCATTATATTTTCATTTTTTCAGTTAGTTTGTTGCTTTTGTATTTCTGAGAGCTTATATGTTTTCACTTTCAGAGAGAAAGTGTACACAAGATCTTCTTCAGGTAGAGTTTGGCCTACAGACGATTATACGGTAAGAACTGTCGAGTTAAATTGCGATAAAACCTTCAGTGGGCGTCGGAAGTATCCGAAAGCAATGGGAGCAGTGGTATCAAAAAAGGAACTCAACTGCAGTTAAAACTAGAAGTCCTGTCACGAACTGCGCGCTTATTCAGGCGTAGGAATTGCGCGCAATTGCCATATCGAATGGCATCTCTAGCACGGCGGGTTCTCCTGGTTACTTATAGCAAACACAGGCAATGTTTCTGCCAATGGACCTCCGGGTTACCCGGAGGTCCATTGGTTGAAACTTTGTTTGTGCACAGGCCATATGTACAGAATTTGGTAGCCTTACTATGATCATAACGCGTAGATTAACGCGCAAATCGACGTGCTATTTGTGCGCATTTCACGACACGACTTCTAGTTTTAACTGCATGGGTATGAGTTTAGACCGTTTGTTTACAACGTCTCATAAATTGTAATGCGACCCCTAATAATACTGACGTGATATAAATGGATTGCCATTAGATAGATTAGTTGGTATGGTGGCAGATCATTTATCTCTAGGCGATGGGTGCCATACACCCGGGATCGACACCAGTCAGGGCCACCTTCCGAAAAAAAAACTTAACAGTTTTCATGCAGTTCAGTGGCGCCTTTGCAGGACTGTACCTCGTGGAATTCCAACTTGACATAGGTGACATACAGTAGAGTGGAGATTCCACCCAAGCAATAATTGCAAATTTGTTGCAAAGCATAACAAGCACATGCAAAGTTTCAGCCAATGGACCTCCGGGTTATACAAAATTTGAAAGTTATAGTTTGGGTGATAACTCCACTCCGCGTGTGGTTTAGTTACAATCCACTCTCCACGTACTGTATATATAAAAACACAATATATATTCCGATAAAACAAATTTGTGTCACTTATGCTGAATCTGAGATATACAAGAGCGTAAAGCAAAAGAATTCCGTCTGTATTAAGCTCATTCAGCACAGCAAAAAAAAAATAACAATTTCCACCTATCTTTCGGTCCTACGAAGACCTTCTTCAGGGTACGGTCACAAAAAGACAAAACACAAATAGACAACGAAAGAAATGAAATATGCTCTCGTAAGCCAAATTCTGACTAAATGGGTGTGGAATAGATATACAGTACCGCACATACATTTGAATGGATTAAGAATTGCAGCACTCGATTGCTTTGGTCCAGGATACCACTGGAGTTGTTACCCCGCCAACCAACAGTGATGTCCTGTTAACAATCACTCGAGTGATATCGTGACCGAAAGCAATCGATTGTGATAATTCGTAACCCATTCAAACGTATGGGCAGTTCTGTATTTATCACACATCGCCCATGCAACACGAAAATTGAACTGACAGCACTTTTCAGCTGGAAAATTGCTATGTTGCCATCAGGACATCACTGCTAGTTGGCGGGGTACCAACCCTAATTTGCTTTTTAATTTCTACGACATTCAAATGGTCGAAACCAATCGATACCGATCGGTATAACAGTCACGATGATCAACTTTCAAATTTTGACTAAACAGCAGGGAATAACGGCAAGAAAAAGTGTTTAAACAGCCAATAAGTCTCCATCGTTATATGACCAACTGTGGAGCGTATTTGTCAAGCAACAAGCAGTCAGAATGTTATTTTTATTATTTAATATTTTTTTACTGAAATCGCATAGTTTGAATATCCCGGGTAAACAAATCTAAACGAAGAACTCGGAATTTCCAAGCGATCTCGACGCCGGTGCATTCGAACAATGATTGACGTAATTTCTTTAGACGGGTTCTTTCTAAGTTTAGGTTGACAATAAAATTGAACGTGTTTTGTATTACCACAGGTGCGATACAACTTTGTTTTTATCGTACGGGCAGGACAGTGGCAATCCAGTGTTTTGCATTGATAGGTGTGCGATAAAACCCGAAATAAAAAAGGTGGTGAAAGTGCAAAGCGAAAGGTAAAAAACTACTGAATGACAAACTTTGAAAAGTATATTAGTAACTCCTAACTCCAAAAACCTGATGTCAACATACTCTTCAAAAATTAAAATGAACTAGAATTTTGAAATTTTAGAGCAATGTCAAGATACTCTCATGTTTTAAATAAAGTATGAAAACTGGATGAATTTGTAAAAAAAAAACAGTGCGAAATATAACAATGAGAGTAAAAAAGCCCGTCGTCTTTTAACGCATAAAGTCGCACGCTGGGGAGAATTTTTGAATTTGGTATTTTTCTGGCTTGAGCGAAACCGCACGGGGATTTGCCCGGCCTGCCTCATCTCTAGTGTAGTGCCATTTAGGGCTTTTTATTCACTGTTACGGGTGCAAGAATGCGATTAAATAAAACTTGCATCTTTCTAGATATTTCTGAAACGACCAGTGGCACGATATCGTCCTCTGAGTTCCAATGTGTTCTATATGCCTACTTTCAGCCTACTGGCCTCCTACTGGCAGCCTACTGGCACATAGAACACATTGGAACGCAGGGGACGATATGTCATAAATAAAATATGTGCAGAATCAAGCACGGGGCGTCGCGAAGATGATCGATTTAGGGGTTGGGGGGTATAAACCTAATATGTCGCGACTGTGATCGCTCAAGTCTGAACTGATCATATATTTCTACGTCATCGACAAGGCATTGGAAGCATGCTTTGATAATGTACAGTACGTGTAGAGTGTATTATCACCAAAATCACCCGCAGAGTGGACATTACACTCAAGCAATAATTGCAAATTTGTTGCAAAGCATAACGAGTACAAGAAAAGTTCAAGCCAATGGACCTCCGGGTTGAACCCGGAGGTCCATTGGCTGAAACATTTCTTGTGTTTTGTGTCCGTATGGACAGAATTTGAAAGTTATAGTTTGGGTGATAACTCCACTCCGCTGGTGATTTTGTTACAATCCACTCTCCGCTTACTGTAGCAGGAATATAGGTTCGTAGGTCGGGATTAGAGTAAAAAACTCTGAACTTTATTAGTAAATAAATAAAACATACATGCAATCGTGACGTACAGTACGTGGAGAGTGGATTGTAACTAAATCACCCGCGGAGTGGAGTTATCACCCAAGCTATAACTTTTAAATTTTGTACATATCGACAAAATACACAAGCAATGTTTCAGCCAGATAAACCCGGAGGTCCATTGGCTGAAACTTTGTTTGCGCTGGTTATGCTTTGGAACAAATTTGCAATTATTGCTTGGGTGGAATCTCCACTCTGCGAGTGATTTATTGATAATCCACTCTCCACGTACTGTAACTTCTTATTTAATTTGACAGTATCGTACCGTCGCTCCATGTTGGTCATGCCGGGCCAACCGACTGCCCTCCACTCTGCGAGTGATTTAGTGATAATCCACTCTCCACGTACTGTAACTTCTTATTTAATTTGACAGTATCGTACCGTCGCTCCATGTTGGTCATGCCGGGCCAACCGACTGCCCAAATCGGGAAGAACAGACCACCATTTGTACCACCGATTGTGTGTGTTACATTAAGTCCAGGCATCTGATTTAATTTTATAAGAAAGTGCATGATTACTATCAAGTGTCTTAGACTCCAATTCTGACGAAAATAAAATTCACCGACTTGAAAAACCCATATGGAAGTTTCATTCGCCTAAAACACCATAGGCGACACCCCCGATTCGAGCCTAGATGAAGAAGAACAAATAAATACATAGAATTTGACATTCAATGTGGTCGCAGATCTTTGTTCTGTCGCTGCGTTGGGAAGAAGCAGGAAACCCTTAATCATATCTCGACCCGGTCGTACGACACGTACATCGGTTGCTCGATATCGTATCAATATTCCAGCCTTGTAAAGAAACGCAAGCTTAAATGGCATATGATTTTAAATATTGCCACAGTTTTCTCTCTGTCGACAAGAGTAATTCTAAAGATTAGTGAAGAAGGCGGGCAGATAACTTCGACAGGGTCGCAACTGAATCGCGATTCAGTTGAAATTATCTATCTCCTTTTAAAATATCTGGGATGTATAGTTGTATCGATGTTCAAATTATCAGAAGTACTCAAACTGAAGCCACGCTTATCGCCAGTAGTATATCATGTATCCGGACGCCCCCCTCCCCATTAGCATGTAAAACCTGTATGACAAGAATCCAAAAATAGTCCAGTAGTACAATACCATAGGTACCCTCGAATACCCGTATTATTAGTTACACAGTTTTTTGGTGGCCTAATGTGGTATATATGGTGTCCGTTAATTTCTAATTAACTTACACCATATATACCATATTAGGCCACCAACAAACTGTGTAATGAATATATCTTACCGACTGCTGCATCGATGCACAGAACTAATAACAGCGATCAAAATTAAATGAGAGAATTTTCACAATGTGTTCACGTGTCTTTGCCCATAAATTTTAACAAGTCAAATTCATACTTACCAAACAGTTTCATTTCGAAGATAACATGACACACATCCGCAGAATATGAAGCCTTTTAAGTTGCCTAACCTGCACTTCAGACCAAATATGGGCTTCCAACACTCAATCTTTCAACTTGAAGCGTTTATTGGCTGCCGCCGTTTTGAAAAATCAAAGAACAAAGGGGAGATTGCCCATAGCTGTCAGCGTATATTGATGTTGACAGGCAGTATATGGTTTTATATGCAGTCTGCATGTGGCGCCTTTGAACCAATGAAATTCCCAGATACTTGTAGCAAGTAAGATAAAGGCAATTGTGATGTGCGCACATTGTGTATTATCACATCACCACATACCGGCACATCCTATATGCTGTCTGTAAGGTGTATATATTATGACAAAATGTGTACTAACACACAAGCACATTCCTTCAATCACCAGACATACGTTCCATGGAATTCCTTTCTAACTATTCTTCCATAATCCCTTTTTCATCGTATGTGCCCATGTGCTACATGTAATGCATAAAGATTGTGACATAACGCTCAATAACATATAAGCACATCTCGCTACGATCACTTCCACTAGGCCTAGGCGTTGTATAAATTGTTACAGTCTTGGGTGAATGGTGAGACATGATTGAGCCAAGATGTGACCAAAGGCAGATGTCGGGACAAAATCAGGGGTAGCTACTAGGCTTGTAGTAGAGCTACAAGTCAATAGTAATGGAACAAGGTAGTAATGGAACAAGACTGCAATGATGGTAAAAGACTATAGAACTGGATGAATTCAAAGAGATGAGTGGTAGGGCAGATAGTTGAAGACAATATTGAAGTTGACCGTAAGACTACATGAATAGGAGCTTGGAATCCCCTTTACGAAATCCTACTTACGGAATCCTACTTTTTTCCTACTTTTTTGGTCGTATGTGCCTATGTGCTGCATGGGATGTGCACACATTGTGCATAAGCACATATCGGAACAACCAGCATGTGCCTATGTGCTACACATAATGTGTACACTAGAACAAAAAAAAACGTCTGGAGTCGTCAGAATACTTTATAAGGAGATGGGAGAAGTCATAACATAGCTTGTAGATACATAGGAAGAAACCGAGGATTTAGTGGGAAATCGGAAAAAAATAAAACAAATGTCGTGTCTATTTTTGGGAACTAGTTGTACTCCCACTGAATCTAACTCGCTTTATAGCACTAAATGCTACTCTTATATGCCCAAAGATGGGAAAATCCAAATCCTTTTCGATAGTTTTGGAAGGATTTCGGTGATATGGAAAGGTTGTCGGATTGGTTGTGACAGTTAGATTTACCCCTATTCATTCGATCACATCATATAGCAATACTTGCTACTATTATAAGCCAAAATGGGGCATCAATAGCAAAGCAATCGTTTTTGGTGATTTGGAGCGATTGTTGGGTTGTTTGTGGTAATTCTACGTAGTACACGAACCGGGAAACTACTCCTATTTAATCTAAAACACCCTCTGGACACACCCATGTCCTAATGTAGCCTCACGGGCCCATAACAATCTCGTGCTACCATAAAAAACAAGATGGCGGCCTCCAGTATACAAAATCGACGCCGTATCACCCTAACAACACGCGGTGTGCATGCGCACTAATACAACGTATCACTATGGCAATGACGTCACAACATGGCCGCCTACGAGGGCTACAGTGACGAACAAACATGGTGCCACTGTGTCAAGTGACATGACGTCTCTTCCGAGGTCATGCACCGAGGCCCTGCACCGAAGTCCTGTTGATGGGGGTCGTCCGAGTACATGATATACTACTATCGTCATTGAAATTATTTTCTTATATTTTCACCAGTAATGGTCAGATGTTTTCAAATCTGTGATAAAGGGCTATTTGTGGTAATTTCTTGAATTTGATCTTGAAATGTTTGTGATCATTGGAAATATCTTGTTTGCCCGCTTCGTCGTGAATAGGGCCGATTAGTGGAAGTGTTGGAATGCTAATTGTCGTGAATGGAGCCGATTAGTGGAGGTGTTGGAATGCTAATTGTCGTAAATATGGCCGATTAGTGGAGGGGTTGGAATGCTAATTGTCGTGAATAGGGCCGATTAGTGGAGGGGTTGGAATGCTAATTGTCGTGAATAGGGCCGATTAGTGGAGAGGTTGGAATGCTAATTGTCGTGAATAGGGCCGATTAGTGGATGGGTGGGAATGCTAATTGTCGTGAGTAGGGCCGATTAGTGGAGAGGTTGGAATGCTAATTGTCGTGAATAGGGCCGATTAGTGGAGAGGTTGGAATGCTAATTGTCGTGAATATGGCCGATTAGTGGAGGGGTTGGAATGCTAATTGTCGTGAATATGCCCGATTAGTGGATGGGTTCGAATGCTAATTGTCGTGAATAGGGCTGATTAGTGGAGGGGTTGGAATGCTAATTGTCGTGAATAGGGCCGATTAGTGGAGAGGTTGGAATGCTAATTGTCGTGAATAGGGCCGATTAGTGGAGAGGTTGGAATGCTAATTGTCGTGAATAGGGCCGATTAGTGATGGGATTGGAATGCTAATTGTCGTGAATAGGGCCGATTAGTGGAGAGGTTGGAATGCTAATTGTCGTGAATAGGGCCGATTAGTGGTGGGATTGGAATGCTAATTGTTGTGAATATGGCCGATTAGTGGTGGGGTTGGAATGCTAATTGTCGTGAATATGGCCGATTAGTGGAGAGGCTGGAATGCTAATTGTCGTGAATAGGGCCGATTAGTGGAGGGGTTGGAATGCTAATTGTCGTGAATAGGGCCGATTAGTGGAGGGGTTGGAATGCTAATTGTCGTGAATAGGGCCGATTAGTGGAGGAGTTGGAATGCTAATTGTCGTGAATAGGGCCGATTAGTGGAGGGTTTGGAATGCTAATTTGTCTTGGCTGTGATGGCACGAACTGATTAATGTTCCAACTACATCATGAAGGCATGCTTTCATCTTTCAACGAAGGCATACCTTGATAATGTAGTTGGAGTATTAGTCAGATGGGATAACTGTTAACTGGTAGAGTTCTGGAAGCCCTTATTTGGGCTTTAGTCTGAACTGCAGGTACCCCAACTTGAAAGCTCATATTCAGTGGATGTGCTTTGTGTTATCTTTGAAGTGATATCATTTAGTCTGTAAGGGTTTGCCTTGTTACAATTTATAGGAGAGTGCCCAGAGGCACTCTCCTATAAATTGTAAAAAGGCAAATACATGTATACAAGATTTGATGGTCAAAAATAATTTAACACTCTACCAATTAAGAGACTCAAGACTTCTTGAAAATTTGTTAATGAATATTGAGGATATCTAGTGTGTTTGAGTGGATACAGAAACCTATCTCATGAGTGACCGAGTCAAATGTTTATAACAATTTCTCTCGGTCACAAGCACTCAAAAACACGAGATTTCCTTTTTATTATACGCTTTTTATAAGAATCTGATAATTTCACCCGTTTCAACCTTGAATTGATGCATGAAAGTAAACAGCGCATTAAATCATTGATAAGCATAAGTGATTTGATCGATACTCGGAACAAATAGCGTCCTGCGATCTGATTCAGTTTGCGGGTTTCTAGACCAAACATGGCCTGAAAGTCCGTAATATAAGTTTTTGGTTTGGTACGTCCCTTGGAAAGACATTTCTTGCATCAATTCATGGCGAATGCGTGTTTAATTATTGCCGGAAATGATCTCAATCCACTCAAAAATACTAGATTTTCTTTTCATTATACGTTTCTAGAACAAATTGATCATTTCCAGTGATAATTTGACCCGTATTCACTTTGACGTGATGCTTTTAAAGCCGCCATTTTGATTGGTACCGTGGAAATGAAAATGTCTATATCATCACAGTGGGGATACGATTTTTATCTTTCCGCAATTTCTTCGATAATCTATCGTTTAACGTATAATAAATACAGTATACATACATGTATACAGTACTGGGAGAGTGTATTATCACTAAATCACCCGCAGAGTGGAGATTCCACCCGAACAATAATTGCAAATATATTGCAAAGCATAATAATCACAAGCAAAGTTTCAGCCAATGGACCTCCGGGTTAAACCCGGAGGTCCATTGGATGAAACATTGCTTGTGTTTTTGTGCATATGTCCAGAATTCGAAAGTGATATTTTGGGTGGTAACTCCACTCCACGGGTGATTTAATTACAATCCACTCTCCACGTACTGTAGAAGTCGTGACACAACTATTATTGAATCAATTCCGTACCAATACTCTAAGATGGTCATGTTGGATCGTCGAAGACCGAATCCGGTACTACATTCCTCATTTTCTATGTCCCGACGTGCATGTGGCACAAACCCAAATATCAAATCTGGTCTTTTAAGGAAGTACATGGCTAGCAAGAGAGAATCGACATATTAGAGTCCAAATCCTGACGAAAATGACCAGACTGGAAAAAATATCGGAGAGTGTCGCATACTCCTACGCCCTTAGCTACGCTACAGTTTCTTTGCACACTGTTTTCTGTGTAGATGTCGTGTGTGTGTAATATTATAACATTCTTCTTTGCAATACAAGCTGAACGGGTATTTACAATATATCTACAGGACCTTCTATATACTGCTGTCTGCCAGAAATATGGGAATGCATCAAACTCGTGTGATGATCTGCGTAAACTGACAGACATGCGCCAACGCAGGTAAGTTTCTTTAGGTCAAAGATAATCACCAAACACTTTCCGCAAATCCCTACTTATTTGTAACTTGTGTATTAGCGACAGGGCAGGGCAGAGCAGAGCAAGGTAGGGCAGAGCAGGACAGGGCTGGCAAAACTGAAAGGCTAAGTAATCTCAGCATTGATCCAGTGCATAGACACGGTGCCCAAAGTACTTCTGTTAATTAGAACCACATAGTTATCCGATATATTGTGCAAAGCAGATTTTACGAGATATCTCCGTTTTCGCATCAAATGACATTTTTAGGAATTATTGTGGTGTCCAGTTAGGCTGGACACGATCAATCTCGTTCCACGGAAAACTACAGGATGAGTTCTCATCTTCTCAAAGTCGACAATAAGGAAATGCATGCAATCCAAAAACTCTCCTGAATCGATCGTTTTCGAATAATCATTACAAATTACTACAACAACCAACTGAGGCGTCTCGTTTGAGCTGGCCGATTTCATCTCGTCAACTCGACGGAATACAACAACACAGATCAATTGACTGTCGTAGTGATTTGGTTGTATATGACAATTAGTATTTAAACTGATCACAATACATGATAAATCAAATACAACAAGAATTATATTAGCCAAATAGCCATTAACAATTTATGGAATCGGGGAATCCCAAATGTCGAACATGAAACTTAAAAGTCAAAACAATGGGCGACAACACTTGAATTTCAATCGGAATCGCTTTCGATAACACAGATTTTCCAATGTTTTGTTTGATTGGAATCTTGAAAATAGTTGTTAATTGTTATTTCGCAAATGTTCAGCACGGCATTTTCAATTAGAAATCGGCGGGAATATTTGTCAACGGAGTTTAACCGTTTACCCAACGAATCGGCCGCATTCGCACGCGTAATATGCAAATTCAGTAGTTGAAAAAATATTATTTTTCAAAAAAATTCAACAAAACCATATCATGTGACCCCTAGTTGGAACGAGCTCATCGAGCTCGTTCCAACGGGGGGTTACATGATATACTTTTGTTTAAGTTTTTTGAAACATTTGAAAAAAAATGATATTTAAAATAATAAATTTTGATATCGTGTGCGTTGGGTGAAGCGTTAATGAGGAGATACTAGTGTTTATGTTGTGTGCTTATGTTCTGTATTCGTCTGAAGGTCACTGGTAGAAATAGTCCGTTCAAGTGCGCCTCGTTTGAGACAGGCATAATAACGATCTGGAAAACTTGACACTCTTGTTTTCCGGAGAGCTGGATTTGATGGGTTAACTACAGTGGTATTGAGGGGCTCTTGGTGGTGGTCATATAATAAAGTTGGTTTCGAACCGAATCGAATGAGTGAAACTATCCATACCCAAATTATATCTTTAACGTTCACTGGGCCCCATAAAATTGCTTGTGTCTTATTGTTACATTTCGTCCCCAGGGTTTCAATGTCGTTTATGTGCCAAAAGACACATTGGACACATTGTAACTTAGGGGGCGATTTGTTATCAACAAAGGTCGAAAGATAGACTTAATTATGAGATGTGCCGCATGATCTGCAAACGAAGACATGTACAACAGGTCAGTTACAAAGCCGACTATCCAATGACGTCAATAGCCTAATGTTGCAAAATAGACGGGTCGGATTAATCCTCTCCAGAAAAGGAAATTGTGAGGAAATGTGCGATGCATCTGTTTGCAATAAATGGGGTAGTGTAAATTCTTTTCAATACGAAGTTCACTAGTCAATGCATCGCCTGTCTCGAATTGACGCCAACTCGAGTTCAAATCTTCCTATATAGCTGCTTTTTGGCGTACAGACATACAGGCACTAGCTGGAACATTTATGCTTTTCGGGCTCCTGGGACATTGGGGTGTTCCTGAGG